>CM046659.1:43747801-44347801 GCA_025594165.1 Tamias sibiricus | reverse complement strand
CCTGGGAGGGTGGGGTGCAGGCAAAACTTCAGCAATGGGGGGCTAGGAAAGAGGAGGAGGCAGGAGAGCATTGTCTCTGGGGTTCCTACAGTGCTCCCATCTAAGATCAAGGGTGCTAGGACTTAGCATGTCTCTCTGCCTCTTGCACCCTCCCCATAGGGGAGCCTTCTGTACCAGTCCCCTCTTTCCTTCCCCTGTTAATCTCTGCTTTTGTGTGTTTGACTCCTTCCGCCCACAGAGGAGCTGTGTCCCTTTCCTGAGGTGGGTAGTAGTGTCCCCTCTTTTCTTTCCTGCTTGCTGAGCACGTGGGCTCCCTGTATTTGCGGTGTGCTGGATACTTTCTGGGGCAGGGCTCACCAGAGGGTGGAAGCCCTAGCTCTTAGCATGACAGCAGAGCTGGCTGTGAGTCTGGGTCTCAGGAGGTGGGGCAGAGGGCACGTTGCTGCAGAGGACGCTGCCGAGTGCGGCCTCTGATGGCCGCTCTCCCCTCACCCAGCCAGCTACTCAGAGACCTGGACAGCTGCAATAGTGACCCCGTGGCTGTGGCCAGCTGCTTTGTGGAAAGGGTAAGAAGGACTGGGTTCTTGTTCCACCTTGCTGGGAGCGTAAAGGGAAGGGAAAGCCCAACACATGGAGACACCTGAGCCCTGGGATCCCTCTCCAGGGAAAGGGCTGGTTGCCCTGTGCCCAGGGACTGCTGGGTGGGTGGGATACTCTATAGAGAAATGAATACAAAGGTGTCTCTGCAGGCACTCAGGGGAAGGGGACACAGAGGGCACTTAGGGTCCAGGGGTCCCACAAGGTTTATAGTCAAATGAGACATTCCCTGAAATCACTGTATTTTGGTCTCTCCTAGAGCCAAGAGTTTGATATCTACACCCAGTATTGCAACAACTACCCCAAGTGAGTACCTGGGGTGGGAGGGGATGCGGAGCCATGTGGTAAGTCTGGAGTCCCTTCCTCCTCACCAGGCCTCCCCCCAGCAGTGACACTCTTTCTCCCTATTCCCAGCTCCGTGGCTGCCCTGACGGAATGTATGCGGGACAAGCAGCAGGCCAAGTTCTTTCGGGATCGGCAGGAGCTGCTACAGCACTCGCTGCCCTTGGGCTCCTACCTCCTGAAGCCAGTCCAGCGCATCCTCAAGTACCACCTGCTGCTCCAGGTAGTCCAGGTGTCCTCCCATGGACATGGCGCCTCAGGGAGGGGCAGGGCCTTTGAGTCAACATTGTCCCAACCCCTGTCTCCTGTGCAGGAAATTGCCAAACATTTTGATGAAGAAGAGGATGGCTTTGAGGTGGTGGAGGATGCCATTGACACCATGACCTGTGTGGCCTGGTACATCAACGACATGAAGAGGAGGCATGAGCACGCCGTTCGCCTCCAGGTGGGTGGGCGGGCCAGCCTGGGGACAGGGAATGTGGCTGCATAGCTGAGGTGAGCCAAGGGGTGACATCTGAAGAGCCTCTCAGGGCCTGTGAGGCCTGACCCTGGTGGTTGGGGTCTTTCTGCTGTAGGAAATTCAGTCTCTGCTCATCAACTGGAAGGGGCCGGACCTGACCATCTACGGGGAGCTTGTCCTGGAGGGCACGTTCCGTGTGCACCGCGTGCGCAACGAGAGGACTTTCTTCCTCTTTGACAAAACGCTATTCATCACCAAGAAACGGGGCGACCACTTTGTCTACAAGGGTCACATCCCGGTAACTAGGCCACCCCAGCTCCTCTGTTGTCTTCTCCCTTCCCAAAGCATCCTGTCTCCTCTGCTGCGTGTCTGCTTTATCAGGCTCCGGCACCATGCTTGTGAGACTGTCTCCAGGGCTGGGCCCCTCTTCCTCCCTCTGACTCCCCCTTCCCTCTGTCCCCAGTGCTCCTCGCTGATGCTGATCGAGAGCACCAGAGACTCCCTGTGCTTCACGGTCACCCACTACAAGCACAGCAAGCAACAGTACAGCATCCAGGTGAGGAGTGGCCAGGGTGCAGGGGCGGGGATCAAGACTGATGAGCACATCTTCCTGGTTCCTCAGCTCACCCTGCTGCCCCTAGCCCCAGTGTCTCCATCTATAAAGGGATTGTTGCAGGCACCTTGGGGTTGTAGTGAGGAGTCAAGGCAACCTCACAGAGAGCCCAGCACAGCCCTTTTCCCCACCTTCCCCTCAGGCAGAAGTACTGTCTGTGCCCAGCAGCTTCAGCCTGTACTAATAACCCCGGGGTGCCTTTCCCTTGGGTCCTCTCAGGCCAAGACAGTGGAGGAGAAACGGAACTGGACTCATCACATCAAGAGGCTCATCCTGGAGAACCACCACGCCACCATTCCCCAGAAGGTCAGTTCCCAGAGGGCTTCTGGTGGGGTGTGGAGAGAGCGTGTCCCTCTGGGCCAGGTCCTGAGGATCTGCTGGGGCCCCACCCTCTGGACACTGGCTCTGATGGACAGTGGGTATTGGTAAACAGATACACAGGGCTTGTTGTGGCCCTGTGAGGTGTCCTAGCGGGTGAGAGAGGTGCAGCGCCCAGCAAGGTGGTAACTAGGAGGGTTTCCTTCCTTTCTAGGCCAAGGAAGCCATCTTGGAAATGGATTCCTATTGTGAGTAACCCCTTTTTGCCTGTTTTGTTCCTAATTGTACACTGTTAGGTCAGGCTGCATCCTGGGCAAGCCTTGCCTGATTTTATTCCAGGAGCAGGGAGGACGAGGGGCTCCTCTGTCAAGGGATGGAGGTCAGCTACACAATTAGGGATGCAATCCTGCTGAGGAGCAGGATTCTCAGCCCGAAGACCCCAGATGGAAGAAGATGGAGGGAGCTCTGGAGGCATCTGGGCCCTGGATGTGGGGTTGGGTAGCAGAGGTGTGGCTGCGTAAGGGCTGGGTCTAGGCCAAGGTCCATGGACTCCAAAACCTGATTGTCTTTCTCTTCTGGTTGCAGATCCCAATCGGTATCGCTATAGTCCAGAGCGGCTGAAGAAGGCTTGGTCCTCTCAGGATGAAGTATCCACCCACGTGCGCCAGGGGCGCCGGCAATCTGGTAAGGGAAGGGTTGTATGGGCAGGAGACTTTTCACAGGACCCTGCACCAGGCAGGGGGTCAGCTGTGGCAATATATTGGGCAAGGGCAGCAGGATGTCCAGGAGAATTTTTCCCTGCCCTCCTCCAGGTACCTCTGGGCTCTTCTTGCCCACCAAGTTGGGCAGCCTCCTTTTCAAGGAGCTAGGAATACTTGTTCATTCAGGCCTCAGCACCCCTTCTTAGCTCCTCTTCCTTCCAAACTCCCTCCTTTGCCTCTCGGAACACTGAGCAGCCAGTGGGACTAACACCTGGACATCATTGGATGATCCCCAGCCTCGTTCTGGAGTGGCAGAGCAGAAGCAGGACATGAGGAAAATGAATTAGACCAAGTGGCACCAAATCCAGACAGGAAATATTTACTTTGGGTCTCAGGAAAGAGTTCCATTTTCCTCCCCTGGTCTTTCTTCCATTGCTGGACTTGCCAATGTCTTCTTGGATTTATTATAATGAATCGTCTATTTAGAAAGAGAAAACCTTGCTTTTATTCTTAGCTCTGCAGTGATGCATGTGTGTGTTTTCTGGTCTGTTTTTACTCTGCCCTTCAGTCTAAGGCCTAGGGATAGATTTGGGTTGGGGATGGGGGTTGAGAACCATCTCATAGTTGCCCTGAGAGAAAGATTTTGGAGTGAACTGCATTGTTTTTGTTGTTGTTGTTTGTTTTAAAAATATCTTTAGTTGTAGATGGACATAATACCTTTATTTATTTAGTTTTATGTGGTGCTGTGGATCAAACCCAGTGCCTCACACGTGCTAGGCAATTGCTCTAGCACTGAGCTATAACCCCAGCTCTGCATTAGGTTGCTTGGCTATGACCCTGGGTCGCCCTGGACAGCCATGTGGATTGACGTGTGGGCTTTGGCCTTCTAGTAGGAGAGCCAGGTGGTTCCTGGAAAGTTTTTGTGTTTTTGTACTGTTTGGTATTACTTCAGATAGATCTTGAACCCTGAGCAAACTTGACATGGTTACAAAAGTTTTATGGTTAAAAGCTCCAAATTGGGGTGTTGCTATATTGGTCTCTGGCTTATTTGGTTCCCTCTCCTCTGATGTTCCCGCTTAACTTGCCATAGCTTAACTTTTGAAGCTCCTGGAACACGGAAGCTTTCAAGTGATGATGGTAGTGATGGTAACTGTAGCACCGTCTGTCGTAATGTCAGCATCAAAATTTTCCCTCTGATGCACAACTCTGCAATATACTTAAAACCATCCACTCATACACTCTAAATGCATCATGTGGTATGAGAATCATATCTCAACCAAGCTATCACCAAGGCAGTCAGGAAATGAGCCATTTTATACAGCCGAAATTTCCATGTGGCTGAGATTTTAACCTATAAATAAATAAAATACTACAAGAGTTGGGTTGTAACGATTTGTTCGCTTGTTTATGAGTTTTATTTTTAACTTTAAGAAAACAGACATCTTTCTGAAACATTTCCTACTCTTGAGACTTTTAGAACAGAGGGTGCTGACCACTCTTGAACGTTTCATTTTCTGGAGCTGGGGCAGCATCACTGAAGGGGAGGAAGCAGCAGATGCTCCAGAAGCCCTGGGCAGGGGCTGTGGGTTGCCATAGAGACAGCCTGCATTCGAGATGTGCGTTCCTCATGATAGTTCTTCCATCATACTGAAAAGTGTTTTTAAGGAAAAGTCTCCTTAGTCTGGGAATGTCTGTCTGTAGTATCCCTTTTTCCCTCCTTTTCTGTGTTAGAAATCAGTTGATGGAACTTATGGAAACTGTGGATTAAAACAGACGAGGGAGCTGCTGAGAGGGGGTCTCGGGCCACCCGCAAGGACCTAGTGCGTGGGCTTAGCCAACTCCTCTGCTTTCCTCGGGTGTTTTTCTACTTTTTCCTTCCAGAGAACTGAATTGGGCAGACAAGTGCACTATAGGATGAGTAAGATCTATTGTTACATCTTAATTTATTTAAAAAAAATAAAAAATTATTTCTTTTGATGGTTTTGGGAATCAAACCCAGGGCCTCACACATGCTAGGCAAGTGCTTTGCCACTGAGTGCTTTTAACCCCTGTTAGATATTCTTTTTTTTTTTTTTTTTTTTTTTTTGGTGGTGCTGGGGATTGAACCCAGGGCTTTGTAAATGTGAGGCAAGCACTCTACCAACTGAGCTACATCCCCAGCCCAAATATTCTTAATTACAACTTTTAGAATCTCTCACTTCAAAAGCAATGAGATGTTTACTTATATTGATGCAGTTAGAGCGTGTACATATGTGTGTGTCTCAGCAGAAAAGAAGTTCTTCAGTCTGCTCCCCTGACAAGGATCAGCTAAGAGAACTTGGCTCCAAGTTTATAGAAAATCGTTACCGGCCCTGCGCCTCCTATTTAACTCCAGCTGGGCAATGATGGGGACAGGCTAGGGGCTCCAGAGAGGGATCTTTTGAGATAAGTTCTTCTTATCCCTCAGGTCTGCCCCCAGAAAGGCTGGGGTAGGAGGTAGTGGCACCACCAGCCTAATGGATGTTTTGTATCCTGTCCCCAGAGCCTGGTCACCCCTCGTCCAGCCGGGCGACACTCTCCAGCAGGCAGCGAGGCTGTGCGGAGCCAGGCCTTCAGGGCCGTAGGAAGTCGGGTGCGACCTCTGCTTTCCAGCTGGGGTGCTATGAAGGGGCTTGCTGGGGTTGTAGCTAGTGTGCTGTTGTGGTCTTTGCAAGAGAGGAAGAGGGGTGCCAGGTGGAGACTTGGCAGGGTGTTCTCAAGGGGCAGCATGGAGCCCGTCCGCTCTCTATGGCTCTAGAACTGAGGGCCGTGGGTGGGCGTGCTGACGCAGGGACTGGGCTAACATGCTGCACTGTGGGGCTCCGTGGCGGGATGGGAGTGGCCCAGGCCCTGCCTTTCTGTTGGCAAGGTGTGAGGAGGCTTGGTGACAGTGTGGAGGGAGCCTCCCTGGGGCCCTAGGGTTGCTGGAGGTGAGCCAAAAGGACTTTGAGCTGGTGATGGGCCTGTGGTGCTGCGAGCATGGGACGCAGGCCAGGTGTCAGGCCAGGTGTCGCTGCTTCCTGGCCTGTGCTGACTCTGCCTGTTTGTGTTCCCAGAGCCGACCAGACACCTGCTCAGGCAACTAAACGAGAAAGGTGAGTGTGTGAGGGGGTGGATTGCATTTGCAGGGAGCTCTGGGTGGGGTGCGAGGGCGAAGCAGGTGGGGGATTGTGGAGAACAGGTTGAGGGAACTCAATCTCTGTTCCTCATGTCACCTGCAGAGGGGACTTGAGCTCTTATACCCTTTCCTCCATAACAGCAGGAGCCATGCAGCAGGCACAGACCTGCGCTCCTGATCGCCTGTTAGCCATTCCTTTGAAAGCACAGGGTGAAGGGTCTTTGGAGCCAGAGCCCTCAGTGAGGCTTCCCTGGGGGCTGTGGCCTTTCTAAAGAGGCCCATTCTCCTGCTTATTGCTCTTTTCCCCTCCCCCATGTGCTGGGGACCTGGTGGTGGTGTCAGGAGCCAAAGCAGCAGGAATGAAGGTAAGGCTGGTGGGTAGGAGGGGCTGGCAGGACTGAGGGTGGGTGGGATGGCCCAGGGCAGCCCACCCCACTACTTACCGTCTTCATTCATTCACCACATACCTATCAATACCTGTTGTGCGCCAGGCTCTGGCACAGGGTCACAGGGATGAATAAGATGGTCATTGCCCCTGGGACCCTTTCATACCCTTTCCTGGAGTGGCATCCTGGGGCGGCCTGCCCAGCCTGGTCCTTTCTCTTTTCCCCTCTCTGAGGCAGTCAGGCCTCCCCACCATGAGATGCCCCCTCCTCACTGGAATCCCGTGGAGGCTGAGGCTGGGCATGGATGGTTGTCCGTGTGAAGCCCCTACCCCTGCTCCCAGTTGCCTGTGGGAGGAGGGGAGGTTGCCCACAAGGGCTGGTCATGAGGGCTTTTGTGCTCTGAACAGCATGCAGGCAGTGCTGGTGCCCTCCTGGACTTTGGGCAGCCCCTCCATACACGGGGCCTGCAGCCAGAGGCTGAAGGGGCTGCCCAAGAGGAGCAGGAGGAAGAGGAGGAGGAGGTGGTGGAGGAGGAGGAGGAGGAGGAGCAGGCCTTTCCGGTCTCTCTGGAAGACCTGGAAGGGCATGAAGGCAGCGAGAAGGGGGCCAGGCCGGAGCCCCCAGGCTCGGAGGAGGAGGAGGAGGTGGAGGAGGAGAGTCTGGCAGTGGCAGAGCAGGTAGCTGACTTTGCCAGCTCCCTGCTGGCCGCCCTCCACTGCTGGCACTATCGAGCCAACGCTTTACTTTTCTCCCGGGGTGCTATGGTGAGGTGTCTCTTTGATCTCCCCTCCTCCTTGCATGTTCCCTGGCTCATGCATGCCCATCTGAGAGTCCCCTCCTGTCCCCTCCCTACCCTGCCCTGTTTCTTCACTCCTGTCATTACTTCTTAACCTCCTCACTCATTGCCATGCCCCGGTGAGTCCCTGGCATGCGCTGTTTCAGGACTGGGCACTAACTCACTGAGTGGGACTAATGGGGTGGGGGGTGGAGTGGGGGAGGAGAAGCCAGCACACAGCAGGGCTGAAAGGTCAAGGCCACTTGGCCTGGAAGGAAAAGTGGCTGGGCTTTTCCGAAGCCACATACCTGGCAAGGCTCTTTGCAGCCCCAGGCCTGGTGGGTTAGGTGCTCTGGAATGTCTCAGGTCCACGGCTAGCTAAGGGCAGCCCAGCCTCCTCGCGGTGTGGGACATGCTGTCCATGTTGGAATGCCCAAGGGACAAGCTCCCAGTTGTCCTGGAGTTGATGACTGATCTCTTCTCACTTCAGGGGAAGGGACACAAGGAATCTGAAGGCCCCAAGAGCTGCAGAAGGCCCAGCAACCGTTCTCCAACCAGGGCTGAGAAGCATCTGAGCTTTGAGTCTGTCTCTTCCCTGCCAGAGGTAAGTGGCCAGCAAGTGGGATGGAGGTGATATGGGGGTGCCTGGAGCCCCAGTCTCCAGGTCTGCAGGCAGGTCTTTCAGGCAGGGACTGTTTCACAGGGCCCTTGGGAACAGGGCTACCTCCGCTCCCCAGAACTCTTGCCCCTTCAGGAGACCTGTCCCGTCTAGGGTATGTGGTTTGGTGAATAGATAGCCCCTTTCTATAAATTATAAAAAAGACGACCCCTCCTTGAGACAGATGCAGCCACATGCCAAGGGATACACAGCTAACCAGGATTTCAGCTCCTCTCAGCTAGGCCATCTTGTATATGGCAAAAGGCTCTGAACCTGCCATCATGCCAGACATTTAAATCACTCCTGCAAAGATCGCGAGTTCAATGCCAGCCTCAGCAATGGCGAGGCACTCAGCAACTCAGTGAGACCCTGTCTCTAATAAAATACAAAAAAGGGCTGGGGATGTGGCTCAGTGGTTGAGTACCCCTAAGTTCAATCCCCAGTATCAAAAAAAAAACAAAAACAAAAAAACAGGGGCTGGGGTTGTGGCTCAGCAGTAGAGCGCTCGCCTTGCACGTGCGCGGCCCGGGTTCGATCCTCAGCACCACGTAAACATAAATGCATTGTATTGTGTACAACTAAAGTAAATAAATAAATATTAAAAAAAAAAAAAAAAAATTAAATCACTCCTGCAGCCGCCTGCACAAAGGAATAGGGTATTGACATCTATTGGATGCCTCCTACATCTATGTTTTGTCCCTTCCTTCTTTTTCCCTGCAATAGCTCTAGAAGGAAAAGAGGCTCTGAAAGGTTGAGTGGTGGTCTGCAACTGGGCAGAGCTGAGAGCAGATCTGGATCTCTGGCTCAGAGCCCCACCTTCCTCTTCTCCTACCTCATGCTAACTGTGGGTTGTGTGGAGCTGACTCCTTTGCTGCTGCTTCTCCTCCTCCTCCATCACCTTCACCACCTCCTTGGGATGGCAAGTGAAGCTGACTTCCAAAGTTATAGGGGAAAAGGTCATGAGCTAAGGCTAGACCCCCGGTTGTACTTCCCAGCCAGGAGAAGACTGAAAAGCTGGATGACACTGGCTAGGAATAGACCATGATGTCCTTGTCTGTTGGGGCTGCTATACTTTAGACTGGGTGCAGCAGTGTACACCTGTAATCCTAGTGACTTGGGAGGCTGAGGCAGGAGGATTGCAAGTTCAAGGCCAACCTCAGCAACTTAACAAGACCCTGACTCAAAAAATAAAAAGGGTTGGTGGTGTAGCTCAGTGGTAGAGCATGCCTGGGTCCAATCCCCAGTACTGCAAATAAATAAATAAATAAATAAATAAATAAATAAATAACAACAAATTTATAGTTAATAGTCCTGTAAGCTGGAAGGTCTAAGATCAAGGAACCAGCATATTCCATATCTAGTGAGGATCCACTTTCTGCTTCAGAAATGTCCCCTTCTCGCTGTGTCTTCTCGTGGTGGAAGGGGCAAGGAAACTTCCTCAAACTTCTTTTCTAAGGGCACTAATTCCATTCGTGAGAGAGGAGCCCCCATGACTTAATCACCTCCCAAAGGCACAGTCTGTTAATGCTGTCACATTGCATGTTAGGTTCTCACACATCGATTTTGGGGTGACCCCATCATTCAGACCATAGAAAGTGGTACTGTGCAATAAGAATAGAATGTAAGTCCCATGTGTAATTTCAGTTTTCCAATAACCATGTTAAAAAGTTAAAAAGACATGTGAAATTAATCTTAGCAGTATATTTTTATTTAACCCAATAGGTCAAAAATTATCATTTTAACATGTAATCAATATAAAAAGTTAGGATGTATTTTATCCCTTTTTGATACAAAGCCTTCGAAATATATTCTCAGTTTGGACTGGCCATACTTCGGGTGGTGGTCAAGAGGGAATTCTCAAAATTGCTTCTTTCCATGTCCATCTGTTGGGGAAATGCATATATATATATATATATATATATATATATATATGATTTTTTTTAAAGTTGTTGATGGACCTTTATTTTATTTGTTTATTTTTATGTGGTGCTGAGGATTAAGCCCAGTGCCTCACACCTGCTAGGCAAGCGCTTTGCCACTGAGCTGCAACCCCAGTCCTGGCATATGCATTTATGCTAGGCCCACAGGTATGGGACCTGGCTGTTAGGAGCCAATTCCCTGTCTTCATGGTCCAATAGGGTTTTAGCACATGGTTGTGTTGCCCTCCTTCCTGAGATCCCACAGGGACCTTGGTCCCTCAGGGAAGTTGGAATGTCACTCACATAGCCTGGGTCTGGAGTCTCGAGAGCTTGGGTGTGGGAGCCTTACCTTCAGACCCGGGATTCCTAGTGCTTTAGCTCAGTGAAAGCCAGCCCCTGGGAGTCAGGGGCCATGCCTGGCACAGTGTTATATTTTCACCTTGTGCTTGTAGTTCACAGGCAGGCCACCACCCTGCCCTTCCCCTTCCCCTTCCCCATTCCTCATGATTTTCTTGGTGTGAGGACATGAGCCCTGCACCCTAGCTGCAGGGTGACTAAAGAACACCATCACTGCTCGGTGTGGTGGCGCACACCTGTAATCCCAGCAGCTCAGGAGGCTGAGACAGGATCACAAGTCGAGGTCAGCCTTGGCAACTTAGTGAGACCCTGTCTTAAAAACAAAATGGGCTGGGGGTGGAGCTCAGTGGTAAGGTGTCCCTGGGTTAAATCCCCAGTACCAACAGAACAAAACAAAACAAACCAACATCATCATTTTCCTTTCTGTGAGGCCCTCGTCCTACCCTGCAGGCCCTCTCCCTGGGCTCTGAGCAGACCATGCCATCCCCATGTCTCCCAGTCTCAGGAAGGAGGCTTTTTACTCATGTGAGCTCTCTCTGCTGTGTCTCAGGTTGAACCAGACCCTGAGCTTGGGCCTGAGCAGGAGGTCTTTGCTGCTGTGGAAGGTCCCAGCACCGAGGACATGCCTTCAGACGCAGAGTCTCCAGAGGTCCTGGAAACACAGCTTGATGCCCACGAGGGGCTGCTGGAGATGGACCACCCAGGTGACATGGTGGACTTAGTGGTGGCCGACAGCAGTGAGGACCTTAAGGCCCTGAGCAGTGAAGAGGAGGAGGAGGAAATGGGGACAGTCCAGGAGCCAGAGAGCCTCCTGCCACCCTCTGTGCTAGACCAGGCCAGTGTCATTGCTGAACGTTTTGTCACCAGCTTCTCTCGGCGGAGTAGCCTGGCACTGGAGGATGGCAAGTCCAGTGGCTTTGGGACACCACGGCTGGTCAGCCGGAGCAGCAGTGTGCTCAGCTTAGAGGGCAGTGAGAAGGGCCTGGCCCGGTGGGGCAGCACCACGGACTCCCTCAGTTCCCAGCCCACCCCAGAAGTGGACATCAGCACAGGGGTGGCCACTGAGAGTGGCCCTTCTGTCAATGGGACAGAAGCCCCAAATGCAGGCTGCCCTGTGGAGCCTGACAGGTCTTCCTGCAAGAAGAAGGAGTCGGCACTCTCTACCCGAGACAAGTTATTGCTGGACAAAATTAAGAGCTACTATGAAAATGCAGAGCACCATGATGCAGGCTTCAGCGTCCGGCGCCGGGAGAGTCTCTCCTATATCCCCAAAGGACTGGTGAGAAACTCTGTCACCAGGTTCAACAACCTTCCCAGGCCAGACCCAGAGCCAGCAGCTCCAGTAGGGTACAAGAGACAGGGGGGCTCCCGACCAGCCTCGTGGGCCCTGTTTGATCTCCCAGGACCCAGCCAGGTGGGAACAGGGGACTCGGCTCCTATCACGGATGCTGAGTTCCGTCCATCTTCTGAAATTGTAAAGATGTGGGAGAGAATGGAGTCTGCTGAGGGGAGCCCCAGGGCAGGCCAAGGCCAGGCTCAGGCCAATGGCTTTGACCTGCAAGAGCCGCTCTTCATTTTGGAGGAGCATGAGCTGGGGGCCATCACAGAGGAGTCTGCTACCGCCTCACCGGAAAGCGCCTCCCCCACCGAACGGCCCAGCCCGGCCCACCTGGCTCGGGAGCTGAAAGAACTGGTGAAGGAACTGAGCAGCGGTGCTCAGGGAGAGCTGGTCACCCCACTGCACCCCCGCATCATGCAGCTCTCTCATGTGATGGACAGCCACATGAGTGAGCGTGTCAAGAACAAGGTCTACCAGCTGGCCCGCCAGTACAGCCTCCGGATCAAGAACATCAAGTCAATGACGGCCAGGCCACCCCTGCAGTGGGAAAAGACAGCTCCTGAGAAGGACAGGAAGAGCCCCACCGTACCCTGCCCACAGGAGGAGCCTGGAGACCTAGCGGGTGACAAAGGTATGATGGGGGTGATGGTCTAGGGGTGGAAAAGTCAATTGGGAGCCTGGGGAAAGTGACTTCTAAAGAGGCCATGTCAAAGAGAGGACTGGGGCCAGGCCTAGTGGTGCATGCCTGTCATCTCAGCCGCTTGGGAGGCTGAGGCAGGAGGATCGCGAGTTCAGAGCCAGCCTTAGCAACTTAGTGAATCCCTAAGCAACTCAGTGAGACCAGACCCTGTTTCTAAATAAAATACAAAATAGGGCTGGGGATGTGGCTCAGTGGTTGAGTGCTCCTGAGTCCCTGGTAACCTCCCCCCATCCCCCCCAAAAAGAGGGCTGGACCTCATGCACTACTGACATGGGGTGACTCCCAGCCTCTGGTCCGGCACTATGAGGCTAAGACTTGCACCTCTGGGTGAGCCCTCTGCGTGTGGAGCAGAGGGAAGAACATGGTCAGGGGCCCCTCCCTTACCAGGATGAGAGCAGAACTCTCATCTCTTCCTTTGACTCCTGGCCCCTTTTCCCCCACTGCCTTTTCTCCTCTTCCCATTGCCCTGTGATGAAGGGACAGTTAATGGGATTCCTCTTCCTTTGTACCAAGCCCCAGGACCAGCCGCACCTGGAAAGTGAGCTGAGGGCAGTTGGGAGCCCTCCCCCTGGCTCCTCCTTCACTCAACAGCCCACTCTCTCCTCACAGGCAGGAGAAGGCCGTTGATCTCCCTCTTCAGCTATGAGCAGCTGGTGGCCCAAGAGCACAGTCCCCCCAAGCCCTCCTCTGCGGGGGAGACGTCGCCACGCCGTTTCTCCTTCAGCCCTTCTGCTGCCAGCCCGAGGACCACCTCACCTGGGGGCCGGCCCTGCACTCGGAGTCCCCTCAGCCCCTTTGACACTGAGACTTTCAACTGGCCCGATGTCCGAGAGCTCTGCTCCAAGTATGCCTCCCACGATGAGGCTGTCCAGGCCGAGGGAAGCCGGTCTCGTGGCCCCCCCGGTCAACCGGAGCCACTCTGCGCCTGAGAACATGGTGGAGCCCCCTCTCTCGGGCAGAGTGGGCCGCTGCTGCAGCCTGAACACCAAGAGGAGCCGGGGAGGTACCCAGTCCCCACCTCCTGGGTTGCCGCCCCAAAGCCGGCTGAACGGAGGTGAAGCCCTGTATGTCACCGCAGACGTCACCCTGGAGAACAACCAGCGGGTGATTGTCATGGAGAAGGGACCCCTTCCCAGCCCCACCGCAGGGCTGAATGAGGAGGGCAGTGGGCAGGGACCAAGCTCGCCGGCGGCCACGGTGGCGCAAGGCCAACATTTCCCGGACTCTGCAGAGTATCGACTGAAGGAAGATGGTCCCAGGGACCCAGCCGACCCAGGCAAGCAGAGCAGAGTGAGAAACCTGAGAGAGAAATTCCAGGCCTTGAACTCTGTAGGTTGACTCTGACTTCTGGCTGGGGGCAGGAGCCGTGCTGGTGTGGAAGAACCTGGCATACCTCCCTCAAATCTGGGTCCATGGGCCCCTTGCCCAGGGCTCTCTGAAGGCTGCCTCACTCTCCTGGAAGAGCGCCCCAGTGTGGCCTCACTGGCACCCTGTTCTGTGTGCTGGTGGTCTCCTGGGGCTCCAGACATCGTTCCTCAGGCCCACACGGGTCGCGCTTCCCACTTCCCTTGTAAATATTTCCCTGGTAAGAAGCCGAATATTTAAGCTCACCTCTTCCAGGGAGAGCAAGTACTGCTCAGGCCCTGGGCTGGCCACTGCCAGGCTGAGGACCCTCTGGGGGAGACCTGGGAGTTGCCTGGGCAGGCTTTGCTCTTTAACTGTGCCTTTTCTTAGGACCCAGGCAGGAATGAGGCCAATAATTTATTGCTTTCCCTCCTGTGGTATGTGTGCACGAGTGAGTATGCGTCCTGTTGTTTATTCCCCTCCTGTGAAGAATGTAACCGACTTAGTTCAGGTACTTTTGAGGGTTGTCTTGCTGTCCCTGTGGTTGTCGCTAATGTACACACATTTCACTATGTGCCAATGGTGCAATAACCACTGCTGACCAACTGACCTGTGTGTGCCTCCTTACTGGGCCCAGCGGGGCTGGGGAGAGTTGCTGGTGGGCTGAGGATGTCTTAGAGTGGGCAGGGGCACAGGAGGGTTCCCTCTACACTCATTGGTCATCCAGGCACCAGGATGCTCGTGAGGCAGGCAGGGACAGCAGGGTGCACAGGAAGGAGCTTGTTCTCTGCTACTTCTGCTTCTCTGGCTACCCACAGCCTGGTGTCCTGTCTGGGGCAAGAGCCTCACGTGTCAGTCTTTAGCTCTCTTCCTCAAGGGCCAAAGTTGTGCTATAAAGGTGGGGGTCAGGAGGAGTGGCTGGGGCAAATGGGACACTTTCTAATAAGATACCAATATCTGGTGCCTTTTACTCGTCTTTCCCTCTCCAGTCCCAGGAGGCATCCCAGAGAAGGCAAGGGTTCCAAGCTTGGGGCCTGGGAATGTCTTCAAGTGGCTTCCAACACCGGGTGAGGAGTGTGAGTGTATTTTGCCGGGATGGATCCTCTATTTTCATCACATGATTGAGAAAGTCTGGATTCAGAAGGGCTGGGAATGTCTCATTCTTGCTAATTGGGATTTCTGCCTTTTCTCGGTGGAGGACCAATCTCGTTTTGCCCAGTTTGTTCTGGCTGGGGTTGGACAGGAAGAGGCTGCAGGGCCCAGGTGGTAGGTAGATGTTCCCATAGGCCTACAGAGCCAGGGCCCATGAGTCTTCTGACCTAGGAGGATGGACTCAACCTGAGCATGGGTCTGCTGAATCTCCTGAGGTCAAGGGAAGACCAGAGGTGAGTGGCAGTCTCCTGTGCAGAAACGGGACAGGGCAGGTAGCTTGTGTTCCACAGTCACTGAGAAGAGAGCTGGCTCCTCCCAGGCCAGTCCTGGGACAACACTGGGGAGCCACAAGTGTACCAGGCAGGTGACTTGAACTTTCATCCAGCCTTTCCACTAGCCAACTGATCACCCCAACTCTTGCCCTTTTCTCACATATGGATCGAAGACAGATGAGCTCCTGCTTCTCAGACTCCCTGATGGAACTCTTCAGGATGTGGGCCAAGGCCAGGGCAGAGGGTCTTATCGGCTACCCATTAGAATCCTCTGGGAGCCTTTTGAAACCCAGCAGTGCCTCTGTTCCATGCACCCAGACCAAATGAAACTGCCCCTCTGTAGATGGACCCCAAGCACAGAGGCTGGGGACTCTGATGTCCAGTGAGGCCAGGACTGATCTGTGACTAGAAATGATTTTACCCAGTTTGCCTCAGGGTCTCAGGTGGCGCCCATCGCCTGGGTACCAGGCACAAGTCAGAGCCTAGCCGTCCCTTTATCTTCATGGTGCTGGCCTTCTGTGGTCCAGTTCAAAGGGAAATGAGGCTAGTCAAATAAAAAACAGACAAATGTGGAGCATTATAGATTTATTAGAAAAACTAGTAAATGGGTTTCCTCTGGTTGGTGGAAGCACATTTGAGCAGGTGGAGGACAAGGCCCAGCCGGCCCCAGGGCCAGCCCCAGACAGCATAGTCTATACCTAACAGGTGGCATTCCTCTGCAGCCACCTCCTCTCTTGCATCCTCCCTGAGCTTGCTTGTCCAAGCAAGGGACCAAGACATGTGGCCAGCTGGTCTCTTCCTCTTCTGGATCTCTGTCCCTCCCACTGAGGGAGGAAGGAGACCCAGGACCAGTCTAGGGGACCTGGTTGCCCTCCCACAGGCAGAACAGACGAGTGGGGTAGAGGGGAAAGCCAAGCCCGACACAGGCCTCCTGTTCTGGGTGCTTAGTGAAAGTCAGGAGTGGGGGGAGCCCCAGGACCCTCCACTCCACCCTCAGCCAGAATCAGCTGAGGCCAGGGACAAAGGGGGAGAAGAGTGGGAAGGAGGGTGCCTGACGTGCCCAGAAGGAGCTTTCCTCTAAGCTGCCCTGGGGAGGAAGCCTGTTATGCTGGTGTGGACTGGAGCTGTGTCAACCTAGTTTGGAAATCCTGTCAAGGAAAAGACTGCAAAGTAGAAAATATGAGGAAAGAAGGAGAAAAAAGAAAAGAAACATTGCCAGGGCAACAGGAGAGCTTAGTCCTGGAGTGGCATAGGGTCTCCCAAATTCAGGCCCCTGCAATGTCAGTCCAGTTGATTGAGTGACTCGAGACCTGGGTAATGTGGGCAAGATGCGCGGGGAGCTGGCGGTAGATAGTCACATGCAGCTGGCTGCCCTTGCCCGATCCCGGGGACCTGGGGTGGTGAAATTCTAGCTCTTCCATGGAGCCCTTTCATTCTTGACTCTATGGAGTTGCTCACTGGAAATTCCTCACTTCTGGTGCTACTTGGGCACACATGGAGGGGAGAAGGTGGACCTTTGTCCGTTGGCTCCTTACCGGCCCAGGGAAATAGTTGAGAGCTGCTTGTCATCTTCTGCCCTCAGCAAGGAGCCTGCTCTCTGCCCTTGAATGCACCAAAGGCCTTTTTTACTGCCAGGTGAGTATAGTCACCTTCCAGCTTTAGTTTCCCCAGCAGTAGACAGAGGCTGACTAGTGGTACACACCAGGTTCCCTGTAGAAGCAGAGGGTCATAGGGTCCTATGTGTTGAGGCCAAAGGAAGACCCTCGCTATAGAGGAGGAAGACCTCATCTGGAGAGACTAGGCTCCATTGGATAACTTATTCCCTCCTGTGGTTCCTGTCTGCTGGAGTTGGCCTCACCCTGACAGTGCTCTCTGAGCTGTGCCTGCCCCGGTCAGCACTAAAGGTTCCTGGGAAGGCCTCCTAACTCTGATATCTACCTGTGTGGCTTTTCCCTGAGTCATACCTGATTCATTTCTACAAAGCCAAAGCTCCTTCCCATGGGGAAGGCAATAGAAAAAGTAGCTTTGGGCCCTGGGGACCTTTATGGTCTTCCTGGGGGAGAACACCTGCTACCTCTAGCTTGACCCCTCTTTTGGACCTAACCCTGGATAAGATGCTGGGCTGGAGCTATATTGCTTTCAGAGTAGAGTGGTGGGAAAGTCTTCATTGGACTGGTGATTTCTCCCCTCCAGAGCATGGGGAAGACTTTCCCTGGGGACAGAGATTGCAGAGCCCCTGTCAGTGTTTGAAGGTGGGGTTGGGAGATGTCTGATAATCTCTGCATCTCTGTGTCTCTCAGAACCACAGCCAGGCCCTCTCTGGCCCCCAGCATTTATCCCAGCTGCCCAGCGGTAGTTGTGTCATGTGGTGTTAATACCTAAGCACGGCCACATTTGCCACTCCACTCTGATAACCTAGCTCTCTGTCTGGTCAGTCAGTAGCCTCGGATGGCACCAGCTGCAGACACAGTGGGCATTGGACTTGGGGATGCTTTACTCCAGGTGTTGGGTTTTCAATTCCATATCTGGGGGTCTACACTGGTTCCCCAAAGGGCCTGCATCTAGCGGAAATTGCTGGCTTGGTTGCTACTGGGAGTGGGAAAAATCCCAGCATGGAGAGGCAGAGCCTTAGGCAGTGTGGGGACCTGTCTGTCCCTCCTTCAGGTCTGAGCCCTGAGCCCTAAGCTCTAAGTAGGGTTTTCAAAGAGGAATGGTTTGAGAACTGCTGGTCCTCCCTCCTTCAGTCTGTGCTGGTACCAAAAAAGGGTGCCAGGGGCAGCAGGAGGCTCCCTCAGTCAGGACCTACAAAACAGAAGAGGTGGTTTCCCCCACCCCCTGGTGGGAGGAGGGGAGAGGAAACTATCTGCTGGCCCTAAGGAGGGACCCAGTTCTGAGAGAGCCCAGTGGGGAGGTGGCTGGCGGCACCGGAGGCCCTATATTCCTTCTTGTCCCCTCAGTCCCCCAGCAGCCCCTTGCCCAGAGCTGGGGTTCAGTGGCCCCCCTGAAGTCTCCTCCTTTCCCTAAAGGGCAGGTCAGGCATTGCCAGTGTCCCCCTTCCATTTCCCTTCCCCTTTCCTGGCTGTGACCACATGGGAGGTGACCCCAAGCATGACTTGCTGTGGGAGTGGGCAGCATTGGAGGAACCCCATCAACCACCTTCTGCTTTTATGAGGATGCAGAGAGAGGAGGGCATGCGCCTCGGGGAACCGTTTCCTGCCCCCTGGAGCCAAGCCGTCTGTGCCACAGGCAGAGGGCATGTTGGCAGGCGTCGGGGCTGCCAGGCAGGGCGCAAAGGCAGCTATTGCAGCGCAGCAGGGGCCCCGGGGGGCCGGCCTGGTGACTCTCGAGCTGGTGGGCAGGAGGTGGGAGGAGGACCGTCCACTGCAGAGGTCAGGGCCCATGGCCTCAGGTGCCCGGTCCTGGTGTGCCCTGATGCACCACTGCGCCTGCCTGGCTGGTCCCACCAGCGGGGGCCACCAGCTGCTATTTCTTTTTGGGGAAGAAACTGAATCTCTTCTCCTTGTCCTTCTTGCCGAGACTGGCGTCCGGGCCAGTGAGGGAGGGCAGGGGCAGGCTCTGCGTCTTGACCCGGATGCTCTGGGACTCATTGATGGCCGTGCTCACACCTTGCAGCCAGGATAGCATCTCCTCCTACAGGGTGAGAGCGTCAGGGCCAAGTCCAGGGCCCCAAGGCAATGGGGGTACTCCCGGGACTGCCTGTTCCACAGGAGCCTTGAGGTCCAGTGGCTTGGGTCTCTTCCACCTGCCCCTTTGTTAGACACATACGGGTTGGGCCACCCCACACTTACCTCATCTTTGCCATGGAAGAGCCACTCGCTGCCATTACTCAGCCTAGGAGAGGAAAGGAGTTTCCTGTCATGTGAGAAACCATGACCTGGACAGTGGGCTGGCTAAGATTCCCGCTGTCCCCTAAGCTTATCATCCAGAACCCTCTCAGCACCCTCTGAGAGGTCAGAGTCTGGATTGTGAACCTCTTCAATTTGCAAAATCCTCAAGGAGCAGCGAGCTTGGTTGGAGCTGGTCCCCTACAGTGAACCTCTACCTGGTCACTCATGCCAAAGCCATCAGCCTGAAGGTTCAAAGGGCTCAAGGCCTGGGTGAGGGGCAGCAGGCAGGAAGGCTCACCTCAGCTTAAAGACGTGCTTCTTCTTTTTGTAGTTGGCAGCAATCTCACAGATAGCATGTCTCAGGGCCAGGGGCTCCTCCCCATGGTAGGGAACCCCCAGGGCCAGGTTCTTGGCATCCTTGTAGAACGTCAGTTCACTATTCCTGAGCACGCAGTACAAATTGTTCCAGGACCTGCAAAGATGGGGACGAGCAGTCATCCACAGTCCTGAGACAGTATCATATGGTATCTCATCAATGCTTATGGCTTTTCCGTTTCTTCTTATGGAGTTATTTTTACTCTGATAAATAGTAAGATTTTATTGTTTAGAAAGTGTGTGAGGGGGTGTGGGGGGGGAGAATCATCTGCATGTAATTTCAGTACCAAAAGATAACTCACATTTTACATATTCTAGTTTTTCTTCTATTCACATTGAGATTTTTCTATATACATAGATAGCTAAAATTGGAATACACTGTGTATCTGTGTGTGTGTGTGTGTGTGTGTGTGTGTGTGTGTGTGTATACTTATTTATTTATTTTCTGGGAATCACACCCAGGGCCTCATGCATGCTAGGCAAATGCTCTACCACCAAGCTACATTCCCCAGCTCTGTATATTCAATTTTACATCCTGCTTTTAAGATAAACACTATGAGTATTTCTTCATATCCTCAAATATTTCTTGAAAGTGATTTTGGATGACGATCATATGCCATAATATATACACATAATCCCTTTATGGTGGAAAATTTATCCAAAATTTAAATAGTGATGTGATGATCATTTTCATGTATACATTTTGCCTATAGTTCTGATCTTACCATGAGATTGTACATTACTAGAAGTAAAATTACTAAATCTAAGATCAATAGCACAAACTTAATTTTTCAAAGTATTCCACATTCATGGACAAATTTGATTCTCACTATAGAACCATGAAGTGAATTGGCCAGGGTTTTGTTTTGGTTGTTTTTGTTTTGATGATATATGCACAGTATATTATCCTAGCACTGTGTGTGTGTGTGGGGGGGGGGGGGCATTAGGGATTGAACCCAGAGCCTTTTGCATACTAGGCACACTCTCTACTGCTGAACTGTACTTCCAGGCCTTTTTTTGAGGGCAGGAAGGCAGAGAACTAGTAGGACGCATGGATAAGAAGTACTGAAAGGTCAAAGAGTGAACCTGATCCTACAACAGGGCTGCAGAGCCATATTTATGAAGCCTGGGTTTCTGACTTGCCACTCAGAGATCCTTCCTCCAGCAGTAAGGCAGATGCTGAGAGGAACCCGGGTCTTTGGAGTAAGGTTGTGCCTTCAGTAAATGACTTAACCTCTCTGAGACTGTTTCCCCATCTGGGAATGGAAACTTCAGTATCATAGGGTCGTTTTTAGATTTTATCAGTCCTAACATAATGCCTGGTGCATAGTAGGTACTCAATAAGTGTTAGCCTCCCTTTTCCTGGTAGACTCCCACTTAAGCAATACACCTTTTCTGGGCAGTTGGGTCACTAAATTGTTCCTTTTTGGAATTTGAAGTAGCTTTGTTGAGTCCCCCCCAGATAGGGAGCTCTGTGTGCTTCCGAGTGTCCCTGGGAATGTGGCTTGCTTCAGCTTCTTTGTTCCATTTCTCTGGGACTGCTGCTAGAAAGAAGAGGCTCCAAGGATCTTGGCAGAGGTGCACTGGATAGACCAAATCCAAGGACAGGACTGGCTCAGCATCAGGAAAGGATATAGCCTTTGAGCCAGTTTCTCAGGGTCATGGAGTCACTGAATGACAGCACTAGAAGGGACTTCCAGAGGGAATCTGGGTCATCAGCTCCCAGTCACCTCCTATTTTACAGCTGAAGAAACAGGCCCAGATCAATAAAAGCAGGCCTTGGTCAAGGACAAGTTGTTAGCACCAAGACTCCCTCTTGCTGCTCAGCCCTGCAATGACTGTAATATCAATAGCCAGTGTCTGCTGTGGCCCTACTCTGTGCAGGGAGAATGTCCCTACTGAATAGGCCTACAATTGTTGTCATTGCCATTTTATGAATGGGGAAACTGACTTAGGGAGGCTGGGTAATGTTGTGTGAAGTCACAGGATTTGAACTCTGGACCAGAACTGAGGCGTTTCCCATCATGCCAAGTAGCCCTGGTTTGGCTCCCAGGGATGCCCAGGAGTTCTCCTAAATCAGAGGCCGAGGGTGGCTCTTTCCCCAGCCAAGGCTCTGCTAGTAGAGAGATCCCTGGAAGCTGCCCCTCCCCCCGCGCCCAGCTGCCCTCCCCTGACACCTGTTGGATGCCTTCTTGTTGGGCCCCTCCAGGTCATGCTTGCGGCCGAGGTAGCCCTCCATCTGCACGCTGTGCCCGTGGTCCCGCTGGGCCGGCAATGTTGTGGGCTCGTCGCCCTCACTCAGAGGAGTGTCCAGGACCTTAAAGAGGGGCTCCGTGGCAGGCCTCTCATTCCCATCAGATTTCTCCTCCTGCCCAGGCAAGGGTGGCGGCTGCAGGTCCTGAGGCCATGGCCTCTCTTCTTCCCCCTGCTCAGGGGCACAGGGAAGAACATACCTTTCTGGGGGTTCAGGCAGGGTCCCCACCTGAGCCTCTTTCCTTTGTTCAACGTGCTGCCTGGCCTGCCCTGGCTCTCTCATGGCCTGCCATGGGTACCTATTTGCTTCCCTGGCCTCTGCCCATACCTCTGGCTCCAGCTCCCCTGCTCCCTCTCACCCCCATCTAACAGCAACAGAAGGTTCTCAGAGGGGCCTGAGGAGTGGTTGCATTTGGGACAGGTTCCAAGGCTTTGGCAGAGCTCTGGTTCCGTATCAGTGCCTGGCTCCAGGCCCTCACCCCTCTACCAGTTACTCCAACTGTAACACACGGGGTCTGGCAAGAGTTCAATTTAACAGAAGTTCTGGTGCTAAGACAAGTTTGCAAACCACTTTTACTAGGGTGTTGACTGGGAGCTCTTCTGGTACCTTCAAATTGTCATCAAAGCCCCAAAGCTAAGGGTACTGGGCCCCAAGTCACCCCATGTCACTCCCAGGCCTTCACTGGGTCTAACTGGCCCCCTCCCATCATCTAATGAGAATGTGTGGATGGGGCAGTGGTGCCCAGGGCTGGCTGCCTTTGAAAATCACCTTGGGAGCTTTACAAAATGTTCTCAGGTCCTTCTCTCAAGACACTGTTCACTGGCCTGGAGGGGTCAGCCCATTGGTGTTTCTTGATAAGCATTTCATGACTCTAATGTACACTATGGGCCAAGAATTGCCCACACAAAGGAGTCATTACGTTGGGGAAATGCTGTGGGTTTTCCCTCCCTGTGGAGGCCTGGGGTGATCCCCAGCCCCTGCCCAAGTCAAATGAGGGGTGCTCTATTTTCAGGTGTCCGTGAGAAGGGGAAAGCATGCTTCCTGTTCCCTGACTGGGCATCTTCTTATGCAGAGGCCTCTTATCCGCCCTTGCATCTCACGCAGCAGGAGAACTAGGTAGCAGGGGGCAGCTAGCAAGAATAAGTACCTTAGAATCCCTTGAGGGTTGTGGATGGCCTCACTTGGGCCATCTGGCCAGCACAGGGTGACTGTTGGAACCATATAGCAAGAGGAGGGAAGATGCCCCAAGCAACCACATGTGGAGGCCTAAAGGGCATGGACACAGACAGCCCAGGAGGACCAGAGCCACCCCGGGTAGTAAAGGAACTCTGCTTCTTTTTCTGTTCCCCTTTCCTCCCTGCCCCAGAAACTGACATGGAGGCCCAGAAAAGTGCTGGGGAGAAGCCAGGAAAGAGCAGACTATGTTCTCCTCTGCAGTGCGGGTTCCTTAGGCCAAGGGCCAAATCTGAAGGAGAGAAATGGAGGGGGGCACCATGTTGGACATCGGATTGAAACTTTAAGCTGAAACAAAGGGGTAGACTTTTTAACAGTGAACGGACTGGTTCTGCGAAGGAGAGGCTCGGTGGAGAAGTTTGAAGGTAATGTTCAGAAGAAAGGAAAAGTTGATTGTGTATGGAACCCATCAAATGAGGACTGTGCAATAAACACGTTGTAACTAGAGGGCCCGGTAAGATTTTATGTAAAGAAGGGTAGCCGGGAGTTGTGTTACACACCTGTAATCCAAGCGACTGGGAGGCTGAGGCAGGAGGATTGCAGGTTCAAGGCCAGCCTGGGAAGCTTATTGAGCCTTGTCTCAAAAAATAAAAAAGTACTGGGGATGTATCTCAGTGGTAAATCATCCCTGGGTTCAATCCCCAGTACCCCAAAATAATTAATTTAATTTTAAATAAAAATAAAGAAAGGATAATGTGGTTGGAAAAGTTTGGAAACCACTGGCCTATTCTCACACCGTCTATGTATAATAAAACCAGTGTTCAGAGCGGTTAGGTGACTTGCTCAGTCACACAGCTAAGAGGTATGGAGGTAATTAGGTGCATGCACTCCAGAATCAGGTGTGTTTTTATGCCACCCTCGGGGCATTCATCTTTTCCTTCCTTAGAATCCCTTGAGGGTTGTGGCTGGGCCACTCTCCTCTCTGCATTATTTGCAGTCTTTCTGTCTCAAGAGTTTCTGCACTGTCTGTGATGAGCCCACCTTGGCCACAAAGTTCTGGAAGGCCTGAATCCCTGCCGGAATCATCCTCTAGCTGGAGAAAGGGCAAAAATGGGACTGGAGGCCTGGGTTTGGAGCCCTTCTGTGACCCTATTCAGGCCAACCCTCTACTTTGGGAATAAGGTTCAAGAGCAGGTTACACCCCCTCCCCTGCAACCCCATACTGATAATTGAACCTAGGAGCACTTTATCACTGGGCTACCCCCCTGGCCTTTTTAATTTTTTTTATTTTGAGACACATAAGTCACCTAGGCAGGTCTTGAACTTGGGATCCTCCTGCCTCTGCCTCCTGGTATCACAGGCGTGTGCCACTGTGCCTGGCAGGAGTAGATAATTAATGCAGAAAGAGCAGCCTTGTTCTCCCCACACCCTGCCCCACCTCGCCAGCCTCAAGCCCTGCTGGTCCTGTTCGTCCTCCAGGAGAGGAGACTGTCCAGAGGAGGTGCAGGTGCGTTGCTGCCCCTGGTGATAGGCCAGGTCTGGAGTCTTGGAGAAGATGCCATAGTGGATACAGGAGGCAAGCCAGCCCGTCCACACTACTGTGTGTCCCTCTCACCCAGTTTCTACTCGCTTGGGACTGGCTGTGCTGGGGAGCTCTGTGTCCGCATCTGCTTCCTATACTTTTACTTCCATACTTCTTCCTTTAGGGAACTGATCTCTGAAAATTGTTGGATTCCAGGCAGGAGGCTGCACCTCCCAGGCAGAAGGCCACACCTCCCCAGGTGCTTTGTGAAAAACTACATTTCCCAAGATCCTCAGCATGGCCAGCAAACCTGGTCAGCAGGTGCCCTGGCCATCACCTCCTGACCTCTGGTAGCCTATAGGGCAAGGACTCACTCCAGGGGGGCTTTCTGACCCCCACTCTATTTAAGCCAGCCCCGGAATGAAATCGCTCTCTGTTCGCGCTTGCCCCTGTTCCCATCCGTCCCCTATTTTCCCTTTTTCTCCCCCTTCCACGCGTGGCCCCTAATAAACTTCCCTTTTATTAAAATGGTATTCCCTGCGTAAGAAACTTTGCCTAAATTCTAACAAAAATCAGGATGGATTTAGCCAGGACTGACTCGCAACATAATCTCTGTCTCCTCCTAATGAGTGCCTGGCATGCAGAGGCCATGCCAATGCGTTTCAAAAGCAGTATGGCTGGGTCATGGGTTGGCTTTGGAATGGGGGTTTCCCACTATATGCAAAACTTTCTTCTGTGTTCCTGTTTGTATGGTGATGATTTAAATGCATCCTGTCCCTCACCCCACCCAAAGGTCAAGGCCTGAAGACGAGGAGCCAAGAACCAGGGTGGAGATGGAGATGGAGGCGTTAGGCGCTGGCAGGGTTCCCTTTCTTCCTGGGCTGGGGGAGGGACATAGATGAGGAAGATGGAGGTGGAATGAAGGTGGCTGCAGGAGAGGGGGAAGGGCTTTTGGGATCAATCTTTTTTCCTTGCCCCTAAGGGAGGCTGGCCAACTCCCAAAGGAGGAGAAGCATAGGCAGTAGCTCTCCTAAGCCACCTTCTCCTTTCCCACTGAATCTTTCTAGTTCATTCTTATCCCTTCCCAGGGATGGAGCCCAGGGGTTGAGCCAAACAGGACTGGAGTAAAGTCCTGTCTGGGGGAAGGGGGAGTATCAAGTCACTACTAACCTTTCCTGATTGCGTCAGTTAGTGGCAGTGGTACCAGCACCTAATTTGCAGGTGGTTTGGAGCATTTCAAAGTGAGATAGCATCTGCAGGTGTTGTTCTGTGGTGATCTTCCAGCCACTACCTCTTGGAGCTTTGCTGAGCAATTGTTGTGGCCCGTGCCCTAGGTGGCCTGCACAACCATCTCAAATACCCCTTTGCCTCCAGCATGGGCTGCTCAGGACTGAGACACGTGGAATCTCAGCTTCTGCCGGGCAAGGCCTCACTCCCTCCTCCCTCTGCCCTTGTCAGCTGGAGCATTCTGAGACTCCAGTCAGGAACGGGAGGACCACTGTGAACATGTGAGCCCTTCCAGGCAGGACAGAAGCAGCCTGAGGCCCCACACGGCCTGGAGTGGAAGACCCCAAGAAAGTGAAGGCAGAAGTCATCAGACGGGGCTAAGGCCAACAGGGTACTCCTTAGTGGAAGGTTCTGGCAATTCAGAATTAGATTTTTATAAAGAGCTCATAACTTTGTAAATACCTCAACACATATCCATATACCTGAAGCAAAACCAGTTTTTAAAAATCACTGTCATGATTCTGATCTGTGGAGCGCAAGTTCACAAGACAGTGAAGAACAAGCAGGAGGAGGCTGCCTCCTCACTCCCGCGGGTATACCCTGCACATGGCTGTGCTGGAAACCTGAGCGTGTTCGAGAGATCTTTATTTTGCAATTCATAAGAGATCAAGAATTCCCCTGGGGGAATTTTGTTTGTAGACAAGACACTGGGAAGACCTGTAGGTAGGATCAGAAAAGGGGACATTGTTAGGGAAGCAGACCCCGTGGGGGAAGGTTGGGAATGGTGAATGATGGAGAAAGGAAGATGAAGTTGATGCAAGAAGAGATTCTGGAACTGGAAAGAGGCCTTGGGGTCATGGATTCAGCCCCTTCCTACTACAGACGAGAAAACTGGGTTCCAGAAAAGCCCAGGGACCAGCTGGGATTGTGTAGCAGGTGGTAGAGCTGAGCAAGAACTCATGCCTTCTGCTTCCCTGTCCATACGTGTCTTTCAAATCTGAAAGGGAGCCGGGCGTGTCCCAGCAACTCAGGAGGCTGAGGCATGAGGATCGTGCATTCAAAGCCAGCCTCAGCAACTTAGTGAGGCCCTGTGCAACTTAGTAGACCCTGTCTCAAACATAAAAAGGGAAAAAGGGCTGGGGATGTGGCTTAGTGGTAAAGTGCCCCTGGGTTAAAATCCTCAGTACTAAAATTTAACATAAAAAATTAAAAAAAGGAAGAAAAAAGAAAGAAAAGAAAAAAAAATCTGAAAGGGGTACAGGATGGTCAGGGAATGGAGGGAGCCAAGTGGCTGGGCAGAGACCCACTTGTGGCCCGGACCCCAAACCTGCTGCAAAGCGAGTTTGAGGCTAAGCCAATCCAGCAAGGACTTCCCATTTAAGCAATGACCCCCATCTCAACAGGGGGACCTGGGGTCAGGCTGGTGGATGGTTTGGGCAGAGGGGCCATCCTTGCCCACTGAAGAGGTGACAGTTCTCTTGCCATCCCTGTTGGTTACAGAGTGCCAGGAGAAGGGGACACTGGCCAGGCTCAGAGCTGCCTACCATGCTGCTGCTGCTGTGGCGTGGTTATGGTGACCGGCAGGTTCTGCCGAAGGACAGGAGATGGTCTGAGGTCCCTTCCATCCTCTGCTCTGAGGCACAAGACCTGCTGCCATTGCCCTCAGTCATTAGGAAGGCGTGCTGGATATTGGGACCACATCAGAGGAGGGCAGGGGACAGGCAATAGTGGTTACTGGTTGAGGGACATCAGGTGAAGGAAAGGCACAGACAGGAGAGCCTTGCTGACTGTCACAAGATTGAGGGCAAAGAGGGAGAGGTCCCAGGCTCCTGATGGGATAGACGGCTGCCTCAAAGTCTTGGCGGAGATTTTCAGAGTCAAGGAAGAATCATATAAACTGGAATTTTTAGAGCCCTGCCTTGCTAGGAAGCTTGCGTGGCGTGGGGGATTTCCTCCACAGAGGATTTTCAAAACTGGAGGGACACGTGGGCAGGATGGGTCAATTTCTTTGGACTAAGGAGTTGAAGGTGTATTTCCAATATCAGCCAGCAGGTGGCGCAGGGAACTACACATAATCAACACCTGTCCCCAATAACCTGGCTGAGTTTTTCCCAGGTTCCAAAGATGCCCAGTGAATTCAGATATGCTTGCAAGCAAAGTTACATAGGCGATAGGATTTTCTAAAGGTGATGGTGGCAAGTGTAAGCCAGGGCACGAGGATGTACCTCAGAAACTTAGCCATAGGATGATATGTGACATGAGCCTAGAGTGTGTGTAGAGGGGTCTCAAGGATGGGGAGGCTCCCTGAAGGCTGGCTTGGGAAGGACTTAGTAATGTTAGAATTCATATAAAGTGAGTGAGAGAGTGTGTGTGTGTGTGTGTGTGTGTGTGTGTGTGTGTTTTAAGAGATGAGGGACTGCCGGGCGTGGTGGCGCATGCCTGTAATCCCAGCACTTGGGAGGCTGAGGCAGGAGGATCACCAGTTCAAAGCCAGCCTCAGCAATGGCCAGGCACTTAGCAACTCAGTGAGACCTTGTCTCTAATAAAAATATAAAAAAGGGCTGGGGATGTGGCCCAGTGGTCAAGTGCCCCTGAGTTCAATCCCCGGTACAAAAAAAAAAAAAAGATGAGGGACTTAAAAATCACCTGCCAAGTACCAAATGTTCTACCTATATTCTCTCTTCCACGCCTCGCAACACTTTTGCAAGCAGGTACTGTTGGAACCCGTTTTCAGATGAGGGGAACCGGGGATCAGAGCTAATGAGTAATTTGCCCACACGTGTATATTGTGATGGAAAGTTGAGGATGCAAGCCCCAAACTCAATGCTTTTCCCCACAAGGCCTGCTGCAAGAGGTGGAAGCCAGCACCATCACTCCAGAGGAAGCCACCTACCCAGTGGGGTTCACAGTCTAGGTGAGATGTGCCCAGCTTAGGGAAGACACATGACTGGTCCCTTGAGGCTGCTGATTGTGTCAGGGATACACTGGAAGGGGCTAGAGGAGGAGCTTGGAGAGGCACGAGACCCGCGGCTAGATGCTTAGGCAACTAAATGGCATGGGGTGAGGGGTGGGGGGGCAGAGATAGCACTCTGGCACCTGAGAATGTTTACCCTCCCCGGTGTCTGATGCCTTGGATGTGCCTTGGATAAGAAGGGCTGTCTAGACAGGTTAGGAAGGCTGTTCAGAAGACAACTGTTTGCAAGATAAAATAAATAAATAAATGGTGTGCTGACTTGAAGCCAGGCAAAGATGAAGAGATGGCAACTTCAGATAGGCAGAGACAACTTCAGAAAGCAGAGGCTGTGGCGGAACAGGAAGAAAGAAGTGGGGAGGAACAGAGGCTGGGGAGGGGGGGGGAGTGATCCCCTGGATAGCAGGCTGGGCAGGGTGAGCAGAGCAGCTCAGTGCTGTACCCCAAGGCTCAGCTGTCTGTCCCAGATGGCAACTGAGGAGCTTGGGCAAGATGCCAGGAAAGGAGGGATGCACAGAAGGCCACCAGGTAAAGCGAGTGAGGGGACAAGGGAATGGCAGTTTAGGCTTCCCTAGACAGGAGGAGGGAGAACTGGATCCACTGCCTCCAGGGGCTGAGAGGAAGGCAAGCCTTCCTGGGAACGCTCCACCTTGCCCGCCACCTGTGTGGTCTCTTTGGGTCACTGTCCTGGAGGAGCTGGTGGCTGCTCAATCTCTCACGGTGATCCAGAACATTAGAATGACTAGAGAAGATACCAACCCCTGCATCCAGACCTGCCACCCAGTGGTCAAGTTGCCAACTTCAAAACCCTTTCTGAGCCAGGCTCAGTGGCGCACGCCTGTAATCCCAGCACTTGGAGGCTGAGGCAGGAGGATCACCAGTTCAAAGCCAGCCTCAGCAATGGCCAGGCACTTAGCAACTCAGTGAGACCCTGTCTCTAATAAAAATACAAAAAAGGGCAGGGGATGTGGCCCAGTGGTTGAGTGCCCCTGAGTTCAATCCCTGGTACCAAAAAAAAAAAAAAAAAAAAAAAAAAAAACAAAAAAAAAAACCCTTTCTGAGATATCTTCGATGTTAACCGAGTCTCACCGGGAGTCCACCAGTATCTGGGATACTCTGAAAAGAAAAAACTTAGTAAGAGCGGAATTTCTTCTTAAGCAGAGGGGCCAAGAAGATGGCGTCTGACCACAGCAGAGAGCTGGGCACAGCCAGCAGTGGGCAGATGTTCAGGGAGCCCCGCCAGACTGCAGGCAGACACACCCCTGCCATGCTGACTCAGGCATCCTGGGGAGACAGGGCCACGCCCAGGTTTGGGGGCAAGCTGTTCTTTCCAGGCTGGGCCTGCCCATTGCGAACAAACATAGGATTTGCATTCTCTGCAAAATGTCTGAAAAAGCTGCTCTTAAGGGGGAGGAGGAAAAGCCTGGGGAAACTTGTTCAGGCAAGAAACACGGTCTCCACACCCACATGGCTTCCACCCAAGGACGTCAGAGCTGAGGGGAGGCTGCTGCTGGGGGCGTTTCACAGGTTGCTAAGAGGGTGATGGAAGCTGGAGCCAGCTAGGCCCTGCAGCGCTGCCCCGCACATTTACAAGGGTGGCTACTTTCCCAAGTAGCCATGAAACAGAGAGACGAGGGATGCGGGAATTCTGACTCCATTATGTTCAGCCCTGACAGGATGCTCATTCCCCTTGGCAGGGAGGCCCACTGTGCAGTAGTCTTGGAAGGCCACTTGCAAGGGTGGCGTCTGTGAGCTGCCCTTGGGTCAGTTTTCCTTGATAACTTCCTTAAGTCTGATTGTGAAGGACACCCAGGCAGCTGCTCTTTGCAGTGGTCTTGTGTCTCAGGGTCCCCACCACAGTACAGACTCAACTAGCCCAGAAGCTTGGGGACAGTCAGGTATGTTTGTCCCCAAACAATGAAAGAGATTTTTTTCTTGTCACAGCCCTTGGGAGCACCAATCCCTGGGAAGGATGTTACTCACATTTTCACAGCAGCCCTGGAGGGTGAGTTCCTAGAGCAGGCCCTTCTTCCCATCCCAAGGCCAGGAAACAGGCAGTGTGTAGGACTGTGTCCTGGTGCCTGGGCCCCTTTAGTCTAGGGGCACTCCCATTCTCTCCAACACCATGGAAATCATCTCCTTCCCTCCCAGGAGAAAAGAATGTCACCACAAATTCTACACTGGGGAGTCTGAGGCATCCAGAGCTTGGAAGTTGAGGGACACTCTAGCTCTTCTCAGGCCCACCCCAGGGGGGTTGCATGGGCAGAGGGTGTGGGGTGAGGTGACCCTGACCAGAAGGTTCTCACTCACCAGGCCCAGGCAGCTCTGCCTGCCCACTGCTGCCACAGGCACAGAAAAGCCCGCAGGCCCCCTTCGGGGCTCTGTCCATGGCAGCAGCCAAGGTCTGACTGGTCTCTCTTCCCCAAACAGGAACAAAGACAAACACCCTGGCCCTTTAGCTCTTCTTCCCTGTCCCAGCCTGGCACTGGCTGGTGCCTGATAAATGAACCAGGTACCTTAGAGCTAAGAACGAGAGGACAGGAACGTGGGAAAACCACCCCCCCCCAGCCCCTCCCTTGAATTGCTACACTGCTGACATAAAGGAACATTCTGGACTTTCTGTAATCCCACAGAGAGGCCTTCGTAGGGCAAGGGACTCGGGGTCATTATCTAAAACCATGGGCAAGTTCCCAGCAGAATGGACTAGAACCCAGGTGCCCGATGTGCACTCGGTAGGTTTTGTCTTTGGTGAGTGACACCCTGTTTCTTCTGTGTGGCCTCGCACGCACTTACCTGTAGGGAGGGATTACTTTAACCAGATGTGCACTAATGTGGAGAGGCCAGAGGCGAGGGAAGCCAGCGTTACTGCAGTGATGGGATGGCAGCTCAGACACTGCGTGTACACACGTGTGCGCATGCACCCCAGGGGAAGACGGGGACTGGAGTTTGTGCCTGTCCGGACAGGGCGAGGGGGCGTGGTCCGCTCCCAGCCGTCCCCCAGCAGGAAGCGACATGCACTAGTAAGGGGTTTTACATGAAGCAACACGTATCTACTCTAGAGGGCACCAACGCCAGACTGCACACACAAGACCAGCAGGAGAGCCACTGGACCCCAGGCCTGTCCCAGAGAGGAAGCCGAACCTTCCTGGGATGGGCCAGAGGTTCTGTAAAGGGCAGGAACGGGGCAGGCTGGAGGAGTCAGCGGCTGGCTCTGTGAGGAGCCTTTGAGGCTGGATTGGTGGTTCTCCATCCTCCTGTCTCTCTCATGCCAGAGACCGAATGCCTGGGTGTCAGCCCCTCCCTCTGTGTTTCGTGGATCCTCATGAAAACTTAGATGCTCAGAAAGGAGAAGCAGCAGGAAGTCTGTTTCCAGGAGGCCTCCGGCCTGGTGTTCATTTGATTCACCATCTGGTTTCTTTCTGGAACCGGGCAAGGGCCAGTTTTCCCATCTGGCAGAGTGGCTGGCTCTCCAGGAAGGGTCTCAGATGTGGGCTCACTCGTCTTCCCCCAGAGAGACACTCAGGTCCAAGCAAGTTTTATTCCCCCCAACCCAGTGACATTCAGGTGTTGGATGGAGGAGGCTCTGATGCACATGTAATTACATTTGCACAAACATATAGGACACAGACAATGGTGGAGTTGCTCAGGTGGTCAGGAACCCACACACCAGGACACCATGGCATGCAGACACACAGGGATGCAGGGCAGAAGCGCAGGTGGGGGCAGAAGGCAGGGGCAGTCCCAGCCTGTGTCCACAGTCCACTTCAGCCCCAGAGTTTTTCTCTCCCTCCGATGGGGGCTGGTGCTGGGAAAAGGGGCTGGAACGTGGTCGGCCATAGAGATGATGGGCACTTCAGAGGGGACTCCCAAGAGAGGCCCTCCAGCAGAGCCCAGCACTGCCCTCTGCTGGACATGATGGGCTGGTACAGCTTAGAGGAGGCAGAGGGAGATGTGTGTGTGTGTGTGTGTGTGTGTGTGTGTGTGTGTGTGTGTGTGTGTGTGTGTGTGTGTGTGTGTGTGTGTGTGTGTGAGAGAGAGAGAGAGAGAGAGAGAGAGAGAGAGAGAGAGAGAGAGACTGGGGGAGGCGAGGTGCTCAAATCCAAGCCTAACACAGATTTTGCATAGGGAGGGATCACTATATGCATTTTTCTTTTCTTTTTTTGTCTCTCTCCCCACTTCCCCCCAGGTCCTTGTGCGTGTTAGACATGTTGTATATGTATTTTTCTGGGGTGGTTCACGTACCAGAAATTTCCACTGAGAATACTAATCTTTCTTAGTTCCCACTCAGAAATCAGGCAAGCTCACCTGGGCACTTGGAGATGAGGGGCACGTGAAGGCTCTGTTGTGCCCTTGACCCCCAGAGCCACATGCCACGAGAGGTCAGCGCAGTAGAAAAGCCATGCAAGTTGCATGCTGATCGTTGCTCTCTTCTCAGCCCACTGTTCCCCAAAGTGGCCCTGTTGGGCCCTTCCAGCCCCTCCCCCAGCCAGGCCTCCATCACACCCTCCTTTTCTACAAGCTTTGGGGCTGGTCCTCCTGATACCCAAAGCCCTGGGATTCTCCCTCACTCCTGCAGGACCCCTCAAGTCTGTCTGCCTCAGAACCATCTCCACATCCAAACTCACTGGCCCAGCTCAGTAGAAAGAGGGAGAGAGCTCTGCATGAGAGGGAGGAATCTGCTGGAAGGGTGGGTCCCCCCACCTCACTGCCCAGTGCCTGCAGGCAGGGCAGCCAGGACGGGATGTCTACTGGTTCATGTCTCTGTGTGTGTGTGTGTGTGCGTGTGTTTGTATGGAGGATGGAGTTAGAAGGAAAATGGGGGAAAAGGGCAGTATACCAAAGTGAGTCCTCCCTGTTTAAAGTGCTTCTCCAGATGTAAATAGTGATGTGTTTATGTAATAGAATTTATTAGACTAGATAAAACCAAACTAAGAGAGTCATGTCAGTGGGCTGGCATGTCACTGTCCTCTGGGTTGGGAGGAGGAGGGGAATTATTCTAAGAATTAAGAAAATCTAAGTGAAAAAGTAGCCTGATGGGAATGAGGCTTTGGGGCCACGGGGGCAGGGGAGCAGGTGGTGCATGCCCCATTCTCGCCCTCTGCCCTGGAGGAGCCTAGTAGGGATGAGGAGGCTCTGGCAGCAACGACTCCCAGGAACTAGACAAATGGGACATGAAACTGACCGGGGATGTTCTCTCAGTCGCCGCACGGTGGGGGACTCGGGGAGCCTCCCCTGCTGTCTCGCCTTCTTCCTCTTGAGGCCTAAGGAAGACACAGCTTCTCTTTAATGACAGGTGCCTCTCTGAGGCTGGCGCCTCCCTGTAAGGCCTGGCTTCTGTTTGCTCTGGGCACAGGTGGCACTTGAGCCACTCATCTCCCGGCCAGCCTTCCATCAGCCCCAGGTGCTCAGAAAGAAGTCGCCCAGAGGCTTGATGGATGGGAAAAGTGAAGTACCCACTTCAGGAAGGGACGAGTTCCAGGCTAGACAGCCCTGGGGGTGATGTTGGGGGGCTCCCTGAGGGAAAGCCCTATCTCTGCAGCAGCCACTGCTAGCCTCCCCTTCCTTCCTGTGCAGGGATTTGGGTCACCTGTGACGGGGGCAGCAGAACATTCTGGCTTCAAGCTCCATGCACTCTGGGTTTCACTGACAAGGGGCCCAGGAGCGAGGGGTCAAGCGTGTCTGGTTCAGATGCCCAACTGCCATCAAACGCTCCTCCTCCTCCTTCCCACCCACCCCCTCTCAAAGAGCGCTGCTCCTCACTCACCCAGGCTCCTCTGTGGGTCTCTCTGGGGTCTGGCGTTCTTTCAGCTCAAGCTGGGGAAGGAAAAGGTGAAGGTCAGAGTAGTCACAGGGCAGGGCTGGGTCCTCATGGCCTTGTGCCCCAGCACACCCTGGTGTTTGTCCCCTCCCTCCCAGACACCCCTTTTCATCTTCAAATGTGAGCACTGTCTGCTGCCTGGCTTTCCTCGCGCCCCTGCCCACACTCTTACACCTGACACCTGGCCAGTTCGGGGACCACCCCCACCAAGGCAAGGCTGCCGCCCTCCCCATCCTCCCAGCCTGTCCCAGCTCACCGTGGTGGGCTTCTCCAGAGCAGCAAAGCGCTCTGCCCAGGTGGCCGTGGACTTCTCAAAAGCCTCGTGCCTCTTGATCAGCTTCTCTACGCTGTCCACAGTGTGGCCAAAGTCCCGGCTGGCCAGGTAGGGCTCCTGGGCAATGAGCCACGCTTCGGCCACAGAGGCGTCCCTCGAGAACTGGCACACCTCCAGCACTGCCACAAGAACAAGCCAAAGACCCACCCACAAGGCCCAGAGGCCTGTTAGTAGTGCCCAACAGTCCATTCCTACAGGGACCTAGGTGGCCAGGGGCCAGGCACAAGGGCCATAGGTGTCCCTAAACTGCATGGATATCTTGCTCAGTCCTGACCTCCTGCCCAAGGCCACTCCATCCTCACCCATCTCCATCAACAGCCATATATGTGTGTGTGTGTGTGTGCATATATATATATATATATATATATATTTTTTTTTCCCCCCCCTTGTACTGTGGATTGAACTCAGGGGCACTCGACCACTGAGCCACATTCCCAGCCCTATTTTTTTTTTTTTTTTTTTTTGGTACTGGGGATTGACCTCAGGGGCACTTGACCACTGGGCCACATCCCCAGCCCTATTTTGTATTTTATTAGAGACAGGGTCTCACTGAGTTGCTAAGTGCCTCGCCATTGCTGAGGCTGGCTTTGAACTTGCAATCCTCCTGCCTCAGCCTCCCAAGTGCTGGGATTACAGGCGTGCGCCACCGCGCCCGGCTTTCCCAGCCCTATTTTGTATTTTATTTAGAGACAGGGTCTCACTGAGTTGCTTAGCGCCTCGCTTTCGCTGAGGCTGGCTTTGAACTCACGATCCTCCTGCCTCAGCCTCCCAAGCCACTGGGATTATAGGGGTGCGCCACTGCACCCGGCCCAATAGCCATATTTTTAAAACATATTAATTGAAACAAACTCTGTTTTGGAAGCCAAATGCAGTTTAGAGGCCTCTCTTTTGAGGAACAGTCTTCTGCCCTGAATTCTCCTGCTGCCCTTTGTCGGTCTCTCATCATTGTGGATGAAGAGCCACGGGGACCAGTCCAGGCCTCTTTGGCTCAGAGCTCCTACCTGAGAGGTGAGAGTTTCTGCACCTCTCCTCAGCCTCCAGCCACTGGAGGAAGAAGCCCCTGAATGACTCTCCTTAGAGCAAATACCCAGCATGCAGGGGAGCGCCGCCTGCGCCTCCCCAGCCACAGCTCAGCCGAGACAGCAGCCGGGCAGGAGGTGGGCTGGGAGTGGGGCCCCTGGTTGCTGGAGGGAAGCTTCCAGAGCAAGTTTGCTTGATCTTCTCCCTGGTCTGCTGACACCAGAGGCCCCAAGTCACCCTATTACAGCATCACCTCCCTCCCCCTGCTCCAGTAGGGGCGTGGCCCTGCCCCCAGGTCCCCAGGCCCTGCACTGCACTCACGCATGTGGAGCCGGTCATCTCGGGCCACCCATTTATCGTTCATCTCCCGCCTCCTGGTCAACACCTGCTGCAACTTCTCCCGGATCTACAGGGAGGAAAGGAGAAAAGCATGGGCTTTGGTAACGCTTCCCCCTCTCTGAGGCAGCGCACAGATGGCTGCAGAATGCCATGCTTGGTCACACAGGCCTGGCTTCAAGTCTTGGCCTTGCTACTTGTCAGCTGTGCAGTCTTGGGCAAGTTACTTAACCTCTATGAGACACCTAAATACGCCTCGCCTAAGAGATGGAGTCATCCACTTCCAAGCATGAGCCTGCTCTCCTTTAGTGAGAGGCCAACTCCTTAAGATGGAGAACAGGCTGGTGTGGCTCTGATTCATGACCCACTGGCAGACCTGATGCTCCGTAAGTGAAAGGTAAGTTCCTTAGAAGCTCCCCAGAGGCCCCACCAAGAAGCTGCCTGGCCAGTAATAGTGGGGACAAGGACACGAAGGGGCTCACCTCTTCTGAAGCCTGGTGCTGCCGCTGGAGCAGGGACTCCCCGAGCTCCAGGCAGGTGCTGAAGTTCTTGGCCCGGGTGTTGATCTCTGACTGGATGCCCTGGTGATATTTCAAGAGCAGCTCCACAGAGGACACATCCCTGGGCGCAGGAGGAGGGCCGGGGAGGCAGTTGGGGAAGAGGGAAACTCTGGATCACTCTGGCAGAGCGGGGCCACCTCCCACTTGCCTCAGAGAGTCTGGCCCGCTCCCTCCTGTCTCTCTGCTCAGCCAGGAAGTCCAGCCCCACCAGGAACTCTGGTGCCCTACTGTCTTCCACTGGCCAGTGGCCAGGGCATGGGCAGGGGGTACAGGGTCCCCAGAAGCAGCCGGGGAATACTATTCAACAATAGAAAGGAATGAGGTATGCCTTAGTTGGTAGAGGGCTTGCCTAGCATGTGTGAGGCCCTGGGTTGGAGCCTCAGCACCACAGAAAAAGATAAATAAATAAAATAAAGGTATTGTATTCACCTACAAATTAAAAAAAATTAAGAAAAAAAGGAACGAGGTACTGCTTCATGGTACAAGAATGAATTTTGAAAACAGACTAAGTGAAAGAAGCCATTCACAAAAGACAATATATTATGTGATTTTATTTCTATGACATGTTCTGAATAGGCAAATCTAAAGAGACAGAAAGTGGTGGCTGCCAGGGGTCCGGGGCAAGAGGCAAAGAGAGAGGCTGCTAATGGGGATGAGCTTTTTTGGTGGTGGGGGGTGATGAAAATCTTCTAAACCTGGATGGTAGTGATAGTTGTATTACTAGGAATATCTAGTCAAGCATGGTGACGCACACCTAAAATCCCAGCAGCTCAGGAAGCTAAGGCAGGAGGATCTCGAGTTCAGAGCCAGCCTCAGCAGCTAAGTGAGGCCCTAAGCAATTTAGCAACATCCTGTCTCTAATAAAATATATTTTAAAAAGGGCTGGGGGGCTTGGGTTGTGGCTCAGGGGTAGAGCACTTGCCTAGCACATGCGAGGCACTGGGTTCGATCCTCAGCACCACATAAAGATAAATAAATAAAATAAAGGTATAAAAAAGTCTAGGATGTGGCTCAGTGGTTAAGCACCTCTGGGTTCAATTCCTGGTAACAACAACAACAACAAAATACTAGGAATAGATAAATACCACTGAATGGAACACTATAAATGGATGAAGTATAGTGCATTAATTATATCTCAATAAAGATGTTAAATATTACAGTATGGTCACTAAGGCAGGCCCTTTGCAGCCAGAGGGACACAGACGAGTCATCAATAATTGCTAAATGGCCACTAACTGGGCAGAGCTCAGAGCCCTGCTGGGTGCTCTCTGCTCAGGGGCCTGACCCCCTCCTCTCATGGATAATCAGCTCCAACCTGAGTTTTAGGAGAATGGCCCCATATGCTGGCACCGGGGGAAGAAGGAGCAGTCTTGGATCTGGCCAGCTTTGGATGTCTGAGTTGACAGTGGTCACTGGCCCTGCTGGACAGGCTGAATGACTTTCTCCCCTTACTCTGAAATGGTTGATCCTCCCAGAACCTGAGTCACTCGGGAATTCTCCTCAGGTGCCCCTCAGGAGAGGAGGAGCCTGGGCAGCACCCTTGTCTGCCAGCCTCACCTGGCATGGAGTGGAGCTGCCTTGGGGACGCCCCCCACCCCCCACTCACCTGGGCCTCTCCTGGGTGTCAATCTGCCGGATGATACCCTCCATCCAGGAAAGCAGATCACGGACCATGCTGAAGAAGCGGAATTTGTCTGCTGTGTCCACGAGTTGAGTCCGGCGCCCAGCACAGGCATCCAGCAATGCCTGCCAAGCGGCAGATACCTCCTGTTCCTTGCCCTGGATGGCATCTGCCTTTTCCCCAGCGTATGCCGTCTGCAGGCGGGTAGCCACATCCTGGAACTGCTGTACCTGTGGTCAGGCAAAACCAGACATTGTTGCCTAGACAGAGGCATCTCGGGCCTGGCACTGGAAGGGCATCTGTCTCCTGTCTCCTCCCCAGAGCTCCATAGGAAGATGCTGTAGAAGGCTTCCTACTTGGGCACCTCTGTCTACCTACCTAAGGACTTTGATGAGGATTTGGGAGTGACAGGGACTCAATACCCTCTGATCTCCTTAGAGGTACTATAATGAGAGTAACTACGACCCAGGTACCATTCTAGACAGTTTATATTAACTTTGCATCCTTGCAACAATCCCATGAGAAAGGAACTTTCATTATCCCTGTTTTTGAGATGAGGAGGCCACATAAATGGCCCTAGATCCCTCACACTAACTGGTCAAGGGGACAGCAGGGCTAGAGTTGTGCTCCTGGGCCTTGTCCTTAACCACCCTCCATGCCACATCTTCAAGGAAGGGGCTGCACCCGATTCCCAGGGACAACGAATCCTCATTCCTGAGACCTCAGTGGGGCTACACCTGTCTGAGGAACTCTGGCACCCTCAAGCACAATGGCTGCACACCAGGTCCCACCTTCAGCTGTCAGATAAATCTCTAAAAGGTCTACTTCAGGTGAACCAGGGGCCTAGCCCAGCCTACCTTGGTGTCATCCAGGAACCCCACTTGACTGACCTGGGTCTATATAGCCAATGGAGGCCTGGGGAACCTTTGGCTGCTGGGGCCTCTCACCTTTGTCCTAGGCTATCACACCACGCTCTGGGGAAGCCCTAGGGATCTGCAGAGGTGCCTCAGCATATATCCCAGTGATTAAGAGTATTGAGAAGATCTTGGGGACGCCCCAGCTCCCACTGGAAAGACTGGCCTGCCTGGGGACCACGCACGTAGGGCCTATAGCCAGAGCACCAGTGTCTCAGCCCTGGCTCCACCGTGTATCTGCGTGCTCCCAGGCAACTCACTGGCTCTCTGCACCCTGCTTTCCTCATCTACAAAATGCAGACAGTGTTAGTACCTCACAGGGTGGCTTTGAGGACCCAGTGCTACATATATTGCTTAGAACAGTGCTAGAAAAGCACTATGCATTAGCTAATAATATTGCATAAGGCATTTTACGCATTGTTTTTTTTGGGAGAATTCAGTTTAAAGTACTTCTGAAGTTAAAGAGTAGCTGAAAGCCACTACTCCCTGTTCTGAGCTGTGAGTTCTCCAAGGAAGAGAAATCCCCAGGTGCCCATTCTAGAAGGTTTCCCTCCAGGAGCCAAAAGGGTGGTGGCACTCGTGGGCACCTGCACGCCCAGCAGGTGGAGCTCCCGCTCGAAGGCAGTGTGCACCCGGTGGAAGGACTCGGCAGTGCTGGCGTCCAACCCCACATCCTCGGGCAGCTCGCGGTGCTTCTCGTCGATGAGGCCCAGGATCTCTACCCCGGTGTAGAAGTAGCGGTGCAGGTCATAGGAGGCCGCCAGCAGCTGCATGCGCGTGTCGATGAGCTCCAGCAGGTCTGCCCACATGTCATTCAGCCCGTCCTTCCACTCGGCGATGGTGGCCGCCTCACTGTGGCCTGCATCGATGAGTCGCTCAATGATGGCATTCACATTGTCCACCCGCTCCTGCCCGATGGCCCCAGTCTCCCGGGCAAAGTCCCGGAATTTGTCCCGAAGCATCTAAACATGGAGCAGACAGAAATGGGGTTAGTGGGGCTCAGGGGCAGGTGGCTGTCATCATGCTCTCGGCTGCAGATGTTGCGAGGTGGCCACTGTGACCATCTGGCACTGACCCTCAGTCTTTCCCCAGGGCAGCCTGATCCCGCTGGCCGCACCTCACCCTGGTGTGACTGCATCCCTGTGCAACGCCCTGCAGTGGTAGGGGAATCGTGAGGGCCTGGAACCATGGCTGGCTGTGTCTACTGCAAGGAAGGCAGGAGCTGTGGTACTCACGGTCACATGGTCAAAGTCTTGCCCCATTTCTTGGGACGAGGCCACCATCTCCTTTTCTGTAATCCACTGCTCCAGGTCGTCAGCCTCCCTCTTCAGCTGGAACAGATGGTACATGTTCTCCAGCTTCCGCCTGCGTTCCTCCGCCATGTCCTTCAGCCCCGCGTACTGCTTATCCACTTGCCCCTGAAGTCTGATGATCTGTTCCCTGGAATTCAATCCAAGAAATCCCTTAGAGATGGTGAACAAGAACCTGAGCAGCTGGCTCAGAGGAGCTGACTTACTCCTCCCTAGATCCCTAGCAAGCTTAGGAGAAGTGACAGTGGCTTTTCCTGGGGAAGAGTTGGTGAGAGAAGGAATGACCTATTTGGCCATAGTGCCTCAGGGGAGGGCAGGACTCTGTCAAGGAGTTCTGTCCCAGTGTGGCACCTGCTGCTGTAGCCCTCCTTCTGGGAAGCTCACAGGTACACGTGCACAGGGCAAATTCTTCCACCATCCTTAGGAAGCCAATGGGGCAATGCTGAGAGGGCTCCAGCAGCAGTTCCCCTTCCTAGCTCTTCCGGGGCTCAGTCTTTGGGGTTCTATAGAGCTGTGTGGCTGCCTAGGACCAGCCGTGGAGAATGCCCTAAAAGCAGCGGAGGACAGGGCTATAACTAGGGCAGCCTGAGGAGTCTGGTCAGTGGGTTCTAATGCATGCAGAATCCGTGCAACTCAACAGTTCAGATGGGTGTAATTTTCTACTTTTGCTTTGACATAGGATTCTGCTGAGGATTTTATGAGGTCCTGAAGTACCTTCTGAACCATAAAAAGAAAAGCAAAATTAGTCTTCAGTGTCTCGTAGCATGTTCTAATTCTCCAGAAGACTGCAGCTTTAAGGTCACCAAAGCATAGTTTTGCCATTCCATTCTCTGATTTTTTTTTTTGCAAACCAGGCCTCAGGTGGCCCACATTGGAGTCCCTCACACAAGACCAAGGCATAAAATGGTACTGGGCCAAATCACAATCCAGAAACTTCTATGTTTGGGAAAACTGTTTCAGTTTTCCTTTCTTGGACCTGAAGGGATATTGGCTGGTGGGGCTCCTGGCCTGATGCCCATGACCTGCAGAGTCACTTCAGGAGACACACGCACCCCTCAGGGTGTCCCGCTGATAGCAGGCTCTGGGCCCGGCCGGCCAGCTGCTTCATGTTCCTCCCGTACTCCTCCACAGTGCGCTGCTGCCTCAAGTGCCGCTTGAGCATCACGATGGCACCCTCTTCATCCTAGGAGGCAGCAGAGGTCAGTGCCACAGAGTTCCAGCCCAGCTGCAGAGGTGCCCAGTGAGGAAGAAAGCCATGCACCGTCCCCTCCTGCCCCTGGGAACGCCCATGGCCTGCCTTTCCTGCTCACCTGCCCTCGCCTGCTCCCTGCCCTTCCTTACAGGTCCGCTGCCAACCTGCTGTCCCCATGAAAACTTCCTAACTCAACCCAGCTTTGAGAGACCTCTTCCTTCCCCCTACCCCCTCTCCACAGCAGTTAAGGGACAACAGGGAGATTTTTGTGGGTCCCTTGTACACCACCACCCTGCTCTCACCCCTCACATGCTTGGACTCCACCCCACTAACTGCCCGCTCTGGCTCTCCCATCCACCTTGGCACCTCGACTGGCAACCCCTGCCCCGACAGACCTTGGGGGGCTCATCAGAGAAGACGTAGAGCTCCTGCTCACTGATCCAGGCCTCGGCCTCGCCCGCGTCCAGGTAGTACTGCTGGGCCTCGTGGGCGTCCCGCAGGCGCTGCAGCCGCCCAGTCGCTGCGTCCCGCAGCGTTGCCCACGCATCCTGCAGGTGCCCCAGGCGTTCCTCGATGTCCTGGAGGTCGGTCTCCGCAGTCTCCACGAGCTGCCGACCCCGCTTCAGCACCTCCTCCACCCGCGGCGCGTGGCCCAGGATCTCGTTCTGCAGTGTCTGTGACCATAAGGAAAGGTTCAGGGGCACGGTCCTCCCACCAGGTTTGGGAGCCCGTTTCTGCAGGACCAGGGCACTCCTGGCCTCTCCACCTCCTGCTGGAGTAGAGCAGGTGATGACAGTTAAAACTGTCCACGACCCCCTGCCAGCAGGACGCCAACACGCCCGTGCCTCCTCCTTCGACCTCAGCCTTCTGAGAGTCGCACCTGGGAACTGGCATATGGCAGTGAAGGAGCTTGCTGGCAGCCGTGGCAGAGCCAGGAGGGAACAGAGCCGCACCGAGTTCCAAAGCCTGGGCTCTCAACTGCTCCCTACCCGCCTCGGCTCAACAGAGCTTGATCTCTTAGGTGTACACATCGGAGGGAAGGAAAGCAACCTGAGAATGACCACCCGATGTTCTCTTTCAGCAGCTTTTGCTCCAGATACAGGAATAGTTGTTGGCTGCTCCTGTGTAGAGTTTGGGGTTTGGTTTTGTTTTTCCCCAATTTTATTTATCAATCCTTTGTGAATCGTGTACTATTTCCTTTTTGAGCCTTTGGTTACTAAAATGGCCTTTTCCTCTGCCTCTGGTGACTGGGTCACCTTTACCCTCAGGAGGCCCCAACACACATACAGGATCCTTTCTGGGTCCTTGAAGCCAAGTGAGGCTTCTTGTGTGGTTCTTGGCCTCCTTACACCTGTTTCTTCTCTCTCTCTCTCTCTCTCTCTCTCTCTCTCTCTTTTGGTACTGGGGACTGAAGTCAGGGGCACTCGACCACTGACCCACATCCCCAGCCCTTTTTTTTTTTTTTTTTTGTATTTTATTTAGAGACAGGGTCTCACTGAGTTGCTAAGTGCCTCGCCATTGCTGAGGCTGGCTTTGAACTCACAATCCTCCTGCCTCAGCTTCCCAAGTGCTGGGATTACAGGTGTGTGCCACTGCACCCAGCTTCTTCTCTCTCTTTTAAAGGCCATTTCCCCATGGCCTTTAAAATCCACCTATAAGGCAAAGGCTAGAGTAGTCCACGGAGGTAGAACAGCGACTGCCAGCATTTTACATATTTATGAAACTGGGCTCAGTGGTGCACTCCAGTAATCCCAGTGGGCTGGGAGGCTGCGTCAGGAGAATTGCAAGTTTAAGGCCAGCCTGGGTGACTTAGTTATACTCTGTCTCAAAACAAGAAAAAAAAAAAAAAAAGAAAGAAAGAAAACAAAGAAAAAGAAAAATGTTAGACTATGGGGCTGGGGTTGTGGCTCAGTAGTGGCGCGCTTACCCAGCACGTGTGAGGCTCTGGGTTCAATCCTCAGCACCACACAAAAAAATATAAACAAATAAAGTTATCATGTCCATCCACAACTAAAAAAAAAATATTCAAAAAAGAAAAATGCTAGAATAGTAAGATTCACAAGGCACCTAACCTAGTGAAATACATTTTTGTACTTCATATTCAAAATCTTGATTTTTGACAATTTTCTGTGGTCTGTGCAATTATATTCAAATAGCCCATGTTGCCAGCTCTAGTCTGGCTCTTTACTTTCTCTGAGATCTTATGACCTCTGCATAGTGCCCTAAAAAGGTATTTCTCTCTCTTTTTAAGCAATTACCCTCTAGACTTTCTGGGGTATATATCTATGATATCTTTCTCTCTGTTTTCATTTTCATTCATTCAACAATTTATTAAGGTATTATCTACATACCAGACCCTGTTCTAGGCACTAGGGACTAAATGGAGAGATGAAGAAGACCTCTGCCCTCTTAAAGCTCATAGTCTCAGGCTGGGGTTGTGGCTCAGCAGTAGAGCACTCGCCTAGCATGTGCGCGGCCTGGGTTCGATCCTCAGCACCACATAAAAATAAAGAAACGCATTGTATACAACTAAGGCAAATAAATAAATATCTTTAAAAAAAAAAAAAAAGCTTATAGTCTTAAAGAGGAAACAGATGTGAGCATGGGAATAAATGGAGGCTGGGCCATCTTCCCTTGGTGCTATGGGAAAATACACAGTGGGACGAAGAAGGGCTGCCAGGCTGTGGCGGTGGCTCCTTTGGCTAGGAGAGTCAGGGAGGGCCTTTCTGAGGAGTTGACGTTGGAGTGAGCCATGAACAGTGAGAGGGAGGCAACCAAAGGTTTGGGGTGAGTGTTCCCAGCACAAGGTATGAGTCCATGCGAAGGCCCTGCATTGTGATGCTGCAAGGGCTGGAAGAGGAGAGCTAGGGGAGGAGGTGAATGGGATAAGCGATGTGATTTAGAGGTAGGCAGAAACCAGACCAGGCGAGGCGATGGGTCTTAACCCTGGCGGCACACTGAATACTCGAGGAAAACAGGTACAGCCCGGGCCCCACTCACAGAGATACTAATTAATTGATCTGAGATGAGACCTGGCATTTGTATGTTTAAAAGTTCCCCGAGTGGGGCTGGGGTTGTGGCTCAGCGGTAGAGCGCTCGCCTAGCACGTGCGTGGCCTGGGTTCGGTCCTCAGCACCACGTAAAAATGAAGGCATTGTGTATAACTAAGGCAAATAAGTAAATATTAAAAAAAAAAAAAAAGTTCCCCAAGTGACTTTAATGTGCAGTCACCTTGCAGGATTTGTTCTGGCTATAATGGACAGCTGTTAGAACAGTGGTTCTCAAAGTGGAGGCTCCAACTGGCTGCATCTGGAGCCTTGCTGGAAATGCAAATCACTGGACTTCACCAGGTGCAGCCTAGCAACTGTGGTGAACAAGCCCCCCAGGCCAAGGGGCACTGAAGTTAGAGCTTAGGGCAACCCCATCTGTATTTGTCTTGCCCTTTTCCTGAAAGAGCAACTGCCAGCCAGGGAGTGGAAACCTCTGGGCACTAATACTTACTGAGGCTCAACAGACTCAAAAGTCTTCAGGGTTGGGAAGACTAGAGCTGGCTCATTGTACAACTGAGGTCCCAAGGGCACTTTCTCCCATCAGCCTTCCTCCTGTAACTGAAGGCTGTGGCATCAACTGAGCCTGAATCTCTACCATCCCCTAGCCCACGTCCTTGCATGTGGCCACTGGAGCCTTGGAGACTAGATCATGTTGACTGGGAGCAAAGGTTCTGAGGGATCTTTGGAGAAACCTCTCTGAATCTAGTCCATGCCTTTGCACAGTTGCTGGGCTCCAGTGGTCTGTGAGCAGATGGCAGCTGCAGTTATTCTGGAAGGAGGAGTGCTGTGCCATGACCTCCTTCCCTAAGGAGGTGCAGTACTGATGTGGCCCTCTGGGACACATGGCTCTTCTCTGGGATCTAAGTTCCTGGGCTCTCCTTGTTGATTCGGAGAGCTGACCAGGCAGGAAAAGGGACTCTGGGCCCAAGAGAAGGGACTGAAGCCAGCTCCTGGTCACATATGAAGCCACTGTGACCCCACCTAGCTTTGAAGATTCAGGCTCCCTCTGCTGCTCTGACACAGAGGAAGTATTTGGCATCTGCTATGTCCAGGATTAAGACCAGAGCCCAGTTGGGCCTAAGGGAGCTGAACAGCAGTGGATATTTGCTTCTAGGACTCTTAAGTCCAAGTTGAGCAGCTTTCTAATGGCGTTTGAGCCCATTAGAGAAGTGGGGCCTGTGTACATTGATGACAGCACACTTTCCAAGCTCAGCCCTCGAAGACGGCAAGGCAGTGTTGGGGGAGTTATCAGCTTCTCTCGGGGAGGCCACTGAATTCAGGACTATTAAAACACATTAAATCCAGGCCAGGGGCTCCAGGGTCCTGCATCCACTTGAATCTGATGGAGTCTGAATAGCCTCAAATCCCCAAGTACCATGATTTCTCCTTCCTCTATGATCCTCCCAGAGTTTTCTCTCTGCTCTTTTAGCAGCGAGACTTCAAATACAGTTTACAGATTCCAATGTCCCCAACAGGAGCAATAATCTGCTATGGCTGACCTTCTGCAGATCAGGGCTGGGCTATTTCCCAGCCAAGCAGGTGCCCTGGCCAGGTGAGGCAAGACTTACCTGGTTCTTCTTCATGAACAGCTGCACCGTTTGCAGATTAGTGCCATAGTCGGCTGACTGGGCCAGTGGCAGCCTCTCCTCCACCCAAAGCTGCAGAGACACAAGGCAGGGGGACAGATGATGACAAACACAGCCACTTTCTCCCAAAGTAACCATCAAGGGCCTGACAGTGCATTGCCAGCAGTCTCCCTGGTTCTTCCCAACACCCACTAGGGTTTCCTCCCCCACCCCATTTTATAGATGGGGATGTTCTGATATTTTGAACTGAGGTTCCAAATAATCTGTTCCTGGTCAGACTGTTAGAAAGCCATGAGGCTGGATCTTGAACCCAAGGCTGTCTGAACCTAAATCCCACGTTCATCAGACAGTAACACTGAGTTACCATCCAAAAAGCACTGGCTTTGCTTCCCTAATTATGCAATCATCGCAGCAATCCTATGAAATAAGTGGGTGAGATGACCAGTCATCTGCTGCCAAGAACTGCTGTGGGTAGCGGCCAGCTACCCCGGTAGCAGCTGGCGGCTCAGCCCTGGGGGCTGGAGAGGCTGCAGCCTACGCACCGTCTCATCCTCTAAGTCGCGGCTGATCTGCAGCTTGGCTTTGGATAATTCCAGCTGCTTCCTCCTCTTCCCCAGGGGTTCCAGGAGGTCCAGGAATCTCTTCTCGATGCTCAGGTCAGCATCTCCCGCCTCTTCTCCCAGTGAGGGTGCCTGGCCAAACAGCTCCTGCAGCTCCTCCTTCCGCACATTCACCTGGTCCTCCACTCTCTGAGACACAAGGGGACAGCACAGCACTGGCCTCAGCACCTGGGCAGTCCCTCCTTGCTTTTCATCCATCCACCCCTCACCCATCCTGTAAACCCCAGTTTGAGCTCAGCCTCCTCCAAGAAGTCTCCCTGGATGCCCTCACTCATCCTTCCCTCCTCCGAGTGCCTGCCCTGTATTTCTCATGCACTCTTTTATGGGAGCCCTGTCCTACTGCCAAAGGGGTTAGAGGATGGATTATGGATCATAAGACATTTTTGCATGATAAAAGCAAGTCCACCAGGAGGAACAAAGGCACTTGCTTTATGGTTTGAGGTTTTTTCTCCAAGACGTTTTCTAGGCTAACAGTTTGAGTCTGCAGCCTCCTCACGTGCCTTCAACTTAGCCAACATCCGGTTGACGCTGGTCAGGTCCTTGCCCGGGTCATCCGACCGCAACTGGTCCTCCATGGCGCTGATCCATTTGTTGAGGTCGGCATGGGTCTGCAAGCGCAGGTCAGAGCTCCTGGCAGCGGAGAGTTGTAGGGTCTTCTCCTTGGTGATGGCCTGCAGCTCATCCCAGAGCCGGTGCAATGTGTCCAGCCTCTGGGACACCACGCCCTCAAACTGGGGCTTCTCCTCCTTCAGCTGCCTTCCTTCCTGTGGGGGAATGGGATAGCTCACCCTCTGAGGCTTTGGTGGCCTCTGAGCAGCCCCATTCCAGGCCATAGCAATGGGCTTTTGGAGGGGAGGTCAGTAAGGCAAAGAATCAGCACAGAACTTGATTTGGTAAGGTTCCACTGACACAGATCTGAGTCCCAGGAGTCTTTGGCAGGGGAGGGCAGGGCCAGGAGAGCACTGTTGAGGGCAAACGATTCAGGGAGACCACTGTATGGGGGGTGCTGCAGATAGGGGTCAGCTGTACTGCAAACCTAAAAGATTCACGATCTGTCTAGGCACAAGCATCCCAGAAACCCTCCTTTGAGTTCCAGAGGTTGACGCTAACCTTCAGTGATACCTTTAATTACTGACGTTGCCTTATCTGGTTTTTGCCTGCATAAAAGAATTTTTGGGGGGTGCATACCATGTGATAAGACTTGAGCCTAGAGACATATATGGCTAATAGTAATCAATGTTTATCAAGAATCTTTTTTTCTTTTATTCCTGTATTTGTTTATCTATGTTGGTACTGGGAATTGAACCCAGAGGCATTTTACTACTGAGCTACATCCCCAACCCTTTTATTTTTTTATTTTGATACAGGCCTTGCTAAGTTGCTGAGGCTGGCCTTGAACTTGGGATCCTCCTGTCTCAGCCTCCTGAATCACGGGGATTATAGGCATGCGCCACTACACCTGGTTTATCAAGAGTCTTACAATTGCCAAATACTATCATAAGTTCATTATTTGTCCTCAAGTATTCAGGACTCATAACTCCATTGCTTATGTGCTGTTATTATCTTCATTTCAGAGAGGAATCTGAGGCTCAGGGAGGCAAAGGAGCCAGATTACCAGGCTTCAGAGGCTGCACCATTAACTGCTGCACAGTGTGGCTTTGTGTGGACCCTAGGCCTGCTTCTTCCTGGACAGCCAGAGCAGGCTGAGCAAAGGGATGTGATTCCCAGACCTAACCCCTGTTATTGGGCAAGCCCATAAGAGAGGGGTCTTCTATCCAGAGGACTATGAGGGCTATGAATGATTGCCTCCTGGTGATTTTGCCCATCCAAACAATGAGGGTTAATAGCTTCCTTGGACCACGTTGGTCATTTCATGTATTCCCCTGACCCTGTCAGGACAGTACTGGAGTCCTGATAAAGATAATAGAATGCAAACAGAAACATCTACTGTCTTGGCACAGATGTTGGAAGCTCCAATTGGGGTGTGTCTTCATTGTCCTGGACTGTCCCAAATCAGGTGACTCAGAAGAGGCACCATTTATGACCAGACTTAACAAGACTTGCTGGGGCTGGGGTTGTGGCTCAGTAGTAGAGTGCTTGCCCGACACGTTTGAGGTCCTGGGCTCGATCCTCAGCACCACGTAAAAATAAAATAAAATACAGATATTGTGTTCATCTACAACTAAAAAAATTAAAAAAAAAAAAAGACTTGCTGAATCAGGATCTCTGAAGATTGAATAACTATTTAGAAAAGTTTTTTTTCACTGCCAAATTCTATACTGTCCAGAAGCTTCAGGGCAGTGTCTTTGCTGTGGGTAAAGCCCCATTCTCGTGCGTATATCTGTTATGGTTGAGATGTTAGGCGTCCCCCAAAAGCTCATGTGTGAGATAATGCAAGAAAGTTTAGAGGTGAAATGATAGGGTTATGAGAGTTTTAACCTAATCAGTGCATTAATCCCCTGTAGGCAGGTAGGGTATGGCTGGAGGAGGTGGGCATGCCTTTAGGGTCTATTATTTGTCCTTGTTGAGTGGAAATCTCTCTCTGCTTTTTGGTGGCCATGTCTTGACCTGCTTTCCTCCACCACACTCTTCAGCCATGACGTCCTGCCTCATCTTGGGCCCAGAGCAATGGAGCTAGCCATCCACAGACTGAGACCTCTGAAGCCATGAGCCCCAAATAAACTTTTCCTCCTCTAAAATTGTTCTTGTCAGTTTTTTTCTGGTCCCAGCAACAAAAATACTGACCCAAACAGTATCTGAGCAGAGAGCTGCCCACCACCTACTCATTCTACTTACTGCATCGATGTTCTCAAGCCACCCTTGGTGGGACTCCAGCTCTGCTATAAATGCCTGGTGCTTCAGCCATTTGTTGTGAAGATTGCGTGCTTCATCATAGGAGACATCCGGAGTGGTCAGCAATTTGTCATTGATCCAGAGAGTAAGCTGTGGACAGAGAGAGTGAGCCTGATGGTCCCTGAGTGTATGTTTTTGGCCAGAAGGAGATCAAGGGGAGGAAGCATGAGCACAGAAGAGAACTGATCTCTTACACTCTGGATCCCTAGGCTACAATGTGGCCACAGAAATGTCTTCCTCACTAGAGAGTGTGTGGTGTGACACCAGGGATTATTATTTTTCTCTCCATATTTCCAGGACCTAGCACAGGGCCTGGTATATGGTAAAAGGAGCTCAATAAGTTTTTACTGAATGGATGAATGAAATCCCTCCTTGGCAGTAGGTTGAAAAATCATGAATAAATACAGAGAAAATGATATGTGAGGAAGAGGCCAGGGGTAGATCCTATAATTAAAAAGAAAAGAAGAACTGTGATGAGCATCCAATGCTTCCAAGATGTCCTGGCACCATACCAAGCTTGCCTTGTGCCAAGGACAGAGGGAGATGAAAACAAAATTGTCTGGACTGGGGAGAAAGGGGGTTGTAGGGAGAAAGTCAGGGAAAGCCCCATTGACAAGGGAATTCCTGTCAATGGAAGGACTTGGGAGGGCAGATTAAAGACCTTCCTTATTCGGTGAGTCCCAGATGAGCAAGGACCTTCTGAACCAGCAGTTCTCCAACTGGGAGATTTGTTTAAGATGCATCCTTCTCTCTCCTGTTCCTTAAGGTCCTAATTTATCAGTGCCCAAGTGGGGCCTAGGAGTATGCTTTAACAAGGGTCAAGACTGGCTCCACAATTTGCAAGGCCCAAGGCAAAATGAAGATGTTCAAAATGATTACAAATTTCCAGATGGCAACAGCAGGGCATTGCCAAGCACAAGGTCACACACTCTTGAAGCCAAACCTGTCCAGGCCCTGGGTGATTCCAACATAGAGAATTCTCAGACTACTCCTTAAGAATTCCTGTCCTAGATCTGGCAAATCAAAGGATGACTTTTTGGATTGGTGGGGGTTGGGGGGAGGGAGGGATGTGGAACCGAAGATTGAGAGGATGACCTAGGCTGCTGAGAACACTGAGTTCTCCTACCACGCCTGGCTAAGAAAGGATCCCTGTGACCTCCCACCTCTAGGACGCTTTGCTCCTAGACGGGAATCTCCTGGAAAGTGAGCCCTGCCTGTTGGCCTCACCTCCTGGCAGTTCTGGAGGAAGTTCTGTAGCTCTAGGTTGTCTCTCAGAAGAACCGAGAGCTTCTGGGCATTCTCGTTGTTGTTCTGGTGTCTAGAAGGGAAGCCAAACCCCATCACAATAATGCTGAGTCTGGGCTCTTGCCCAGCACCCCCAAACCCATAGGTAGGTTAGGTAGCTGTAAGCAGAGAATACCTGTCTTCAATCAGCTGCACCTTCTCCTTGATCTTCTCTGAGTATAGGTTTCCCTCAGCTACCAGCTTGTTTCCAGAGTCCACAGGACTCAAGACCTTCTCCCGGTTGCTGTCCATAGACATCAAGAAATCCTCGAACTTGCGGATCCCAGCCTCTGCAGCTTCTAGGGAGTCTGGGGGCTCCGTGTGAGTCAGAGTGTATTCCTGTTGAAGGAAGTTTCCAGACAAGGCATGAAGACAAGCTGAGGAGATGGTGAGGGCTCCTGCCAAGCAGTAACACCACATGCAGTCACAGAGGCTGGGGTGTGAATGGCATCCCCTAGAGTTGGGCAAAGACTCTATGCTCGGGCATAGAGTAACCAGGGTACCCAGGGAACAGTGTGTCTAAAGCCACACGGAAGGGTAGCCAACCAGGGCAAGATTCACTTCTCCAACCTCTGACTGACCTGAGAACAAGACAGTTTGGGACTCAAGGCTGGAAAAGGCACATGAGGAAGAAGAAAGAGACCCCCATCCCCATCCCAGTTAGTCACTATGAAGAGCCCAAGAAAAGCATCATTTGGCCCCAGAGTTCTACGGCTCATTTGAAGGCTCACCACCACTGATGTTGCCCCAAGAGAGCCCCGGCCCTGCACGCCCCTCTACCTGGCTGCTGAGGATGGCTTCAGCCTGCTTGGCATCTTTCTGGAACTCCTGGAAGCCGAGGCACTGTTGGAGGGAATGGCCGCGGCTCTCCCACATCCGGCACAGGGCGTCCCAGCCGGTATCCAGACCCTCCAGTCGCTGGCCTAGAAGCAGGTACTCCGGGTCCGTCTGGCCTTGGATCACCTTCTCTCCAGAGGCCTTCACCTTCTTGTAGCTTTCTTCGTGCCCATTGATCTCATCCTTGATGGATTTATGCTGCTGCAGGAGCTGCTCAGCCTCTGGGAATGACTCAGGCATGTCCTCAGAAGCCACGGCCTTCTGGGCCAAGGACAGCCAGGTCTGGAAGTCATCTAGATCCTGCAGGAAGGCCTGCAGCTGACTGGCTTCACCCAGCGAGGCCTCCTGGCCCTGCAGGGCTTCCTGCAGGCCCTTCCACAGCTCCTCAACATACGCCTGCCGCCGCCCAATGTCCTCCTTCAGTTCGGGGGTGTGACTCCATCAGCCGATGAGACTCACGCTCCAGGGCACCCACGCGGGCCTGGATGGCGGCCACGTCACGCTCCAGCCCTGCCAGCTTTCTCTGGATGGCGATGACACCCGCCAGGTCCCGCCCCAGGTCCTTTGTAGACTCCACGACGCTCGTCTTGTCTGTGATCCACTTGCTGGTCTCCTCGCAGTCCACGCAGTAGTTGTGCACACGCAGGGCTGAGTCCACTGCCTCCCGCCGCTCTGACACCATCTTCTGGAATTCCCGCCACCTGCCAGAGCAGGATGAGACCCCAGAGGAAAGAGAAACACCTTGTTCCTTAACCATTCCTTGAGGGTATCCCTTCCCAGATTTCCAATCAGTCCCCACCCTAGACCTTGTATACTGCAACAACAACAACAACAATAACAACTATCTACCTAACAAACTGGATGAGCAAAATTCATTTGTCTAATTTTACTCAAGATCTTTCTAACTGACAATCAGATCTCTGATCGGCAAGGGGCAAGCAGCAATGTGATCCCAACAATAGGTAAGGGAACTTGCAAGTTAAGGCCACACGTATAGCTGGACTTTGGGCAAACACGAAGTTTAACTTTTCAGTGGTACAGAAGCAATAGGCATTCAGTAGAGGCCATACTTTTAATTTTGATCTCTTCCTGGGCTATTGATAAAAATTACAATATTCTCTGGAGATACTGGGCAGGGGCAGTGGGCTGCCATGCCAGTCAACTGTAAGACCATGAGGGTAATCGATGGATACTCTCTCCAGTGTGTTGTGTTCTAAACTAGGATGTTTGGTAGGTTAAGCATAGAAAATGCATTTTCTTTTCTTTTTTTTTGAGCCAGAGTCTTGCTATGTTGCCCAGGCTGGTCTTGAACTCAAGGAATCCTCCCACTTCAGGTCCCAAGTAGCTGGGCCTAGTGTCACTTGTGCCTGGCCAAAAATGCACTTTCTACTTATTTTCAGTTTACAATGGACTTTTTAGGACGTAACGCCATCATAAGTCAAGGAGCATCTGTACACAACTTCCCTAGGGTTTTAGAAATGTCAAAAATAATTAGAAAATGCCGGGCGCAGTGGCGCACACCTGTAATCCTAGCACTTGGGAGGCTGAGGCAGGAGGATCGTGAGTTCAAAGCCAGCCTCAGCCATGGCAAGGCACTTAGCAACTCAGTGAAACCCTGTCTCTAATAAAATACAAAAAAGGACTGGGGGTGTGGCCCAGTGGTCAAGTGCCCCTGAGTTCAATCCCCAGTACAAAAAAAAAAAAAAAAATAATAATAATAATTAGAAAGCTCATTTGATTAACTTCATGGGTACTTTAGGACATAGAGTGCCCAACTGCCCTAGACAAACTCTGCAAATGCCCAAGACATGTTCAAAATGCCCTAGAGCCTAAAAGAAAAGAGGCCTGGTGAAAAAGAGCAAGAGGAAGAGGAAGAAAAGCAAGAGGACAGGGAGGAAGACTTTGGCTGGGATCTTAATTAAAATGGGTAACACGGGCTGGGGTTGTGGCTCAGTGGTAGAGCTCTCACCTAGCACATGCACAGCCTGGGTTTGATCCTCAGCACCACATAAAAATAGCTTTACATTGTATACAATGTACGCATGTGTACAACTAAAGCAAATAAATAAATATTTTTAAAAATGAAATAAAATAAAATGAGCAACATAATCTTAACTATCAATGAAGCAGGGAAATACACTAAGGTCTGGTAGATGTCTCAGGTCCTGGGTTGCTCCACAGCACACAAGCCTCTTTTAAAGAGTTGCCCATCAAGCCAAGCACCATGGCACATGCCTGTCATCCCAGCAGCTCAGGAGGCTGAGGCAGGAAGATCATGAATTCAAAGCCCTAAGCACCTCAGTGAGACCCTGTCTCTAAATAAAATATTAAAATGGGCTGGGGATATGGCTCAGTAGTTAAGCACCCCTGGGTTCAATTCCCAGTACCAAAAAAAAAAAAAGAGTTGCCTATCAGCTAGGCCAGATTACCAGAGGTACCTCCCTGGCCCAGGCTTACTCATTTTGCACCATTATAATATATAAGTACATGAGAGGATGAGGACTGCTCATGCACTAATTGAACCCATCTCTCTTGAATTACCCACAAGGGAATGAAGCATTATATTAGACTTTGGGAGAATACTGACAAAACCAGATCTTAACCTATGGAGTATATGATTTAGAGAAAAATTAAGCCAAGCTCACAAAATATCTGGTATAAAGGTCTGTGTGCATGGCACATACAAGGCAGAGAGGGTGAAGGGAGCTGTAACGAGTGATGAGGAGATGGGGGCAGGTTTCATAGAGGCTATCTGAGCTGTGCCTCCACCGGGGTGAGCTATTTAAGAAGAAGACCCTGAGGGGCTGGGTCTGGGGCTCAGTGGTAGAGCACTCACCTAGCATATGAGAGGCACTGGGTTTGATCCTTAGCACCACATAAAAATAAATAACTAAAATAAAGGCATTGTGTCCAACTGCAACTAAAAAAAAATATTTTAAAATTAAAAAAAAAAAAAAAAAGGAAGAGGGCCCTGAGACTCTCATTCATTTTGTATCCCAGCACTCAGGGGATGGAAGTAGAGGGCCTGGGCAGAGGGGCCAGGTGGAAGGCACTGTGTCATTCCCAAGGTGGACAAGAGTGGACAGTCTGCTCTAAAAGACAGGTCTGCAGAAAGAAGGCGTTCCCATGGGAAGGGGCTGGGAAGACCATGAGTGAGAAGAGAAAGACCTGAAGATTTCTCAGCTCTCCTCCTAGACGGTGAGGTCCCTGTGCTCTGGGGGATTCTGTGCCGGGCACACAGATACTGCTCTGAGGCTGGGAAGTCAGGGGAAAGGAGCTGAAGGCTTTCTCCAAGTTGGTGTGAAATCTGGCTGAACTGACAGTGAGACGGCCCTGCAAGAGGGTCTGGCTGTGCCCCTAGGCAAGAGGTCCCACGGTGATCTTCCAGCCCTTTCCTGTGTGGCCTCCATGCGGCCACCAAGTGAAGTCCACATAAGGAGAGAGGCTGGGGTTTGGGTCTAGTGTTCCTCCCAACCCACACTTTCCTCTTATATGGCACCATCTTCAAGGAGGAAGTCGGTACAGTCACTCTAGTTACTGGCACCGGGCAACACTGGGAATCCAGGTTTGGTCCTGGGCCCAAGATTTTTAGAAAAATCTTGGTTAACTAGAATGCAGAGTGAAGATGATCACATATTCGATGAGCATTTGAATGACTCACATGTGCCAAGTAGGCAGAAATATTTCAGCTTTTTCCCTGTTCACTCATTCACTAAGCATCTGTCACACAACTTTCACATGCTGTGTGTAGTACACTGACCTGGGCACCGGGAATATGGCAAAGAACAGAGCAAAGTGTCTGTTTTCACTCAAGTGGGCAGAGATGAATAAATGTACCTGTAATCCACCAAGGGTGATAACATACAAAGAAAAAAAAAAAAAAGCCAGATTATGGTACAGAGGCAGGGAGGACTGGTGAGGAGAGATGTGCTTCTTTCTTTTTTTTTAAAAAAAAAATTTTTTTAAACCTTTATTTTTATTTATGTGGTGCTGAGGATCGAACCCAGGGCCTCATACATGTGAGACATGCGCTCTACCGCTGAGCCATAGCCCCAGCCCCTAGATGTGCTTCTTTCATGGGGTGGTCAGGGAGCGCTGCTCCTGTAAGCTGACATGAAGCTGAGGCCTGAAGAATGTAGGAAAGTAGGCCAAGTGGATATCTGGGGAAAAAAATACTCCAAACAGAGTGAACCTCAGACTAGAATGTGTTTGGTATGCAAAACACTGTGGGCACAGACAAAGATACAGACCTTTGTTTGCCTATAGGAAAAGTAAGAAAGTCCTTCAGCTCACAAGTACAGTCACAGTGCAGCATGTTACCCACCTGGTTGTGGTGATGCTGGCAAGTTGTATAAAAGTATAGCACACACAATTATGTACAGTACATAATACTTGATAACAATAATAAATGGCTATGTTACTCAGCAGAATTTTTTGTGGTGCCAGTTATTGAACCCAGGGCCTTGCCCAGCTAGACAGGTGCTATACCGCTGAGCTACTTCCTTGGTTCTATGTTACCAGTCAACATATTTACTATATGTACTTCTTAATGTTGTTTTAGAGTATGCTCCTTCTGCTTATAAAAGTTTATTGTGAAACAGTGTGCTGTGTTAGCCATCAGCCTCAAACATTTCATGTTTACCATGTCTCTTGACTGCATAATTTTTTCTTGTGCTTGATTTAATCTTGTGTTGTTTTGTTCGTTGTGGCTCTAGGAACAACAGACCCTAACACACATACATACACGCACACTCTTAGAGCACAGGTGTGTTGTAGGCTATACCATTTAAATGTATATAAGTACACTCTATCTATAATGTTCACATGATGATGAAATTGCCTAATGACTCATTTCTCAGAATGTATTCCTGTGTAAAGTGATGTGGGACTGTAATTGTAATACAATGCAGGAAGTGAAGCTTGAAACCAGTACAAAGGAGGGAAAGATCATTTTTCATCTGGGAAAATGGGAAGGAGATGAACTTGCACTGGCCTTAAAGGACAGACAGGATATGTACCAGAGGAGAAGCACAGTGATAGAGAAGAGCAGATGCAGGGAAGTTGGACTGAAGGAGTAGAACAGTTGTTTTGAAAAATATTTGAAGAGCTATATGTGGAAGATAAATCAGAATAAATTTTGACATCTCTAAGCATCACAGTGTACAAAAGCCACATGTAAACATTCTAGGAGGCAATTTCTACTCAACATGAAATCAGGCATTCTAACCAAAAGAAGTTGCCTGAAAGGAGGTGAGTTGCATGGTGAGGGGGTGGGCTTCCAGTCCCTGGTAGATCAGATGACTTCTCAGGCCTTTTCAATTCTCAGACTCAGTGCAGAACCATCTTACCATTATTAAAGCCTCAGATTTTCCCTCATCTAAGAACGGCAGGCACCTTGATATTTTTCACTTGGGATGAGGTATGCATCAGGGATCTGAAGATCAAGAGTCTCTGGCTTTAGCTCATTGTGCAGCTGACAAGTTCTTCCTATCTGGAAGTTTCTGGAAGTTTCTCTGATTTAGACTGCTCTAATTTCCTCAGTTAAGCAGCAACTGCAATAATCTCTCAGTCTTTCAATCTTTCAATCTCTCCCCTGCCTTTCTCTCACACACAACAACCCTTTACCTAAAAAGCTTAAAGAAGAGTGAAGAGGTGTCTCCCTGCTCTGCATCAACACCAGACTTACAAAGGGATCTCTTGAACTACCGTCTCCATCCTTGAGTGCTGAGACAATCAACCCTATTCTAGTGGCTCCAAGGTATCCATCCACTCCCCCCTGCTTCCCCTTAGGACTTCAATGGAGTCTCCAATGTGCAAGTCCATTTCTTTACAATAGAGTCTTCCCTAAGCCCATCTTCCAGAGTACCCAAGGCAGAGCGAGGCTCAAGCCTAAGTATGGAACACGTGGCAGTGTGTGTGCAGAGCCTAGGGTAAAAACAGGGACTGCAGGCATTTGCTCTGTCCTTAGAGATCCTTCGAGAACTAATGAGCAATTACATCTTGCACTGAAAGCACCCCCTCTCTAAAGGCTCCTCGGGGCCTGTTTTTTGTTCCAACCATGAAGCTTGCTCGAGGCTCCCTGCTAATTCTCCTCTTTACTCAAGCCAACCTTATTATCGATGCTGCATTTTGGCACAGGCGGGAGCATTCTTTTATGGACAATACTTAAGAGCTCTCAGAAAGTAATTTTCCCTGCCCAAGAATGTCCAGGGAAATATGGCATGAGTACCATATAGCTGATCTAAATGCACTCAGAAGTCCCCTCCAGCACAAGTGTCTATAACCCTTTCTATCCAGGTGTGGCCATCAAAGCTCAGCAAATGTGGCTCTCCTCCTGGTTGCTCACCCTGCTGCTCACCACAGATTTTCCTCCTTGCGGCACAGCCCCAGGTCTAGGTATAAGACTGTGGCTGGGAAAGACAGGGGCACTGGAGGTACAAATGTGGCAGTGCACAGCCACAAGGGATACATCAGGTGCTGGGAAGAAATGCCCCCAGCCCAAGCCCTACCCACACCTGACCTGGCATTCAGGTGGTCCTGGTACCGCTGCACTTCCCTGCTGCGTGGGTGACCACTCTCTACCAGGCTGTTGGCAGCGAGGTTCACGCTTTCGATCTGACCCTTCAAAGTCTTCATCTCCTGGTCCAGGATGTCAAACCTGATAGGGACAGAGAAAATGAAGAGCAGTGAGGTGCTTTCTCCCTCTATTTCTTAAATTCATTTGTCCAGGTGAGCGGGAAAAAGGGACAGATATTCTGGCACACCCTTCTTTTCTGGTTCATGGGTTCAATTCCGTGGTTTAGCATTACTTGGATCAGGTTGGGAGAGGGCTGGTGGCTCCATGGAGAAGTGTGAAGGGAAGGGAGGCCTCTAAAGAGGTTATAGTGTGTTTATGGGCAGAGGAGTCAGAGGACCACCTGCCACCCTTCCACCATCCTGGTTGCTGATCTTGGACCTGGTTCCACTCCCTGATACCCTGACCCAAAGGATGCCCTCTGCACTCAGGTGCTCCATTCCTGGGTAAATAAGGGAGAGCTGCCAAGGGGAGTGGGCTTTGTGATTATGAAAGTCAGCCTTCTTGGGTAAGAGCCCAGGACCTTTTGGTATCAGTGCAGAGCCACCTGAGCATGGCTCTGGGGAGCAGCCTCTACCCTCCTCCATCCCCAGATTCTGAGCTTTAGGCTGCTGAGATGCTGCCTCTCCATGCACACACTGAGCATGCCTCCCCTTCCAGGAGGCTGCTGGAATCAGAACACCGGAAGTGAGGGTAGCCTTACAGACTGGTAGTTTACAAACTGGTCTCTGGGGCCGCTTGGAGTTCTGTGGCTTGGGGACTGTCACAGAAAGCTACAGCAGGCACAGTCCTAGCTTCACAGCCCCTTTATCCTCACCAGCTCTACTTTCCACATACAATTCATGGAGCAAAGGCTGCTAGAGCTGAGAAGTAACTCTGTAACTGGACGAGCAAATCCCTTTGAGGAGCTCAATGCCTCTGTAGGTGAAGTGCCCAGGGCCACAAAGCCAGAAGAGAACTCATGGCTCCTACTGCCTGCACTTTGCACCAAGGACATCCCTTGGCTTCTCAGAGACCCCTGCTGACCTAGAGGCGGGAGGTGGCGCCCCGGCCCCCGGCTGGGGAGGTGAGCAGAGGCTGAGCCCCTCTGACCTGTGCTGCACGACCTCCAGGTCCTCCAGCGTGTCTGGGATCTCCATCTCAGTCAGCCACTTCTCCTTCTCACCCATCCACAGCTCACAGGCATCCGTCTCCCCAAACACTGTGTACAGGTCCAGGGCGTCCTGCAGCCTCTGCCCACGCAAGTCCGCCTGGGCCACCACCTGCTGGTAGAGTTCCCGGAGGGCCTGTAGCCTGTTGGTCACATCCGGGGAATCCCGGAATTCTTCGGGGAAGCCCTGGGCCTGCTGTTCCAGGTGCTCCATCACCCCACGGCTCTCTTCCAGCTCCTCTAGGAAGTCCTTGTGCTTCTTCCCCAGGGCCCGCGTGGCCCCTTCATCCTGCCCCACATCTTCACCCGAGAGCAGCCGGTGGGCATCTTGCAGCCAGGCCTTCAGGTCGTCCGCATCACCCTGGAACTGGAAGAAGTTCTCTGCATCCTGGAGATTCTTTTTACGAAAGGCAGCCAGCTCCTTCAGCTGGTCCCACTGGCCTGACACCTCCTTGACGCGGGCCTCAATCTGCGGGTACCCAAACTGCTTGCGTGCAATCATGCCTTCAGCCTCCTGGAAAATCTGCTCCAGGTGGGCATCCAGCCCGCGCAGCTCATCCTCGAAGGCTTTGTGTTTGCGCTGCAGGATGAGCACGCTGGTCAGGTCCTTGCCATAATCCAAGGAGGAGTAGATCTGCTCTTTCTCCTTGATCCAGCTCTCGGCCTCATCCATCTCCCAGAAGAACTTCCAGAGCCTCTTGGACTGCTCTAGCTGTGCCTTCCGCCCAGCTGCCATGTCACTCAGCTCCCCAAAACACTGCTCCAGGTGGCTGACACGGTCCTGGATGATCTGAGGGTCACAAGGTTGGTACCCTGAAGGAATAGGAAGAGGGAGGATGAAGAAAGAGAAGGGCTTCATTTATGGGCAACTTTCAGCTCAGTTGTCAGGTTAGAACCATATACTCTCGGGCTGGGGTTGTGGCTCAGTGGTAGAGTGCTCGCCTAGCACGTGCGTGGCCCAGGTTCGATCCTCAGCACCATGTAAAAATACACGCATTGTGTACAACTAAAGCAAATAAATAAATGTTAAATAAAAAAAAAAGAACCATATACTCTGGAAGTGACTATCTTGTTGGGGCTTTGGGACTGGATGTCAGGGTTCCCAGTTACTCTGAGGTCAGGCCAAATTCTTTACAATTGGTTCCCACTAAACTTTAGGAATAGGAGAGATTAAAAGTTAAATCAGTTCTCAGTAGAAATGCATGATACGACTTTATTACTTATTTGCAGTATTGGGGATTGAACTCAGGGCCTTGTGTGTGCTGGGTAAGAACTCTACCACTGAGCTATATCTCCAGTCCACAGCATGACAGTATTTATTAAAAAGTTAAGAAAGAAATTTCAAGGAGGCAGTGAAGTCTTCTATTTTTAAGACCAGAAACTAAAAACTTAAATGGTCCTAGCCATAACGAACTAGCAAAGAGAATGGAAGATGAACGACGTCTTATTGGTCCGATGAATGTTTTCTGAGTATAGATTACCAAGGCCTGCTATCTGGAGAGCTTTGCTATCCTCAAGCTTCATGCACCATTACTTGATGAAAGAAGCAGAATTTGAAAGATTTATCCAAGGTGGGTGCCAGGCCAGAGGATGGGGCTCTGGCCACAGAGGCCTCAACAGAGGAGTCACCCTTGGGCTCACCTTTCCCCTCAGTGAACTGCAGGGTGGCTGCGGTGATGGCCTTCACTTTGTCCCCTTGGATGGCGATGTCTGCCTCCATCAATTTGTGCTTCTGTAGCAAGTCCTCAACCTCCAACAAGTGCTTCCCAAACTCAGCAGACAACAGGTGAGCCTGGCGGAGGACATGGTAGAGTGGACAAGGGGAAGTGAAGAGATGGGACCCCTCCAAAGGGCATGTCCATGTATCTGAGCTGGTGGAGTCAGATGCAGCAGGAAAATAGCTGCTGCTCGGGACAGAAGAAACTACAGAGCAGGAGTTCAGGCTGAGGGTGCCCATTGGAATCCTCCATGGATGCTCCTATGGAAAGCCCAAGCCCCATACTCATTTACTACATCAGTCTCAGGGCTTGGGACATGTACATTTTTAGAAAGCTCTGCAGTCAGCCTGATGTGCTTTCTCGGTCAAGACCCACTGGAGTAGAGGGAGAGTTCAGACTTTGGTTGGCCCTACGCTGCAGGTGGATTCTAACCAGTGTCATATTGTAATTACCAAGAGCCTGATTCTCCTGATTAACATCTGTCTCTTCTTGATCCAGCAGGCTGGCCCCCATGTGACCACAAACCCAAGATTTTTTGGTCACTGGGGAATACTGTGCACCTGGGCTGGTGACATCTGCCTGGATGGAGCAGGGTGAGCCAAGCAACAGACAGGCAGATGCTGTTGACACTCTATTGCCTCAGTTTCTCTGTTTTCATTTAGGAATGTGACTGGCTAGGTAGTATCTAAGGGAGCATATGCTAACTGCAGGGCCACTGAGGCCCATGGTGAACCCACTTGGGGTGAGCAGGGGAAGGGAAAGGTGGTCCCCGGGGCCCACCTTGATCTCATCCATCCAGTCGATGCTGTGCAGCATGTCCTGGAAGAGCTTCTGCAGGGCCAGGGTGGTCTCGAGCCTCTGGCGCCGGGACCGCAGCAGCTCCTGCAGGTAGCTCCACAGGCGCAGGATGTTGTCCTTGCGGGCCATGATGCGCTTCTGATCGTGGTAATTCTCCTTCTCCAGCTCCCGGGCCAGGTCCTCCAGGGCCTTCACCCGCTCTTCGTAGGCAGCTGTGTCAGTCTCGATGGCCTCGTGCTTCTTCTTGGCAGCCTCCACAGCTGCCAGGTCGTACCCAAAGTTATCCTGTAGGACAGGGACAAAAATAGGCAGTTCAATCAGATTCCCCTGATTCATTCCCAAACGTAGAGGGAAAGCAGGTCCCTTCAGTGCGCGGCTGGGTGGGAAAGCACATTCCCGGCGAGGAGACAGCCTGCTGTCTTTTGGCAGTCTATCTTATCGGAGCCAAGTTCCAAAAATGAAATGTCTTGCAAGAACCTTTAAAGCAGTCCCTTATTTTATTCCCTGTGCCACACACGTGGGTGATGCTACAGGCGTACTACTAGCAGAGCTCTGGTGGCCTGCTGGCACTCCGCCACCCTGCCAAGAGACGACCTGTCTGATTCTGGGTAGGAGGGACTGCTTGCTCTCAGAAGCCACAAAGCTGCGAACAGATGGTTCACCCTTGTGCTATCTGGGGCGCACGTACACTCTCCATTGCTCTCAGTCTACTCGCTACCCCCTTTCTGGACAGAATTTAATTTCATTCTAAGCTCTAAGTGGGAGGGAACAGATGCTCTGATGGAGAATCAGCCCTGGGGTCCATTCTTAGCTGGTAAAATATGTCCCAAGCCTAGAGGCTTAGATTCCCAAAGGTGCATCTGATACAGACAAGTGTACTCTGATTGCACCTTTCCCAGAGAACCATCAATTAATGTCAACTCTGACCCCCACTTTTGTTGATGCTACAGCCCATATAAGACAACTTTTGGGGCCACTTCTGGACTATGAGGCTCTTTCCTAAAAAAGAAATTTAATACAGGCTGGGGGTATACAGCTCAGTGATAGAGTGCTTGCCTAGCATGGGTGAGGCCCTGGGTTGGATCCCCGGCACAGAAAAAAAAGACAGACAATAAATTTCAGAGAGTTCTTCCTCAGAACCCATTCTTGCTCCAGCCAATCTCAAGGAGCTGGGCCGCAGGGACGAGGAGAGGCGTATCCAGCTGCTGTCGAGAGGCTGATCAGGCTCCTGGTCAGCTGAGAGCTGGGGGCTCTGAAGCACTTCTCCTCTCCTGCTGTGCCCAAGTGCATCCCCGTTACCTGGGTCACCAGGCGCTGGTTTTCGTTGAGCCATGTCTCCCTCATGGCGGCCTTTCTGTCAAAGCGCCGGGCCAGCTGCTCTAGCTTCTCCTGCCGGATGAGCTCGCTCCTCAGGGCCAGCTCCCTCTGGTACTCAGCTTCCTCCAGACTTTCCCAGGCCTGTGCGGGGCAGAAGGAGAACTCTCGGGGCACAGGAGAAACAGGTGGGCTTGGGCTCCCATCCCTTTCACCAGACACAGAGTGATTTCAGGAATCTAGGTCAATCTCAATGCTCCTGGGCAACGTGGTGGCAGTTTAAAGTTCAGTAACAGCGCTTTGGCTTCATGTCTGGGCCAACCCAAGAGTCGAGGAGCACTGGTCGTGACCTCCGCCTCCCTTGTCCCCTAAACCTGCCTCAGACTCTAGACCTAATATGGTGTTTTTCAACGCTCTGGAAACTCAGTAAATACTTGTTGACTAAATGGTTACCTCCAATCTATGAGAACTTCCAGATGGTGTTAAGTCTCCAACCCTTGGAAACATCTTAAGGCATTTCCCTTTTGTTATAAGTAATTAATATTCCATATTCAAAGATAAATTCAAGGTTCTTTAGGGGACAGGCTATGCAGATGGCTCCAAAGAATGGTTCTGGGTGTCTGAACAAGGAGTTGAACCAAAAGATGGTGGGTAGACTTTGATCTCTCAGAACAACGCCTCCAAATAGCCAGCAAGCAGCTAATACCACTAACCAAACTGGTTTGGTTTAACCTCATCCAGGGGCCATTCCCCATGCCCGCACCAGGAGCTCAACCAACCCACTGAGAATGCATAATGGAAAACACCACGGTACCCGGTTGATGTCAGACACTAGTTTCCCATCGTGGGGCGTATACACTTTCTGATTATTAGCTCTCATCCGAGACTGGATGGTAAAAAGTAGGACTTCCAGGTTCCCCTTCTCCTGAAACCTGTCAAGAAAACAGAGGTAGGAGATTGGTGTCGTGATCCTCGTGGCCAAATTGCTCGCTGATGTCAACAGGGAGCCAGAGATTTTTGAATAGCAAATCATACTTCATTTAAAACAAAGGATAGCAAATCATACTTCATTTAAAACAAAGGATAGCAAATCATACTTCATTTAAAACAAAGGAAAAGTAAAGGGAAGCCATAGGTCTGCTTACCTGTTAAAAAATCTATCATTCTCACCAAGGGAGATCTTAGGGGGTTGGGGTTTTCATAATGCATATGAGAGAAAACACAATGGCTAGCACAGCACTTATCATTTGCTTCCACAGGGAACAGTTAACTGAAATATTCTGGTAACTCTGTAGATATCAGGTTTTAGTAATCGATATAAAGATACTCTTCCCTGTTCTGCAAAAGATGAAGGCTTCTGACTAGTTCTTTAGACAGTATTTTTTTTATTGAGTCAATAAAACCTTAGGAGCAGCATTATGCACATAAGAACGTATTGTACTGAAAGCAACTTTCCCCCCAAGTCCTAAAAAGCTGGATCTTCCAACAGTCCTATAGACCAGATGTTTTCAAGGGGTCAGGAAAGCATGGGCTCTGGGAGGACTGTGGGTATAGGAAACAAGAACTGGTAGCAGGATTGATGTCTGCCACATGGGCTCTAAGCTCCATGAAACTGGGGACTTTCACATGTCTTCATGAAACCCAGGGGCTACCTATGTCTACATCCTTGGCATGGCAGCTGGATTGATAAGCCAGGTGTCCACCACAAGCTCAGCCTAACGGATGTCAGTGCTCAGAGGCACTTAAGAGGGCTAAGTCCAGGGCTGGGATTGTGGCTCAGCGGCAGAGTGCTCACCTTACACGTGCGCGGCCCGGGTTCGATCCTCAGCACCACGTAAACATACATGCATTGCATTGTGTACAACTAACATAAATAGATATTAAAAAAAAAAAGAGGGCTAAGTCCCTGAAGCACTGTCTACACAACCAAGGAGTAACACCCTGTGTATAGAGCCTGGTAGACTCACAGGGAATGCTATCTGTATTGAATTTAGGACTTTAAAAGCATCAGGCTAAAAGACAGATCCTTGTTTGTACAACATTCTAGACCTGTGTCTCACCTTTCCCTGTTTGAGAGTCTTGAATGGAGAGTATGGGAGGTAGGGAGACCACACATGCACGTACATGTTCGTGTGCATGTTTGTGAATACATACGTGTGTGTGTGTGCATGGTTGTGAGTATATATGTGCCTGCATAACTGCATTGTACACACATGCATGTGTGTGATGTGTGTGTATGTATATGCATTCATGTGCATGTGTGGATGCGCTGTTTGTGCACAGTTGGGGATATGTTCATGTGGGTGCATGGTTGTCTGTGTGTGTGCCTCCATGATTGTGTGTGGTTGTTTGTGCACATGTGCATGCACATGCAGTTTTGTATGTGCCCACATATGTGCCTACATGGGTGTGTGTGTGTGTGTGTGTGTGTGTGTGTGTGTGCATGTGGTGGGGTGGTGCAGAGATCCTGAGCAGCAGGCTTAGTGCGTTGCAGAGGAGCCGTGACAGATGGGAGAGGCATAGATGGATATACTTGATGATCACAAGGCCCCACACAGACAGCTCAGGGGCTGAGAACACAGAGGTCATCTCCAGAAAACAAACCCGCAGCTCAGGGCACAGAAAAAAGCACAGCTCTCCAACACCAGTGCTTTGAGGAGACTCGAAAGCCTCAAGTTCCCCTCCTGCTCCTCACTGAGTGTGGGGGGTGCTGTTCTACAAAGTGCCTTCCTTGGTTATGGGCCAGGGTTTCTCATCAATGCCTGTTTCCTATAAACTGATGACTTGGGAGCAGGGTGGCCAAGAGGGGCATGATGCAGGTGACAGATGTGCAGCTCTTCAATCTTGAGGGTGTGGCTCATGGATACAGAACCGGGCTCTACCTTTGAACACTCAGGTAGCCCTTGACGACCACACCCTCCCAAGTGCCCTTACTTGGGTGGCTTCTCCACTGTGCGGTAGGTGCTGAAGGCCTGCAGCTGTTGCTGGACGCCGGTCAGCGAGTTGGCAAACTTGCGGCTATTCAGGACGCTAATGGTCTGCTCGATCCAAGTGAGTAGGTCCGAGGCTAGCCCACTGTACTTTTCAATCATCTTCTCAGTCTCAATGGCGTGGTCAATGACCTAAGGAATGGCTTTTTTAGTCATTCTCATCAGAGTGGCACTGCCACTGGTGAGGTCACCAATGAGGCTCAAAATCAAGGTGCCCTGAAATGGGGCTCCCACTTCTCAAGCCCTGGAGAGTTCTAGGTTGGGTCTGTCCCCTGAGACCCAGAATGGTGCTAAGGAAGAAGGGGCGGGCTGGAAGGAGGTGAAGCCCTCTTGCCCTGGCAAAACTGGCAGAGAGCTGGGGTTCAGGAGAATTTGTCCCCTTCTTCTAACCTTATGAAAGTTTAGTAAGCTCATTGCACCAGGATATCAGTTCCTGAGTGGCCAGGGGTTCATTTATTTAAAAACTGGGATTCATTTATCTAAAAATGTTTCTTAGGAATTGAGAACCACCTTTGCTAAACACCAGACATACAAAGATGAACGGGAAATGGTTCCTATCCTTGAGAAATTAATGACCTAGCAAGGGAGAGGAATCCAGCACGAGGTTCTGTACAGAGGGTGGGTTCCTGGCATATTGTGGGAGCCTCAGAGCTCTGAAGCCACAGACAAACCAAACAAACCCACAGCGGTTGCTTCAGGAATGTTTATGAGGTCTCCAAGTGGAAGACACTCAGAGCTGCAGGCGAAAACCTCTTTCTGGACAGACAAAGACCTGTTTTGGAAGTCAGCAGGGGAATTTTACAGGAAGCTTTAGAGGAAGGAAGGGGAAGTGTTCTTCACACACACACACACACACACACACACACACACTCACACACACTGCAGCTGGGGGCCCAGACCTGAAGCTCTTAGAATGGACAGGGAGACTCTTAGTCAAGGTCTGGGGCTGGCAAACGCAAAGAGGAGTGTTGTGCTGACAGAAGAGCTCAGTACCTTGCCGACACGCTTGCCCTCCACTGCCAGCACCTTCATCTTGGAGAAGTAGTGGTAAAAGGCCACCACGTATGTGATGATGGACTTCTCGTCAGGGTTTTCTGTGAAGACATCTGTAAAGGAAAAGGGTGCCCTCTCAGCACCAAACCAAAGCCAGAAAGGTCAGACTGAGGTTTAGCCCCTGTTCCTCCAGCACGAGTTCAACCATAGGCATCAAGTGACAGCCGCTGGGGTGAGGGTAGGTCTGATCCACGTGGTGATGAAACGCACATCAGGACCACAAATCACAAAGGCAGAAAGAAGAGGGATCCATGGTCCACGCTAGACCTGTGTATAGGCAGGCAAGGTGCTCGGAACCCGCCTGGAGCTGAGGAGCTGGTCCAGGGCAGAGCCCTGGCCTGTCCCCACGCCCTCCCCATGCCTGAGTGCACCTGGCCCCTGGCCAGGCTCCAGGAGCCCGTTCAGCCCGGCTACCTCTGGAATAGTGAGGGGGTCTGGCTCACCTTCAGGGTCAAGGAGCGGGATAATGCCCAGCTGGCGCTCAGCCACATCAAACGCGTGTTCTAGGTTATGCCGGGCATTGGAGTCCTTCAGCTTGTCAAAATCGATTAGGTCAGGCCTGGGGACAAAGCTGGACTGTTAAGAGGGCAGCCCTAGCATGATGGGAAGGCACTGGACAGATGCAGGGAGGTGGCCAGGCAGGAGAAGTGAGAGACGGGAACAGAGGCAGGGGGCAGCTGTGAGCACCAGCTTGAGAGGGAGTGGGCATCAGGTGCGACTGGAACTTAAGGGAAGCATGGACATTAGGGAGGCCAAGGGTGAAAGGAAGGAAAACAGCAGAGGAACCTTCCCTTGGCCTCCATGTTAAGTGCAACACATCCAAATACCCCGTCAGTCCTCACGGCTCTCTCCTTCCTCTTACCGGTGCTTGTGTATCAGGGCATTAAAGGCCAGGCCATCCTTCCAGCTGGAGGTGAAGTTGGTGACGTTGACGTGGGGGTAGCTATATTCAAGAGAAACAGTAAGATCTGAGCAAAAGGCCAGCTGCAGTGGTGCACACCTGTGATCCCATTGGCTCAGGAGGCTGAGGCAGGAGGACCACAAGTTCAAAGCCAGCCTCAGCAAGGGTGAGGCCCTAAGCAACTCAGTGAGACTCTGTCTCTAAATAAAATACAAAATAGGGCTGGGGATGTAGCTCAGTGGTCGAGTGCCCTCGAGTTCAATCCCTGGTACCCACCCCAACTCAAACAACAACAACAAAAAAAATCTGAGAAATAGCCAGACACAGTGGCGCATACTTGTAATCCCATCGGTTTAGGTGGCTGAGACAGGAGGATTGTGAGTTTAAAGCCAGCCTCAGCACTTAGCAAAGCCCTGAGGAACTCAGCAAGACCCTGTCTCTAAATAAAATACAAAAAAAAGGGCTGGGATGTGACTTAGTGGTTAAGTGCTCCTGGGTTCAACCTCTGGTACAAAAAGAAAAGAAAAGAAAATCTGAGAAATAAATTCTCTTGGAGCCATAAACAAGTGTGTGAACTGAGGGCCAATATGCCAGGGGAGGAATAGATCTGTCCCTTCTTGAGCTGCTTCAACACCAGGGGGCAGACCTAAGCCACACAAAGACGCTCTCCCGCGGCTGCACAGGCCCCACAGTCTGACCCCAGGCAACTTCAGAAAAGAACCTGCGTTCCTCAGCGCCAAGAACCAGGTCAGGACGGGCAGCATCGATCATGTTGGGGCTACTGCAGTTCTGGGTGGTGATTTTGAGTGTCCCTTGGGGACGGCAGCCCTGGTGGGGAGCCAGAGGCAGGTGGGGGACGTGGTAGCAGCAGGTCGCTGAGGCACACATACCCTGCCGTCTTCATCTGACACCACAAAAGCAACGCATCTTTGGCTGAGCGTGTCTCACGACCTTCCTGAGTTTGGACGACAATGTCCTGAATCTGAGGGTGGCAGAGAGACAGAGAGATGGAGTAGCTCAGCATGGGGCCCTGAGGGGAGCCCTTCCTCTTTCCTCCTCTGCAGCCACCGGCTCTGCAGCAACACCACCCTGAGGCCCGGGTCCCTGTTGCCTCAGTCTGCCGGAGCGCACAGGATGGCTCCCTCACGTCAGAGGAGACAGCTTTAATTGGGTGACTCTAGCAGGACCCTGAGAGTCAAGGACACCACACCCTGATTCCTCCGCTGTCAGTACAGTGCCCCACAAGATGCAAGAACAACAGAGAAGGTGGATGAACCGGTGTTCCACCAGCTGTTCCTCCTGCCCTTCGTTCTGCTGTTGTTACCCCCACTCCTCCTCACTCGTGGGGAGTGACGTCAGACCTCCAGGACCCCCAAAGTGAGGCCTTGTCTGTGGGCTGGTGTTCTCCATCCTTGCCACCCTCAAGCCAGCAGGTCAAACACCCTGCGTTCCCTCCCTCACCCTTTCCAAATCTCCTTAGGAATAAGCTGGATCCTGAACTTCAGGACGAGGAAAGTTTCTGACTGAAAAGCATAAGAAGCGGATTGTCTGTGCTGTGTCTGCAAAGAGAGCGCTGTCCTGTAAGGTGGGTTTCATCTCCCAGAGTGTGCACACCCGCTCACTCTCTAGTCACCATTCTGTACGATTCCTAAGCCCCGGCCAGTGCCCAGAGGCCTCCCTGGGACCCACCTGGAAGCGTAGGATGATGGTCCAGATGAGGCCCAGGACCAGGCGGTGGTTGCCGTCCACGATGTCGTGGGAGCCCATGTTCTCCAGGTGCACACGCTGCTCCTTGAGGAACTGCAGGGCCTTGTCCACATTCTCCAGGCAGTGGATGCGCATCTTCCCCTTGGTGGGCCTTGGCTGGGGGACAGCGATGGCACCAGTCAGCACAGAGGGACTACATGGTCACCCAGAGGCTGGACCAGCTCCTGCCATCAGCACCACCCTCCACTCTCCTGGCCAGCCTTCAAGTCCCATGGTCACCCCTGCCTTCCTTTTGGCAAAGATAGGAGGTTCCCTGTCGTGAGCCCTCAGAGCTCGGCAACCAGGTTGCATGGGTGCTCTACTGGGTCTGAATACAGCCTTCTGAGCAGGCACCAAATGGCCTTCGAACATAATAATATGACAGACAGTTAATTGAGCACTTACTATGCTCCAGACACAGTTCTAAGAACTAATTACTGCAGGTCAGTGACAAGAATAATTTTAAGCTTGGTGATTGATAACAGATCCATCCCTGCCAATAAAGCTCCTCCCTGTACTAAATGCCTCCAGCCCAAACCCAAGGGGCTCATCATGGATGCTAACTGTCCCATTCAAAGAGATCTCAGGGGTAACAGTCTTCAGTGGCATTTCAAAACGGAGTAAGAGACAGAACTTCAGCCAGGAGTTGAAAAGGTGAGGTACCTTTTCACTCAAACCCCAAGGTTCTCAGAGCACTTCCTCAGGTACACATACCATTGTTCCCAGTCTATGCATGGAGGAAACGGAAGCAAAGAGGGTCCTACCCGACAGGACCAAGGTCACCAAGGAATAAACAGAGCAAAACAAGCACTTTCACCTACTTCTCCTTCAGAGGCAATTGTACCGCCAGGTGGGTTCTGCAGAGGGTCCCTAAGAGATTCCACTAGCACATGTGGGAAAGCACTCAGGTAGATTACCTTCCATACTTTCCTCTGGCTTCCAGGAAAGACGTAAATTTCTCCAGCAACCCACACGTTTCAGCCCATGTGAGGAGGCTGAGGCTCAGGCCATTACGGGCAGCTCCAGAGGCCCAGCCTCCAGTGAGAACAACAGTGCTTTGCATGGCTTCTATGAGAAGCATGCCTGGCATATAGTAAGAGCTCAATTAACCATCCACTGTGGGAGTGGCCAGAAGGGACAAGAAGTTCTGGGAAGAGGTCAGAGGACCCAGTCGGCCATGTGGACACTCGACATTCTAAGTATTGGGAACTCCAAAAGAACAAGGAGAAACCCTGGCAGGCCACGAGATTTCATAATACCCTGACCATGTCTTTCCTGAAAAGAGGCTGATGGGCCCAGGAAGTGGCCAGCTCAGAGAGAGGCTTTACCAGCATCTCTCCGGAGAGCACCTCCAGCAGCTTGATGAGCATCCGCCCATCCCGCAGGTCCTTGTAGAGGTCGCTGATCCGGCAGGACACTCGGGCCAGGTGGGAGTTCACCCATTTTGTGAAGGTCTTCTTCTGAACAACTTCCCGTTCATCTGGGTGGGAAGAAGAGCTTTGGGTGAGCTGCGTGACGCTGGCAGGGCCAATGTGACCTACGCTGAGCAGTTCCATCTTAATCCCAGGGTCCCCCGTGCCCGGCAGAGGAGGCTGATACGTCCTCTCACCCGCCTCCCAGGAGCATGCGCCATTCCTGGCACCTCAGGGCCACGGGCCAGCAGGTCAAAGGCAGGGAAGACACTGCTCCCACCACCACGCACTTCAGCAAGACCCCCGGATTCACCATCCGTCTCCCACCACCAGTCAGAGTATTCCATACTCTTGTGGCATTGAATTCAGACTTCAGTGCTAGGTTCACCCACCCCGCATCCACCTCTCCATCCTTCCATCCATCTACCCCACTATTCCCTCTGCCTAGAATGTTCTTTCTTGTTCCATCTACTCTTCCGTATTCCCTCCATCTAATTCCTATCCATCCCTTAGGATTCAGTGTAAATGGATTTTTCAGGAAAGCTTTTCCTGATCCTGTGGCTGAGGTGGGGACTCCCTGTGCACGGCCTGACCCCTGCATTTGCATTTCTGAGTATTAGCTGAATGTGTGATTCTCCAGCAAGACTGTGGGCTCCTCGGGGTCCTGTTCACCTCTCCACCCCCAGGGCCTGGTGCTTCATGGCTGCACTAGGTGGTAGGCCTATGTTAGGCCTGATGACATATGAAGGTAAAACAAATCACTAGCCTATAAGGATTACCTGGAAGGTAGAGGAGAGAGAAGAAGAGTTAGGATACGTAGAACGATGATCCACAAGGGGTTAAGGACAATGAATGTTCCTGCTGGGGGCTATTCTATCTATTCTATCCATTGCACTATTCTATCTTTCTTACCCCCAGAATGGCAGGCAGGAGTCCTTGATCTTCAGTTCTGGGATGGTGACAAGACACCTCCACCCTAAATCAATATCAGCCCCAGCTGGGCACAGTGGCACATGCCTGTAATCCCAGCACTTGGGAGGCTGAGGCAGGAGGATTGCGAGTTCAAAGCCAGCCTCAGCAATGGCAAGGCACTTAGCAACTCAGTGAGACCCTGTCTCTAATAAAATACAAAAAAAGGGCTGAGGATGTGGCCCAGTGGTTGAGTGCCCCTGAGTTCAATCCCTGGTACCAACAAAACAAAAAAACAAAACAAAACAAAACATCAGCCCCAAAGAAGCTCCCAGCCTGTGCTGGGCCAGTTCACGTGGGTATCTTTGTATAAATCAATGCTACCAACCTGTCCAGGTAAGGGCCGGGGAGAAGAGAGAAGACTGGGATAACACAAAGAAAGGGAAGAAAGAGAGAGAGAGGAGTGGTAGAAAAGAAGAAATAGAAACGAGAGAGAAGGTGGTGCAAACCCTCCTTCTGTTTGGTTTTGTGAACAGTTTGTGGCAATCAGCTCCTGGCCACCTGGGTTTGGGAATTCAGAGCCCAGCTGACCTGACAGCGTGGCTGGGCCTGGGGGCCCTGCAGGATCCCTAGGGAAGGTGCGTAGGGGTGGGTCACAGCCAGAGCAGACGTAGGGTGGCTAAGCCAGGAGGGAATGCTGGCACTGCAGAAGCAGTCTGGATGTGAGCTCACCGGAGCCCAAACCGTGGCAGGGCTGGCTGCTTCAATTATTAAAAATCTGACTTAAGGATAACAAAAAGAGGAGCCCAGCCAGAGCTGCCTCAAGGGTATAAAGCTGGCAGTTCCTGAGGCTCTAGCATCAAATTCCATCCTACTTCATGGCTATTTTAGTGCTAGGAACTCAGCCTCTCTGTTCATCTGTTCATTCATTCAGCAAATGTTTCCTGTATACCCAGCAGGTGCCAGGCTCTGGGTGGAGGTAGGGAATTCAAGGACAGGACAGTCCCCATCCTTGAGGCAGACAGACTCTACTATACACATGATGGGGTGTTTGAGTCATATGTGAAAAAATTCTGTGGCAGCCACCTAAAGAAGATCTCCAAGAAGAGGAAAAGTACTAGCACAGATCATCTGAACCTTAAATAAATACAAAATTAAAACGGCATTCATTCACCTCTAGGCAAAGTTGCATGGGGAAACCCTTTTGTCTGCAGCAGATGAAAATGCTTTCCTAGTTTCAAAGACGGCTTCAGCAAAATGTATCCAAAGTTTTGATGATAATGCTGGACAGAAAGCAACCACATTTATTCTGGGGCATTTGGGGATTCAACAGAGCCAGCTACAGTCCCCCAGGGTTTTCCCTAGAAACCAGATCTGTTCCTTAAGTGGCTCATCCTTTCAATTAGATGTGCAACCTTTGACTAAGGCACTGAAACTTTTAGCAGTAAGTGTCTCCAAGAGCTAAATTCTTTCTTTTCCCCTTCTATAGTCTCCTGTCTTTAAGAACCCCAAAACTTCATGACACAGAGCTAAGACCTGTTTATCTGTACCTGGTAAAAGGATAAGGAAGTGCTTCTAGCTGGGGACATGGAATTTGATTCGAGGCCACTGCCTGGTACATACATTAGTGCAGAAGTCTCAGAAAGCTTCCTTAGAGCTCACCAGTTTTCAACACATAAATATGTGCTTGAGGCCCCAAAATGCTGGAACTGCAGGTTTAGAGCACAGGCGGTGGCCTGTTGGCCGCTCTAACTTGGAGGCTGGGGTGGAATTACCCAGAGTCCCCAGCATCCTGAAATGCTTTGCAGTGTTGAGACACAGGAAAGATTCCAAGAGGCTAATGATGATCAAAAGGAGAGAAGAGGCCCAGGGGTGGGGATTAGTTTCCATCGACTCATTCGCTTGCCCGGCTGCTCCCCATCACATGCTCAGTACATTCACTCGGGCATGGCTTGGTCACTCCTCAGGAACCTTCCAAGTGCAGGAGAGGCCAGTGGCCCAGAGCCAGCTGGGCAGGGAACCCTGGTACTGTGGACAGGAGGAGGGAAGGTGCTGCGCATAGGCCTGTCCCCAGAGCACCTGTGCCATCCTGTAGCAGCGGAGCAGGCTATGGGAAGGTACCCTTGGCAAGGCCCTGCAGGAGCCAGGACTTATTTCCAGAGCCCTAACCCTGTCCATGCAGGAAGGAGTGAGTGAGCATAGACAGGCTCCTGGTCTCTGGCCACCATGGAACCCAGGGCGCCTCTGATTCTCCTCCTTCCCAGGGTGTGGCCTCCCTCACTCCCACTATGGGCTGCCCCTAGAAAACTCCTCTTCCTCCCTGCTCAGCTCTACCCCCGAATCACTCTCTGGGTATCTCTTTCTCATAACCACCTTCAAAGGTTAAGTCTGAGGTCAAATATACACATGACACCAAAACCCTCACATATTTTTCCACTGAGTTCATACATGGAAAGCGCTGGCACCCAGAAAGCATGACATCATGCGAGTTACCATCACCACGGCTACTGTCACTACGTGCATGGGCCTGTCCTAGAAAGTGCAGGTGCGTAGGCAGCTCAGGCTCCCTGAGGCCTCCTGATGGAGTTGAGGAAACAAGACACAAACTCACTAACAGTTCATTTTTCAACCACGCGAGAAATAAATGGCAATTAATTTTAATAACACAAATGCTGCTACAAGGTAATATTGGCTTAGTTACAAGATAAATGGTGCATATAATAAATGTTCCAGGTGTCAAAGAAGAGAGAGGTAATTTCAACTGGAGTCATCAAGGGGGTCCTTATACAGAAAAGGACCTTGTACATGTGGAGAGAGAGGAAAGTCAGGAAGACAGACTGAGCCCAAGCAGGCCGGCATTAAAGGACAAAGCTTGTTCACAGGCTACTGAATGCTGCAGGTTAGAAGACATGTGGAAAATAGGTTTTAAGGGCTGGAGATGTGGCGCAGTGGTAGAGTGCTTGCTTGGCATGTGTGAAACCCTGGGTTAGATTCCTAGTACCACCGAGAGAGAGAGAGAGAGAGAGAGAGAGAGAGAGAGAGAGAGAGAACCAAAACAGGTTTTAAACAGGATGTGGGAATACCTGAATGTAAAGCTAAGATATTTAGATTTAATCCTAGAGGCAAAAGGGAGCCACAAAAAGTGTGGCATGGTCATTTCCTGAAATGTTAATTTGTAAGGCTCCCAAATGATAACAAAAAGACAAAATGTTTCAGATCATTTGAAAAGGTGCACTGAGTTGTTGAATAAGAAAATTCAACACCACCAAGATACATCAATTTACCCTGAATTAATACATGTTGAACACTATTGAAACATATTTAATTATGTAATTTAAATTTAAGAGAAATGATCCAAAACTTCATTGGAAAAATAAGCAAACAAAAATAACTAGGAATATTCCAAAAATAAAAGTGATAAAAGGCAATCAATCTTCTCAGGTATTTTTTCTTTCAAAGAATATTTGTGGTAAAACTGTGTGGTACTGCTGGGTATGGTGGTGCACATCTGTAATCCCAGCAACTCAGGAGGCTGAGGCAGGAGGATCGCAAGTTTGAGGCCAGCCCCAGCAATTTAGTGAGGTCCTAAGGAACTTAGTGAGACCTTATTTCACAAGAAAAAATAGAAAATGGTGGGGATGTGGCTCAGTGGTAGAGCACCCCTGGATTCAATCCTCAGCACTAAAAACAAAACAAAACAAAACAAACAAACAAAAAAGCATGGTACTAGCATGCGGAAGATGGACATATCAATAAACCAGAAATAGGCCCTGCAGGGTGGTACACGCCTGTAATCCTAGCTGCTCAGGAGGCTGAGGCAGGAGGATCTCGAATTCAAAGCCAGCCTTAGCAACTTAGCAAGGCCCTGAGCAACTCAGCGAGACCCTGTCTCTAAATATTTTTTTTTTAAAGGGCTGGGGATGTGGCTTAGTGGGTTAAGTGCCCCTGGGTTCAATCCCCAGTACAAAAAAAAAAAAAAAAAGAAAATAGTCCAAAATACATACGGTCATTTAATACCTGATAAGGGTGTGTTTCAAATATGAAGAGGAAAGATGATTACTCAGTAAAAGGTGTTTGCAAAACCTAGATGACCATTCAGGAAAAGTTAAATTCACACTTCATACCCCAGGTTAAATTTCATTTGGATCAAAAGCCAAAATGTACAAAATGAAGCCATAAAACACCCAAATCAATCATGCTAAAATGTCCTTCAAAATAATGTTAGTGTAGAAAAGAGCCTTCTAAATACAACACAAAACCCAAATGCCACAAAATAAAAGATTAAAAGTTCAACTGTGTTTTAAAAAATTTATGTTTGTGGAATAAAACACCATAAGAAAAGTCCAACTGATGGGGAAATGCCTTGGTGACATGTGTCACCAGGCTGATGTACTCCACATGGAAAGAAGAGTGTTAAAGTCTGGAATGTCCCCAAAGGCCCATGTGTTAAAGCCTCGGTCCCAAGCATGGCATTGGGAGGTGCTGGAGACCTTAAGAGGTGGGGCCTGGTGGGAGTCCTCAGGTCACTAGGGGTCATGCCCTTTAAGGGTACTGCAGGACTCTACTCTTTTTCTTTTTTTTGCCCCCTCTTTTTTGCATGTAGGCCATGAAGTGAGCAGCCTTGCTCCACTGTGCACTCCCCACTGTGATGTGCTGCCTCACCACAGGCCCAAAGCAATAGGGTCAACAGATCATGGACCAAAACTGTGATCCAAAATAAACCTTCTCTCTCTCTCTCTCTCTCTTTTAATATTTATTTATTTGCTTTAGTTATACACAATGCGTTTATTTGTACGTGGTGCTGAGGATCGAACCTGGGCCGCGCACGTGCTAGGCGAGCGCTCTACCACTGAGCCACAATCCCAGCCCCACCTTCTCTCTTTATAAGGTGTTTACCTCAGGTATTTGTTAGTCAGAAAGCTGACTTACACAAATGCCTAAATAAGGAAAAACAGCAACAATGGGAAGAATGAGTTAAAGAAGCCGGGAGTGGTGACACACGCCTGTAATCCCAGAGGCTTGGGAGACTGAAGCAGGAGGACTGCAAACTCAAAGATGGCCTCAGCAGGCTGCCGAAGAAGAAAGAAGAAAGAAGAAGCTCGTGCGCACGCTCTGCTCTCTCTCTCTCTCTCTCTCTGTTTCTCTCTCTCTAAGAAAGTAAAAGTAAAAGAAAGTAAAAGAAGTAAAGAAAAGAAGTAAAGAGTCAGAAGAAGTAAAGAGTCAGAGAGGTTGCTGAAAGAGCCAGTGTTAGAGCTTTGAGAGATTGCTAAAGCCGAAGAATAAAAAACCTTCTTTCATCTTCAAAAAAAAAAAAAAAAAAAAAGATGGCCTCAGCAACTTAGCAAGGCCCTAAGCAACTCAGTGACACCCTGTCTCTAAATAAAATACAAAAAAAAAAAGGGTTGGGAATGTGGCTCAGTGGTTGAGTGCCCCTGAGTTCAATTCCTGGTACCACCCCCTCAAAAAAAAGAGTTAACAGAAAAAAATTATAAACATCTCTTAAATATGTAAAAAATTATCCAACCTATTTGTAATAGAAGTACACATTAAAAGCACATATATATGTACACACAAAGTCTAATATGTGCCTTTAATTAATTTGAACAAATTATAAAAGATATTTGTGAGACAAGTAGAAAAGTTTGAATAGCAAGTGGGTATTAGATTATATCAGTATTCATTTTATTAGATATAATGATGGTATTTTATGCTTAGGTGGGAAATGTTCTTGTCTTCCAGAAGCACCTACTACACTAATTAGAGATAAAATGTCATGATGGTCTTTATTTTTAGAATACTTCAATCCCCAAAATAGATAAGCAAATACAGCAAACTATTAACAACTATTAAATTTGGGTAATAGGGGCTGGGGCTATAGCTCAGTGGTGAAGCGCTTGCCTCGCATGTGTGGGCACTGGGTTCATTCCTTAGCACCACATAAAAATAAATAAAGATACTGTGTGTTCATCTACAACTAAATAAATATTTTTTTTAAAAAAGATTTGGGTGAGGGCTGGGGTTGTGGCTCAGCAGTAGAGCGCTCACCCAGCACATGCGCTGCCCAGGTTTGATCCTCAGCACCACGTAAAAATAAAAATGCATTGTGTACAACTAAAGCAAATAAATAAATAATTAAAAAAATATTTGGGTGATAGTTCATTTCACCTTTGTCTCTGATTTTTTTGTATGTTTGATGTTTTTCACACTTAAAGTCAGAAAGTAATGTGAAAGTATACCAAGACACTATATTTCACTTATCAGATAGGCAAAGATCAAAAAGACTGATAAAATATGATGTTGGCAAGGATGTGGGGAAGAAAGCATGCATATGTTTCTGGAAAGGGCATAACTGGAGCAACCTTTATGAGAGGCAATTTGGCAAGACTGAACAGAATTACAAATGCACATACTTTTGGAACCAGTAATTTGTCTTCTAGGAATTTATCCTACAGCTATACTTGTACATTTGTAAAATAATACACATGAAAGTTTATTCATTGCACTTTTTAAAATAAAGATCGGAAACAGCCTAAATATCCATCAACAGGGGACTGGTTAAATTAAATTTATATGTCCACACAATGGAATACTATACAACTGTAAAAAGAATGAGGAGGCTGTTTATGTACTAATACAAAACAATTTCAAGATGTATTGGATGAAAAAGTATAGAACAGCGTATAGTTTAAAAAAATGGGGAGAAAACAATCTAGACCATTTGCTTAGCTATGAATAAAAGAGTCTTGGAAAGATACACAAGAAATGGTGAACACAGGTTGTGGGAGAAGAATTGGGTGCCTGGAAGGCCAAGGAAGGAGTAAATCTTGTTATTTGCCCTTTTATAGCTTTTGAGTTTCACCTACCAGGTACACATATATTTTTTCTTTAAAACAAATAAATACATTTTCCTTTGGTAAGAAAATTAAAATGTTTTTCTCTCCCCTTCTTTCCAACATAGCCTAGTTCCTTTTGTGTTTTCTTACCTTAGGGATTTTTCACTAGGCAAAAATCACAAGCATCTTTAACTACAAGAGCCCGTGAGAGAAGCACAAGGGCAAGAGGGGGACAGGTCAAGGAGGAGAAACACTCCTGAGCCCCAGGGAGGGAGAAGGGGCAGTGGAGCCTGGGGTCCTGAGGGAGGGCAGCCAGGCACACTCTGCCTCCCACCACATCATAAGAGGTGTTGGTGGCTTGGAGTCTACCATTCTTGTTTAACTAGCTGGGGGTGGGGAATTTCTTTTCCAACCAGTTAATTTCATCACACTGGACCTGTGAACAGTGGGACGCCGCAGTTCTCCTGACCCGAAGGATTTGCAATCTAACTAGGGTTGATTCCAGGATAGGACTGTAGGGTAAGTCTGAAAATGCAAAATGCAAGAATAAAGCACTTAAGACTGACTTTGAAAGTACACTGAGCCAGGCGTGGTGGCGCAAGCCTATAATCCCAGCAGCTCGGGAGGCTGAGGCAGGAGGATCCCAAGTTCAAAGCCAGCCTCAGCAACTTAGTGAGGCCCTAAGCAACTCACTGAAACCATGTCTCTAAATAAAATAAAATACAAAAAAGGGCTGGGGATGTGGCTCAGTAGGCGAGTGTCCTTAGGTTCAATCCTCAGTACCAAAAAATAAAAAAGAAAGTGAACTGAGTTGAACACAGGAGGCTGGTTAACAAGGTTGGGGTGTAGTAATGTAAAGGAGGACTACAAAGCCAAGAAAATGATAATTTGCATATTTATTGGTGTGAAAATATATTCATGGTATATTAAGTGAAAAAGTTCTAAAGTTATTATAGGTAATATTTTAGTATTTATACATAGTCACGTATCTGCAGGCATTAAAATATTTATATGACAGATTGACAGTGGCTCTAGTTTTTTCTTTATCTGTTTTTCTTATCTTTTCTATACTAAATATATATTGTTGCTAATGTTTAAAAAAATAGAAAAGTAAAAAAATACTAAGGCAATTGAATTAGTATTTTTTTTTAAATAAAAGAGGGTCTTAAATATTTCAGCAAAAGAAAACAGGTTATCACAGACCCATTTAAATAAAAAAATTGTATTTTTGAAGAAACCTAGTTTTTTAGTTTTTTTTTTTTTTTTTTTTTTTTTGTGGTTACCGGGATTGAACTCAGGGGCACTCGACCACTGGATCACATCCCCAGCCCATTTTTGTATTTTATTTAGAGACAGGGTCTCACTGAGTTGCTAAGTTCCTCGCCATTGCTGAGGCTGGCTTTGAACTCGCGATCCTCCTGCCTCAGCCTCCCAAAGTGCTGGGATTACAGGCGTGCGCCACCGCGCCCGGCTGAAGAAACCTAGTTTTGATCTGAGGTTTGAAGATGATAATGGCTCTAGAACAGCAGGGAAGAAAGGGGATCTTGTTCAAAACCCCTCGTCTGGCATCCGGCAAGTACGCAGGCCCGTGTGCGCATGTGTGCATATTTGGTTGGGGATGAGGTACTTAACTGATCCAGAGCCAAGCAGCTGAAGGGCAGTCCAGGAATTTGAACTTCATACTCGAAGTAAAGAAGAGCCTGGTATGTCAGGTGCGGTGGCACACACCTGTAATCCCAGAGGCTTGGGAGGCTGATGTAAGAGCCTTAATGAGGAGGTAGCTAAGATGGCGGCTGGCTGAGAGCAAAAGAGGAGGCGTTTAATTGCTTTCTCCTGACCTTATTGTAATCAACTAAGAATCTTTCTGTGCCCGTGAACACTGTGTGACGCACCTGTAAGTTGAGCTTGTGACACGTGTATACTTGTTAAGGTGAAGAGTATTTAAGCAGGTAGGGTTGGAATTGTGAGGGGGTTGTTGGAGTTGGAGAGCGAAGTCAGAAGAGAAAGCAGAATAAAGAACCTACTCGTAGCCAGGCGCGGTGGCGCACGCCTGTAATCCCAGCACTTTGGGAGGCTGAAGCAGGAGGATCGCAAAGTTCAAAGCCAGCCTCAGCAATGGCGAGGCACTTAGCAACTCAGTGAGACCCTGTCTCTAATAAAAACACAAAAAAGGGCTGGGGATGTGGCCCAGTGGTCGAGTGCCCCTGAATTCAATCCCCAGTACCAAAAAAAAAAAAAAAAAAGAACCTACTCGTTTCCAGTCTGCCTCCAAATTCTTTCCTGCGGTATCGTTGCTGCAGGCGGCAATAGGCTGAGGCAGGAGGATTGTGAGTTCAAAGCCAGCCTCAGTAAAAGCAAGGAGCTAAGCAACTCAGTGAGACCCTGCCTCTAACTAAAATACAAAATAGGGCTGGGGATGTGGTTCAGGGGTGTAGTACCCCCGGGTTCAACCCCCAGTACAAAAAAAAAAAAAAAAAAAAAAAAAAGCCTGGTGGTTCTTAGCTAAAGCAGCACCTCACTCAAGATGTGTTGGAGGACCATGATTCTAACTGCCCTGGGTACTGGGATTGGACCGAGAGAGGCCAGAGTCACAGAACCAGTGCAGAAGCAGCTGCAGAAGTCTCTGGTCACTCCAGACATGAAATGACAAGAGTGGATCTGGAAAACACCATAGAACAAGGACCAATTATCCCTAGCAGGTGACAGTACTTAAGGGATGTAAGATAGAGCACTGAGTTGGAAGTTCTGATCAAACAGGTTGATGAGGCTGGTGGTGGAAGGAAAAATGGGAATGGGTATCTTGGGTGAGATACAAAGGAGGAGACGATGTAGGACTCAGGAACATTCAAGAAGGCTGGGTCTGTAGCCAGAATAGCGCAGCGGTGATTTTATAACCCCAGGCCTCTCTCTAGTCCTGCCCAGTCAGTTGCCACCTGGCTCTGTGGCCTCCCTCCTGATTGGAGGGGAATGGACACAGCTCTGCCTGCTCCCTTCACAGGGTGGTTATGGGGTCATGAGACAACCTTAAAGCCCCAGAACACACAGTAGTGAACACACACCAGGCATCATCAGCAAGCAGCTGGTAGTGTTTACTTAAAAAGAACATACTCATTGAGAACATGGTCTGGGAGGCGGAGACAGCCCAGGACTCAGCCTCAGCCCAGGTGAGAATTTCTGGCTGTATCCAAGGCTTTGCTAAAAGAGATTAACTTCCTTCTCCCAAGCCAGGATCCAAAATGTCACGGTTCAGGATAAAGCAGCACTTTATCAGCGCTGTCCCATTGCTGGCTTCTTCTCAGGCTATCTAAGTGGGAGCCCCTGGTGTTCAGGCGAGGAAATAGCCCCCGAGGAGCAGGAGCAAAATGGCCTGGCCAAGGCCACCCAACTATAGCAGCAGGAGGATGGAAGAACGAGTTGAGGGACCCCTTTCTCCCCACTGTGGCTACCCAGCTGCCATTTCTCCTCTCCTGGACTTCTGCACAGCCTCCTCACAACTGATCTCCCCTTTTAAGTCAGAGTGAGCTTTAAAAACCCAAACCCAAACATGTCACTTCCCTGCTAAAAGCACGGTGATGGGCTGGGAGCAGCTCTAGCCACCCAGCCTTCTACTGAAGGCCACAGCTCCTGTCCCGAACCTGACGGCTCTTCCAGCTCACAGCTCCCTCTCTGACCCTTCAACCTGCCACTCTTCTGCAAATGATTTCCTCAGCCACCCCTTTTGAATCTCCAGCTGTTTCCTGCCGGGTGTCTGGTCTTACCACAGCCAGCCCTCTGGGACACACCTCCTGCCTGCCCCTCCTTGCTCTACCATGGACCTGTGTTCTGACTCCAGTGAGCCCCTACTCAGTTCTTTGCATGAGTTGTAAGCTGTGCTTTATATTATAAAATCTTACAGTTCCTTGATATCTTCACAGCATTTATCATAATTTATCATTAAGTGAAGTGTGTGTGTATGTAGACAGACGCGTGTGTGTGACGATCCGATCTGCCCCTCTTTCACCAGACTGTAAGGTGAGATTCCCTGGCTGATCTAGTTTCCAGTGTCTGAAGGCCAAAGGGTCTGGAGGCAAAATGTTCCCAAAGACACAGCTGCTACTAGCCTTCCTGTCATTCTCTCTCTGTGACATGATAAAATGAACAGATGCTCTGAAAACAACACCCTTGGCCCCCCCACGTCAGCCAAGCAACATGCAAAGGGGCCCACGGGGGGCAGGAACGGGGATGAGTGCTGGGTTGCTCCTAGGAAGCCTGGTGTCAGAGCTTGCCCTTGGGAACAAAGGGGACAGCCCACAGGAATGTCCCAAAGATGGAGGAGGCTGTTAACATGGCTCGCTCAGACTGCACTGCCTGGGGAGGGAACAGAGTCTTATTATGAACCTTGGTGTATTAATATTTGATAAAGCATCTTCACAACGATAGATAGCAGTCAACCATAGAAGGTGGAACCGACTGGTTTTGTTGAGAGTTTTCAAAGAAGAAGAACAGCTGTGATCAAAAGGCACGAGGGGACAAGGTGTTATATCCCAGGCAAGGTCGTGGACCACACAGTGCAGGTGGCGGTGCTGCCTCTTGTGGGTTTACCTGCACAGGTAACAGGCAGATTTGTATACACCGTGGTCTGCTGGGGTGGGGTGGGTACAATCTCACAGCGGCTTACCTCCAAGTTGCTGATCCAAATATTTTTTTCCCTGATACTACATTAAAATGATTGCTGATGGTAATAGATATTTCCTTGAATAGTGTATTTCCTAATATATAGTCTCTAAAAAAACCCTCAATTTTAGCCAGGCATGGTGGCGCATGCCTATAATCCCAGCACTTGGGAGGTTGAGGCAGGAAGATCGCAAGTTCAAAGCCAGCCTCAGCAATGGCAAGGTACTTAGCAACTCAGTGACACCCTGTCTCTAATAAAATACAAAAAAGGGCTGGGGATGGGCCCCGGTGGTCGAGTGCCCCTGAGTTCAATCCCTGGTACAAACAAAACAAAATAAAACAAACAACAACAACAACAAAAAATCCTACTCAATTTTATGTTTCAAAATCTGAAAAGGAAGAAAAACTTAAAACTTCCCATTAATAACACCATCTCTATGCTCACAAGTAGCTGGAGAGAGATGCTGGGGCCGTGAGAAGCTGAAGCCTTGTTCTCCAGCAGCTGCCTCTAATCTACTGGCCTCATGGGCTGCCAAGAAATGGTGGACCCCATCACCTGGCCTCTGGACACAAAGCCCTTCCTAGGTCACTGGGGCACTTGGGGTCAGTATCATCCTGGTACAGGAGGAGAGGCGGATCCAGGGAGAGGCTGAGCATCTCTTGAGGAGCTCTCAGGGCCTTTGGTCACCAAAGTTAGAAGGAAGGAGCCCAGGCCTCCCTCCCAGGGGAGCTCCAGGGCAGCCAGGGAGGATGGGCAGGGAGCAGCAGGGTCTGAGGCCCACTGTCCTGAGGCTCTGATGTAATATCTGCTGGTTACAGAACTTAACCTTGGGGCCTGGACACCGTGGGTCAGGAAGATGGTCAGGGTTCAAAGTGGCAGCAACTACGTGCTTCCGAGCACAGGGCCACGCACAGCCTGCGGTGCACCTGCTACCCTGTTACATTCTTTGGCTTGTCCTCATCTACCCTCACCACTGGGCCTCCTCTCATTTCCAGGAAGAAGGCCACAGGAGATAATGCAGAAAGGAAGCTCGCCTCCAATTTGAGACATCCCTGGCTTCTAATTTAAAGGCAAAATGGAGCAAGCTGCACCATGTCACGTGTTTGGTTTTTTAACGAAGGAGCTGTGTTTAATTTTAACTCCCTTAGCAATTCCCGGACTGGACAAGGAACAGGAGAAAGACTGAGACAGAGCCTGTCATCCCTCTTCCTCTCAGGTCCCTCTCAGGAGGCTCTGGACTGCTCTATGCGCTGCTACCTTCGAGATGCCTCTGTGCACTGAGGAGCCATAAATCACCCAGCGGGGGAGGGGACATGGGGGGTGCTGAGCTGTGTGCATGTGGGGGGGGGGGGGACAGGAAGGAAAAAGGGTGTGGGAGGAAGGGAAGGAGGAGAGGCTAATGCACAGGGTTTCTCTTTTGGGGGCATCTGCTGCTGCGTTCCCCTCCCCCTCCTCTCCCAGCTGGGTCACATCTGCCCAGAGGCATCCTCACCAGAGTCAGTGGGGGACATAACCTGGAGCAGGGAGGGGGTGCAGAGGCAGGCAGCCCCCCCAGCACCGCGATGAGGAAAGAGGGTAGAGAGGGCGGGCACCCTGGCTGGTACTTCCCTGCAGTCTGCAGTGCTTCATCCCTCATCTGGACAGCCACATGTTTGCAGGGTGGCTCCCAGTGTGAAAAAGAGAAGGAGGGGAAGCTGGAGTTGAGCAACAGTGACAGTGGCTCTAGGAGACACTAGGAGCCTTCCTATCAAAACACGAAGGCTAGACCCTTGAACTTGGGCTTTTCGGCTGCTCCCTTTCCTCTAATCCCTCAAAGCAGATCCCAAAAGCAAAAAGACATTAGAAACAGTCATCAAAGCACAGCACAACGGTCCCCTGTGACCCACCACTTAACCCAGTGAAGTGTTACCAGCCAGAGACTGAGGTTAAGAAGCCAAAATCTAAAGAAGATACTCCTGCTGGGTCCAAGCCCTCCCCTTGGCATTGCCAAGGTCAATTCCATCCCCTCTGTAAGTTTTTTTTCCCTACCTTCCCCTTCACTTTAGCCAGGCTGAGTCCCCATTTCAAATCAAAAGTCATTCATTCTGGAGAGAGGTCAGATTTTTATATTTTTTTTTAAAAAATGGAGTAACCAGATGGCTTGCATATTTAGGCCCAGAGAAGAAGAGCTGGGAACAGTAGGAAAGGCAGACTAGGGAGTATTTCCTGTAGAGCAGAGAGAAAGTTGACTTTAAGAGCAGAAAAGAAGCCGGGCGTGGTGGTGCATGCCTGTAATCCCAGCACTTGGGAGGCTGAGGCAGGAGGATCTCGAGTTCAAAGCCAGCCTCAGCAATGGCGAGGCACTTAGCAACTTAGTGAGACCCTGTCTTTAATAAAATACAAAAAAAGGCTGGGGATGTGGCCCAGTGGTCGAGTGTCCTGAGTTCAATCCCCGGTACCAAAAAAAAAAAAAAAGAGCAGAAAAGATAGAGTCCTTTTAGCCCAGGGTCTTCCAACCACAGGTCACTGGGTAGAGAAGGACCTGAAGGAGCTGCCAAGTCAGCAGAACATCTGACATGGCCCATCCATCACCCTCTGGTTTCTTGGTCTTCCATGTCACCCAGTTGGATGGTGGAGACACAGCTATGATCCTGGATTGGATGGCCCTATAGAAGGAAAGACCTGCATGGCAAGGGGCTTCAGCCTCACTGGCCTAAGTTCTAGGGGCAGGGCACAGAGCCAAGAGCTTCAAGCATAAGCCTCTGTCTAATTTCCCTGCTCCTGCTTCTTTATACCACCCAGGTAAAGAAGGTGAGGAGGGGGGTGTTGGTTAAGAAGAAGAAACAGGTCCTGGAAGAGGCCTCGGTAACTAGGACCAAGACTGAGCTGATGATCTTGAACATAAGAAATTGAGAAAGGACAGAAAGTATTTACAGGAAATGTTCTTAGTGTTAATAACATCCAACATTCACCTAGCATTTTATTGTTGATGAAACATTTTCATACACTTTATTTGATTTTTACAACCACCTTGGGAAAGTACTACTGTCCCATTTCTTAAAAATGGGAAATCAAGTTTGAGCCAGTGATCTTCCATAGCAGTAGCATGAAAGGTAGAATCAAGACTCAAATCTGGGTTTGGTAACAGTTTCCTCCTCTCTCTACACCTTCAATTGCAGGACAAAAAAATGCCAGACCAACCTCCCCCACCTTCCACATAACCTCCAAGCAGACTGTCTCCACCATAGAAGGAACACAGGGCTAAATTCCTTCTGGGCCTTAATATTCTTACAAGTACAGGACAGCCATATAACACGCTGACATGCTGGAACTAAAGGCAGCTTTCACTTCCTAAGGCCTCATTGGGAAGGCCGGCCCCTGCCTGGACTATTGTGGTGGCCCCAAAGACAGTACAGAGAGAAAAAAATGTCAAGAAGTTAAAGCTGGGGAAGCTAGACACACTTCCTTTCTTCACCTTGCCCACTCAGTAGAATGCACCAGCCAGCTACTCTATTTGGATCTTTTCAAAGCTTTAGCTTCTAGCAGAGGTCACTCTCGAAAGCTCTCAGAATAAACTGCTTAGTTGTTTGTAAAGATCTTAAAAGGACCCCAAACTTAAGTGTTTACTTGTGAGCCAGATGCTCTGAAGCATTAAGGTCCAGGCAGGAGACTCTACAGGAGCATTTGGATTCTTAGGTAGGTAGGGCACACACACTCATGGTGAGGGGCAAGCTGTCAGGCACAGCCACGGTTAGTGAAGGCTCTTTCCTGATGGACCTAGGACCTACCATTATTTCCATGTGATGCCCTCTTGTGCTTGCCCCTTTAATCCATCTCCATCAGCTTCCCAGACAGTTCAGACCTGGCTACCACACCCACAGGCCACCTGGGGAAACCCGTAGCCTTTCTGCCCATCCCAGAAGCAAGCATCCTTCCATTCCCCAGCCTGATGGCTGCCTCCTCCAGGAACAATTCTCCCTGCATATCCTCCCTTGCTCTCTCATTGCTATTTAAATTATATGCCTTCCCTACGATTCTCTAATTCTGCTTATGCTAATTAATTGTGAGCATAGTTCATTTTTCCCTAATAGATTAAAACTCCTTAGAGACAGATGCTATATTGAATTCATCTCTTTGGTTCACCCCTTTCCTCTTGTGTCTGTTTGGAGGTTTAGCTTTAAACTTAGTAAGAATACAATGAATAACTGTTAAAATGGAATTTACCTTGGTTTCCTAAAATATGGGTAATGTATGAAACAGATCAAATAATGTCTACACAGGTCACCTCATTCCATCCTTTGGCAAACCTCATGGAACATGGTACCACTCTCCCTCCATCTGTATCACCAGGCTCACCACAGCCAAATCCAGCCAGCATAAATATAAAACCAAACTGACAAAACCAAGGGTTTCTGTTTAGTTTGGTTATTTAAAGAGGTTAAATTACATAAGCAAAAGCAAGGAGTCACAGCTATTATGTTTCCCCCAGGAAAACCAAGGAAGGATTGTTTTGGGTCAGAAAAGGTGAGGGCAAAATAAGGAAGAAGAAAGGGAGCTTCCAGTAAAGTTCAGGACCTAAAGGGTGATGACCAAGTCCCTAGTGAGTTCCCTGTCATGACAGGGGAGAGGAGACACACCACACTCCTTTTATGAAATGGGAAGCCCTGATACTTCTGAGATAAATGTTCATTATAGTTCCAGAGGGGCCTAGAGCCCTGCTCATGCCTCAAGGTCAGCAGGGACCACAGTATCTGGGAGTGGAGGGGAAGAAGGGCAGAAGGAAGAGGATCACTATAAACTTCCAAGTTCCAACAGGACCATAAGAAACAGTGTGAGAATACCCCAGAAAGTGGTCATGGGAAAGGCTGTGCTCTTCTCACAAGACAAGCACAATCAGTGATGGGGTGATGGGGAACCAGGTCCAATTAGGGTGGTGATGGGTGGATTAGGGGAAGGAAGCTCCCCACACACACCCATGTAACTCAACCTCTATTTATTGGACAAGGATACCGGGCCAGAATTTAGTTACCCCAAGTTCCAGGGAGACAACAGTCACAAGGGTTGGTAAGGAAAAACAAAAATAAAAAAATTCCAAGAATCAGATCTCAGCCAGCAGGGGGAGGAGAAGCCATTTCTGCTAGAGATGTAAGATATTCTCTCTGAAAGAGAGAGAGAGAGAAAAAAAAATCTATTATGAACCTGCTAAGTACAAATCTAATTCCAGTTTAAGGATGAGAGGTTCCATCAAGAAAATCCTTCTTTCTAAGGCAGTGTGGAGAGGACGCTATCTCTTCTCAATTTCCAATTGAATCACTCTTTTCTTTTGGGATCGCAGACAGGGCAATGATAATTTTTCTCTCCAAGGCCAGGCAGGAAACTGGGATGCACAGGAAGCCCCTTGCACCTGTGCCTGGCTGTCTAGCCCTCAGACACTCCTTTGCCCAGACTTTCTCATGCTTTTGACTTTGGCCGCAGGTCACTCCAGACAGAGGCAGAGGGCAGAGCCCACCTAGAACCAACTCCAGCTCCTCCCTGCTCCTCCCAGAAGCACCTGGGAGGAAGTGGGGGCTGTTCGGGACAAGCCTGCTAGAGCCTCTGCTTCCTCTCAGGGCTGCCTAGCCTCTTTGAGCCCAGCAAACACATCTCTGTCACTGCCACACCAGGGCTCACCCGACATGCACAGAGGCTTCCCTGTTGTGGGGAGGGGCATGGACCTTGGGACTGTGAACATGCTTCTCTAACCCCTGTGGCCCCAGCAGTACCTGCCAAGGCCTTGATCCGGGACCTCTCAAAGAGCCTGGCTGAGCTGTTGTCATTATCGAGCTCATCTTCCGGGGCGTCCCAGCGGGCATTGATCCGGCTGTACGGTGGCTGGTTGCCCACGTTTTCAAACTCCGTGGCTGATGTCATGCCAGCAGGTTCTTAGCAGCTACGCCGGCCTCAGTCTTCATGGAAGGGTCCCTAGGGGACAGCAACACAGTCAGAGGGTTAGCTCCCCGCCCCCTCTCACTCTTCCTCAGGGGAAACTTGTTTGGAGCATCCGACAGCAGCAGATCCTGGCGGGAGCAGCATGCCGCGTCCTCTGCTGGGGCATGCTTCCCACCCGGGGTCTCTGGGTGGTGTGTGATAAAATATTGCAGCAGCAGCAGCAGCAACAGTAACGGCAGTGGTGGCGGGGATAGGGACGGAGAGCTGCATGCAGCAAGGGTCAGGACGGCCAGCAGATGGAGACGGCAGTCAGTCGCAGTGAGCCCATTTCCTCCAAACCCGCTGCCGCCGCCCTGGGAAGCTGCAAGAGGGGCAGCTCTCTTGGGAGCCAGAGGCTGGTGGGAGACGAGCTGAGAAAAGCAGCCCTCACCCTGAGTACCGAGACCAGGGGCTAGCGTGGTGGGGGAGATGGGAACAGGCGAGGGGGAGGGAGAAGCTGGAAGTTGGCTGAGTTCAACTCAAATAGGAATTGGGGTGTGTGTTTGGGGGGTGGCTGTGAGTTGCAAGCTGCCACTGATGCCACCAGTCCAGGCAGCTGCCTGCACTGGGGGGAGTCTGATCCTCACTGAGGCTGCCCAAGAATCTTTAGTTCTTTCCTGGGCACCCAATATTCCGAAAGCTGAGCTCTTGTTTTTGCCCTCTTTGAAGTGCGCCCAGGTGCTGGAACAAGATCGCCTGTTGAATCCCAGGTCAGACTGAATAGCTCAGAGGAGCCTGTGGTCCGTGAGGGCCATCAGCATGAGGGGCTAAGATGGGTGGAGAGGGAGTCAACGGGCAAGAATGGGGCCGTGGGTCAGTTACCTCTGCAATGAGCATGGGCATCAAGAGCATCACCCGCGTAGCACTCATTTTTGCTTGCTCATTCATTCATTCATTCATTCACAATTAACTCAAATAGATACCAAGCCCAAATGAGGAGGCAGGTACTGTGTTAGACAATTACTCATAAGACAAGAAGGGTCATGTCCTGAGCTGGGGATGTGGCTCAAAGGCAGAGCACTTGCCTAGCATGCATGAGGCACTGGGCTTGATCCCTAAGACTGCTTGCACGTGTGTGTGTGCACACACACACACACACACACAAGGCCATGTCCCTACAGAACTTATGCCCTGGCAGAGACAACAGTTAATTAAATGAGCAGTTACAATGAGGTGTGCTGTGTGCCACTACTGGGAGAGAACGAGGTAAGGTGGGGACTGGGTGTCAGGAAGGGAAGTTTAAGGTGATTACTAAAGGAAACTTGGAAGTACCCATAGGGACAGGTAGAAAGGGATAGGAATCCAAATGAAGGAAATAAAGAGCAGATGCAAAGTTCTGCAGGCCAGAACAAACACAAGGTTGAGGAGGTTTAAGAAGTAACTAGAGAGTGAGGGAGGGTCAGGGGAGAAAAGTGAGACAGGTGGCTGGAGGGGCCTGCTGGCTCTTAGTTACTCTGAGCCTTTGGAAAATGGCTAGTTATCTCATCTGCACCTGCCATTCAGGTGTCTCCCTGGAGCTTAGACTAAGAAAGAGTCTGTAAGAGAGAAAAGGGGGCCCCAGAGCCTTCACATCCAAAAGAGCGAAAGGAAGGAGGGGGCTGGAGGCAGGGTGGCAGGCAAATGACTAATGTTGACAATCAGTGAACTGTGGGGGACACACAGCTCATTCTCACACATGTAGGCTCACATCCAACACACCAACACACACACACCCAAGCAAGAACACACATGCGAAAGAAACGAGGCCCGCTCGCCAGCTTGAGCAGAGCTGCAGTGCGGTAGCCCTCGTTTTGCAGAATCGGAGTCACTTCGGACTCTTCTTCCCCCAATCTGATTAATCAATCCCACCTCATCCTTTTGAGGTGAGACAGGAGCCAGAATTATCCACCTAATAGCACAAGAGAGAAAACAAGGCCGAACACAGGATGTGGCCTCCCCAAGGTCATCGAGGGAATGACTGCTTCGCTTAGACCAAAGACCAAACTGTAGCCTGGTGTGTCTCCCTCCACTGGAGGGGTTTTAGGGACGCAAGTGGGGAAAGAACATGGCCCTTGTGGACAGAGGGCATTCCCAGCTGCTGGGGATGGGCAAAGGTGTCTGCCATTGGGGGAAGGGAAACTGCAGGGTGGGGAAAGCAGATATTACCCTCACCACTGCGTTTCCCACCATGCCAGGCCAATGCCCGAGACCACCCATGTCCTTTGAGTAGCTGTGCTCCATAAAAGACATGCTGCTTCCAGGGCTGAGATTTCCCACTCAATTGGCTGAGCAAAGAGAGCTGGAAAGGACTGACTCCCTAGGCCTTCCCCTTGGTCCCTTAAGGGGAACTACCACTGGCTTGGAGGTCAGAGCCAGAGGGACTGACGGACTGACGACCTCCTGCAGGGCTATGATCCTGTCCAGCAGCCCCTGAGAAGGGCCGAGCTGCCAGACACAGACGGTGGAGAGGTGAGATCAGCCCCTGAGCACAGGAGGTAACCAGACCCTGGCGCTCTCTCTCTCTCTCTCTCTCTTCATCCTGGGCTATTTTTAAGAGTGGCGGAGAGAGGCCCAGGCTGCAGGGCCAGGGAGTGAGATTACCTTAGCCATGGCTCCGTAAATAAGTCTGTCCCAGAAAGATGAGCCTGAGCCCGCAGACCAAGAGAACCAGCGTTCAAGGCAAGATTGATGGCCCCGGGTGCAGAGGAGCAGCGACTCGACAGCAATTCATCCTGTTAAAAACACCACCCTTCCCGCGACCGCGGCTCAGAGAAGGCAGCAGCCAGGCAGTGGCTGGGCCGGGAATGTGGAAAAAAAAACTTGTGTGTGTTTAAATGCACAACTGTTTGTTTGTTTTTGGAAGGGTCAGTTCCCTGAAGACAAACACCAAGGAGAGAAGATTTCAAAATGAAAGTAAGGCCCTCTTGCTCCTCCTGTCCCCACCCCAGGCCCACCCCAGCCCCTGCCCAGATGGTAAGCTGGGGGGTGGGGGGGGCAGGGCAGGATGTGCTCAGGCAAGGAAGCTCTCGGAGAACCAGGTGGGAGAAGCAGAAATGAAGAAAACAAGAAAGCCGGAAAGCTACATACAGATGGTTATTCCAGAAAGAAAACCCCTAAGATGTGCCTGAAACCAAATTCAACCCTACTTCTCAGTGTCAACCATGTCTATTTCCATTACCGTTACAATGGCCCTTCAAAAGCTCGACTATAAAGAAACCACTGTGACTAAAAAGAATATTATGCATTGGAGAATTATGGAGGGAACACCTAATCAGATGAGGGGCCTTGGAAATGACATTCAAGTTGATATCTGAGGGAAAATTAGAGATGAGATGATCTGGTCATATTTTTAAGGATGTAAGTCATCTGTGCATCTAGAGTGGCCCTCCATGAGTCATAGAGAACCGACCGCACGTACACGGCTAAAATTAGACCTCATGCCCCTGTTAGCAAACTCAGGGGATAAAAGGCATATGAAGTAGCTCTTTGTCCATTCATTCCCCAATGCACCCTCAAGCCCCCAAGAGGTCCTCCTCTTAAACCACCAGATCCCTTGTCAAAGTGTAGGGTGGGTATTCCCCTGGTCTGTGTGACTCCTTGCCCAGGGGAGTTCACTTGCCCCATCCATCCACCTGCCTGTCTAGCAGCTGAGCAGTGCCATCTCCAATCCCCTTTACCTCTGAGTTTCTGCCACCCCCTGTCCCCAGGTTGTATTTTGAGTAGGATGGGTCCCTATAAATTTGCGCATCCACAGAGCAATTCTGAAAAGCTCACCTGACTGCACAGGGCGCTCGGTCTCTAAAAGGATGCTTACTTGGTAAATGGATTTCACAACATCGCTGATGCGACCCACAGCTCCACCCTTCATACTTGTCTCCGGAACCAAGGGAACCTATCTGCCACCGGGTCTAGTGCTATGCCTTGCAATCTCAGTCTCGTGTGTACCTCACTGGAGTGGTGAGAGGAAGTAGTAGGGACCACAGCACTCTCCCTGCCAGGCCGAGCTAGGTCTCACATCAGCCCTCCCCACAACTCAACCAAAGGGACACTCTTCTCCCCCTCTCCTAACCGCCCAACCCCTAACGAAGTAACCAGTATCCCCTTCTTCTCTGCGGGCCACACATAGGCGAGCAGCAACAAAGCACAGATCTACTTCAGCACCGGGGAACGGGAGCGAGCGACAGACAGTGATGCCACTCTTCCTTAGTAGGGCTGAGGTACGGGTGGATGCAGGCCTAACACCCTTAAAAAGAATTTAGACCCACTCTTTTATTTTCACCATAGCTGTAAGCTTTGTCCCCTCCCCTGCTTTCTGGTTTGACCTGCCCCTTCTGCTACCCCAGACCTGCTTTTAACTGATTTGGGTTCCATGGCAACCCAAGTCAGGAGATTAAATCCTGAAATTCCCCTGGTAACTTTTCTGCCAAAGCAGCACCAAGGAAGGAATCCACTTTCTCTCATCATAATCTCACCGCATATTCACGGACACCTTAAAGAACGAACACGTACACACACGCATACACTTGCTAAAACAGACGAGATGCCGTCACCAAGTTCTTCCTCTAGATCTACTTGCAGTCCTAACCTGCTCTCCACCCCCATGCTTTAGTCCGGCACTTCCATCCTCCTCCCAGTCATCTCCACATAGAAATTACAGCTCAGTCTTCATGTGGCTAACACTGAGCACATGGCTTCCAGGAGAGCAGAACACGGAAATTTTGCCATAGGGTGATGGTGAGGCCCAGGTAGGCAGGCCAACTGTGGATGGCCTTTCCAACAGGTGGACATTACCAGCAATGCCTGGATAAGCCATGCCTGCTCCCCAGAGAACACTCTGCTCTTCTACGTATCCTAACCCAGCCAGCTACTAGTCCATCAGCCATAGGACATGGTTTAGGGTTCTTAAAGCCCCAAGATTCCTGTGCATGGCCACTACCCATTAAGGATCCCCATGCATTTGCAGTATCCTGGTCATTTTCACTCACTGCTGTTGGGTGAGGCCTATTCCAGATCCTTCTGCTCTGGTGTCTGTCACTAGGCAGGGGCTTCAGGCCCACATGTCATAACTTGTTCACTCTCATCACAGAAAAAATCTCCTACTAAGAACCAGCTCCAGTTATGCTGCAGCTGCTGGAATGGCAGCGGGGTGGTGGGAGCCTGGCTCCAACCTTTCTTACAGGGATTTGGCTGGGGAACAGCTGCCACTCAGCTCTGGGACAGGGATTGGCTCATCAGCCTCTGTGTTAACAGCGGCATCTCTCATCCTGACCGAAGGCAAACACCCAGTGGGAAACATTAAAGGCAAGAGGAGAGATTCTATTCTTACATACAGGTTGAGAATCCCTAATCTGAAAATCCAAAATCAAAAATGCTCCAAGATCTGAGCTCCTTGAGTGCTGACATGATGCCACTATGACTTCATGCAATGGGTCACGGTCAAAATTCAGGGTCACTTGGGGCTGGGATTGTGGCTCAGCGGCAGAGCGCTTGCCTCACACGTGCACGGCCCGGGTTCGATCCTCAGCACCACGTAAACATAAATGCATTGCATTGTGTACAACTAAGGTAAATGGATAGATGTTTAAAAAAAAAAAAAAAAAATCAGGGTCACTAAAAAATCATATAAAATTATCTTCAGGCTATAAGAGGTATAGGAAACAAATAAACTGCACATTTAGACTTGAGTCCCATCCCCAAGATATCTCAGTATGTATAAACAAATATTCCAAAATCCAAAATCCCAAACACTTCCAGTTCCAAACATTTCAGATAAGAGATACTCAACCTGAATACAGCTTTCAAAGATTATTCTCTATTGGGATTTCTAGGCTCAATGTCTACATTTACAAAAAGCCATTACTACCCAGTCCTACGTCCTCTCATCTCTCCTGCTTCACTTCCCAGAATGAACAGGTTCTATAGTGGCTGAATTGAAGAGTCCCAATTTCTCTTGTTCCATGAGGATTTTTCCCCAGTAACATATACTGACTTCTCTCTTGTCTGATGAAAACTGTGGGAAATTGTGGGGTCTCAACACTGGAAGAGGTCAAGAATTATTAATGAAATGATTGATTCGGAAAAAAAATAATTGAAAATAAAACCATTAGGTAACAGGTTGATGGGGGAAGTTTACACAGGAAGGACCAAGTTCTCAACACCTGAATTCTCTGAAAATCTCCGTAGCACCAAGAACAGGACAAGCTGGCATCGTGGAGGACATCATGGCGTTCCTGACACAAAATGTGGGACCTCAATCCAATTAAGTCTTTGGAGCTAACTTTCCGTTTTCGGGAATTAATAAGAAATTGAGAGAGAGGTGACGCATGCCTGTAATCTACCAACTTGAGAGGCTGAGGCAGGAGGATCACAAGTTCAAGTCTAGCCTCAGCAACTGAGCAAGGCCCTTAGCAACTTAATGAGAACCTGTTTCAAAATAAAAAATTAAAAAGGGCTGGGGATGTGGCTCAGTGGTTAAATGCCCCTATGTTCAATCCCTGGTACGGAAGGAAGGGGCAGAAACACAAGTTAAATGACAATATGAGGAAGCAGAGAGGCAAACTTGGCATGTAGAAAATTCTACAGGAATTGACTCAGTTTCTTCAAGTCAGTGGGATTAAAACAAATAGATGAAAGAGAGACAGGAAATGGGGACTGCTGAAGATCAAAAGAGACCAAGAGAGGTCACAATGGAATTAGTGTGTACCCTGTTTGGATCTTGATTCAAACCAACATGTATCAAAAAACATTTTCAAGACAATTGGGGATATGTGAATTATAGACTCAATACTGGATGATCACCAGGAATGACAGTTGTGTTAGGTGTGATAATGGCATTATGGTTACATAAGAAAAATGAATCTACTATATTTTTAGACATGATGTCTGGGACTTGCTTCAATGTGCTTCAGCAAAGTAGGAAGCAAATGAGATAAATGAAACCCCCCTAATAATTGACTTGGAATGAGCTACCTATGGGGGTTCATGATACTATCCTCTCTACTTGGGTATATCCTTGAAAATTTGTATAATGAAACTTTTGATAAACATATTTAATAAGAAATTAAATTTATAAACTATAGTAGTCAATACTTACCCATGAGGGTTGTTTATTTCTGAGATTTTTCCATTTAATATTTTCAGACTGCAATAACCGTAGGTTGCTAAAACCCTGAGAAGTGGATAAGGGGGACCATTGTTCAGTCACATTCCCTAGACTGAGATGGAACTTAGAGTGAAAGTCACTCCTTACCATGGCCCTGATGCCTAACATGGTCTGGCTGCTGCTGTCCTTTCCAAGCTCATGGCCCCAACCTTGCTACAGGCAACTTTGAACCTTCTTTCCATTCTTCAAATTTGCCATTTCCTCCTTCAAAAGCTCAGGGCTATTGTGTACACTGTGCCCTCTGCTTAGGAGAGGGACACTTCCTGGAGCATCCTTTCATGTCTGGCTCCTTCTCATTCTGCCGGTCTCTTCTTAGACATCACTTCCTTGGGCAAGTCCTCCCTGGGGGCCCTTCTAAGGCAGGTCTGCCCTGCTATCCTTGGTCTCGGCACTGTGACTGACTCCACTGCACCTCCCATAACTGTATTTATTCATACATCGGTTGGTTTACTTCCTCTCCTTTCCTCTCCTTGCACAGCAGCCTTATTCATTATTCTGCCTTATTCATTATTCTTTTCTGGTACCTTACTGCTGCACCTGGGATGTAGGAGGTGCTCAATAAATCTCACACTCCTCCTAGAGACCTAATCTCAAGCTATGGAGTTTCTTGAAGCCTCTCCCCACCATATTCCTTGACCCATGCACTCATTCAGTTATCCCATTTAAGTTCTTGTTCAACATCTATTCATCACTAAGGCCAGTGGTCATGCCTCTATAAAGCATCTTTCATTCATTTCTTTACTTTCTAAAACTTCTAGTTCATTTCAGGCCCTCACCACTTTCTTCCTGGCCTTGTGGATTGTCCCGCTCATCCATGTTCTGCCATTTCAACCCTCCTAATAAACACTCCTCCTCTCTAAGCTTCCAGCAGCACAGTCTAACCCAAAGCCACACCACCAGGGCTGAACTCAAACTCTCCTGTATGCTGACTCCACTCAGCCAGGAGGGTCCACACTGTGAATCCTACCACTCTGTCACGTGCCTGTACAACTTTATTTGTGCCACATCCTGTACACTAAAATTTTACCATCTCTCCCCTCCCCTGGCACTTTAAAACAAATACAATTATCAACATTTAAAAACACAGAGCATTTTCTCAGAGTCTGAGTGGGTCACCTTTCCCCTCCTGTCCAAATCCATGAGTCCTCTACTGTTTTTACATCCAAGTGCAAGGGACAGTCCAAACAGACTGAAAGCTGGAGGTGGCCTGTGCACCAGCTCCCTTCCCCTGAACCCCACTGCTCCAGCCAGGTAAGGCCAGATCCCCACTGTCTTTCCTCTGCCCCTCCTGGGAGAAAGATGAATGCTTAGCCTTCTCTCTCTTCCATCTTCATTTTAACATGTCCAAGTTCTTCCCACCTTAAATAAATCTCCTTGGCATCCTCTTGTCTCCATTTCAGAGTCAAACTACTTGAGAAAATTGCCAAGGACGGGAGCAGGTACTTTACAAAAGAGGAAACCCAAAAGGCTAAGATCCTGTGAAGACATGCACACTTGTTAGAGAGAAGCTCAGATTAAAGCAGGGACATGTTACAGGCAAACATTAGCCAGCGGGAGAATTCCAGACATAGATGGTGTTGGGAAGAGGGAACCTCGCACCTTCCTGGTGCTGGTGTGGACTGGCCCAGCATCATGCCAGACCCCTGAAATGGTGCTAAACACCGTATGTTGAATAAATAGTTGAGAACTGAGAAACACAGAGTGCCGCTCTGCAATATGGTAAGGGCCACTTCCGCTAGAACCCATTAGTTGGAGGCCAGTCCAAATGGCAGGTCCAGATGGCTGGAAATGCTACATGTAGCAGCAGTGCCAAGGATTCACCACAATGCCCCCGCGCTGTCACGGCAGCCCCTGCTGCCTCAACCACACATTCCCAGAGGCCTCGTCCTCTGTTGCTGAACCTGGTAGAAGGGATGGGCGGTGGCATCAAGGCCAAGCTCCCCTCAGAGCAGCTCCGACACAATGGGCGCCTCCACGTCCTCAGCCTCAACTCCAACGAGAGTGGCAGCCTCTCCCCCCAGCTCTGCACTGAGAAGCCTTTCATGTTTCCTTCCTCGGGTCACAGAAATGCCAGTCACGGAACGGTTTCTGTCCCGACATCTCTGCCACGCAAACGAAAAGAGCTATTTTAAAAGTCTAACCCATAAATAATATATGAGTGAAGGGTGCCAATTTAGTTATTCATTCATGTTGGAGCTTTTATAATAATTAATTAAAGCTCATCTTTTAGAAGTTGCTGGAGCCCACAAGGACTCCTGAGGGAGCGGATGCTGGCCAGGGGATTTTCCCATCCCTGGCCAGGGTTCAGAGCCTGACTCTGTGGGGCTGTCCTCTGGGGACAAATGGGAATGTGCTCCCAAGGGGGAGCAGCTCCAGTCCTGAGCTAGGTCCTGCTGGGACTAGTCTCCCAGGCCTGTAGGGAGAGCACCACTCGGCCACTGGGGTCTCCTCAGCCCTCTTCCCTGGGCTCCACTAGTAGGGAAGCACAAGCTGCTGGCTCACGGAGTTGCACTGCTGTCCACGGTTCTCAGGAAAGATCCGTGACTCTTTCTAGGACTGTGCAGCAGGTCCTGTGGCTAGGAACGGAACCTGGAATTTATTAAGACCTTTATGTACACTGCTCCATTTAACACACACCTACACTCACAAACTGTTAGGTATCATTACTGCTATTATTGCTAGTGCCATTATCCCATTCTATCAAAACAGAAGACCTAGGGGAAATCCTAACTCCTGAACTTAGTAGCTGTATACCCTTTTATGAGTCACCTGACCACTCAGTACCTCGGGTTCCCTGTGCTACTGCGGCAAAGGCTGCTTGGCCCACCATATCCAGATGCTACTCTTTCTACACAATACTCAGAGACACTTTTCAGTCACCCTTGTGGCTAGGTGGGGCTGTGACTGAATGAGCAGAAATGACATGCACCACTTCAAGGTCACAGCTATAAAACCCTTCCCCATTGTTGCCTTATTATTTCCCCTAAGTTCCTAGAATCTAGAAGGCAGGGCCACAGATGAAAGGAACCTGGGAGGCAAAGCTTCTCACTTGATTTACACTGACTTAGTTGTCCATGACATAAGCAAGAAATAAAACTTCATTTTGCTGTTCTTTATTAGAGCAGTTGATACCTAATTAGTACACTTACCACCTACTGCATAAAGTTGCTGTACAAGATTGCATGAAGTTATGTGACAATGATGTCTCAACTGTATAGTACCATATAGCTCAAGGTATTGTTACTAATAAATTACACACAGTATCTCTTGGTATCAAGTTTTTGAGTTTGATCAAGTTGTTCTCATGGTAAAAAGGAAGGAATGTTGTAGGTGGAGTTTACTGTCATTATCACGATGTCCCTCCTGTGGTCCTCTTTTCCCTTCACCCCTTCCTCAGGCATCCTCTCTCTTTTCTTCCTTTCTTTTTTTTTTTTATTTATAATTTTTTTTAGTTGTGGATGGATACAGTATCTTTATTTATTTATTTATTTTATGTAGTGCTGAGAATCGAACCCAGCGCCTCACACATGCAAGGCTGAGCTACAGCCCCAGCCCCCATCCTCTCTCTTCTAACCTACCCCAAAGTCAGGTTCCTCAGTGAGTTGAACCAACCATGCAGCACTCCTTTCTCAGACTAGCAGCCTTGCCTGCTTCCAAGTAACACTAACTTGGACAACCTAATTTGCTATTGCTGTAAGTGTAAAGACGCCATTTCACTTTGGAGGTTCAAAAGGGCCTTCTGCATGGTAAGTGCTGGATTAATACATGTTAATCGGATGGAATAAATCTAAGTACCTATTTTCCCCCATGGAACACATGATTAAGGCCTTATGGAAATATAATACCTTACCCAAAGGACTGAAAGGCATGATGTAAAAGAAGCAGGTTTGGAGCCAAACCAGGCCAATGGGTGAGAAACGGTTGGTCTGACAGACTATTCAGCACCTAAAATCGTGCAAAGGAGGTGACTATCTGTGGCATCTACTGAGAAAGCCACTTTGGCTCTTTCTGTTCCTGAAAGGTGTAGACTTCTTAATGTACAATTTGTGGTAGGAGGCAGACCCTAGACAGGGAGAAACAGCTGTTAAAACAAAATAAATTTTAAAATCTTTTTTTTTTTTTTTTTTTTTTTTTTTTGGTACCAGGAATTGAACTCAGGGGCACTCAACCACTGAGCCACATCCCCAACCCTTTTTTTTCTATTTATTTAGAGACAGGGTCTCACCAAGTTGCTTAGGGCCTTACTAATTGCTGAGGCTGGCTTTGAACTCGAGAATACAGGCATGCACCACCGTGCCCGGCTAAAAAAATCTAATTTTTAGTCAATATTAAAGAATGTAGCAGGGAGGGTATCAAATGAAATCCAGATTTTCTCCCTCTTAGAGTTATACTCAGACCTCTTGTCTCACTGCTGACTTGTCCATAACTGAGAAATTTGTTGAATTTTCAAACCCTATCCTAGCATCTTGTATTTGATTACAGAGCCAAGACAGGCACTCACAAGTAGGTTGGCACTGTTTATTTATTCATGAATTCAACAAATACTTACTGAACAATAGCACACCCCAAACCCATTAAATATTTAGCTGTAAGTACACAAAAATATGTGCAAGATCTAGAGGGTAAAAAAACACAAAATAATGATGAAATAAATTTTAAAATCTAAATAAGTAGAAAGATATCCAATGCTTATGGTATTGGAGGAGCCAATATTGTTAAGATATCAATTTACCCCAAACTGGTCTATAAATTCAATGCAATACCCATCAAAATCCCAGCAGGACATTCTAGTAGAAATTGATAAACTGATTTTAAAATTTCCATGAAATAGTTAAAAAATAGAAATAGTAAAAAAAAAAAAAATTTCAAAATGAACAAAAACTAAAGAACAGACATTACCTGATTTAAAAACTTAACCTAAAGCTACAGTCATCAAGACAGGAAATTTTGACAAAAGAATAGACATATATGTGAATGGAACAGAATAGAATCCAGAAATAGATTGATATATATGATCAACTAATTTCTGACAAAGTGTGAAAGCAACTTCATAGAAGAAGGATAGACTTTGACAAAGAGCGCTAGAGCAACTGGACAACCATATGCAAAAGACAGTGAACCTTGGCCCATACCTCAAACCATACACGAAATTCACTCAAAATATTATATATTTAAACATAAAACCTACAACTATAAAACTTCTAGGGGGAAAAAAAAGCAGGAAGAAATCTTAGCAATACAGGGGTAAGCAAAATATTTTCAAACCAGCACCCAAAATACAATCCATAAAAGAACAGGTATCAGAAAAGTTTTGATAAATGAGACCACCAAAATTTTCAAAAGACATTGCTAAGAGAATGAAAATACCAAAGTTAAACTGGGAAGAAATATTTGCAAAACATGTATCTGATAAAGAACATCAGAGTACAAAGAACTCTCAAAACTCACTAATAAGAAAAAACAAACCTCAAGTAAAAATGAGCAAAAGATTTTTGCAGATTGTTCACTAAAAAAGATGTATAGATGGTAAATAAGCATACAAAAAGATACTTGATTTCATTTGTCATTAGGGAAATGCAAATTAAAACCACAACAAGCTACTGCTATGTATCCATTGAATGGCCTAAAAAAAAACCCTGACAATTTAACAATATTGATCAGGATACAAAGAAACTGTAACTACCATACATTGCTGGTGGGAATGCAAAATAGTCCTGCCACTTTGGAAACATCTGGCAGTTGCTTATAAAATTAAACATGCATTTGCCATATGGCTCAGTATTCCTCTTCTAAGTATTTACCTAAGAGAAATGTAGATTTATATTCACACAAAAACAAACCTCTATGAAAATATTTATGGTGGCTTTATTTATACTGACCCAAAATTAGAAACAACCTCAATGGTCATCAACAGGTGAATGGATCGACCAAATGCGGTATTATCCATAAAATGGAATTTTACTTAGTGTTAAAAAAACTTGTCAAAACCTATAGAAATGTACACGGAAGAGAGTGAATTTCACTGCATGTAAATTAAACCTCAAAAAAATCTAAAATCAAAATAATCAGACTAAAACCATAAACCAATATGACTAAAATAATTCTGGAGCACCTACTACCTGGCAGACCTATTGTTATTAACTGCTCTGATAATAATAATGATGTAGAATAATTATTACAGTTTATTTTTCAGTAATGAGAGTGTTTTCTCAGGCAAGGTACTGCAATAGAGGCTATAAATATGGTGTAGACATGAATGCTGCCCTTAGGTTGCCTAAGATATAGTATAAATAATGGCAAAATAAGACAGAATTATGCAAACATCAAAAGGGAAGCATAAATAAAGTGCCATGAGATTTCAGAGGCAGGAAAGAATATTTAAAGCTAGAGAAACTAGAGAAGTCTTTGTAGAAGGGACAGTTTATATCAGGGAATGATTTTTTTTATTTTTTAAATATTTATTTATTTGCTTTTAGTTGTACACAATGCGTTTTTGTGTGTGTGTGTGTGGTACCAGGGATTGAACTCAGGGGCACTCACCCACTGGGCCATATCCCCAGCCCTTTTTTGTATTTTATTTGGAGACAGGGTCTCACTGAGTTGCTAAGTGCCTCACCATTGCTGAGGCTGGCTTTGAACTCGCGATCCTCCTGCCTCAGCCTCCCAAAGTGCTGGGATTACAGACGTGGGCCACCACACCCAGCCACAATGCGTTTATTTTTACGTGGTGCCGAGGATCGAACCCGGGCCGCGCACGTGCTAGGCGAGCGCTCTACCACTGAGCCACATCCCCAGCCCGGAATGATGGTTTTTTTATTGTTCAATATAAACAATGTTTATCAGAAGGTTTTCTCACGTGACTTCTCTTTGGTCCTTCTTACCACCCTGTGAGACAGGAAGGAGAGGAACTATTAATTTAAACTGCAATTAAATAAACTAAGAAGCCGGGCACGGTGGTGCACGCCTGTAATCCCAGCACTTTGGGAGGCTGAAGCAGGAGGATCGCGAGTTCAAAGCCAGCCTCAGCAATGGCGAGGCACTTAGCAACTCAGTGAGACCCTGTCTCTAAATAAAATACAAAAAAGGGCTGGGGATGTGGACCCAGTGGTCGAGTGCCCCTGAGTTCAATCCCCAGTACCACTAAAAAAATAAAATAAAAATAAAAAAATAAAAAAATAAAAATAAAATAAGAGTTGGAGGTCAAGTTCTTGGGTGGCAGAACCAAGGCTGGAACCCAGGTCTTCAGACAGCTTGGCTTGTGCCCTGTTCCATGGCGGGTCCATCCAGAAGCAGAGCTCTGCCTTCTCACAAGATAGACAGAGACTGCTGATGTCCACTTCCACTTTGGATCTCTCCAAGTGGTCAGCTGCTCCTTGCCTCTCTGGCCATTGAGAAAACTCAATGTTACTAACATACTTATTTGAGCCTGTCCTCCATTTGAAGGGACAGCCAACAAAGTACAGGGTTTTGTGGCATTTATTTAGATTCATGGTTTAAAGATCTCAAAGCATTTTTTTTCCTAAGCACTAAAAAAGCAAAAGCCTTGAAAGTCACAAAGATAATACTGACTGCCTCAAATGCATGATGGTCAACCAAGCTTTGTAGCGCAAATTCAGAAAGCTGTGCTTGCTCTTGGAGGGGACTAGTTCCCAAAAAGAATGCTGAGGCTTTCATTCCAAGGAGCCTCCTTGTGACCTGACGGAGAAACCCTGTTCACACATTCTCCTGGCCAAGCCAAGGCTCCCAGAGCACTTTCTGCACCATTCCTTCACACACTGGGCACACACGTACTGAGCTCCTTGCTTCTGGAGTCTGTGTGTCAAGCATGGGACTAAACAAACAGCAGCATCAGAGCAGTCCCCCCGTAGGGAAGGGGCCCTAGCACCAGAGGGATGTTGCCCATGGCATGTACATTTGCTGCTATCTCCATCCTTTCACCGCTAACTTAGAGAATAATGTGATGCAGTATCAATACGAGCATCAATTAAATATTTCCTGAGTGGATGCTGTATCTATGCTCATAAGGAGACGGTCTGTCCTTGTCCTTAAGGAGCTTACAATCAGGCAGGTAACTTCACATTCCTCATTGGCACAGCTGGAGAAACTCCCTCCTCTCTCTGTGCTCTAGTTTCCCCACCTGGCTCACAGGGAGCAAAGTTCCCCAGCTATGAAGTTGTTGTCATCACACATTTACTGACAGGGCTTTGCAAACACCATCATATGGAATCCTCAGGACATCCTTGAGAGGCAACCCCCTCCTCATCCCCACTTGATAGGTAGGAAACTGAGGCTTAGAAGGTTCACTGACTTGCCCCAGCCTGTCGGCCTGTAAGTGAAGGAGCTGGAATTCAAACCCAGGCAGTCTGGCACAGAGCCCCAGCCCCTTAAGTGCTGTGGTCACTGCCCATCCACCGAGCCTGACCCAAGCCCTCTGCAGGAAGGAATGTGGAGATCAAAGGAGCGGGGAGGTCATAAACAGTTTTTAAATCATCTGAGACAAATTCTTCCACATCCAGCTCAACACCAGGCAACAAGAGTATCAAGAAAAGCAACAGGAAAGAAAGATGATCCTTGCTGGGAGGCCCGGAGGCCCTTTAGGGTCACAGCTAATCCGTGCCCTGGGATTTCAGAACACAAACACATGGGGTCTCTAGCCTGCACCAGATCCCCATTTCTTGTGAGGGTCACCAGGCACCTTTACTCCCAAGTGGCCACAGACAGCAAGGTAGGGTAACATTATTGGGACAGACAATAGGCAGAGTCAGAAGGGAAACTGCTAATCCCCCAGCACCCCTCTTACATCCCACCTCTACGTTTTTAGGGTCTTTTTTTTAAACACAGCACACATCCACCTACTTGTAGAAGAAGGGAAACCCCACTGTGTGAAACCAGAAGAGGGTTTCTAGCAGAAGGTTTCTCGAGGCGGGCGCTGTGGTTGATTAACACCCTCCTCGTATCTGCTAAAGAGCGCGGAAGTGTTATCATCTGAAAGCAGCTGGGACAAGGTACCCCTAATTCTGAGGACTGCAAACAGGCTACCCAGAAGCTACCAACTGGACATCATGTCACCGCCTCACCCAGAATCAGGCAGAGCTGCTTGCAGAGTAACTGCAGTCCACATTCCTCCCTTACGGCCACCTGACTCCAAATAGCATGCATGGAAAAAGGGGCAGCAGGAGCTGCTGAGTGCCAGGCGTTCCTGGGAAGGCGCGTGCGTATGTGGCCAGGGTGGTGGACACATAAGCCAGGGTAGGTCATTTGAAAGGTGTGGAGAAATGAGTGGTCATTGCTAAAATAGTCTTCAAGCAAATCCAAGATGCCAGCCATGCCCCAACGTTCCCTGGTACATGGTAGCAGCACTCCTCCATTAAGCAAGGGCTTGAGACAGTTTCCAGAAAGAAGCAGAGGGTAGTGTGCCAGAGATTTCATGCCAAAAATAGTAGACTAAGGTGACTTTGATCTAGGGGAGTGAACCAGGCAGTGCTGTGTGGTGGTTAGGCACATCCGGGGCTAGAGCGCCTGGGGATAACTCTGGACTTAGCCACTTACTAGCTGGACTTGGGCACTTATTTAAACTCTTTAAGCCTCTATTTTTTTTTTTTTTTTTCATCTATAAAGTGGAGTTAATGACCCCGCCTCCCAGCACCGCTGTTTGGATCAAGCAAGATAATGTGTTTAAAGCCCTTGACAGAGATCCTGGCATGACAACAGACGCGTGGGCTACTGACACTGCTCTAAGTCGCAGAGGAACAAATGATTAACTCCTCTTTGTGCCTCAGTTTCTCCAAGTTATAAAACGGCAACTATTCTCCCCTCTGTTCAAGGCACTTATAAGAGAGGACATTAGAGCCAGGCGCAGTGGCGCACGCCTGTAATCCCAGCACTTGGGAGGCTGAGGCAGGAGGATCGTAAGTCCAAAGCCAGCCTCAGCAATGGCGAGGCACTTAGCAACTCAGTGAGACCCTGTCTCTAAATAAAATACAAAAAAAGGGCTGGGGATGTGGCCCAGTGGTCAAGTGCCCCTGAGTTCAATCCCCGGTACCAAAAAAAAAAAAGAGAGAGAGAGAGAGAGAGAGAGGACATTAGAAGTAGAGATTTATATATTTATTTTATTTTATTTTATTTTTGTCATCAGAAATACGTTATCTGATGTTTACATGGCACCTACACAGGTACTGGCTATCTTGCCCTATCTGAATATCTGTGTAGAGTCCCTGAACATTGGATGACAGATTCTGATTAAACAAGTAGCTTATGCTTTGGCACTGCTCAGGGCTTCTATGGTGCCAGCAGCAGACATGAGGAATCCAGCTCCCACCATGATGTTCCAGACATGTCTGTGAAAGAGATGCTCAGAGGAAGGAGCCACAGGAGCCATAGGTACCCCTCAAGATGGCCATGCTGCTGCCCCCCCCTTCTTTACTTCAGAAATAGGGAGAAAGATGCTTTTACTCCTTTGGGAGGGGGAAAAAAATCAATGTTTGAACGTGTGCCACAATTCTTCACAACAAGCAAAGCAGTCACTTCATCACTGCCTCATTGCTGCTTGGTCATAGCCCATTACAGCACCCTACTTCCATCTCACCCCTTAGCCTCTGTTGCTAGAAGAAAGGCCTAGGTGTGACATTCTGTTGAGAGTTAGTTCAGGCTCCAGGCTTGCACTGGTGGCTGACTCCTCTGGACAAAGGCCACCAGCTGTCAAGTCCTCTGAGGAGCTGGGCTCAGAGATGAGTGGGTTTGCACAGCAGGAATGCTGCCTGGCTCCTTCAGCAGCACACCTCACCTGGCTGGTTGGCAGTCTCAGAAAAACCAGAATCCATCTCCTATTCTTAGCATTCACTGTTGGGCCTTGACCCAAACCGTTCCATGCTCCATTCAGAGTTAGCCATTCTTTCGAGCGGACCTTGCATGCAGCCACTGCTGTCCATAGCCTTCCATACCAGAAAAGAGCAGTTTTAGTCTGTGTATAGACAGTTCTATTATTAGTTTGGTATATTTTTCTGTCAACATAGTATGTTTGTTAGATTTTTTTTGTGTGTGTAGAGGAGGGAATACTAGGGTTGTTCTACCACTGAGCTACACATCCCCAGACATTTTATTATTTTTTACTTTGAAACAGGGCCTACATTGCCTGGGCTGGCTTTGAACTTACAATCCTCCCACCTCAGCCTCCTGAGTCACTAGGATTACAGGTGTGTGTCACCATGCCTGGTTCTATTAGATTGTTTTTAATTATAAAAGTGATATATGCCAGGCCTTGAGGAAATCCCAACAAAAAAGGCTACAGTTCAGATCCAACAATAGTGGAGGCTACCCATCCTCAAAATGTACATCCCAGCTGAAAAGAGGACCCTCATGATGACCGCGTATGATGGCCTTGGTCTCTGAGTCATGGCATAAAAATAATGAGCTAGGAAACCCACCCTGTGTCTATTTTTACAGTTCCTCTTGACTGTCAGTGAACGAATGCCTCAGTTGTGAATTACCTACACATATGTGAAGGGATCAGGTCCCCAACACACAACAGGAATTTGTGTCTCCAGCAACTGACTTTTGCAGAACACTAGCAACAAGAACAATCATATTTAGTCCACGTGAGGCACTCTCCTAAAAGCCCAGTGGAATACTTCCTGTCATTACCAGTACACTCCTGTGAGTGATTTCCACTCTGTTTTATAAATGTAGAAACCAAGGCTTACAGAAATTAAGGAGCCACTCAAGGTCACACAACCATGAGAAGCCAAGAGTGAAGTGTGACCTACACCTGCCTAACACTGATCTGATGGAACAGCTTTTGTATGAATTGCCTCTAATGATGAATTTCAACTTTGTTAGCAATCCAGTAATTCACATAGACACTTAGCAAGGCCTTAATTGAAAAGAGATTTGAAAAAGATGCTAGGGTTTCCCATGAATACCTCCTATTTGTAAAAGTCAGAATTACTATTCTCCTCCCCCTCTTCCCACCCCATTTCTTTTTTTTTTTTTTTTTTTTTTTTTTTTTTTTTTTTTTTTGGTACCAGGGATTGAACTCAGCGGCACTCGACCACTGGGCCACATCCCCAGCCCTTTTTTTTTGTATTTTATTAGAGACAGGGTCTCACTGAGTTGCTAAGTGCCTCGCCATTGCTGAGGCTGGCTTTGAACTCGCGATCCTCCTGACTCAGCCTCCCAAAGTGCTGGGATTACAGGCGTGCGCCACCGCGCCCGGCCCACCCCATTTCTTAAAAAAAAAAAAAAAAAAAAAAAATTCCAAACACATCCAAATCACATTCCAGGGATGCCACCTGCTCTTCACGTTTGGAAAAATGTCTGGTTCCCATTCCTTTTATCCAGGATGCTACTTTTTAAATGGAGAGGAAGCTAAAAGGCTTGAGTGTTTCATGTCACTAGCCCAACCAGGAAAAAGACGCAGAGTCCTGTGTCCTTGAATTGCTGCTGTCATTCTACGCACAGCACTCTCCTATTAAAGAGACAGTCATAGAAACAAGCAAACTGCTAGGCAATGAAATATCCAAAGTAATCAATCCATCACCAAACCAAGCTGGGGTTACCTGTATGTACTGAACTCCTCCTGAACCCCCACTCCATTATCTAGGCATGGCAGAACTGGCCCGCTCCCCTTCCTTATCTCTTTGTGCCCTACACAGTTTGCTCCACCCACTGCATGTGGACGTCCTTATCAGAAAATATCCACTTAACAAGTTTGGGCCTTTGAACAGAAGTAGTTGCTGAGCCCGCCAAAAGATGGATAATTCTGTGTGTGCCTGCTGGAACGTGTACTACTAACACACACACACACACACGCACACACACACACACACACACACACACACACATAGTTTGTGGGTATAGAGCAGATGCTGACTGCATGGCACCAGTGGCCAGGTGTCTCTGGAAACTATCAACCTACTCATAAGCTAGGTCTTAGCCCTTCTGCTAAAATACTCACCCATCTCCTCATCCCCATCAATTAGAAAACGAGGAGTACAAAAGTTTATGGATGATGGTTAATTCATTCCACATATCTTCTGAGCACAATGCACTACTCACAAATGTCAAGTTTCACCAAACTGTAGGATTCTAGAGACGAAAAGCCAAAGGTTTTCCCAAGGCCCTTTTGTGACACTAGTATCAGGAGACAGTGGGATAACCTGCTACCAGACTCGCCAAGCTGCTGCAGCCTTTGACAACATGAAATTATCATCTTCTGGGGATCAGAAGTTTCTGTGTGTGTCTGACATTGTAAAATGATGAACTCTGCCACAGGCTCATCAACTCACTTTGTTTTTGAGTCAAATTATTTTTGAAGCTTTGAAAAGTTTATCATTTTAGGGCCGGGGATGTGGTTCAACAGTAGCCCGCTTGCCTGGCATGCATGAGGCTCCATGTTCCATTTCCAACACCACGAAAACAAGAAAACAATAACAATAGAAAAAAAAAAGTTCTTCATAAAAATGTACCATTTTGAGGGCTGGGGTTGTGGCTCAGTGGTAGAGCACTGGCCTCACATGTGTGAGGCACTGGGTTCAATCCTCAGCAACACATAAAAATAAATAATAAAATAAAGATATTGCATCCATCTATAACTAAAATTTTTTTAAATTTACCATTTTGATTTAATGAATATAGGTGATTTATTAAATATAGTTCTTGGTCAGGCATTTGAGCCAATATCGATTTTTTTCAGTCCATTTTACATTTTGTACATAAAGTAGGCTGATCATGGAGTTTAAATCAGTTTGTATTGGCTTCAAGGTCTTTAAATGATTGAATACCACCAACGTAAAGTGCTGTTGCAACCACGGCCCAAAGCACCTAGCGCAACTCTAGACACTACGTCCCTGTATCACCCTGTGATCAGAATGAAAGCAGAGAACTGTTACTCCTGACTTGTGGTAAGTAACTTGATTATAATGCATCAGGATGGCTGGAATTCCCTTCTCCCTACACAGAGAAGCCTGATCTCAACCACAGAACAAAGGCTACACGGTAATTAAACACCCTGCCCCAGAAGTGGAGCAGGGAATGGACCTCATTCTCTGTAAACCCTTTGAAAGGGTAAGGAAACATCGGGGGTGGGAGGGGGAGGGAGAGTTGGAGAGACCTTCAAAATGGTGTGTGGGGGGGGCATGTGATATTTAGGCTGTGTGCATGTGTAAGATTAATGGGACCTCATATTTTGCAAAGCATGCTTGGTTAAAGGGATCTAGACAACACAGCTGCGGAGAGCCTGTGATGTGGCAGAGACAGGCGGGACCTGGGCTCCTGCAAAGGCAGGGGAATGCCCAGGTTGTCAGTATTCATAGCTGGGTGAAAAGCACAAGGCAGATACATGTGTGCACCTGGGCTGTAGCAGCTGATTAATTCAACTAATATTTATTGAGCACCTGGGGGGTTCAGGGCCACATACTGTGAGCAAAGGAGGACAGTATCTGTTGCCTTCAGGTAACTCATGATCTCATTATAAGAAGACAATGGCAGGGGGAGAGGACATAACTGAGTTATTCAGGTACTATATGGACCAGATACATTTATAGCTCATTTAAAGTGGGTCTAAATACAGATGTGGCTTTGGTATCACTGAGCCTTCACAATCTTGGATGCTCACAGTAGTCAATTCCACCAGCAGATCCCAATCTGCTCTGGAGTTCTGTGATAAGGTTAAAGTGAACATTGGGAGCTCCTGACACAGCCTTGGAACAGAGGAGCAGTGAGTGTAGCAAGGGAAATACTTGCTAGCAGCAGAGACAAGGTCAAGGTGGTCTGTGGTTTGCCCTTGAGCTTCCAGAAGCCAATCACTCACCTGTCATGCCTCCATCCTCCTATTTCTTAACAGTCACAAAAGTCTATGTGTACGGTCATTGCAGGATGTGACTTCCCCAGTTTTTCACAAGCTTGGAACTCAATTAATTTTCTTGTCTTCTCTGCTAAAAACAGCACAGGACAAAATCCTGGGCAAATAAGAACTGGATTTCATTCACATGGAGAAGAATGTGCAGCCTGGGGCCGTGGCATACACCTCTAATCCCAGCAACTCAGGAGGCTGAGGCAGGAGGGTCGCAAGTTCAAGGCCAGCTTCAACAACTTTATGAGCCCTTGTCTCAAAATAAAAAAATAAAAAATAAAAAGGACTGGGGGTGTAGCTCAGTGGTAAAGTGCCTCTAGGTACAATCCCCAGTACCAAAAAAAGAAGAGTGGGTAGAACATATTTGCAAGCAGCCCTCTTCCAAGTGCAGGATGGAGACTAGGCTAAGAGGACCCTTATATGGGCATCTAGGGACAGGAAATTTTCCAACCTGTGTCCAGTGGGAATTGGGGGATGGGTGGCTAATAGGGAAAAGCCTACTCATTTAGCTTCAGACACCTGTCCAAGTTGGCTAGAGCTCCTCTCAAATTCTATTGGCTTAGCATCAGAACAATGACCCAGAAGTGGGAATCTAGGGCCTGAGAGGAATCACCAAACTCCTAAGCCAAAATATTAAGCAGAACTCAAGAGAGTTCTGAGATGAGAACATTTACTACCATGAGACACCAAGCCAGCTGGTGGGAAATGCTGACCTGTCATATTCCCTTCCTTTTCCGGCCAGATTCTAAATAAACCACTTGAAACTCACTGCAGAGTTCATGCCTCCTGGAGCATCCCACCCTCTGCTGTGGTGCCACTCAGCACAGACCAGCTTCCTGGGTTCTCACCTCCCTGTGGCACACCCTCTCCCTCCCAGGTGAGGCCAGGGAGGCCTCCACACCTCTGCCTCCTCCTCCACCCGTGGCCAGGAGACCTCGGGCATCCTCCACCTTGAAGTACTCCCCTCCCTCTCATCTGTATCCCCATATTTATACAGATCAATCATCCAAGGTCACTCATATATCTTCTGAAAAAAGGGGAGTCCATGAACTCCTTTGATAATCTCTCCTAGTGACTCACGTGTGTCACATTTGTAAGTTTTACATTTTGTTTTCACACCTTGACTGCCATTTAAATCTACTTTTTAAAAACAACAACCAGTTGGGTGCAGTGGTGCATGCCTGTAATTCCAGTGGCTTGGGAGGCTGAGGCAGGAGGATCGCAAGTTCAAAGCCAGCCTCAGCAACTTAGCAAGGCCCTAAGCAACTCAGCAAGACCCTGTCTCTAAATAAAATACATATTTTTTTAAAAGGCTGGGGATGTGGCTCAGTGGTTAAGAGCCCCTGGGTTCAATCCCTGGTACTAAAAACAACAACAAAAACAACAGAAAACAATCACCAGCACCAAATTATAGTTTCTCTTTCTTTACTTTCAACAAAGGTAGAAATCTGATGAGGATCACACTTTTGCTTTCAAGTGTCTATCCAAATCCCTTTAGCCTTTTATTGTGGTTCCAATTTTAAAAATTCATAGTTGAGTGTAGAGGCACACACTGTTAATCCCAGAAATTTGGGAGGCTGAGGCAGGAAGATTGCAAGTTTGAAGCCAGCCTGGGCAACTTAGTAAGACCCTGTCTCAAATTTTTTTAAAAAGGGCTGGATATGTAACTCAGTGATAAAGTATTCCTGGGTTCAATCCCCAGCACTGGAAAAAAAATCACACTCCTGTTCTTTGCTGTTGTTACTCTTAATTCCCCTCACTTCTCTCAAACAGGAACTTTCAAATGAGATTTTAGCCCACATAAGAAGCAGGCCAGATGTTCTGAGAGGATGACCTCACGGTCCCCTCTCTACCATTTCAATATTGTCATTACACAACTTAGTCATTTTCAGTTCATTATTTAAATAAGTAGTTGAAACAAGGGCACAATAATCCTTCTCAGATATTTTATTTTCTTCAATATTGTTCAGTCAATTATTGCACATATCACAATTATGCAATTAAAAAACTGCAAGATACCTCTACAAGTTAACTAGTCTGTACCCACTCAACCCACCAATACACAGTTACTTTTATTTTATTTACACTTTTCAACCATCAAGGTAGCTTTGGTTTAATTAGAGCATATAGAGAAGTTCCAAGATTTTCAAAAAGTACATTTTTAGATTAGAAAAACAGAAAAAAAAATAAGGGCTGGTGATTTAATAGCCACACAAGAGTCTTGACTTAAGTCATTATGCTTATTTTAAACAGTTGACTTTTGATGAGCACCTACTATGTGCAAACACTATGCGAGGTCTGTGAGGGGGGTATATCCTTTACACTCACACGGCATCCAGTCTAATGCAACAGACATCATATGGATCATCCTCCCTTGTCTTCAATAATTCTGACATTCTAAAAGCTCTAAAAGCAAAAAGGTATTTATAATTTATTTGGTGGCAAAAATCTGCCCTAAATTGAAGTTAGGCTAAGTTATAATTTTTTATTTACCCTATTTTGTATAAATATTCATAAGTTCTGTTATAAAAATAATATGTTTGGTTATGAGATGCCCTAAACACTGTAAGACATTTCAAAATCTAAAAATTCTAAATTATAGGGGCTGGGGTTGTGGCTCAGCGGGTAGAGCGTTCACCTAGCACGTTCGCAACCTGGGTTCGATCCTCAGCACCACATAAACATAGATGCATTGCATTGTGTACAACTAAAGCAAATAAATAAATATTAAAAAAATTCTAAATTATAAAATACAGATCCTCTAATGGCTTCTAATAAGGGACTATGGACCTGTAAACCAAGATGTAAAGGGAAACAGCACAAGCCCAAGCTTCCCCTTTGAGTGGAGGATTAGGCAAAAGGTGTGTAAAAAATAAAGTAACTAAAAATTTTAAAAATGTGTGCTAGCCCTGTTACTTTTTTTTTTTTTTTTTTTTTTTTTTTGTACCAGGAATTGAACTCAGGGGTACTCGACCACTGGGCCACATCCCCAGCCCTTTTTTGTATTTTATTAAAGACAGGGTCTCACTGAGTTGCTAAGTGCCTCACCATTGCTGAGGCTGGGTTTGAACTCACAATCCTCCTTGCCTCAGCCTCCCAAGTGCTGGGATTACAGGTGTGCACCACCATGCCCGGCCCTGTTACTCTTTTAGTTCCCACAATTGTCTTAAAAACTACTTTATAAATAACAAAAAAGTGTCACGACAATATTTAAATTTACCTAGTCCCTTTGAAAAAAACATAGAAACAATGACAACAATATAATCCGATATTTCAGCTCCACTTTTATGAAAATTTGGACAAGTTCAGACGAAGCAATACCTCTGCCTCCCTCTTTCACATTTTTACCTCCTGAATAGAATCATTTCAGTTCATTGCTCCAAATCCCATGTCAGGGATTCCCAGGTTAGTTGCCAAGATGAAGGCCATTACTAGTGTGAAGTCACCCTCAGAATGAAACTCACCTTTATGGCTGCTGTTATCAGGAGGCAAGGAAGAGGGGCTGTGTTTATGGCACTCTCTTCACCCCAAGCAACAAGTCCTTGAGTTCCAGATTTGACCCACATTGCTGCAGTGTGTAGACCTCTGGTCTACTAGAGTATTGACCCATCTCCTGTCACAGGGCCTCTACTATTCCAAGACAAAGTTTAGCATAATCTGGATCTTTCAATCACTCACTCTACAGGGCAGAGTCTGAAACCACAGGTTGGTTATTACTCAACACCAGAAATTATCAGATGATAGCCCCCAGCCTGTTTTTGTACAGCCCACAAGCTAAAGTATATTCTGCTTTTTTTTTTTTTTTTTTTTTTTTTTTTTTGGTACCGGGGATTGAACTCAGGGGCACTCGACCACTGGGCCACATCCCCAGCCCTTTTTTGTATTTTATTAGAGACAGGTTCTCACTGAGTTGCTAAGTGCCTCGCCATTGCTGAGGCTGGCTTTGAACTCGCAATCCTCCTGCCTCAGCCTCCCAAGTGCTGGGATTACAGGTGTGCGCCACCGTGCCCGGCATAGATTCTGCATTTCTAAAGGACTGTAAAACAAACAAAAATATGTGACAGAGACCACATGTGACTCATGTGGCTGAAAATATTTACTATCTACCTTTTATGCAAAAAGTTTGCTGACCCTGCTTTCTCACCTAGGAAGAGTAAAGGGAAGTCTGAATGCCTACTGAGGTCAAATGCCATGTCTGACTGCTTGTATGGATCATCACCACTGGGACACAGCAGAGGGGACATCAAGTGGGCTGATGAGTGACTTCCAAAGCAGTCACAGAATATGGACCAGCCCAGACCCTGTCCATACACACCTGTGGATGGCTTCCTTAGAATCTCACTTTGGACCTCTCCAGCAGGATTTCCAAACTAGGTGATTCAACCTCAGACTTATTTTTAAGACATCCCACTTTTTCTTACAGACAAATCAGCAAAAACCTTGCGTTTCAGGCCTCTCACCAGGATGACACCCCCACACTTGACAAACCCTGGCTTCTTCCAGAGCTGCGTGGCCTGGGCTCAGCCACTACTCATTCAACTAAAGATTCCAGTTCTTAGGAGAAACCAAATAGTAGAACAACAACCCTTTGTATTTTCTCCCCATGCTCTGGGTAACCTGTCAGTATGAGAATTGTGCAGTTGACAAAGTTGCTTTTATGGTGATCCCAGCTTTCCCTCCTTCTTAATGACCTCCTTTCCCAATGAGTCCATAATTCTTTCCACTCACCTTTTTCTCCTATCAAAATCTTGTTCTTCTTAGGTATCAATGGTGGTCAGAGACCTTGATATGCTCCCATCCTCATCCCACAGGTAATAGTTGAAGGACCCAATGGTTAAATAAGGTGACAAAGGTCACAAAGATGACATTAGAGATAGAAGAAGTATTAAATACAAGATGAAGCTGGCCCCAATCTGGTCCTTCTTTCTGTCTACCTATATGCCATATTCTTTATGAACTTGACACACCTTCCCAGGTAATAACTCAGAAAGCTGTGTGTGGTGGTGCATGCCTGTAATCCCAAGTGACTCAGGAGGATGAGGCAGGAGAATTGCAAGTTTGAAGCTAGCCTCAGAAACTTAGTGAAGCCCCAAGAAACTTAGCAAGACCCTGTCTCAAAATTTAAAAATAAATAAATAAATAAAAAGGTCTGGGATGTGGCTCAGAGGTTAAGATTCCTGGGTTCAATCCCTAGAACCAAAAGAAAAAGAAAAAAAAAAAAAAAAGAAAAATGTCCAGAGAGACCCATTGCTTGCCCTCATAGCTACTTTTGGATTCTTTTTACCTTCCAAGGACAAAGAATTCTATCACACCCACCAAGCAACATAAAGAAAAAAGTTGGACACATAGTTTTGAAGGCTCACGCATGTTATCTCTGATAACAGAAAGGCAGTATAAGGACTAAGAGCCAAGGTTCTAGAGCAGACTGCTGAGTTCAAATCCCAGCTCTGCCACTTATGAGCTGTGTAAACTTGGACAAAATAACTTAACCTCTCTGTGCCTTGGTTTCTTGGTGTCTTCTTCCATAAAACGGGACTACTAACATTACCTACTTTATGGGGTTGTTGTACATCTTATAGACCTCACATGAAAGCACCTAGAACAGTGCCTGGCACCAAGAAAGAGTGCAACAAATACTTGTCAGTATCAGTAGTAGAAGTAGTGTGAGTCTGCCCCTCAATCTCATTGCTTGCAGCTCATTCTTTCCTTCTTTTAAAAGGCATGCTATGGGGCTGGGGCTGGGGCTCAGTGGTATAGAGCACTTGCCTAGCACATGTGAAGCACTGGGTTCCAGCCTCAGCACCACGTATAAATAAATAAGAATAAAGGTATTGTGTCCATCTACAACTAAAAATATTTTAAAATAAATAAATAGATAAAATAAAAGGCATGCTATGTACCAGGCCCTTTGCTGGGATGGAGGTTACAAAGACGACTAAAAGCAGCTCCCAACTGAGTATTTGAGACAGCCATAAAACAGACTAGGCTCTAATAGCACATGATGAGAACAAGGAGAAAGAAACACCGAATCTTGGACATGGTACACATAGCTGGATACAGAAGCCCTTTTGCAAGGAGGGTAGGTGGGGCAGGGTTGAGGGTTTTTTTTTTTTTGTTTTGTTTTGTTTTGTTTTGTTTTTTTGTGTGTGTGTGAGGGGATGTTTGTTTTGATTTTTCTTTTCAGTGCTGTGGATTGAATTCAGGGCCTCGCACATGCTAGGGAAGTGCTCTGTCACTGAGCTATCCCCAGCCCTTTTTATTTTTTATTTTGAGATAGGGTTTTACTACATTGCCCAGGCTGGCCTTGAACTTGAGAATGTCCTGCTCAGCCTCCCAAGTCACTGTGGTTACAGGCTAGCACCACCACGCCGGGATCAAAGCTAAGTCTTTAGGGAGGAGCTGTAGTGATCTAGACATACTTGGCGGGAGCTGCAGATAAGGAGGCCAGCAAGGTAGGCAAGGGCACTCTGAGTAGGAGGAAAGTTGAAGCAAAAGCAGGAAAGGAAGGAAGGGACAGCCTGGAGTCCATGGAAGCCACAAGCAACTTGGTGAAGGACAAGAGATGAGAAGAGACAGATGAGAGACACAAACGAGAGCACGCTAAGGAACAGGAGTAATGGAAGGTTCTCAATGGAATGACATGGGTAGGTTTGCCTTCTGGAAAGAGCCCTTTGGCAGGTAGATGGAGAGATTGATTTAAAAGAGGAGGGGTCAAGATTACAGGCAGAGAAAATGGTAAGGATGCTACTGAAGTCATTTTGATAAGAGATGATGTGGGCATGAACTAGAGCTTTGGAAGCTATGATGGTGAAATAAGGTCATATTACAAAACTAGGATATTGGTGGGTGAGTGGGAATGGCAAGTAAGAGGAAGGGAGGAGTCAAGGATGACTTCTCCAACTTAGGTGACTAAGGGGATGGTGCTTCTATCAACCAGTTTGGTGATTACAAGAAAGTGAGGAAGTTTTACAGGAAGAGATAATGAGTTCATTATGTCAAAAATATGTATCAAGCCCTTTCGTTATGCTAGCCATGGCATTAGGTGTTAGGGAAGCAAAGCAGAAGCTCTTTGGATTTTGGTGCTTTCAGTCTAGTGGGGAAGACAAATAGCTAATAAATTATTATAAACAATTAATTTATGATTTGCAGATTGCAGGGTGCTTCAGAAAAGTACAGGTATTAGGCAAATGGTAGCAGAGAGGATTTGCCTAGATGGGGCATGGGGACGGCTTCCCTGAGGAAGTGGTCTTTAAATGATGAATACCCATGACCAATAAGTTAGATAAAGAAAGATGAAAGATGACATGCAAGGTGTGTAGCACCAATCTTGGACATCCTATGGAATGCATGGGTGGAAATGCTTAACCCGAGGTTAGATACCAAGTCCTTGAGCCTGGAGAAAGGACTGGAGGTGGGAGATATTTAGGGTCATCTGCAGCATGTGCAGCAAAAAATACCAAAAGTGGATAATATCATGCCCCCCCCCAAAAAAAGGTATATGAGCCAGGTGTGGTGGCATACACCTGTAATCCCAGCGGCTCGGGAGGCTGAGTCAGGAGGATCATGAGTTCAAAGCTAGCCTCAGCAAAAGCGAGGTGCTAAGCAACTCAGTGAGACCCTGTCTCTAAGTAAAATACAAAATAGGGCTGGGGATTGGGATGTGGCTCTGTGGTCAAGTGCCCCTGAGTTCAATCCCCAGTACAAAAAAAAAAAAAAAAAAAAAAAAAAAAAAAGTATATGGTGCCCAGAATGGCAGCTAAGAACAGATCCTTGGAACTCCTTCCTTGGGGTGTACCTTCAAAGAACAAGGCAAGTCAGGAGATGGCCACATCAGGAAGTCTCAGGGGAGACATTTCCAGAAGCAGGGAGTAAACAACAGGGTCCAGTACTCCCAGAGAGTTTTAGTTATTCACAACTGGTGACCACAGTGGGAACAGTTCCAGTAGAGTCATGGGGCAGGAGCCCAGTGGTAGCAGGGAGTGGAATAAATGAGAGTAAAATAGTGAGTGTAGCCCATTCCTTCAAAATGCTTGACGGGAGGAGGTGTGGAGAGTTGAGGGGGGTAGACAGGGATGCAGGGCCAAGGGGTGGTTTTGTTCAATGGAAGAATCCTGACCTTGTCTATAGGCTATAGAGAAATAGTTAGGGAAGGGGAAAAATTGGAGATGCAGGTGTTAATGTGCCAGGCCTGAAGAGTTTGGGCATGTTTCTTATGTCTACTGATCAAGTACCTCACATACAGTGGGAGCTTTCCTAGTAAAATCTAATCACTGGGCAAAAACATCCAATAGTCTTCTGGACCCTTGACCAGAGATGGTTTTCTCTCCATCAAAGGGTACAACTCTGGACTCCCTATATCAGTTATGCTTTAGCTGGTCTTGTGGAACTAGCTAGCTGGGCGGGGAAGAGCCCAGAAAGCCACACGGGTGAGAGGATAGCGCTTCAGATTACTCCCCAACCTACCTCTCAGGATGCTGGGTGGCTCAACCCCTGCTTGAGGTCAAGGTCTTGCCCTTCATGAAGGGGAAAACTGAGAAACTTGGTATTATTTCCTGGTGAACAGAATAGTAGTTGCTACCTCACCCCAGAAACTCTTCTAAAATGGGGCCTCTGTGCACAGAGAGGCTGGCTTAGAAGGGCTGCTGATACCCCTCAGATGGGCCAGGCTCTGTGATCACCCCTTTTAGGAAGTGGCGCCTGACTGAGGTCATCCTGAGGCCCTTGCCCTGAATTTGCGGCAACTTGCCAGGAAGCAGGCGCCTTTTACAACCAGGCTGTGGTCAAATGACAGCATGGAAGCCTGGAGGAACGCTTTAAGGAGAGACTTAAAAAAAAGAGCAAAAGTTTAGAAAAGCAGTAAGAGAGGGAGAGGAGGAGGGAGAGGCAGATAGAAGAGAGCCAACAAGGTGTCTATGAGAAGAAGAAAACTCTAGCAAGAACTATTGCTCTTACGACAAGATGTGTCAACAGAGAGTGCCAGCAGCCAGAGCCTAGGTCATCACCGGGAAGAATTTATTCTAAACACTACTCCTTGTGAAAAATGGGAATAAAAATCTAAACAGTTATTCTTAATGGCCTGAGGAGAGTAGGGATAAACTGTATTAGATAAAATATTTGTATCATGAGATACCTGACATCATTGACTCTTTTGTCAACATAATTGGAGAGAAATGAGAACTCTTCTGCCCAAGTAGCATCCAGGCTTGGATTTTCCACACATTCTTCTTGAAGCCATTGGGACCATGAAACTCATGAAAAACAAATACACAACAAAGAAAGAAATGAGGAAACAGAGGGTATGCCTGAGAGTACCCTTCTAAGACCTCAGAGGGACCTGATGGAGCCTCCCAGAGCCTCTCAGTGCCTCCCGAGGGGCTGGGCAGGAGCACCCTCGTAGGACACCTGCTCAGTGCCCCTGAGAAGATCTCAGGGCTGGTACGCGGGGCAGAGTGAGGAAGCACTGGCCAAAGCCCAGGCCCAGCCCGAGGAGTGAGGCCTGGCAGATGGTGAGGACACTCACACTCACAGCCCAGCTGGCCTCAGAGCCTTCTTGCCCAGTTCAGGGGAGGGAAGAAATGGGAGAAAAAAAGGAGGTTAAGAAAAAAATGGAGGTTTCAAAAAGGAAAGCAGGGCCCTAATGCTGAGGTCTGTAGCTCCTGCTGGCCTAAAGGAAAAACTCTAAAGCCTAGACTGCTGAATCTCCAGGCCTCTTGCTCCAGGAACAGAGGGGGCTGCTGTAGTTTTACTAGGCAGCTCACCTCCTGGGAGAGGAGCTTCCTGGTGCTCACATTACAAGGTTGGGCCTCGAGCCCTTCCAGACCCTTCCTCATGGGGACTCTTCAGAGCTGCCACCTGAGAGGGAACGTCCAGCTGCAGGGAGGGAGGAGCTCACCATCAAGATCCTATCCTTACATCAACTTTCACAGCACCCACCTCTGAGCCCTCAGCAATGATGTACCCCAAGAAGTTTAGCCAAATGTAGCGAGGAAGCAAGAGTTTCAAGGTTTTGAAGGGAAAATTCAGATCTGCTAATAACTTTGGGATACTCTCGGCAAAATCATTTCTCTTACTCAAAATCCTTCTTCCATTTGGAAAGGAAGCGATCATACTACCCAACCTGCCCAGGAAGAATTAGCAAGAGCAGCCGGGCACAGTGGCAGACACACCTGTAATCCCAGTGGCTCAGGAGGCTGAGGCAGGAGGATCACAAGTTCAAATCCAACCTCAGCAATTTAGCAAGGCCCTATGCAACTTAGCAAGACCCTGTCTCAAAAAAAAGAAAAGAAATTTAAAAAGGGCTGACAGAAAGACAGTGACATGAATCCAATATAATTTTTCTGTGTGCTTATATGAATACACCGTAGTGAATCCCACCATCATATACATCCACAAGAATGGGGTCTGAACTAGAATAAGATATATTCCATGCTTGTAGAATTATATGAAAATGAATTCTACTGTCATGTATAACTAAAAAGAACCAATTTTTTAAAAAGGGGCTGGGGATTTGGCTCAGTGGTTGAGTGACCCTGGATTCAATCCTTGGTACAAAAGAATGAACTATAGTAAGAGCAAATCGTATGCCTTGAGTTTACTAACACCTCCAGGCAGAACCAGCTTCCATGCAGGACAATGGAAGGCAATATTCCTGGGATTTAGGGAATGCCCATTCATACAAGGGTTCAAGACACCTCCAGGGAGATGGGCTCTGTTAAAAGGCAGGTGTCCTTTTAACATGTGGGAGAGCTGCTGTTAGGGGCCATAGGGTCACTGTACTCAAGAGATCAAATGCAAACTGTACCTATTGTTGATATACTGTGAGGCCCTGGACAACTTTACTACTTCTGTGTACAGGAAATAAAGTTCTTGGTTTGGGACTCAAAGAAAATGCGAGTTCCATGCTTTAACTGCCTTATCATTTCTCCAGGAGGTCCACTGAAACCTGTTACGGGATTAGCACCAGGAATCAGTAAACAAAGACTGGACCTCCAACCAAGTCACTCTAGGATGCTCAGTATGAAACTCCCAAATGCAGAATGTCCTCTGCAAGCAACCAGGGTACACAGATTTGATAGTGAGGGTGCCAGCAAGCCACCACCATATTAATCTGTAACAAACCCTAAAATAAACTGGGAAAGTCTTTGCTTAGAAACTCTGTGGTGCACACTTATGTCAATAATTAAACCACAAAGAACATTCCCCGACACAACTGCTAGATCTTGGGGTAGGGACAGATTCAGGGAAGCAATTGGAGTGATTGGAAACAATTATAGTCTAGAAAATACAAATTATTTCTAGCACAAGGGACTTCAATGAGATATCTAAATTCTTATCCTAAATTTTTGTCTCATTATTTTATTTATTACTGCCAGAAATAGACCATTGGTTGCCAAAATAGTTATTTTCAAGGCTTTACATCATTGTAGGGTCCATTTCTAATAGAATCATGGATTCACTGATTCTTTGGTCCTTTATAACAGAGAATGAGATCAGCTAAACACTAACAAATTTGCTAATGAGAAGCCAGGCTATAGTGACAATAGTAGCCAGCATTTTGGCTCAGTTACCAGGTGCCAGGGATCTGACACACATTTTTATCCACACCACAGCACAATCCTATCTGCAAGGTGGGTATTATTATTCCCCACTTTATTAAGGAGGAAAATAAAGCTCAAAAAGATTAAACTACCTGCTGTGGCCACTCAGCTAGTGAGTGCTGGCACCTAGATTAGAAGCCAGGTCAGACCTTAGCCAAAGCATGTACAGTCTCTGCCACCTGACATGGCAGGCGTTCCTACTAGAAATGAAATCGCCTCGTGAGGAATGGAAATTTACTATTCACTGTGCAGTAAAAGCTGAGGGCAAGAAGTACGAGGTGACATCAAGGAAAAAGGCTGCGGGGGCAGCCCTGTTGAGCTTGATTTTCATTTAACTCTTTTGAAGGACAGGTAGGACAAGTGACGGGAAAGCAGCAGAGTTAGCATAGTTTATAGAGAGGACCAGAGGGGAAGCCAGCAGATACTAACAAGGGCATCATCATCCAGAGAAAATGGAAATTCAAGAAAGGATAAAAACGAGATCAAAGTCAGGGGCAGTAGGAAGTCCTGGGAGGGGATGGGAAGGTAAGCAGAACCCAGACACCCACAGGTGTCTGGGAGATGAAAGGGGAATTAGAGAGGAAGCTGCAAGGGGATACCAAATCAATGAGAGAAAGGAAGGAAGGGGGAGGGAGAGCGGAAGGAAGGGAGGGAGGGAGGAAAGAGGAAAAGCAAGACATCGTGGCCATGTCATTCGGTTCCAGTATGCTTCATGACAAAAGGTTGGTACCTGGTCCCGGTCTGGGAATACAGGCAGGGACTCCCCTGGGCCACAGGAAAGGTCTTTTCCTATTTCTCAGGAAAGAATGGGGGACAGCCTTCCTTTTCCCCAACAAAAATTGGCCTCATTTTATTAGCCCTTAGCAAAAACAGCACACCCACCTTTAGCAGTTTAAAATGACTTCATATTATTGGTTAAAGCAAAACCAAAGCAAGAAAAGGAAAACAACCTAACTTGGCATCACCTAAACATTGATTAAATGAAGTATGGTTCTTCCGTACAATGGAACATAATGGAACAGTTTTGAATGAGGTATGTGTAGGTAGAAAAAATGACTTTAATGTATTGATGAGTAAAATAACATATCTGTTAAAAAGCATGTGAAATTAAAATGTTTTCTTAAAAATAAGGAGCAATCATATTTTGCTGTATTTTTTTAAATTACAGGAAAATGCAAGAAATGATTGCATACAGGAATATGGAGTCAATGATTATGAGATAAAGATGGTGGATGATGGGGAACTTTCATTTTCTATGGTTCATATTTCTGCAGCATTTTACATTAATAAGACTTTATGTCACATTTGTAATCAGAAGGAAGAAAAGGGGGGAAAATTAAGTGACCCTGAAAAGACTAAAAGTAAAAAGTTGTCTCCCATCTCATCTCAATGAGAAAAGGTAAAACTGCCTAAGACTTAAAGAAATCAAATACTTCCCACTGAACGAAATACTTGAGGGGCTGTGGATATAGCTCAAGTGGTAGAGTGCTTGCTTTGCATGCACAAGTCCCTGGGTTCAATCCCCAGCACCAACAAAACAAAACAAAACTTGGATCTCCTAAAAGCTAAGAGAATTACATTCGAATATAGCAATCTTTGGGCTTCAGCTCTTCCCAAAAATAGAAGTTTGGAATGGCAGGAGCTGGACTGCTTAGCAAAGAGCCCTTCTGCTCATTGGGCAAGGAAGAAATTCCCCCAGTGACATGAACTAAGCAAAGAAAATGCATTCACACCCAGAGAGCTTTCGGGAAACAAGATCTTCTCTTATCACCATCAACCGGGAGACTCATCTTTCACCAACTCATTGAATGAGCCTCTTTGTTCCCCCTAAAGGATGACCATATATTCATTCCTGACTCTACAGAACACACAGGTGCCCCAGAATTCAGCGCTGAGAGGCACAGGAGGAGTTCCAGTAAAAACTTTTGTACATATTCAGGAGAAACAGGACCTGGGAGGGCAGGATCCTAGGAAATGGCAGTAGGCAAGGTAGGTGAGGGGACCTAGGTAGGTGCAAAAGTGTGACAGCAAAGGCTGTTGCTTTACAACTATGCTTTGAAACTTGCCTGTGTTTCTCATATTCTTTGTCCTATGTCATATGTCCTACAAGGAAACTCTTAAAAAAAAAAAAGGGATAGAGCCTGCCCCAGGAAGTAGCAGGGCAGGTGCAATGAATCCATCCTTCTGTCGACAGATATATCCTCTAGCACAAAGAACAAGTGGCAAACAAAAGTCCCTGACCTGGTGTAAGTGTGGAATGCCACTGTGCCCCCAACCATGGTACCTGGCACTTGGAACCATGGCACCACCCACCATGTGATAGGGGCTCAGCCACTGCTGTGGTATTCACACAGCTCATCTACAGGACAGCACAGGCAAAGTCATGCTGACCAGCTGCCCTACCCTTGCTGCTTTCCAGCCTCCTAGAGTCTTCCACCAACAACCACCCTAGGGCTTCCTCTCTCTCTCTCTCTCTCTCTCTCTCTCTCTCTCTCTCTCTCTCTCATCTGCTTCAGCACACAAAACCTCCCTTGACCTGTCTCAAACCATCTTTTTTTCCCAAGATCTCAAAAAACAAATCCAAATTCACCCTGGCTTGACTCTGTAATTCCTGATAACTGAGCTTTGATCCTTCACTAAAACTGCCCTCTTCAGGGTCACTTAGGCCTCCTTCAGGAATAATGGCTTCCTCTCATCCTCCTCCTAGGTGATCCCTCACCTGCATGAAACATGATTAACCATCCCTTTCTGGGAGCTGGATTCACATGGTTTTGGACTCTCCTGGTTCTTCGTCCTCAGTATGTCTGTTACATCCCAATCACATTTACCAGGTCCTCTTCCTCCACCGGTGCCATGCTGAATGTATTACCCAGTTAGGCTTCTGTTCTGCTCTCTTGTGTGCTGACTGAGGTCTGTTAAACTGTCATCCCAGCCCCAGCCTCTCCTGGGCTCCAGATTCACCAGAGCAGCTCTGTAGCTACATGTCCCTGTGACGTCCTACCTAACATCATCATTGCTGAACTCTTCCTTTGCATCTCCTCCCCATCCCCAGGACTGCTCCCTCTTTTAAGACTTAAATCTCCAGAAATCAACAACACCAACCTTCCAGATACCTGAGCTAGAAAAGTCCAACCACATTCAGTAGTTCTTTCCTCTCTCTCCAGAGCACTAGGCACCTACCAGTTTCTGAAGGATCTGAGCTGCTTTTAAGATTTGGGGGAGAAAAAACAAATGAACAAAAAAAAAGGACTGTCTTCAATGTGCAAAATGAAGACTGTAAATGAAAATTAAGAATAATTCTAAAATCCTTTCAAGTATTTTTTGTTGGCAAAACATATGAGACTTGGTCCTTTCTGTGATGGGTCCTACCACCCATAGAAAGTCCAGAGGCTCACTTCTCAGAAGCTCGTGTGTTCACCTTGTCCATTCGATTCCTACTGCCCATTTAGACCTCTGGAGTCCTTCATTACATTTCTGTAGGATGTCCTAATACACAATGATGGTGTATCACACCCCTGTTCAAAAATTCTGATGTGTCCCCAAGATCTTTGATATAAGTACGAGCTCATTTTATAATTACTAAAATTTAGCCTCAACTTAGCTTTTGGATCTCTGCATCACTACATCCTTCCACTCATCCTCTGCCACTCATCCACCTGGACTCACCATACCCCACAAACCAGCCCCCACATTTGGCCCATTGAATGTCATCTCCCCGACTTGGCCAGTGGAAAGCTTGCACGTGGTTCAGATGCTGCTCCTCAGGGAAGGCTGCCTCTACTATCTCCCCAGCCCAAACCAATCTTGGCCTCCAGAGACCCTGGAGCTTTTTGGAGCCACACAATGGTACCTGTGTGACTCTATATTACACTTGATTGCACCTGTGTCTGTGCCCACTTTGATATCACAAGCCTTTCAAAAGCAGAGAATGCTCCTTCATTGATCACCTCTGTGTTTCCCACCCCTAGCACATACCAGATGATGATGTGTCCTGGAGAGCAGCTGTTTCTTGTTCCCACCTTCCTGCACCATTTCTATCTCTGCTCCACTGTATTTGGTCCCAATGACATTATGCCAATCAAACTCGGAAGCTACAGAACCAGATTTGAAATGCTTTGCTTTTTTCAAATCTGGAATTCATTCAAATCTGGAATCTAGCACTCAAGCAAACTTGGCTTAACTAGACTTGGTCTCCTCGTCAGTAAAATGGGAATTATAATATCTCAAAGGACTGTTGTGAGAATTTAAAAAGTCAAGGCACTTAAAGCTCCTAGCGTGGCCCCAGGCACATGACAGGAACTCCAAAGTAAGTCGTAGCAGCAAATAGAAGCAGTCTCAGATTTCTCAAATCACGTGGGCCACGTGACTATCAGAAACAATCTTCCTGGGCATTCATAAAATAGAGATTCTTACTTCAGCATCATGAATTCAGGACTCAAATTCCATGATGCTGCTTATAATTCTGAAAGTCATCATGAAGAAATAGAAGGAGCATGAGACACTATGCAGCTGTTAAGAATGAAATAGGTCAATCTCTATGCCTGATATAAAAAGATGTCCAAGGTGTCTCATCATTGAGCAAGAAGGGCAAGATTCAGTACAGTACAAAATATAAAACCACCACAAAATTTGTAAGTGTACAATGTGTATATGCACACACATATGCACAAATGCTTACTTATCTATATCTATGTGCATGTGCCTAGAAATTCTCTAGAGAGATATGCAAGAAAATGTTAATAGTGTTTTCCTCCGGTTGAGACTCCAGGAGTGCCATTTATATTTTTCTTCATTGTTTCACATCTTTTTACCATAGGTACATGCTTATGTTATAATTTCTAAAAGCTGGTATTTAAAAAGTTGTAGAAGCTGAAGGAGGAGAAGGAGCAGGAGAGAAAGAGAGGGAGATCTAGGCTGTGGAGCGGGAGATCTGGGTTCCACTTAGAATCCTATGACTAACTTCTGTGGCAACTTGAGGCAAATCCCTCCCCTCTGTGCCTCTCCCTATTGGTAAAATAAAGTAGTGGAACCAGATGCTCTCCTGGGACGATTTTTAGGTTATGAGATGATGCCTATGAGGTGCTTTGAGAACGCTTGTTCATAGAGCATCTCTTTCTTTGAGGAGTTTTTTATGCTTTAGGCATCAGGTTTTAAGAGAAGGAAATGCATATGTGATTTCATTTTGACCCCCTTTGCAATTCAATGAGAAAGCTTTCCCACTGTTTTACAGACAGAGAAACCAAGTGTAGACTGTAATGATCACTTGCCAACCAAATGCATTGCTCACTAGACTCTGCTGTTTGCAAAGAATTACGACTGCCAGGAGTTTTTTAGCTCCCAATTCATTCTGTGCTTCTTCTGCAGAGGAGGCGCATGGCTTATGCAAAACAAGCAGAAGGCACTCTTTGCTGGTGGAAACAGGGTGAGATGTAAAGTGACTTCCTTTGGGTCACAGCATAAACAAAGCTCACACCCAGCACAGTCAGGAAGTATTGAACCCTTGGGATCAACTCTGCATCCTGCATCCCTCCCCCACCTGGACCCAGAGCTTCACCTTGAAGATGAGCACTTCACTGCAGTCATTTTCTGAGCGTTTTCTGGGTCAGAAGCAGTGAGAGCAGCCAAACCTAGGCTGCCAGTGGAATTGCTACATCGAGGGCGCGGTACTGTGTTAACATCTCTACTACTTACCCAGAGCTCACCCAGCAACCCCATTGAGAAGGGCCCAGCTGGACTAGCCTAGCTGAGTATTTTTCCAGTATCCTGGGCAAAGTGACTTCACAGAGCTTTGCAATGCAAACGACCTGGGTTGTCCTCACAGGTATGGATGGGTCTCTGCCTTGAAGGGTACTGACTTCCTTTCCCAGAGCCCTTGGTTTTAATTCTACCGCAGTACCTCATTCCATCTACCTGAAAATACCTCCATGCTTCTCAGAACTTCATACAATGAAGAACCCTCTGCATCAGATGTTAAGTTAAACACCAGGGCATTGAGACTTGCCCAAAGTTGCAGAAAACATATTGAACAACACATCCATGTTGCAGAGAGAGGCAGAGTCTGATTTACCTATGCTACGAATGGTAGCCTGGAGTTTAAAAGAGAAAAACAGAGAACAGAGCTTGGCTAAAACCCTATAAAGTAAACCATCTCCAAACATGTAAAAGACTGTTCACTAGTTACTAGGCCACTAACTAGTTGCCTACTGGTGACCTCTGCCATGGCACCTGGTAATGCTTGAGGTGGGATGATGATCACTGGTATTCATGGCATCCCAGAGCTTCTAGAAGTGCTACTTGTGACTCTCACTGTCACCTCGGGATCAAGCTTGCTGACTCCTGACAGCTTATCACTGGCCTCATTACACCCCTCAGAATTCCCTGGGACCCCGTTCAGGTGGCTTGGCCAAGTCCCTCCCTTTGCCTCTCTGCTTCAGGTCCCCCTCACCGACCTAACTTTGTCCTCTGCCCTTTTGGATTCTGGGTCTATCTTTCCAAGGCCTTTGAGGACCTTCATTTATCCATTTTTTTCAGACCCCACACGTATTTATAAAGGCCCCCGAGCTCCACTCCCAGCCTTTGGCAGTTAAACACCGGCTCCTATCAATCACTGGAGACACTGGATTGCAGTGGGAGTGTGTCCATGACAGAGAGTTTTGTTGAAAGAAACAAAACACGCTCAAAGGCCTGAGCTAGCAGAATTCTGGTGAGTCCAGCCATTGGTGAAACTCACTTTTTGTCTGGGTCAGGCAGAAACAAGGGCAGCAGAACAAGCTAACTAATAGGTACTATAATATTTTACACAGTAGTTTCTACTTTGACATGCCTTAAGGACAACCAACCAATCAAGCAGGTTAAACGTACCCAGAAAACCAAAACCTCTATAGGGAAATGCTGGTCTTTTTTCCTGAAATGTTTTTCTAAACTCTTTATCATGATAAAACCCATCTTGTATATATGAGTCTGAACATCTACTCAAAGAGCCTTTCATAGTTGCATTCTGAGGGTCAGCCTCAAATATTCGCTGAAAAAATGAGGGTGGGAGTGACCGTCTACTGGATGAATACATTTTTCTAGCAAAAGACGTATTCTGGTGATGTCAGTTAAAATTGGTGGTTACTGTTTCCTCCAATAAAGGGAGAGAGCAGATGGAGGACACAGAGGTGGGAAGACAGCCCCTACTCAGGCCTCAGGTTTGAAGTGTTCCTCCTCGCTCCTCGCCCCACCCCAATGGTAGTAAATGTCTTCCATGAGCCCTTCTTCAGAATCTTGTGTCGGTCATCCATGTTTGAATTACGTACCATGCTGAATATTCCTGAAACACGTCCCGTCACCCAATTCAACCAGCATTTCTGCAGCTTCACATATGAGACAGGTACTGAGTTGGGCACCAGGGTCCCCAAGGGCACCAGACACTGTCCCTTCTTCAAGGAATTCATAATCTAACAGAGAGGCCTGTACATGGCCAACCAGTGTGAAAAGTGATGAGAGAATTTGTGTCTTCCTATGTCAGGGAAGAGGGAAAGAGGTGTCAGGAAAGTGTGGGATTAGCTGAGTGGGGCCTTATTACATTCCAGACATACGTAACAGTAGAAGCAAGGTCATGGAGAGGGGAAGTGTGCCTCACCTAGAGAAGTCTCCAGCAATCAGGGTTGTTGGGCAAGTAGAGGAGGAACCAAGCTGGAGACATTGGAGCAGACTATGAAGGTCCCTGCCTGCCCATGTAAGCTTTATTTGGGGGCACTGGGGAACCACAGAGAATTTTTTATCAGTGAAATGACTTGGTCAGACATAGTTTTTAAAAATAATTCTGAGGCCAGGTGCATGCCTTAATCCCAGCAGTCTGGGAGGCTGAGGCAGGAGGATCGCAAGTTTAAAGCCAGCCTCAGCAATTTAGCGAGGTCCTAAGCAACTCAGGGAGACCATGCCTCTAAATAAATTATTAAAAAAGGGCTGGGGATATGGCTTAGTGGTGAAGTGCCCCTGAGTTCAATCCCCAGTACCAAAAAAAAAAAAAAAGAAAGAAATTCTGAGGTCAGATTGTGGAATGGGTTAGAAAGGAAAAGACCAAAGACTTGAAGACCAGTTATTCAAACATAAGAAGAGTAACAGCAGAAATTGCAAGTAACAAATTTGAAAATATTAGAGGAAAATGAATGGGAGTTGGCAGCCAAGTGGACCTAGACGTAGGAAAAGGAGCAGAACCAAAAATGTTGCCAAGATTCTTACTCGAGGGAACAGTGACAACGTGGACCTAGCTATGAAAAGAGACAGGAGATCAGGATTGGGGCTGGAGGAGGAAGCTGAGAGGTCTCACTGCAACAAGTTGGCGTGAGACATCTTGATATAGCCCGGAAAAAACTGAAAGGCAGACCTGGAACTGAGGGAGGTGGGGCTAGACATCAGCGTTTAGATGCACTGGCAACCCCAACATGAAGGACCAAAAAAAAAAAAATTTTTTTAAAAAGGCAAGTAGTGCTAAGCAAGGAAGAAGGGGAGAAAAAGAAAAAGGACAGTGTGGCCACAGAACCTGAGGCAGGACCTCATTTCAAAGCAACAGTAGCCAAATAGTGCAGAGAAGTCAGGAAACCTGGAGAACCTAGAGTCTAGAAGGAGGTCATCACATTTGACAATAATTCAGAACTTTCCATATATATATATATATTTGTAGATGGACACAATACCTTTATTTTATTTATTTGTTTTTATGTGGTGCTGAGGATCCAATCCAGTGCCTCTCACGTGCTAGGCAAGCTACCACTGAGCCACAACCCTAGCCCTAGACCTTTTCTTAAGCGGTTTTAGTACAGCTGTCTTATGACATGGGTATATGGTGCAGTACTAATTACCATCTCCATTCTCAGATGTCGAAGAACTATGTTGTAAGTAGGATTCAGGACATTAATTATTTATTAAAAGCTAATAATGGGATTCAAGCCTATTAGGTTAAATCATTGCAAATATAAAGCAACAATTAATTACCTCTCATTTCAGACTATTAAAGATGCAGGACAGGGGACAGGGATATAGCTCAGTGATAGAACACTTGCCTAGTACACACAAGGCCCTAAGTTTGATTCCCAACACTGCAAAATAAGCACACACCTGTAATCTCAGTGACCTGGGAGGCTGAGGAAGGAAAATCATAAGTTTGATGCCAGTCCAGGCAACTTAGTGAGACCCTGTCTCAAAATAAAACATAAAAAGGGCTGGAAGTATAGCTTGGTGGTAGAGTACTGGAGGCAGGGAAAGCAGGATAAAAAATAGAAAGGAGCTGGGTGCAGTGGCACACGCCTGTAATCCCATCACTTTGGGAGGCTGAGGCAGGAGGATCGCAAGTTCAAAGCCAGCCTCAGCAATTAGCAACTCAGTGAGACCCTGTCTCTAAATAAAATACAAAAAAGGGCTGGGGATGTGACCCAGTGGTCCAGTGCCCCTGAGTTCAATCCCTGGTACCACAAAAAAAAAAAAAAAAAAAGAAAGAAAGAAAGAAAGGAAACTCTAAGAATTAAGAGCAATGTAATTGACCTCTACCCAAATATCAGCTGGCACAGCTACTGGAAATAAGCACTCTAAAATAAACATGCACAGGTTCAAATCCAGCTTTTTAAAAAAAAAATATATTTATTTATTTACTTTAGTTGTACACAATGCAATGCATTTATGCTTACTTGGTGCTGAGGATCGAACCCGGGCCGCACGCGTGCGAGGCGAGCACTCTGCCGCTGAGCCACAGCCCCAGCCCTCAAGTCCAGCTTTAACCCTAGTAGGTGGGTAACTGGATAAGTTAACCTCTTCAAGCCTGATCTTTTTCATTGCTGAATTAGGATAATAATATTATGGATGTGACATTAAATAAATACACATGAAAACTTTCAGCATAGTGCCTAGCATATAAGTTCTCAATAGATGAGGATTTATTGTTATAAATGCATTATTATAATAGGGCTTCACTTCAAAATTAAAATGTGTTAATTCAGTCACACATAATTTCAAACATTCATTCTTTAGTTGTTTAATCAATAAATATTTATGAGCCACTCCCCTCTGTATACCAAGCATGGATCTTGGTGCTGAGAATAGTAAAAGATAAAAATAAAAAAAGAATAAGACCCAGTTCTCCATCACAAGAAGCCTGGTCAATGGTATAGAAGGCAAGTTGATAATAGCAAAACAAATGACCCATACGATGACAAAAGAATGAGAAAGGTTCCCTAAAATACAAAGGAGGAGGCATTCAGTGTCACCCAAAGACCTGATAGGGAAGGGACTGTCAGGAAGGCAGTGATGATGAGTGACGCTTCAGCTTTACAGGGAAAACTGCAAGGATATTTTTGAGGATGATAATAAATATTAAGGTGTCATCTCTCTCTCTCTCTCTCTCTCTCTCTCTCTCTCTCTCTCTCTCTCACACACACACACACACACACACACACACACACACAAAATCCCTGAAAAAAATGTCAGAGAAAGAGAAGTTCTTTGCCCAAGGGCAAACAGAAGAGAAAAGGAGCTGGAAGCAACCCAGACTCACGTCACCCTGTTCAAGGAGACGCTCCGGCTGAAATACATCATATAATACTTACACCTTCCCCACCTGAGTGTGGGCTACACGCTCTACAAAGCAAACACCTACCTGTCCTCCAAAATCTACAATCTAAAAATAGCCAAGCTAATCTATGAACACATCCAAGAACTTTGATGACAAACTATCCTCCAAAGACAGTGTCCTCAAATACTTTTCAAGTTCAATGTGGCCCCAAAGGTGAGGGCATTAATACATGTTTGCCCTTCCCTCTGGGGGAAATATTAAAATTGAGGAATGGGGGTCCTCAAAAAATTAAAAATAGGATATGTGATGATCTAGCAATTCTACCCCTAGGTATATTAGTGTCAAAAGAAGTGAAAACAGGGTTCTGAAGAGATACTTGCACAACCATGTTCATAGCCGCATTATTCACAATAGGTAAGTGTGGAAGCAACCCAAGTGTCCATCAACAGATGGGGAAGAGAGAGAATGTGAGTTAGCACTTAATGGATAGTGTTTAGGAAGCTGGAAAATGGAAATGGATGATGGTGATGGTTAGAGAGCATGTGAATGTCATCATGCTACTAAACTGTACATTTAACAATGGTTAGAATGGTAAACTGTATGTTATATATATTCATCACAGTTTTTAAAAAATGTTTAATTGCATGGTGGCCATGTTCATTAAATAACTATTCATCATCTTTTAGAGAAAAGGAAAACATTCTGTTTCTGACAACTAGATGCAATGACATCTGAAGAACGCAGGAGAGCATGAGTCAAGGCATGTCAGAAAGTTCTTTGTCTGAAGGAACAGTATCCAGTTACCATGGCTTGGGAATGAATGCCTTTGTAACCCACTAAGAAAGTAGCTTTGTGGGCAGCCATCATCTGACAACTTTTAGTTAATATAATCCCTGTGTGCCAGCACCATCTCATTAAGAGATGATTGCTGATGTGCACATTTCAACAATCACTCTAAGTATAAATATCAATAGAAAAATTAAAATTAAATACATTTTTAAAAAATTCTAATTTCCATATGCAAAAGCACTATGGCTTTATATAAGACCTGTAACTATGATTCATAAATTAGTTCTTGCCCTTAAGAGCAGAGTGGCACACACTTATAATCCCAGCCACTTGGGAGGCTGAGGCAGGAGGATCATCACAACTTGGAGACCAGACTCAGCAATTTAGTGAAATTCTGTCTCAAAATAAAAAACAGGGCTGTGGCTATAGCTCAGAGGAGAAGCGCCCATGGGTTAAATTCCAGTAACACACACACACACACACACACACACAGGCACACACAAACATAGTCAGCACTTATATTCAAATAAGTGGTACATGTAACTGGCCCTTTAACATGTTTGAAGAAGGCAAAGATCACTGTGGGATGGCCTATTCTAGAAAGACTGCCCAGCCTTCTTTTTTTTTTTTTTCTACTAGGAACTGAACTCAGGGGCACTCAACCACTGAGCCACATCCCCAACCCAATTTTGTATTTTATTTAGAGACAGGGTCTCACTGAGTCACTTAGCACCTCGCTTTTTCTGAGGCTGACTTTGAACTCGCAATCCTCCTGCCTCAGCCTCCCGAGCTGCTGAGAGTACAGGCATGCGCCACCACACCTGGCCTGCCCAGCCTTTATCCTGAGTTCTGACTGATGTTTAGGACTCAGCAAGCAGAGGCAGACAAAGCTGGTTTAAGTAGAGGGTTTGCAATTGTACAGGGTAAGAGATAAAAGGAGGGGGAAAAAGGCTGGAGCCAAAGTACAAGGGTTCTTAAACATCAACTTGATGAGTTAGGATTTCCACCTCTACCCAGAGAGTCACTGGAAGATTTTGAGAAGGGTGTCATGTGGTCATAATGGTTTGGAGAGGGAGTCCTTCATTGATAGAAAATTGTTTTCTTAAACGACATACAAGAAATGGTTGGGCTGGGATTGTGGCTCAGCACGCCTAGCACGTGCGCGGCCCAGGTTCAATCCTCAGCACCACGTAAGAATAAAGGCATTGTGTACAACTAAAACAAATAAATAAATATTTAAAAAAAGGAAAGAAATGGTTGACCTCTTAGACTAAGACTGGAGTAGGGGAAGACTTCTATTTTTCACCATATACCCTGTATGATGTGGACATACATTTTAACCATGTACATGAATTCATTTTATAAAGTTCAAAAGTTTTATTTAATATGAAAATCTGAAAACATTTTAAAAAACATGTTTGGGCTTTAACCAGTAAGTTCAAAGCGCTTCTAATCATAAAGTAAAGTGTATTTCAATCTTGTTTCTACCCTATCTTAATCTTCATCACATAGCAGAGATGTTGCGAAAATGATGTAAAAGAAATAGCACAAAGTGCACAGCCCCATCTAAGGCTTCACTTCCAAACAAACAGATGTCATGAATCATCCACAATAAAACATCTCCTTTTGGATATGTTTAAATGAAAACTATGCCCAAGACTATTCTAAATCAGATCTTCAATGAAAACAGAAATAAAAAATAATAGACCATGGTACATTTGATAAAATATATCACCATCTCAGGAACTGGACTTTTTATTCTTCCAGTTGTTTAGGACAAAAACAATTAAGATGTTCTTGACATATTATTTTCCTCTCATCCTCTATATTCAAATTCCACCAACTCCACCTTCAAAATATACCCAGAATCCAACTCCTTATCACCACTACCATCACCTTGATCCACACTCTCTCACCTGCATCATGACAGTACCTGTCTTTGGGTTCCCTGCCTGCACTCTTTTTCCCCACAATCAATCATTCCTCAGAGAGGTCCTCTTTAAACATAATTCTGACCAAATCACTACCCTGCTACAACTTCCAGTGGCTTCTTATTTCGCTCCAACTAAAATCCAAACCAGAATCTCTTCTCCCAAACAGCCCACTTCACTTCCTTTGAGTCTCTGCTGAGATCAAACCTCATCAGAGACTCCTTTCCCGTCCATCCTACCTTGCATAACTGAACTCCCCACCCCTTGTGTCACCACTTTATTTTTCCTTTCTCTCTTTTTTGGTACTGGGGATCAAACCCAGGGCCTCAGGCATGCTAGGCAAATGCTCTTCCACTGAGCCTCATCCCCAATCCATCTTAGTTTTCATTTTGAGAGAGGGTCCCACTCTGGGCTGGCCTTGAACTTGGAATCTTCCTGCTTCAGCCTCCCCTAAAGCTGGGAACCCAATAGCTGGGAACTATTTTTCTTTTTAACACCTGAAATTATCATCTATATCCATTTATTGCTTATTGTTGTCATTTAGTGTCTGTGTGTGCTCTATGATGTCAGATTTTTTTTTTTTTTTTTTTTTTTTTGCCATATTCACTGCTATATCCCCAGGACCTAGATTATGTCTGGTAAATAAATGAGAGTTCAATAAATATTTGTTGAAGATGAAAGTAAACAGAAATCAAGGCGCTTGAGATCTCTGGACAAAAAAAGAAGTTCAGAAGTCCAAAATAAGGCATAAGCATAATGATACTTCGTAAACTTGGGAAAAGGGATTGAAAAAGGCAAAACACCAATTGATGGACATAAACCCATCATTTATCTGTGTCATGCCACTGGGAATCCATTAATTTCTGCTTCACAACAGCATTAATGTATACTCCATAGGGCCATTCTTGAGTTTTGGTGGCTACGTTAAAGTGAATACCACAACAAGTTTCCCTCTCCCTCTCTCCAAAACCAATGAACTTGGAAAGCTTTGCTGAAGGAAGAAAGCAATCACTGTCTCATCCAGGGAGCCCAGAATATTCAATTACCCCCTGGAGGAGAGGATCTGGGAAAAAAGCCCCAAATATGGAACTAGGAAACTGGGGAAAGTCAAGGTTCTAACATGAATAAGTAAGGGGATCTTGGGCAAACCAGTGTACCATATTTCCCCAACTATAAAGCAGTAATAACGAGATCTTCCCCTGGTGTGGTGACTGTAAGAGGTGACATACAATAGTATCCTGAAAACTGAGTGGGTTATACGTCATCTGTGTGATTGTCACCTTGTACTAGAACGAGTCCATCTTGAACAGAACTCTAATTCACCTTCTCTTCACCACTGCTAGGAAGCTTTGTCTAAACAAAGATCTGGATTAGGTCTTCCCACTCCCCATACCTCCACTTAAAAACCTGCATTGATTTCAACATGCACTTCAAAACTTCACAAACTAGCCAGGCATGGTGGTGCACACCTGTAATCCCAGTGGCTCAGGAGGCTGAGGCAGGAGGATCCCAAGATGAAATTCAGCCTCAGCAAAAGTGAGGCACTAAGCAACTCAGTGAGACCCTGTCTCTAAATAAAATACAAAATAGGGCTGGGGATATGGCTCAGTGGTTGAGTGTCCCTGAGTTCAATCCCTGGTACAAAAAAAAAAAAAAACTTCACAAACTGATCCCAAACCATCTTATCTTCTGATTACACTTCATCCACATGGAACTGCTTCTCATTTCCTAATCTACTCTATTTCACATCTGTGCCTGGCCATGTATACCCATCTCCCCTTCTTCCATTCTGGAAATCCTAGACAATTTCAAGTTTCCCAGGACTCCGACCTGCATTAGACCTTCCTCCTGCAGCCTTTCTCTGACAACACCATTCTTGCAAGCATGCTATTGAATCCTTGCTTGTTTGCAAGTCTGCTCCCCAACAACAGATCAGCCAGTCTCTACCTGACCCCTTTTTGTATTCTCAGCCCATACCAGTGTAAGGCACTCAGTAGATACCCAGTGTTTGCTCTTCTTGAATATATCTCAGTTGCTTCCTCAGGCTTCCCAGCTCTGATTCTCTATGACTTATGGCTCGCAGCCAGCATTACGAAAGGCCTTTTCTTACTTTTGCACTCCTGAGGAAACAGGCTAGAAGGGGAAGCTGCCTCCCCACTCCTAAGGGCCTTCTGGAAACAAGCAGGAACTGAGCACAGGGACAGAATGAGGCTCCAGACCTCTTTCCAGTTCCCATAAGACATGTAATTAAGCATGCCTAGTTTTATTTGAAGAGCTATGAATTCTCAAATAAGATACACCCATATTTAAGTCCGGTACAAATAGAAATCATTTTCAATTTGTTCATTTTCAGGATTATCCAAGTTTCTGCTCCTTTTCACAATGGCGGAAACTTCCTGGACTGACTATAATTCAAAGCAATTATTGTTCTTTGACTGTCAAAGTGCCCTGTTATTCTTTTCATAAATATTCTGGATGATCTGAGCCCAGTTCAGTGCTAAATCTCTTCTTTTCTAGTCCTATGCCTTTTCACTTGCTAAATTTATAGCTTTCAAATGAAAGAAAGGAAGGAAGCCCTCTTTTGCCCCCACTGCTAACACGATATATGTCTGGATTTTAATTGCCCTTTAATTATACCCTCAGCTAGATGTGCACAGGTAAAGTGGAAATAAAACATTATGGCAAAGCCTGAGAAGGACTTGCTGAGGTAGGAAGAAGACAGCTTTTAATATTTCCTGTAACCAAAGGAAGGAAAGAGCAAAATGAGAGGTGGTCTGGGAATGACATATGCTAGCCAGGCAATTCACTGAGGAAGCATTTTCGGTGGCTGCCTTTGCTCTGTGAGCTGCAAGGCTGGTGAACCCCTGGTGGTCTGATGTTCAGCTAAGGTTGGGTGAAAATGGAAGAACTTGAATTGCGTGGCTGAATTAAGAAATAAGCACAGTGCCGGGCATGGTGGGGCAGGCCTGTAATCCCAGTGACTTGGAAGACTGAGGCAGAAGGATTGCAGGTTCAAGACCAACCTCAGCAATTTAGCAAGGCCCTAAGCAACTTGGTGAGAACCTGCCTCAAAATTAAAAATAAGCAAAAGGAATTCTGCTGTCATATATAACTAATTAGACCAAATAAAAATTTTAAAAAATTTTAAATAAAAAAAAAAATTAAAAGGCTGGGGGTGTAGCTCAGAGGTTGAGTGCCCCTGGGTTCAACCCCTAGTAACAAAAAAAAAAAAAAAAAAAAAAAAAAAAAAAGGGAGAGAGAAGAAGAAAGAAAGAAAGCACAGCAACAAAGGGAAGCACTATGACATTTTCTAAATATTTACCACGGGGAGTTGACTATTCAGTGAGTGGAGTCAGGTCTGACAGTGGATTCTCCTGACCGCCTCCCTTGATCTCCCTTGATCTCCATCTCCAAAGCCAGGAGACCTTTACCTCCTGGGGCTGTCAGAGAAAATGGACATCTCTGAGATAACCCCAGTGAATGGTGCCTGATGATTCTGGCTCACAGACCACTGAGTGTACTCCTTTTCCTCAGATTTCTTTAAAATAGAGAAGCAGCCAAAGACTTGTCTATAAAGACCAACTCAGTCAACACAAACTACTTTGAAGATAAAATACCTCTTTGCAAGTATTCTCTGCCCTACATTTTTGGCTTGTAATATCTGCATGGTTCCAGAGTCCAGTATCCATGGACTTCCCTGCTAGGCCTCATCATAAAATTTCTCATCAGCTCACACAACACAGTTATCTTCACTCCCAATCCTCCCAAGTCAATTGATACATGGTAACCTGCAGGTCTGAGATTATAAAAAAAAAAAAAAAAATCATGGATAATGAAGAAATGTATTTTATATCACTTCAAAACTCCCACTGGTCACATTTCCAACCATTTTAGGCCTTGAGCTGAGAATAACATTCTGGGTTTAATTTTGAAATTTAAAACAAAACTCTTCAAAAGCAACGATGATTAGGTTTAGATTAAAACAGGTATCCGATAGTGCCAATAGTTCCCTAAAGTCCTCCCCCCAAAATGCCACATAATTATTTGTCTTAAGATTTGCACTGTCTCCAGATAGTAGTGTGCACACCTTTTATGTAAAAATGTTTACACATCTGTATACCTAACTAGCAAGAGGGAGATTAAAGACTAAGTTTAGCATTTAATGTTCATGAATGTCTCCTCTCCTGCCTGTCCCCAATACCTTTTCTTTTTTTAGATTTCACTAAGGTAAACGTATTAGATATTAAAGTATGTCTTCTCGTAAGCTCTCCAAAAAGGAAAGAAAATCTCAGTAGTTTGGTTAGGCAAAACTTCAGAAAATACACCATACTGGCAGAGACAAAAAGAAAGAGGAAAGAGATAGGCTAGAATGATAAGAAGTACAGAAGACATAAAAATGACCAGCAAGGCCTCACCTTTAAGCAAGTAACTACACAAACAGAAGGCTGGACTCAGTGACCTCCAAGGTCCCCTCCAACTCCAGTAGTGTCTGCCTCATGAATTTTTTATAGTCATCCTCTGTCCTATCACACTGTCCCTATGCATCATCAAGCCCTCCTGGCCACTTCCAGAACTGAAAGGAAAATCTGTTTAAAAAAAAAAAAAAAAAAAAAAAAATCCATGCTTTGACTACTGCCAAAATTACAATTCCGTCCTTGAAACAATGACCTGAAAATAATGGGCAAGGCTAAAAACCTCTGAGCAAATAAGTGCCCAATGCTGTCTTTAGGCAATATTTTTTAAGCTTCTCTGATATAGACAAAATTATTACCTGAGGTCCTGGGAGCAAAGGTTGTAAAGCTAAAAAGACAATGAATGCTACACCCAAATCTTTCCAAGCTGTACTCATATATCCCCTGCTGAGTGTCTAACCTCAAAGACAGTGGAACCAAACAGTAGAGCTTGAATACTGGCCCCATCTCTTATCAGCTATGTGATGTGAGGCAAGTTATTTAGTTCCCTGAACCTGTTTCCTCACTTAAAATGCTGATTATATGAGCTAACTTGCAGAGTTACTGTGACAATAAGAAAATATAAAGAAAACTCTGACCACTCATTTATTTATTAAACAAAGATTAACCGAGGATCCACTACCAGTCAGGTTTCAAGTTAGACACTGGTACATAAAAAATAGAACAAATGAAACCTATTGTTATTTTTATTTACTAAAAACAATCTGTTTCCAGAACTGTGGCAGACTATCTGACTTCAGCTCAAAACTTTCATTCACACTTTGCTTCCTTAAAAATAGTCATCTTTATTTTGCCAAATATGATTCCAGATGGGAACCTGCTGTGCTTCCCCCCCCACCAAAGTTAATTATCCAGCAGGTATTCTGCTATAAGACACCTTCGGAACACTTGAAAGAAGCAGCAACAGGAGTGAAAGGTAGTATCCCAGCTCTCTGCTGGGCAGGCCACTCAGGAAAACTTGATATGCCTGTGCTCTGAGGCCCAGCCTGGATGCCTGAGAGTTTTTGGGTGCTTTCAATTCCATAAGCGGACTGAGTCTTCCGAGAAATCAAAATTACAGGACTGGCTCATCCCCAACCACTGCCACTGGGCCACTGATAAAACTTGTAGCAATAACTAAAGAATCACATTTTTATAATATAGGGTTTATGTCTTTCAACTGTGCTTTAACTCAAGAGTTTGATAAAGTTCTGTATAGATGACCCACCTATGGAATCAGCTGGCTTCAAGGCTGGTAGGCTCTTCTTCACTGTAAGTTTAATTCTCCTTTTGCTAGCTAGCCTGAAAGCTTACAGGGGAGCTTACCAGGTTGGGTTCTGGCTATCCAGTACACATTAACAAACATTTTGTACTTAAAAAGGAGTTGTCAATGGCATTCTGGTACTCAGAGCTCATCTCAAGAGTACAAGTATGATCCTAGTATAGCAGATGACCTGCCCTGGGTCAAAAATGTAAGGAGTGGTCAAAGAGTGATCTCTAGAACAAAATTCAGAATCATCTGTAAAGCTATGGATAAGTTAGTGGGCAGTATAGATGTGCCTAGAATTTTTTATTTGCAAACTCCTCTCATTCAGGGGCTACCTGAATCACCTTAGAAACTTAAGTACACTTCACGACTGCCACAGGCATGGGTTTCGCACCGCTGCCTCCTATCTGGAGGTGACAGCCTAAGCCTCCCCACAGAAGTTCTCAGCACAAAAAGACTGTCACTATATTCTCCTACCCCATCCCCCAGTAAGATGCATCTGAAATTTTTCCAAAAAAAAAAAAACAGTGGCTTCTTTACGTTTTCCTTCAGCGTATTAAACTTGTTATTATTAACTCCTGGCACCTCTAATTGCTCACTGAAAACAGTGGTTTAGATATTAATAGTCTATAAGTCAAGGCCCTACCTAAGACACGTTGTCAAGGAAACAGTGCTCAAGCCCTTCAGCTACTTTCCCCCTTTGGAAGTCTGGGTGAGTTGGTGGGAGCTGGGGATTGTGTGAAAGCTCCTGTTATTTCTCCATTTTCTGCTATTTCTCAGGGTCAAGTTGTTGGAGGAAGAGGAACCGGTGAGGGGATGAGGGTAGTAGCGTGGACTGTGCAAACCTGGAGGAGAGGAACTCTTCCGCGGAGGAAGGGTAGGGGTCTTTAAAGTAAGGCTCCAGGCACTCAGATCTTTTTTCTGTCCGCAGTCCGCCCCCACGACTCTCCTCGTGGCGCGCAGCTACTGGGGACCCGGCCCCCTCTGCTACCCTGCCCTGCCCTGCCCTGCCCTGCCCTCCCAGCCTAGGCGCAGGGCGGCCCGGGAACGCGCAGCCAAGTTCCAGAAGAGGACCTGAGCGGCCCCAGGGCTGAGAAGCCGCACAGTGGGAGGCAGTGGGAGCAGTGCGGAGGTCGGATCCCCTTTGCTCCCAGGACGGGGTCTTGGAGGAGGAAGCCATGAACGCGCACCCCCTCAGCTCCCTCCCATCGCCCCCAAGTGACTCTCTAAGACCCGCCTCTCCAAACCTGGCGCCCAGCTCGCCAAGCGCCTCAGAAGCCCGCACAGGTTCCCGCGTCCCGGGATGACTGCTGTCGTAGCCGCCAGGGCCTCCGGGGCCCTGCACCCGACCCACTCCACGCCCGACACCTGGGACAGGGCTCACCCCCTTGATCCCCTGGGCCCTGCGCTCGCGCCGCGCGCCCCAGCCTTGCGCACCCGCACCCAGCTCCCTCCGGCCACTGGGCCCTCTTGGGACTCACCTGCGCTGGGGCTGAAGCCGCGGCCACCCCGAGCCTGGGGGCGGCGGCGGCGCAGGGGGAGGAGGGCAGCGCGGGGCTCCTGGCACAGCGGCCGCCGGGCGCCTGGTGCTGCCGAGCCACGGACCCGCCCAGAGATATAAATAACATTATCTGAGGAGGGACATTCCTGCCGGGGGACATCGCTGCTGCCGGGACCAGATAGTCCCGCGGCGGGGGCGGGGAGGCGGGGCCGCAGCCTCCCGCAGCGCCAGGCCCAGCCCCCGCCTTCCCCACCCACTCCTGCACCTGCCAATCAGCCTCCGCGCCCGGGGGCACCTGCCGGGCCTCCACCGGCTGCCGGGGCGGGCCTCTGCCTCCCAGCCTTCCGCTCGAACCCGGGGCGCCCCCATCATCGCTCAAGTCCCCTAATCCCGCGCCACCCAGTGCTCCCTGCAGCGGGAGCACAGCTTGACTCTGCAGCTCGGGCCTAATTCGTGCGCCCAGAGTGGCAAGCTGGCTGCAAAAATGAGCCCTCCAGCTTTTCCCGCCCTGCGTCCCCACTGTATACAATCCTGTTTTTTAAATACATTAAAAGACACTCTTAGGACGTAGGGTGGGCAAGGCAGGCACCCGGGCAGTGCGCCCCCGCCGCCGCGGCGGGTTTAGGAGAGACAGATTGTTCCCGGGGACTGGTGCGTTAGAAAGCGTCTTCCCGGCCGGTGGTAAGAGCAGACGCTGGGAGCGCAGGGGGTGGGCATTGGGCCCGAGGCCCCCGCCCCCACCCTGCCGGCTCGGTGTCGCTGTTTCTGCCTGCATATCCAGTGCAGTCCGGCGAACCCGGGCAATGCTGGCTGCGCGCAGCCCGCAGTCCCACGGCGATCGCATATTGCACGCACCATAATCAACAGGCAAGCCGCCACACCCGCCCACCTGCACCTCTAGGTCTGCCCAGGTCTCGAACCAGTGAGGGCTTCCTCACTGCAAGTCTGGATAAGATGGGATACAGTAGGCCAGAGTAAACACTAAAACCAATTGTGCCAAAAAGGAACAACAAGTCACCTCCAAGTCACCTCGGGAGAGAGACACCAAAAAATACGGGCAGCTTGCGAGGCAGTCCATTTTCTTGACTTTCTCACAGTACAAGGTCATTGCTCAGTAAGGTTTGTTGTACGCCTTGCTCTAGCTTTCGTCTCTCTTCTCTACCTGCTGTGCCTGGGATGATTTCTCACCAGCCATCAACCCAGATAATCTCAGGTATTATGGAGGAGATGGCAGTGGAGATTAAAAGAGCATAGATGCGGAAGAGAATATTAACTTTGATTCTGCCTGGTATTCTTAACAAGGGAACAGCCTTACCCTTGAGTTATTTGTTTGAGAGTATAATTATGCTGTTTTCCAGGATTCATCAGGGAAAGGGTGTTTAATTGCCAGATGTTCAAGCTTAGTTTATATATTAAATGTATGCAAAGATAGTTCAGTGCTGCAGCAACACTTCTTGAGAGTAGGTAGGCATTTGGACACTAAGTGCTAAGTGGGGCAAATCTGACAGGTATTACAAAGCCACAGGACCCTTCACTCTATCCCCTCTTGTCTGGGACCTTATTATAGCTCAATTTCCCAAGAGATTCTAGTAATACAGGAAAGATGATACAAGAATAGTCGTGGTCATCCATTAGATTAGCAGTCATGCCCTCCCCGCTTTGCTGATAACATTTATGAATCCATCCGTAGGGTCTGGGGGTGTAGCTCAGCATGCTGAGGCCTCCGGTTCAATCTCCAGCACAAAGAACAGAACAGAAAAAGAATCATTTGTTTATTACTGAGTTAGAAACAGGTCTCTTTTGTGGGGAAAATAAAAATTCTTTAAGAACCATTTTCTGGCAAGGAAACTCAAGAAAAACAGGCCAACTTCAAAAGCCGAGACTGTTATATATCTCAAGTAGAAATCCTTGATCTATTTTTGAAAGGGAAAAAAAGAGGGAACTTATGTATTTATTTTTTTAAAACTTGTATGAATAAACTTATTAAATAAATTCATGATGCCTTAGAATTGCAGCTCTGCCAGTACATAATTATATACTACCCGAAAGAAATAATTTCTTAGCTATAGGTTTGTGGCACTTAACTGAATAGTTGCATACATATCTTTCTTTGTATTCTTAAAATTTATAATTTTCAACCATAGAAAAAAATTAATATGATAAAAGCTCCAAAGCAGCAGACAGATTACCTCAAGATTTTACAAACCAGCACAGCGGCTTTAGTTATCTCCACTTTAGCTGAAAGCTAAATAATTCAATACAACCTCATTTGCTACAGATCCTGTTATCCTGACAGCATCCTCAAATGCTTTACGGCTAATAGAGTTACAGTGAAATGATAAATCAGAACTGAGGGAGAGAGGAAGTTTATAAGTACAGAGGGAAAGGACATTGTCAAATAAGGGAGGGAAAAAGGCTGATCTCAGAGAGCAGGAATTTGGGAGAGTTAAGGAGGTAGAAGGAAATGTTGAAAAAGGATTCATTGTTGAGGTCATTGTTGTAGACAATAGGAGGTCAAGTCTGCAGGGTCCTCCTCAGAAGTGTTTAGAATGTCTCTCAGAATTGTCTATGTGCAGGGTGGAAAATTGGTCCTCATCATTTTCGGGCCCATGTTGACACCCTACATTTTCAACCTCCTCCACCCCAGGCAATCTGCAGCACTGGGGGAGTTCTGGAACCAAAAGGGGAGGTTTTACATTGGAGGCTACAGTAAATGCTATGATCCAAGTGGGGGAAACCCTTACAGAACTGTCTACACAACTGTAGTTGAAATCAATAGGTGAGACCAAGAGCATATAAATTGGGACACTAGAGACTTCTCACATGGGAAGGAACTTTCATTGGCTTTTTCCATATTCTCTGAAATTTTCACCGTGAGCTTGTATTATTTGGTAACAAATAGAGACAATAAAGGAAATAATAGCTGACGGTTGGATGGAGTACAGAATTGAGTTTCTCTTCCGCTCCAAACTACATAAAAAGATTTGTTGTAAAGAGAATAGGAATCTAAAAACACAGGGAAATAAGGGAAAGGGTGATAATCCCTTTCAATGTTTAGGAAATACTGAAATATAGAAAAGAGCAGGGCGCAGTGGCGCACGCCTGTAATCCCAGCACTTGGGAGGCTGAGGCAGGAGGATCGAAGTTCAAAGCCAGCCTCAGCAATGGTGAGGCACTTAGCAACTCAGTGAGACCCTGTCTCTAATAAAATACACAAAAGGGCTGGGGATGTGGCCCAGTGGTCAAGTGCCCCTGAGTTCAATCCCCAGTACCAAAAAAAAAGAAAAAAAAAAAAGAAAAAAGAAAGAAAGAAAGAAAGAAAAACAAAGCATCTTGTTAATAAGAAACCCAGTGAAGCAGATTTTAAAAGGCTATAGGAAAGCCAGGTGCAGTGGCGCACACCTGTAATCCCAGCACTTGGGAGTCTGAGGCAGGAGGATCATGAGTTCAAAGCCAGCCTCAGCAATGGCGAGGCAATTAGCAACTCAGTGAGACCCTGTCTCTAAATAAAATACAAATAAAATACAAATACAAATAAAATACAAATAAAAGGCCTGGGATATATATTTTGTCTTCATTATCTGAGGTCCTTTCTTCCAGGTGATCTAATCTGTTGGTGATGCTTTCAATTGAGCATTTAGCTTGGTTTATTTCTTCTTTCATTTCCAGAATTTCTGTTTGGTTTTTCTTCAGAATCTGTATCTCCCTGTTGAAGTAATCTTTTGCTTCTTGTATTTGTATTTGGAGTTCTTTATCAAAATGCTCTTTTACCGCCTCTATTTGCTCTCTCATCTCATTTTTTAGTTCATTCTTAAGATCCATAAACATTTAGAATATGTAATTTCTAAATTCCGTCTCTGGCATTTGACCAACTGTGCTTGCCATGGAATCTACTGAGTGGGTATGTTGGTTGGTTTCAGCCACTTTCTTCCCTTGCTTCTTCATAATGCTTGTGTGTCTATTCTCCTAGCACTGTGGGACCTTGCCTATTTCGATTTCACCTTATAGCCTTATGTTTCTCCTGTGGTATAATGCTGTCAGGTCCCCTTATAAATACCTTACAATTTAAGCTCTAACACTTTCTTTACAGAAAATCCCAGTTTGATCACAATGTACAGATTTAGTTAACTCAGGTATTGTTTCCAATTTACTCTGTATGCTTGTGTTGGGGTTTACAGTTTCAGTATTGGACACAGGGGTTGGAGAGGATGTGGGGAAAAAGGCACACTCATACGTTGCTGGTGGGACTGCAATATGGTACAACCGTTATGGAAAGCAGTATGGAGATTTCTTGGGAAAATGGGAATGGAATCACCCTATGACCCAGCCATCCCACTCCTGGGTCTATTCCCAAAGGACTTAAAAACAGCATATTACAGTGACACAGCTACCTCAATGTTTATAGCAGCACAATTCACAATAGCTAGGTTGTGAAATCAACCTAGATGTCCCTCAGTAGATGAATGGATAAAGAAAATGTGGTATATATACACAATGGAATTTTACTCAGCAATAAAAGAGAACAAAATAATGACATTCGCAGGTAAATGGATGAAGTTGGAGAATATAATGCTAAGTGAAATCAGTCAATCTCAAAAATCCAAATACCGAATGTTTCCTCTGATATAAGGAAGCCGGTTCACAGTATTGTTGGGTCGGGGTACATAGGAGGATTAGAGGAACACTATAATGGTCAAAGGGAAGGGAGGGGAAGGGAGGGAGCAAGGGGGGAAGGGGGAAAAAAAGTGTTGAATAAGATGGATATCATTATGCTAAATGCATGATTGAAGACTTGAATGCTGCGAATATACTTTGTATACAAACTGTTTTGTGTAAAAAGATGCTATATATGTATAGTATGAACTGTAATACATACTACTACTATAAATAAAAATTTTAAAAAAGAAAAATAAAAATGCAAAAAAAAAAAAAAAAAAAAAAAAAAAAAAAAAAAAAAAAAAAAAAAAAAAAAAAGGGCTGGGGATGTGACCCAGTGGTAGAGTGCCCCTGAGTTCAATCCCTGGTACCACACACGCACGCACACACACACATACACACACACACACACACACACACAAAAGGCAAACTCTGATTCACAGAGAAAATCAGAACAAAAATTGGTTCAAGCCTGGTGCAGTGGCACATGCCTGTAATCCCAGCAACTCAGGAGGCTGAAGCAGGAGTATCACAAATTCAAAGTCAGCCTTAGCAATTTAGCAAGACCTTGTCTCAAAATAAAAAGGGCTGGGGATATGGCTCAGTGATTAAGTGCCCCTAGGTTCACTCCCCAATAACAAAACAAAACAAAAACAAGTTCAGAATGAATTATTTAGGGAAATTTTAGGCAACAGCCAAAGGATACAAAAAGAGGGGGTCCTGGGACAGAATAATTCATTGACAAGACTTCTTTCCCTTGCTTCCATTAAATATCAGGGGTTTGCCAATGGAATAAGAAGGTAGGTAGAATTCTGGGACACAAGGAACAGAGCCCAGATATCTGCTCACTACCAGAAAGGAACCTTCAGTGTTTCAGGATAGCATGTCCCAATGCTCCACATAAACTCAATGGCTAGACAAACCTATTCTCACGTCCAAAACAGTTTGTGGGAGGAGGGAGACCAATACTATGAAAGAGAAGCACCAAACAACTACTAGAAATAACATCAGAGGAAACCAAGTTAGATAAAGGAAACAGAAGATAAATGATAAATAACAAATTTTATTCAGCAAGATTTGAAAGGATATTTCATCCAGGAGGAAAAAAAAAAAATGAGAAGCCTTAGATACTAAGAAAAAATTCTACAATCTCAAAAATCCAAATACCGAATGTTTTCTCTGATATAAGGAGGCTAGTTCACAGTATTGTTGGATGGGGGTACATAGGAGGATTAGAGGAACACTAGAATGGTCAAAGGGAAGGGAAGGGAAAGGAGGGAACAAGGGGGGAGGAAGGGGGAGAAAAGAAAAAAAAAAGGTGGTTGAATGAGACGGATATCATTATCCTAAATGCATGATTGAAGACCTGAATGGTACGAATATAATTTGTATACAAACAGTTGTATGTAAAAAGATGCTATATATGTGCACTATGAATTGTAATTATTATAAATAAAAAATAAATTTTAAAAAATAAAAATTAAAAAAAAGAAAAATTCTGAAACTAAAAATTCATTAGTTTATAAGCAGAACAAACCAAGATACTGAGTGGATTAGTGAAAGCAGAAGCCAAAAAAATCTTCCCCAAATGCAGGGCAAAAGACAAGAAGATTATAAACTCTTGAAAATGGTGGAAAACCATGGAGGTGAGCCATCCAAGGTCCAATATCTATCTAATAGAAATTACAGAAGGAAAGAAAAGAGAATGGAGAAAGAAAATAAGAAGAAAGTAGAATAAAAATTTCTCAGAGTTGAAGAAAAATATGAATTTTCAGATTATAAAATCCTACTGAATTTAGAGCCTGATAAAGATTTTTAAATATAATTTGCAGTTTTATGAACACTTCAAGTTTATTGTTTTATTTATAAAATCTAGGATCTTGAATAAAGTTAAACCATAAATCAAAACTATAATGAACTAGACTAACACTAATTTGAAAAGTCTTGAGTTCAACTGATCCTAAAAAAAATTAAAAAATTTAAAAATGATATTTACTGAATCACAGAACCAAAGCCATTTGTTTGAAGTAAATAAATAAACCACCTTAAATTACAAACATGAATATTAGGAAGCTATTTTAAAACATAAACCAAACCAGAACAATTCAAATCCTTGTTAATGACAATGAAGGAATCAAGAACTCAAGATACTAGCATATGCATGGCCCTGGAGTCCATGCCCACCATTGCAAAAACAAAACAACAAAACCTCATAATATACAGAAAGCATCAGAATAATAAACATTAGTTCCTTCTTCTTTACTCTTTCCCCAAGAAAGATTTCATGATAATTAGTTGAAATTTCCATCATCTAGGGGCATTTTTATCCTCCACAGTTTTCAAAGGTCAAGAAGCAGTAAACTGGCACCAGGCATGGTGGCTCACGCCTGTAATCCCAGCAGCTCAGGAGGCTGAGGCAGGAGGATTGCAAGTCCAAAGCCAGACTCAGCAATTTAGTGAGGCCCTAAGCAACTCAGTGAGAACCTGTCTCTAAATAAAATATTTTTAAAAGGGCTGGGGATGTGGCCCAGTGGTTAAATGTCCCTGCCTTCAATTCCTACTACCAAAAATAAAATAAACACCAAAAACCAGTAAGTCTAATTTGAAAAGTCCACATTTACAATAGAGAGGAGCTGAGGACCAGGGATCCAATTATTCCCTTTGTATACTTCAAACAGTTGTTTCTGTGGCCTCCTAACCATTCTCCCATTCTCAGGTTTCACTCTCCTTAAATTCTTTCACGACATAGCCAGTCTACTTTCTAAAAAGGAAATCTGATCATGTCACTCTGCTACTTTAAATTGTCCAGTGATTCCCCATTGCTTTCAGGAGATGGTTGTAAGTCTCCCAGAATTTAGCATAGTACTTGACACATCTTATGATGAACTCAATAAAGGCCTGATGAGTGAATGAACATATGAATAAACGAACAAATGAATGAATAAACAAATCATGGAAACTAAAACAGCTTTGCAACTGTGGAGCTTACCCAGAGAAGTAAGTAATTCAAAGTCACTTCTCTTCGACTTAAATATACACCTTTGTGATTTTCTTTAAGAGATTCACTTTTCCATTTATGTTTGAATAAAGTTATTAAGTGAATTCACATTCCCTGAGACATAACTGGCAGTATTTGTACCTGAATTTCACCAGTTCCTTAGCTGCCTTAGCACATCCATACCATTTGTGGGTGGGAAATGGAGTCAAATTACAGATCGTATTTTCGCAGTTATCAAGTTCATCTATGGGGTAATGTCATAACAAAGTATAGCAAGCAGTGATGGTTCAAATGGCCTGTCTGTTTGCTCTACTCTCAATGCCATCTTTAGACCTCATCCTTGGTTATTGGTCTTGCTTCAATCCCCATGCTCAAATATGCCCATGCCTTAAACACAGAGAATTAAAAACATGGAAGAGACTGGTATGGTGGCATATACCTATAGACCCAGCTGTTTAAGAGGCTGAGATGGGAGGATTGAAAATTCAAGACCAGCCTGGTGAGACTCTGTCTCACAAACAAAATAAAACATAGGAAAGTGGGCCAAAATGAATGATAATGAGTAAGTTAATGTTATTTTGACATTAACACTCTATCTTGAGATAGCCTGTCTGTGAATAATCAACAGTACCTAATCCCAAAGCCTTTGTTCTCTTCCTTTATTAATATTTATCAAGCCAGGAACTCAAATCAAGGGGAGGAAAAATAATTTAAAAATCAAGTTTGTTAATAAGGAGTGACAGCTAGCATTCTAACAATTCAACCAATTAAACTATTTTGTGTTTATGTGATAATTATTGCCAGCATAAATGGTCGTGTTAATTGTTTTTATTTGTCAGCAAGCAGTTTACAAATTCACAAGTATTTTTCTCATAATACTAACCAAGACCTTTGGGAAATTTTCAATAAAGTTGGGGAAGATATTACAATAAAAAGCTCCATTACCTCTGCAAATTCATTTCATTTTCTATTCTTTGGGATATTTCTGCAGCTGTTCTACTTCTGTTTGAATATTTCTTCAGTGCTTTAAAGTCTACAAGGAACTACAATTCAACTCAAACATGATATATTTTGCAGAATACAACTGATTCTTATCAAAAACATCATTTTCCCTCATTTTCTTTGGCATATGACAAATTATATCTTTAGAAGACTATTTATCATTTTCTTTTTGCCAAATGCTTTACAATGATTTTTATTTGATTTTGTGCAGTAAATTGCTATCATTACCCTTATTGCTAGATAAAGAAATCAAGAAATCCAAGAGTTTAGGTAATTTTTCAAGATCACGCAGAACTTCGAACCTCTTATTTATTAGACTTGTTTATTCAGGAAGCAGTATCTCATGATCCTTAACTTAAGAGGCTATCGGGATTCCATCACTGACCTGAGCACCACCTAACCTATTTCTCAACTCCCACCCTGCATCTCCACCAAACACTGCCAGAAACAAACAAGTAGGTCATATGATTTTAGGTACTTGACAGATCTCCTGCTCTCATCCCAAAGATTGTACAGAAATTTGTTACCTTATTCCATAAATAAACCACCAAATGCCAATGACCCTGGGGGAGAGTTAGCTTTTAAGGTATAACTTTTTGTTATTGGGACAAGAAAGAAAAGTTGATGCCACTTAGCAAAATTTTAATAGCTAAGAACTTTTTTTCCCCCCAGACAGTAGCGAGGTGAGCTAGAAAGAACAGTAGATGAAAATACCTGGATCCTACCTCCCCTTAACACTCTGCATGTTTCTCATCTGCAAAATGATGGCATTGAATTAACTGGCCTCTAAAGACTTTTTCAGTTTTGGTTTGTTTGTTTGTTTGTTATTGGGGATTAAACCCAGGGGTGCTTAATCACTGAGTCACATCCCCAGCACTCCCCCCATTTATAACTTTATTTTATTTATTTTTTCATATGGTGCTTAGGATCAAACCCAGTACCTCACACATGCTAGGCAAACACTCTACTACTGAGCCACAACCCCAGCCCAGCCCTTTTAACATTTTGTTTTGAAACAGCAACTTGCTAAGTTGCTTAGGGCCTAGCTAAATTGATGAGGCTGGCCTCAAAGTTGAGATCCTTCTGTCTTAGCCTCCTGAGTCTCTGGGATTACAGGCGTGCTCCACCATGCCCAGCTAAGTCTAACTTTTGATATTTTTACACTAGTTCTAATAACATAGAAAAATATGATTATATGTTGATTCTAGTGAAAAGTATAATTCACTTCATTGCTCATCAAAATAGAATTGGTTAAACCAATGTTAAATAAAATCTGTGAGAGGTCATGGATTTGGACTAGACACCTCACCAGGCCCAACAGATCAAACCCCTATAAAGTTCTACCACAGTGACTGAGCATTGACTGGTTGCAAGAGGGCTTGTAACCAATGAACTGGTTAAATTATAACCAGTTGACTGCCTGATCAACTAAACTATAGCCAATAAGTTGTTTTCTATGCCTCAATTCCATTTTTCTATCAATTTGGTCTGATAGTGTTGGTTGGAGTTCTCAGAACCTTCCCTGGTTCTGGGAACAGCCAGATTTATGAATCATTTTTGTTTTGCTTTGCTCTGAATGAGCTCTACTAAATTTAATTGGTCTATGGAATTTCCCTTTTAACACCAATTATGGTGGGTATACATATACACATAAATGATTATTTAAAAGATGATGTAGTTTTATAATTATCGAAAGGGGAAAATGTCATGACATATTGAAATTTTTTAAGGCTCCAAATAATTTCTATTTAACTAAGAAGTATAAAATATTTTATACCAGGCAGGACATGGTGGTGCATGCCTGTAATCCTAGCTTCTGGGAAGGCTGAGGCAAGAGGATCATAAGTTCAAGGCCAGCCTGAGCAACCTAGTGAGACCCTGTCTCAAAATAAAAAGGGCTGGGGATGTAGCTCAATGGTAGAGCACCCTTAGGCTCCATCCTCAGTACTGAAAAATAACAACAACAAAAATTGTATCAGGAAGAATACTCCCCAAAACCTTATTTTCAGATGGTGGAATTTAGAGTAATTCTTATTTCCTTCTGTGATTTTTCTATGACGTTTGGGTGTTTCACAAGCATAGAATATTTTCATAATAGGTAAGCAACAAAGCTATTTTGAACTTGGAGAAAAAGTAGTAAAAGTCCTTAAATAGAAAATATTAAATATTTTCTTGCAAACAAGTTTTTTTGTTTTTGTTTTGTTTTGTTTGGCACTGGGGATTGAACTCAGGGGCACTTAGCCAATGAGCCCCATTCCTAGCCCTATTTTGTATTCTATTTAGAGGCAAGGTCTCACTGAGTTGCTTATCGCCTCGATTTTGTGAGGCTGGCTTTGAACTTGCAATCTTCCTGCCTCAGCCTCTCAAGCCTGGGATTACAGGCATGCACCACCATGTCTTGCCTGGCACAAACATGTTTTGATAGGGAGGAGGACCAGAGCAAGAACAAAATAGCAGTGAACTCAAAGAAAAACAGCGCCTGAATATTTTCATCAATAACTCAGAGCATAAAATAAATACACCACGGAGTGAAGAACTTGTCTTGTCCCACAAACCCAGCACAGCTGATCTCTTTTCCTCAGCTGGTGATACCATCAGCAGTGTAGAGATGGATTGGCCTGACCCATGCTCATTTCCTCACCAGTCCAACCCCTGAACAATGGGAAGATTTGTCAAGCCATCAGATTGGCCCTGGGATCCAATTTGAGGCTATGGAAAGAAATAATCCTAACTACTTAAGGGACAGGGCTGATCTTCGTAACTTTGTTTTCTTCATTAACATGGTTTGATTATTTGAGTTTCCTAAGATTACCTAATCAATCCTGATAATTACACTTATCACTCAGATAAGCATGAAAAAATTCAGAATTATTAGAGCACAGATTAAATTAAATAGGAATCCAAATATGAGAAATCAACAAAGGAGAAAAATGAGCTTTCTAAGTATAATTAAACCCAAATTAAAAACTGATAGGGGAAAAAAATAACAACCTTGTGGGAGTCATAAATACAGTTAGCTGTCATTCAAAAAGTGTGGGGTGGGGCTGGGGTTGTGGCTCAGGGGTAGAGCGCTTGCCTAGCATGTGCGCGACCCGGGTTCGATCCTCAGCACCACGTAAAAATAAAGGCATTGTGTACAACTAAAGCAAATTAATAAATATTAAAAAAAAAAAAAAAGTGTGGGGTGTGGCTGCAACACCCAATAGGAGGATCTCAATGTGGGATCAGAGATCTGTGGCTAAGCTCCTTGATGGATCTTTCTGTTACTTCTCAAGTATTTGCTTTTTACCAATTGTATTGGGCCTCCCATGCTGAAATTAAGTCCATTGATTCAATTTGAGGGTCAATGGCTATATAGGTTAATTATCTAGGAGCTACAGAGGGCACCTATGAGAGGAGCTATGCTCACAAGGAAGAGAATTTCAAAGGTTCAGATCCAGAGCAACTTAGGAAGTCAACTGGTGACTGCATATTGAAGTGCCCCTGAGTTCAATCCTCAGTGCCAAACAAAACAAAACAAAAAAAAAAAACTTGTTTGCAAGAAAATATTTAATATTTTCTATTTAAGGACTTTTACTACACTTTCCCCAAGTTCAAAATAGCTTTGTTGCTTACCTATTATGAAAACATTCTATGCTTGTGAAACACCCAAACATCACAGAAAATCACAGAAGGAAATAAGAATTACTTTAAATTCCACCATCTGAAAATAAGGTTTTGGGGAGCTTCAATATTTCTTGTAGTGCAAAACCACAAGAAAAGTCACTACAGGTTAAGGACAGCCTGTCTACAATTTAGGGTAGTATTTGTCAGTAGTTTATTTTTTTTTTTTTTTATATTTCATGCTTTGCTCTCTGAAAGGATTTTTGAGGAGGTTCTTGCATTTCATTTACCAGAGCAACATCCTGTATCAGTCTTCTCTTCTCGACTAGATTATATAATGCTTGACACTTAATCTGCCTTAAGTTTCTTTTCTGTTGTTCAAGGTATCTGTTATGGTGCTGAACAATGATAGATGGGCATACACAAAAATAATACTGATTTTAATAAGATTTTAATATTCAAGCTGGGCGCGGTGGCACACGCCTGTAATCCCAGCACTTAGGAGGCTGGGGCAGGAGGATCATGAGTTCAAAGCCAGCCTCAGCAACGGTGAGGCCCTTAGCAACTCAGTGTGAGACCCTGAGTTGAGAATAAAATACAAAAAAGGGCTGGGGATGTGGCCCAGTGGTCGAGTGCCCCTGAGTTTAATCCCCGGTACCAAAAAAAAAAAAAAAAAAAAAAAAAAAAGAGTTTAATATTCAGCACAAGTACATAGTTAATTGCTGTTTGTCCTGAGTAATAAAGCCATGTTACAGAGCCTAGCTCTTCTCTACAGAAGACCTAGTGACCACAGGGTGACCACATATTCCTGTTTGCCCAAGAGAGTCCTGATTTGTACCTGTTGTCCTGGCATGACCATTAAGAGAGCTCCCTTGCATTCTCAAAAGTGTGCTGGTTTGGACAACTCCAAATACACAAAAATTCCAATACACAAAATAATTTGGCTTGAGCAGTAAATGAAAGCTTTGTAGCAAAAGACAACAAGTACAAAGTATTTACATGATTAACTACTTGCTATTATACAATTTATCGGTATATAAATTTAAGTCAACTCTGCCCTCTACTGTCTTCTGACAGTATTATAACACTGTTCATTAATTGAAGCTGTTAGTCCTTTTGATTACTTTAGACTGCTGGACCTCAACCTTGCCTGCAGCTAGATTAGCTTTTAAAAGTTCCCACTATGATGCACCCCACACCAATTCTGTCAGAATCTCTGGGGATGAAACATCAATTTTTTTTTGGGGGGGTGGGTACTGGGGATTGAACTCAGGGGCACTCGACCACTGGCCCACATCCCCAGCCCTTTTTTGTATTTTATTAGAGACAGGGTCTCACTGAGTTGCTAAGGGCCTTGCCATTGCTGAGGCTGGCTTTGAACCCGCGATTCTCCTGCCTCAGCCTCCCAAGTACTGGGATTACAGGCGTGTGCCACCGCGCCCGGCTTCAATTTTTTAAAAAAGCCCTCAGTTGGTTCCAAAGCACAGCAAGGTTGAGAATTATTGTTTAGAATGTTAGATCAAATAGTCTATTGTGGTTCACTTAGCTTTTTATTCCCTAGTCCAGATTATACTATAATCATGTCTGGGTAAGCTAAGGAGATTTGACCAAAAAAAAAAGAGTATATCAGGACAAATCTATGTCACTACTGGGAAGATGGCATTTTAAAAACCTTTCCAAGGGTTGATGTTTTCCATGGGCATTAAAAATACTATCTTGGGGCTGGGATTGTGGCTTAGTGGTAGAGCGCTCACCTAGCACGTGCGTGGCCCGGGTTCGATCCTCAGCACCACGTACAAATAAACGAATTGTGTACAACTAAAGCAAATAAATAAATATTTCAAAAAAATACTATCTTTTTTTTTTTTTTTTAAACTTCAGTGATGATATGGACAGTACCTCCTAGAAAATGAGTCCATTCAACCATTAGCCTTGATGCCACAGCTCAGCCCTAATTCTCTGTTGATGGAATTATCTGCTGAGGAAGCTCCAGGATAGCCAAGAAATTTGGACCAGAAGATGGGGGCAAATGAGGTAGAGCTCATTGCATTAAATAACTGCTTCCTTTTTCTTGAATGTTCAGAGACTTGTTAATAGAGTTTATCATATGGAAAAGCACTGATGTGAAAGCCCAGGAAATCTGCTGGAGTGGAAGTTGCACTAATTAGAACATTAACTAAATTAAGTCACTAGGGAGGACTGAATCCCCAAGGGAATCAGAGAGAAAGGAGAAAAATCAGTAATCATGAGTAAGAGAGATTTTTCAGAAATCTAACCAACAAGAGGGTTTTTAACAATAAGCCAAAAATTTGCCTTCCACTCCCTTTTTCTAAAGTTCACCAGACAAAGCTAATCGATCCAGTGTCAGAGATGGGCACTGTTAGATTTTATCCTCTTTTATTTTCTTAATTTTTTAAATAAAATAAATCTGTCATTTTATTTAACATTCATTCTTAAGTTACAGATATGTCAATACAATCTGCTTCTAATGAAAACAACCTTAGTATAATCTTAAAAACATGCATATATACTCAGTAAGATCCTCCACATTTCTAAATAAATTACATGCATGATATACATTAACCAATAAAGAAAACCAATGTAAGAATCCAGGACATTTATTTTTCTGCATGGAGATTTAACTACTGTACAATATGCACACAAAACAAACCCACAAAGCAACTGTGTGTAATAGGTAGTGAGAGACTCTTAAAATAAGCATACTTTAAATGCCTTAATTTTTTTTTTTTTTTTTTTTGCTTTTTTTTAGGCAACGAAATATTTTCAGTCCTTGACATCTTCTCACACTTACCTAGCACCACAGATGCAAGGACTTAACAGTAAACATATATGATTTCATGCTTAAAACATAAAGCATGCATTGAATCAAATTTATACATTGTAATCTACTAAGTATGTAACACATACTTCTAATTTTTTTTTTTTTTTTTTTTTTTTTTTTTTTTTTTTTTTTGTGGTACCGGGGATTGAACTCAGTGGCACTCGACCACTGGGCCACATCCCCAGCCCTTTTTTTGTATTTTATTTAGAGACAGGGTCTCACTGAGTTGCTAAGTGCCTCTCCATTGCTGAGGCTGGCTTTGAACTCGCGATCCTCCTGCCTCAGCCTCCCAAAGTGCTGGGATTACAGGCGTGCACCACCGCACCCGGCTACACATACTTCTAATAATTTTTTTTAAATATTTATTTATTTGCTTTAGTTGTACACAATGCAATGCATTTATGTTTACATGGTGCTGAGGATCGAACCCGGGCCGCGCACGTGCTAGGTGAGCGCTCTACCACTGAGCCACAACCCCAGCCCATAATATTTTATACATTAAATTACCCTGCAGCATTTTGAAATTTTAACATTTATGCAAAACAACTTTGAAAGATGAAATGAGTTTCAAGGCTCACCTCCAGGCTGGTTTGGTTAAGTGGTGAAATGGCAGCAGCCTCAAGGTTCATACTGAATGAAAATGGTATATGTGTATGTCTAGATTTTATCCTCTTAAAGGAAAATCTTAACTGTGGGCTCAGCTAGAAGGGTTGGCTTGAGAAAAAAGGAGTCACTTAGAAGTTTTTTTTTTTTTTTTTTTTTTAACATTTATTTATTTGTTTGTTTTAGTTGTACACAATACCTTTATTTTTACGTGGTGCTGAGGATCCAACCGGGGCTGCGCAGGTGCTAGGCAAGCGCTCTACCGCTCTACCGCTGAGCCACAACCCCAGCCCTTAGAAGTTTTGATAGAAGCACCTAGGTAGAAACCTCCGGTAAAAACAGCAGAGGCCTGTAATGCCAAAAGGAGGAGGCCAGAGGAGGAAGTAGGTGACAGATGGTGAGTTCTTTATACACCTTGTCTGTGATTGCATGATGCTATTCTTTAGTCAAGCGAAAGGCAAGACTCTTAACATAGGCAAGCACACGGTAGAGGTTTGGAAGCAGCATTAGGTATTATCCTAAATGACTATCTGTGGTTATATTTGTTGTCTGTGGAACAACTGCTGATGCTTTAAAAAAAATTCCTTCACAAATAATCAACAGGGACAAAATAAAAACATTTCTACTTTGTTTTTATTGTTCTGAGTCCTGCAAATAGGTCTTACTCTTTGGTGAAAGCTGTTTTCCCTCTCCTCGGGGGGAAAAAATGGACATTTATACATAAATACTTAATTTTACATATAATTCTATTCTCATGTAAGAGCCCTCGATTGATAAAATAACCTGCATTATTTAATAATCATTAAAATTATTAAAAACACTACTAAGAGCATAAATTCACATAAATCTGTGAATTGAGCATTTGATAAATTAGGTTATGATAGATAGGCTTGGGCCGATGGGCCACCTCCCCCGTGGAAATTTCCATGAGGAGCAACCTGGTTTCATTTTCCCCAGGCAGGAGCCAATCAGCTTAAAGGTCGCTCTGTTCCTCAGTCAGGAGCCAATTGGGTTAAAGGTCGCCCTGTTCCCTGGGCAAAGAGTCAATAGCATTAAAGGCCGCTCTGGTACACCCCCCACCAGAAATCCCTACTTAAGTCCCTGCCTGCCCAGAGCTCAGACACAACAGCTCGTCCCTGCTGAGAGAAGCAGCTACTGTGATAGCTCCAGACCCACCGACTCCAGCCTGATGACAGCTGCCCCAGCCGACAACAACTCCAGAGACCACAGCCAGCATGACCAGGCACCCACCTTCCATTCAGAGCTCCCACACTCCCTACTCCCTGACTCCTCTCTCCCACCAGAGCTTGCACATTCCCCTCTCCCTGACTCCTCTCTCCCCATACTTCTACCTCCGATCAGCCATAAAGGCTGGTAAATAAATCTCTTGGCTGCACAGTTGTCTCCATTGTGATTTTTGCCCTTCAATTTAACTTATAAAGAGTGCCTGTCTTCTAACTTCTTATAATCTAACTCATCATGTTTTTTATAGCCATGTAAGGGACACACAGATGCTACATTAAAAATAGCATTTGCATTTTAATCGGAAGGGGTAAGAACATTTTGAGAGCTGGTGAGCAAAGGCAACACACAGTCTCTTTTGTTATAGTTAGGGAATTTTTTAAAATATTTATTTGTTTAGCTTTAGTTGTACACAATGCCTTTATTTATACATGGTGCTTAGGATCGAACCCGGGCCGCACACGTGCTGGGCGAGCACTCTACCACTGAGCCACAACCCCAGCCCCTAGTTAGGGAATTTTTAAACATGTATTGACATGGAAAGCTGAAGGAGGAAGCTCTCAAGTTCAAGGCCAGCCTGGTTAATTTCTTGAGACCCTGTCTCAAAGTAAAAAAACAAAGAGGGTTGGGAATATGTCTCAGTGGTAGAAGGTACATGGGTTCAATCTCAGTACCAAAAAGAGAAAAAAATTATCGATGCCCCCAAGTGCATGACATGGTACTAGACCTTGAAGGGGATCAGAGATGAGGACTGTTTAGTCCTCTGGCTGCATGCACTCTAGCAGAGTGGGAATAGAAGCATACAAATGTCTCCCATATCAGCAGAATTTGGTACATGGCATATGAAAGTTACGAACAAAATATTTCAGGGGAGGGTTCAGACAACAAGATCACAGTTAGCAGAGGGTGATTACCTTAGCATCTTCCACCCACCTATTGTTATTATAGGGAAATTTTGCACGGCTACTCCAAATAGAAGGGTCAAGTTACCCCCCCCCCCCCGCCTTTGCCATGCCTGTAGATCAGTTTGGATATAAGGAAATTGTGGAAATTTGAACAAAAAGAGGTAAAACAATGCTATATTGTGGCTGGCTTTAAAAATCAAGGTGAGAAATACTAAAAGCCTAATTCAGTTGACAATAGGAATCTGCTGAAGGCTTTTAGGTAACACAGAGATAGGATCAGTATGGTGCTTTAGAAGATAGAGTCTGGCAGCAATGGCAGGAGTGGAGAGTGACAGGTGACAGGTCATCACAGCAGTCAAGGGGACAAGTAACTGACCCTAAACTAGGATGGTGGCCGGGATGGCAGGAAGTAAGATGGATGTGGGCCTGAGCAATCTGGAGACCACTGAAGGTTTTTTAAGTAGGGGGTTGATTGAAGGCTTTAGAAAAATCTCAAAAACAAAAACATACAAACAAATTCCTCAGTTTTTATTTATTTTGTGGTGTTAAGGATCCAACCTAGAGCCTCCCATGTGCTAGGTAAGTGCTCCACCACTGAGCTCCACCCCCAGCCCCATTCCTCAGTATTTTAGAGATGTCCTCTCCTAATCTGAATGTCTGCCCCAATTGTGGATACATATGGTTCCTGTCTGAACAGAAAGGGGCTCCAGCTATATGAGAAAAGATTAGGTCCCATTTAGTCACCCACTGAGCACTGAGAGCTCCCCGTTGAATCCTTTGTAAGGTTCTTCTCCTAACTCTGCTTCCTCCCCTACACCCCCAAGCCTGACCCCCTTGCTCTATCTAGTAAGCTTCTTGGCTGGAATTCAGAGGAAGAAAGGTACCATGAGCAATTTGAAAACTTGGAATTTATTCTAAGCAAATAAAGCACTCCCCATAGTTCAACAGATAGCAAGAGTTTCTTATGCCCTTTAAAAATATCCTCCCTTAATCCTGGCCATTCCTTTAACTTTCATCCTATTTTTCTCTCCCTTCCCTGCCACATTCCTTATAAGACCAGACTTCATTCCTTATCTCTCTTGACTCACCACCTATTCATTCCTTAACCCTTATTGATGTACATTATAATAGGGAGCCCACTTATGCAATTACAGCAAAATTTTATACCCGCACAAGACCCCAAAGTTATCCTCACTGGCAAAAACCATGATTTTTCTCTGTCAGTTTTGCAGGCTAACCTCTCCAGGATGATGCCTCCTTTTCCTTTGATCCTTTTGACTCCACTGGGCCCTACCTCTGGGCCTTCTCTTCTGCTATCTTTGCAAGCTGTATTCCTTCCTACTCTATAAAATATAACTTCAACCCAAGTGATAATCTTGGACTATTTATAATCTTGAAGGAGATCACCTTTTCATGCAGTGTTCCACAGAACTCCTTAATCCACATCTCTAGCATGACCTCCTGTCTCAGCTCTATTTTAATACTTCTTCTTGGACATTTCCAGATGGATGTCTCAAAGTTATCATGTCTGGAACAGAGCTCATCTTTCCCCTCAAAAGTTAACTCCTTCTGTCAACTCTTCCACATTTGTCAATGATACCATCCATTTCTCATTTACTCTGATTTGAAATCTTGAGGGATTTTTTTTTTTTTTTTTTTTTTTTTTTTTTTTTTGAGACAGGTTCTTGAAACATCGGGTAGTCTTTTTTTTTTTTTTTTTTTTTTTTTTTTTAGATGTTGATGGACCTTTATTTTATTCATTTATTTGTATGTAGTTCTGAGAATCGAACCCAGTGCCTCACACACGCTAGGCAAGTGCTCTACCACTGAACCACAACTCCAGCCCCCGCAACATTGTGTAGTCTTGAACTCTTGAGTTGAAGTGATCCTCCCACCATCTTAGCTTCCCAAATAGCTGAAACTATAGGTACAGTAGGCTTCATCACCCCTCCCCCCAAGTGCTGGGGATGGAACCCAGGGTCCAGCGCATGCTAGACAAGTGCTCTACCACTGAGCTACACCTCTAGCCCAGAAATTTTTCGACATTCTCAACTGTTTCCTCTCCTAGAATAGCTGGCAGAATACCAAATCCTGTCAGTCTTGCCTTTGCCACTCTCACAACTCTGTCTCCTTCTATCCCCTTCCTTCTGCCACCACAGTACATCAGATCATGGTGTCTCTCCTAGGCGTTTCCAACACTTCTGAAACTACTTCTTCTACTTTCTTTTCCTTTCAATACAATGAACAGTTTAGTTGGGAATATTAATCTTCCAGAAAAATTTTGTTGTAAGAATCACTCCCTGCTTAAGAATCTTCAATTACATTCCTATTACCCATGGGATAAAATTTTAATTTTTTTTCTTTTCTTTTTTTTTTATTCTAAGTTGTTATATGTGACAGCAGAATGCATTACAATTCATATTACACACATAGAACACATTCTTTTTTTCTTTTTGAAATCTGCATGTCTTTTTTCTTTTTGAAATCTGTATGTCTTCATGTTTACTAGAAAAAATATTGCCTATATTAAATTTTGGCCCTTTACTTCTTTTTTTAAAATATTTTTTTAGTTGTTGATGGACCTTTATTTTATTTATTTATATGTGGTGCTGAGAATCGAACCCAGTGCCTCGCACATGCTAGGCAAATGCTCTCCCACTGAGCCATAACCCCAGCTCCAGCCCTCTTCTCCTTTACTTCTACCATTCAAGATTGAATATTTATTTTACTTAAGTAAAACAGAATCACATGTCTAACATGAAAGCTAAATATTTTACATCATTAATTTAATAGGATTTAATTGAATTAGATTTACTCTTTCTTATTTTTGAGGAATAATAACTCATCTTTCCTACATATTATTTTCCCTGTATTTTTATTTATTTGAGTGACTTTGTAATGAGTGTCTCTTCTCCCACATTCAGCAATGAGTGTACATAGCTATAATTTATAGCATCAGTAACTGGATTCACTATCTAATGTTCAATTCTTGTGAAATCTATCATATAGTATTTCCATGATAATTTCAGGTGTTAGTTACATGTATATTTTTTCAACATCAGTTATAAAAATCAAGATGATAATTTTTTTTGGGGGGGGTGGGTATCAGGGATTGAAACCAGGGGCACTTAACCATTAAGCCACATTCCCAACCCTTTTTAATTATTTATTTTTTGAGACAGGGTCTCACTAAATTGTTTAGGGCCTTGCTAAATTGCTGAAGCTGGTTTTGAACTTGCAAGCTTCCTATCTCAGCCTCCTGAGCTGCTGGGATTACAGTCATACTCCACTGCACCCAGTAAGATGTTAAAGACATGATGAGAACAATACTGTGCCCACTTATAGTCATGCAATTGTGAGAGGTCCTTGAATAGCTGCTGCTTCAATCTCAACATGTGCTCCTTTGGGAACAACCTGGTAAGAAGCTCTAGCAGGAAAATTAGTCTTGAAATACTGTTTGTAGATTTCATTGTCAGTATTGAAATCATTTATGTCAGCCAGCAAAACAGTTGCTTTGACCACATATTAGTGAAGTCACACCCTGCAGTTTTCAGAATTTCCTCCATGTTTATAAGAGTATGTTCAGTTTCTGCTGCTCCCCCTCCTGACACAAGCTGTTTGTTAGAAGGGTCTGTGCCTATCTGTTCAGAGATGTAAATGGTCCTGTCCACTAACACTACTTTAGTATAGGGACCAGTGACCCCTGGGGCTTTCATGGTGCGAATCACCTTTTTGATCAGGGACAACGTGTCGAATCTTTCTTTCTTGTGCCCCTCAAGGAAAAGAAACTCCTGCAACTATCCCCACTCGCTTCTCACCTAAAACTTTAATTTCTGGATTCTTTATCCTCCACTGTCTGTTCTGTATTTGTTTCTCTTCTTACACAAATTCTCTTCTCCAGTTAAAGTAATATTTCAATTGCTTCCCAAATATATTACACCTGTAGAGCCAAGAGTTGCACCATCCAGAGGGGGGCATTCAGAGACAACGTAATGTGAACTCTGTTCCCTGGAGTTGTGCTGTGGCTGTACTTTATTCCCATGTCCATATTAGTCCCTTTGTTCCTGATATCTCCCTGTAGGTTGCTCTCTTCTTGCCTGTGTTCTAACTCGTCTTTCAAGGCCCAACTCAAGTTCCACCAGCTCCCTGAACTCCCCACCAAATACCCTAGCCATCCATGATCACTCCCTCCCCTTAATTTCCAGAGGACTGTTCTGCACATACGATAACCATATAATGAATCTATCACCCAAATTGTGATGTTTGAGTGTTAAAGAGGGCATGCTTACTCTGAACCATAAGCTGGGCATAAACTCAGACTCTCCAGGACAAACTGGGCTCTATTCTATGGTTAGCCTACTTACAGAATATTCACTTGGCACTCAGTTATCTGGCAGCTTTTATTTGTTTATATATACATATATTTCTTCTCTTTTTTTTTTTTTTTTTTTTTTTTTGGCAGAAGTGGGCACTGAACCCAGTGTTCTACACGTGCTAGGCAAGCACTCAACCACTGAGCCATACCCCCAGTCCATATGTATGTATTTTAATGTATGTGACCTGTGTCTTCAAAACAGTAACCCATCTGCGTGTAAGTCATGTATTTTCCCTCTGCTCATCTGGTGTCTCCCAGTATCTTACATGTATGATACACCAAAAATCCTTTGTTCATCATGATGATGTCTTACTCTTTTATTTAGGAATAAAACGTGGGTTTAGGAGGGAACCTTCAGAGCAATAAATTCGCCACCTGCCAAATTATTGTTCTAGTAGGAAGTAAAAAATTTCTATGCCCTTAGAAACAGATATTAACATCAAAATTTCCTCAAAAATTTGGAGAGGCCTGGTTGTAGCCACCAGCACATGGGTCTGCCTTGTTTCCCGGTCGCTTAGAAATTTCCTTGGTCTCTGTCTTGGCAGCACCTTCTTTCCATTTCTCTGTCACACAGAATAAAGAGAACATCCTCAACCAGGGGGGCTTTAATGTAAGTCACATTTAAAAAACAAAACAAAATACCTAAGAAAATAGTGCTGTGGATAACTAACCCGAAACCAAACATCGGGAAGTTTTGATTTGCTTGACTTATTTTGCTTAATTAACATCTGGCCCCAGTTCAGCATTACGCCTGCTAAACTACCAGTAGCCAAAGGAAAAGGAAGAAGACATAAGAACAGAGAAAGAAGGCAGGTAGTCAGGATAGCTTAGGCTCTGAAAATAAACTGGAACACAAACTGAAAAATGAAAGACATGTGGAAGAGAGAGAATTAGGGCAGAATCAAATCTCAGGATTAAATACTTAACAATGCTGCAAAAGAGCATCAGGTCAAAATCAAATAGGGCTGTGAGTCAATGTTGGAAAATTCCTAGAAGGAAAATCATTTTGTTCCAACTACCAATAGTTTAGGCCTTACCAAAAATCCTTCTTACTGAGTAGGTGACTCTGGCACTAGCAGTGTTCATCAGTTTTACATGGGGTAATAAAAGGATGTTTGTCTTTGTCTGCTCTAAAATTTGGTTCTTAGAGAGATTTCCTCTGTAAACATTTGCCTGACATTTTTGTTTCTGTGTAGCAGCCCCAGTAACATTAGCAGTCTTAGGAAGCAAGAATCTCTCCAGAGGCCCTCTATATATTCTCTGGAGTTTAATAAAGAGTTGCTTAGGAAAGACTACTCCCGCTGGGCACGGTGGTTCATGCCTATAATCCCAGTGGCTCAGGAGGCTGAGACAGGAGGATCACAAGTTCAAAGCCAGTCTCAGCAAAAGCCAGGCCCTAAGCAACTCAGTGAGATCCTGTCTCTAAATAAAAGACAAAATAGAGCTGGGGATGTGGCTCAGTGGTCAAGCGCCCCTGAGTTCAAGGACTGGTACCAAAATAAATAAATAAATAAAAATTCCCTAAAATGTTCCCCAATATTCCCTAATGTCTATTCAATTTTAAAGAGTCTGCAGATGCATCAATGCTTCTGGAAAGTCTTTGCTGAGTCTCATAGCTAACCTCTCCAAAATAGCATGTCTGCCCTTTCTCTGGGTCACAGGAACTTCACAAAAAGCAGCTGCTGCACTGTATTGTGATCATTGGTTTTTCTAACTCCTTACCCAGAATGTAAGCCTCTTGAAGGCAGGCATGGAGGTGTTCCAAACATTAATTATATGAATTTAATTGAATTCCTGAGCTTTAATGGTTATCATCTACTTTTAAAGGTATGTTTACGTTTGGAGCACCATTTTTTTTTTCTTTTTTTGTGTATGTATTGCTAGGGATCGACTCATGGACTTGTGCATATGAGGCAAGCACTCTACCAACTGAGCTATATCCCCAGCCCTGGAGCACCATTTTTATTTTGGAAATGAAAGACTCTCTGATGTAGACATCTCAAGTATTAACTGACTGGTAGAGGAGTCCTTTATCTGTCTTCAACTCAAACCAGCAAATTGTTTTTCTTAGTCTGTTTGCTGTTGCTACAACAAAATACCTGAGGCTGAGAACTTCATATAAAAGAAATTTGGCTCACAATTTGGAGTGCTGGGCATGGGTCTGGCAGTGCTGTGTTCTGGTGAGGGTCTTCTGGCTACATGGTGGATGGCATCATGATTGGGAGTGTGTATAAAAGAGAGAGGTCTGGGCTGGGGTTGTGGCTCAGCGGCAGAGCGCTCGCCTTGCACGTGCGTGGCCCGGGTTCAATCCTCAGCACCACGTAAACATAAATGCATTGCATTGTGTACAACTAAAGTAAATAAATAATTAAAAAAAAAAAAGAGAGAGAGAGAGGTCACATAGTGAGACAGGAAGCAAGAGAGAGTCAGGGGTTAGGCTTACTCTTTTTATTGTTCCCCGGCTTTTAGCATCAGGTCTGGCACACAATGAGTGCTCAGTAAGTATTTCTTTTATTGATTACAAAAAGCTGCACAGTTTTACACATCCTACCACCTTACCCCCAAATTCTGTGGACCAAAGCAGCCACAAGTATTGCCTTCTTATTTAGACTTCACCTTGTTCACTCCAGGTCCTACATTCAAAAAGTTTTAAAATTTCACAAGGAGAGCAAGCTCTTTTAAAAGGAATTTTGGTTAAATATCTGTTTTGAGGTCCAATATCCTCTTCTTAAATAAATCACCTGCTCTTGGGATCCCACAGGAACTGCAATAATCTCTTCCAAGGGTGATTATTGGCCCAGTGACCTAACTTCCACTAGGCCCCACCTCTTAAGGACTCCACCACTTCTCAACATGGCCATACTGGGGACAAAGCTTTTGGCATATGAACATTTGGGGAACATACTCAAACCATACCCAAACCACGGCACCATTATAGATCCAATAAGCTACAAAATAAAAATTAGTGTAAAGAACCAACTGAAGTCAGGAAGGTGTTGCTAAACTTCCAGGAATAATGTGACAAACTGAACTCTAAGGTTTACAGATCATTTCCTAAAGAGCTTTGGAGTGTGAAATCAAACAATTTTAGAGCACATTGTCCCTCTTTGCTTTAGACAGATCTTCCTTCCGGTGGGTAGTGCATGAAGACATGACTTGTAATAAATTTTTGGTGATTTGATGAAGAAGAGGACATTGAACTGCAAAAAACGTTTTTTTTTTAACCAAAACTCCTTTTTAAAAAAGTTTTTCTTCTTTTCCCTCTGAAAATTTAAAACCTTTTGAAAGGACCTGGAGTGAACAAAGTGAAGTCCTCATAAGATAGAATGGTGGCTGCTATTGGCCATGAAATTTGGGGTAAGGTGATGGGATGTGTGAAACCATGTTCAGCTTTTGTAATCAATAAAGGAAATAATTACTGAGCACTCATTATATGCCAGACCTGAGGCTAAGAGCTGGGGAACAAGCAACATTCTCAAGGAGTCCACAGTGCATGCCATGACAGGAGGATGAATAGTGTTATTATAGGAACTTAGGATGGGACATTGATGTCTGCTCTTCATGGAAGAGGTGATATGGGAGCCACATCCCAGAAACTGAATAGGAGTTCTGTAAGCAAAGAAAGGGCTATTGCACAAAAAACTAAAAGAAGACTTGTTGAGAATTTGGGCCAGGTATAGTGGTGCAAACCTGTAATCCCAGTGGCTTGGGAGGCTGAGGCAGAAGGATTGCAAGTTCAAAGCCTGCCTCAGCAACTTAGTGAGGCCCTAAGTAATTCAGTGAGACCCTGTCTCTAAATAAAATATCAAAAAGGGCTGGGGATGTGGCTCAGTGGTTAAGCGCCCCTGGGTTTAATCCTTGGTAAAAAAGAAAAAAAAACTTGGTGTAGTTAGGGTCATAAAGAAATTGTTTAAACTAGAAATAGGAGATGTATGTTGTCAAGGAAAGGACAGCAGGAAGAGCGTGGGAAGTAGCAGGACCTGGGGCTACAGAAGTAGACTGGGGCTGAAGTTTAATAGACTTAGAAAGCTGCAGTAAGGAACGTGGTCTTTCTCCTGAGAAAGCAGGGAATCATGGAGCTTTGAAAGAACTGACATAGTGAGATTTACAATAACTGTTACATTCTTGGCTTGGTTTTCTCAAACCCTACCACATGCTTCTTTTTTTTTTTTTTTTATTTTTTTTAGTTGTTTATGGACCTTTATTTATTTATATGTGGTGTTGAGACTTGAACCCAGTCACACATGCTAGGCAAGCGCTCTACCACTGAGCTACAATCCCAGCCCCACCACATACTTCTTTTACATAAATGATTTTGTAAAGAGAAAGAAGTACAATGACCCAGAAGCAGAGTTGGGACTCTGCAATTAGTTGTGGACCCAACGCAGCACCTACAGAGAAGGCTCCCTGCCTCTTGGTGCCTTTACGTAGCTTTCCAAGTCCACTTCCTGGAAGAGCCTAGCCATTGGCTCTCCCCATCTCCTGTGGCTTCTCTCCCTCATATACTCTGTAGGGCACTGTCCTCTCCAACTCAATGTGTTCACTCAGTCTTCAAGCACACATAAACCATCTGCACAAAACCACTAGGGTACCAGTCTCACCCCATTCTGTCAGACAGATTCCCACATCCAGCAGGCTTTAATCATTACCAGTTCCCTTGCCTCATTTATGAGCCTCCCTTCTACCACCTCAGACTTAAGGCCAGAGTTACTTTTAACACCCTTGAGTCACATGTAGATACTCATATATCATACCATTTGTGAATTACTTTATAAAGCAACCCTGTGAGAGAGGTGTATTTGTTATTGTCATTATTTTACAGATGAGAAAATTGAAATTCATCTAGTAAACAATTTGCTTAGGGTCCTCATGTTATTAAAAATAAATTAGAGGCCTGGCGCAGTGGCACACGCCTGTAATCCCAGCACTTGGGAGGCTGAGGCAGGAGGATCATGAGTTCAAAGCCAGCCTCAGCAATGGAGAGGCACTTAGCAACTCAGTGAGATCCTGTCTCTAAAACAAAATACAAAAAAGTGCTAGGGATGTGGCCCAATGGTCAAGTGCCCCTGAGTTCAATTTCTAGTACAAAAAAAAAAAAAAAAAAAAAAAAAAAAAATTAGAACCAAAAACTAAAATTTAATTCTAAGTCACCATGTTATTTCCCAAATATCCTTGGCAGCGTCTGTTCACCTTTTCTCCATTCAAAGTCAAAACTACTCTTTTCCACACTACTTAGGTTTCTTGATTCCAGGGTGGTTTGTGCCCTAGTTGCCTTGAGTAAGGCAACTCCTGGCCATTCTCTAGGATGTACAGGAGCCTCCTGGCTTTCTTCTCTGCACTTTCCCAGTTTTTCTAAAAAATGCTTAAACCCCTTACTTCTCAGAGTCAATATATGTGGGAGAGAACAAAAGTCTTCTGAGTACTATTGTATCCTTGGGGCACATATTAAGGGAGAAGAAGAAGAAGAAAAAGAAGAAGAAACCCACAACAAAATAAAAACATGTCTAAAACCTGGTTACATTTTGTTCATTCAATCCATTCCAATCCATGTAAGATTTGAAAGAGAATATTTCCTAGAAGGCTACTACATCAGAGATTTTTTTAAAAAAAATATTTATTTATTTCCTTTTAGCTGTACACAATGGGTTTATTTGTACGTGGTGCTGAGGATCGAACCCGGGCCGCGCACGTGCCAGGCGAGCGCTCTACCGCTGAGCCACAACCCCAGCCCCACATCAGAGATTTTTGACATGTATCATGAAAATTCTATATGGAAATGACAATCCATATTCAAAAAGAAAGTGAATAGAGCTGAGGAAAATGGAATCAAAGATAAATGGTGGAGATCTCTTTTAAATGTCATGTGTTTGAAAGACTGGAGTTTATAATCTATTAGGGAAGTAGCCCAAAGCATTCTATGAAGGAGAAAGTCCAACTTGGTCACTGAGCTACAAAAAAATAAAATTGTAAGCCTTGAACTTTTAGGAGCTTGGATGTACCCATCCTCACACAGACTAGCCTGTGTTTACTATGTTAAACCAGAACTGCTGCTAATTCATTCATCCCAGGCAAGTGATACCAGATAAAGACAGCCAGAGACTCTTATTTCACACTGTCCTTGAGACAATGGAAAGAATGACATATGCCTTCACCAAGCAGGTGAGCTTCCCTCCCTCCATCTGTAAAACTGATCTGACAATGTTGCCGTGAAGGCTTTAAGCATTTCTTTAACCAAAACTTTAAGCAAAGGATGGACAGGATAGATATGATCAGCACTGTATCCTTCCATTCTCTTAGCTTGGGGCATCATAAAAAGCAAAAGAAAAGAGGTAATAGAGAGTATTCAAGTCAGGCATGGTGGCACACACCTGTAATCCCAGCAACTTGGGAAACTGAGGCAGGAAGATTGCCAAGTCTGAGGCCACCTGGGCAACTTAGCAAGAACCTATCTCAAAATTAAAAAGCAAAAATAAAAATGGCTGGGGATGTAACTCAGTAGCAGAGTGGCCCTGGGTTCAATCACCAGCACCCCCCCCCACACACACACACAAAAGAAGTTATTAAAAGGAGATTCGGGAGTCTAAGTCACCCATGTCTACAGCATGTAATAAATTTTGTGTGTTCTTTTTCCTGTTTAAAAAAAAAATAAGCCAGGTGCAGTGGTGTATGCCAGTAATTCCAGTGAATTGGGAGGCTGAGGCAGGAGGATTGCAAGTTCAAGGCCAGCCTTAGCAACTTAGTGAGGTCCTAAGCAACTTCGTGAGACCCTGTCTCAAAAAATAAAAAGGACTGGGGATGTGGCTCAGTGGTTAAGGACCCTTTTGTTCAGTCCCTGTTACCAAAATAAATAAACACATGAATAAATAATAAAAAGAAAATAAAGATTGTAGGGCTGGGGATGTGGGTCAGTGGTTTACTGCTTGCCTAGCATGTTTGAGGCCCTGGGTTAGATCCCCCAGAGCCATAAAAATAAATAAATAAGAGGAGATTCAAACTGCACTCTTTAGGGAAAACTTTAATCTTGCTCCAGGGATATAATTTAGCAAATAAACCATCAAGTAGGACAATTTTAAATTTTAACATTTTTCCTTTCTTTCTTTCTTTTCTTTTTTTTTTTTTTTTTTTTTTTTTGTACCCAGGGACTCTTAATCACTGAGCCACATCCCCAGCCCTTTTATATTTTATATAGAGACAGGATCTCACCGAATTGCTTAGGGTCTCACTAAGTTGCTGAGGCTGGTTTTGAATTTGCAATCCCCCTGCCTCAGCCTCCCAAACTGCTGGGAGTGTGTGCCACTGTGCCCAGCTGATTCCATTTTTCAAGAGACAATTACATGCAAAAATTGCAACAGGTCCTGGTATATTTGATATAAACCACTGGCATCCCACATTTTTAAAATGATTCATATGGATAGGGTATGTCCCAGAGAAAAATTTATTAGAAGCAAATCCTAAAATATTTCTTGCAAACTTTATTTTACATAATTACCCACATGAAAAAAAATAGGTTATATTTGTTGTTGTTGTGTTTTATGCCATTACTTGTTCATCCTTATTAAGTGCCAATCTCCCACTTTATAGTCTCAATTTCCTTTTCTTTCATCTGTCATCCTTAGATACTTTTCTATTCCTACTATTACAACCACACTTAAATTTCTGGTCCTGTCTACCTCCTTCCCCAGTCTCATTTGCTGCCCTTCTTTCCACACACATGGATAGATCTGAATGGAGGACTTTCTTGGGCAGATAGTCCTTAGCTCTTTAATATCTCTGCCTATGACTAAGATTACCCTTTTAAAAAAAAAATCACTTGCTCATTTTAATTAACAAGATACAATATTACCCTCAGAAAGGAAAAAGACACTTGTAAACGTGCAGATTGTTTTCCATGCTTCAAAATATGAAATCAGTTTATGCCCAAGGTCATGCTTTCTCAAATCTGTGAGCATGATTTTTTTTACTTATCTAATTTTATTTTTTTATCATATATGTTCTCTACTAGTATGAGGCAGAAAGCTATACATCTCCCCCTTGTGGTTCTTGTTGGTATCTGTCTTTAGTATCTTCCATTTCTTCCAGTTTCTATCAGTCCCAATAAGATGATACTAAAATAATCCTCAACCACAACTCTGCCATCACTCTCCTGCTTGGACTTTCAGTGGCTTTCTACCACCTGTGGAATATAATCCAAAGTCTTCACACCACCTGAAATTTCTGTGTAAACTCTGCCTTTTGAAATCCTTTATAGAGCTGGAGTTGTGGCTCAGTGGTAAGAGCACTTGCCTAGCATGTGTGAGGCCCTGGGTTCGATTCTCAGCACCACATACAAATAAATGAATAAAATAAAGGTCCATCAACATTTAAAAAACAAAAAAAAAAAAAAGAAATCCTTTACGTTCCTGGAACAAAATTCCTCTTTCACAATCCCCCACCTGGAATAGTCTCTACATTTTGTGCTCCTACACTGCAATCTGATAGTAAGTAATTATAGGTATTTGTGATCAATTATCTCTCAGGCAATTTTGTAAGCATCTGGAGAGAAAGAAATGACAATATCTTTTTCATCTTCTCATCATCTACACAGTACGTTGCACACATTAATATATTACATAAATATCTAAAGAATTAAATAAAATAGATATGATGGCTAGTAAAAATTAAAAACTGTCATTAGAATTAAAAGTTGTCATTAGACTTTAAAAACAGAAAGATTTTAAGAACTTTATTTTATTTATTTGTTATTATTATTATTTTGTTATGTGGTTCTGAGGATTGAACCCAGTGCCTCACACATGCTAGGCAAGTGCTCTACAACTGAGCTACAACCACAGCCCCAGAGAAAGATTTTTTTTGTACTAGTGATTGAACACAGGGGTGCTTTAACACTGAGCTACACCCCCAGTTCTTTTTTATTTTTATTTCAAGACAGGGTTTTGCTAAATTGCTGAGGGTCTTGCTAAATTGCTGGGCCTGGCCTTAAGCTTGCAATCCTCCTGCCTTAGGCTCCCTAGACACTGAGATTGCAGGTATGCACCACAATGCCCAGATAAAACAGAGAAAGAAAGATGGACCAAGGAGAGGAATTATATAGACTGACCCTATCCAATAAGAATATTATGGGGCTGGGGTTGTGGCTGAGCGGTAGAGCGCTCACCTTGCACATGCGAGGTTCTGGGTTTGATCCTCAGCACCACATAAAAATAAATAAATTAAAAAAAACAAAAGTAGCCAGGCGTGGTGGCGCATGCCTGTAATCTCAGCACTTTGGGAGGCTGAGGCAGGAGGATCGCAAGTTCAAAGCCAGCCTCAGCAATGTCGAGGCACTTAGCAACTCAGTGATACTCTGTCTCTAAATAAAATACAAAAAAGGTCTGGGGATGTGACCCAGCGGTCGAGTGCCCCCGAGTTCAATCCCCGGTACAAAAAAAAAAAAAAAAAAGTATTGTGTCCAACTACAACTAAAAATAAAAAAAGAATATTATGAAAGCTACATGTGTAATTCTGAATTTTCTAGCAGCCACATTTTTAAAAGGTGAAATTAACTTTAATAACACATGTTCTTCAACTCAATCAAAAATATTATTTCAACGTGTAATCATGTAAAAATTACTGAGATATTTTACATTTATATTTTACATTTCATGCCAAATTTAGTGTACATACAGCACATCTCAGTTTAAACTGACCACATTGAAAGTTTTTTATGGCCCTTGGGCTGGTGGCTACTGTGTTAGAAAGAAGTTAAGCCAAGAATAGGAACAAGGGTCCTAGTCCTGGCTAACTACTGAATAATTCTGTCACTAAAGACAAGACCTTTAACCTTTTCCTTCATTTCCTCATCTGAAAAAGGGGGAGGGACATATTTTTCTTACTAATCTTATGGGGTTGTAATTGCGCCAAATTAGAAATGGAAATGAGAACACTTTGAAAGGTTGTTGAAAATGTCAAATGGAAGGCATTATAATTATTCCCAGAATAAACTTTGATACCACTAGTTTATACAGTGTACTGAAAATCACGGGTGTGATTTTTCAGTAACCATTACAGATCCTACCCAGAAGCTGAGATACTAAAGGTTATTTCAATGCTCCATTGGAGACATATTTCCTATATTAGAAAACCCAATTAAACTGGCTTGCTTTGAAATGGTTATTAGTGTCTTCTCTAAAGAATAGAGATCCCAGAGTCTCATATGCTCCCCAATCTTTCTTTACTGATTTGACAGCAATATTGCAGGGTTAAGGGATGATGCTGATGTTCCCATTAAATGTCTCCATTGGAGCGGCAGAGTATGACGAAGACAGGTAAATCAGAAGCACAGAATTTAGAGATCTGTATTCAGGTTAATTATATCATTGTGAATAAGATGCTTTCAATACAGAGGGAAAGGAAGAAGCAAAGCGTCAGTCATAAGCATTTGGAGATCCAAAGGGGGATCAGGAAATAATGCTGGCTTTCTGTTTACATAGTACCTGCCCACCACGGAAGTGCCGGGCACGGTGGCTCATGTCTGTAATCCCAGCACTTTGGGAGGCTGAGGCAGGAGGATCGCGAGTTCAAAGCCAGCCATCAGCAATGGCGAGGCACTTAGCAACTCAGTGAGACCCTGTCTCTAATAAAATACAAAAAAAGGGCTGGGGATGTGGCCCAGTGGTCGAGTGCCCCTGAGTTCAATCCCCGGTACCACAAAAAAAAAAAAAAAAAAAAAAAAAAAAAAGAAACACGTTTTCCACTTTTAGGTCCTATAGAGGACTCTAGAATGGTCATTTATTAACATTTTAAATGCTCTTTTTAGGAAATTCTCTGAAGAGCTCCAAACGCCCCTTTTTAAACATTTCAGCTATTGTTTATTCACCCACCAAGAACTGATCTCTAATCACTCTCTCTGCCCTAAAAAAATGGTTCAGAACGGTATTTAAAGTATTTTCATTTCATTTTTATATGAGGAGTAGGCAGAAGCAGCGAAAAACAATTCTCTTGTCTATTGTGATTTGCTTTCCTGGCAGCCTAAGCTTGTAGGTGCCTATTAAAAGTGTGCTCAGTCCAAGACCCACTTTCCGCCACATCTGCGAGTCCTGGGGCATTTCCCCTTTCTCAGAAGTTTGCTGACACCTGACACCCAGTCCCGCAGTGTTGCCCGGGAGACCTTGCAGCACCCTGTCTTAACAACAGTTGCCAGGGGCCGGAGACTCAAATCTCCCAGGGTCGAATACGTGGGGCGCACGCGGCCACCATCTCTCAGCTATCGCGAGGTTTCGTCTTCCCGGAAGCGGTGAAGGACGTTCCTTATAAGCGGTGTCGCGATGTGTGGGGACTGTGTGGAGAAAGAATATCCTAATCGGGTGAGCAAGGGGTCGCAGAGAACCTACCCCGTGGCCGGCCCTGAGTCTGCTCGTACTTCCGGCCGGCCTTTCCAGACCGGCCTGGCGCAGGGCGGACGTGGCCGCGTTATGGATTGCAGTGACCCGGTGGCTGTATTGAGGCCTCGGTCACCCAGGCGGAGTGTGGTGGTCTGTGCCCGTCTGTCCCCGCCCTGGTGGCTGATATCAGCCGTCACTCCCGTTCTCTTGAGCGCCTGGGAACCGCATAGGAAGCCTCAGCACCAGCACCACCCAGGCAGCGGTCCCCCACCCCGGGCTTGTCCTCAAGTTCGATTTGATGCAGTTCAATTTTCTTACCGAATTCTAGCGCTGGAGGGGACCTCCGAGGTCATCCATTCTAACCCAGTTTTGCAGATGATGCACCTAATGCCCAGAGAGGAGAAATAATTTGTCCGAATTCACATTCTGGGTAATGTGAGAACCAAGACTAGAATTCAGGCTTCCCAGTTGTTACCTTCATTCGTTTGTTCATTTATATATATTGGGTATTGAACCCGAGGCGCACTACCACTGAGCTACATCCCCAGCCCAGATCTGAAGTTCCGGAGGCTGGCCTCGAACTTGTGATCCTCCTGCCACAGCCTCCTGAGAATCGCTGGGATTAGCAGCTTGTTACTTTATTTTAAATCTCTGTTTCTCTCAGGCCCAGGTGGTTTCAGACCTTCCTTGTAGACCTTTGTTAATTCAGAGCATACTCATTGAACATTCATGTATGTATAGATCACTTTGCGAGGCTATGAAAGGATGTGCTGCTTAAGAATTTACAGTGTGGAGAGTAGGTGGTTAACAGAAATGAAAGGACCATCCACGTATACAATTAAAGTTTAGAGAGAGAAGAGAGTAATCAGGGATGGGAAAGCACTGCTATCCCCCATCCCTGCAAAAAGGGCGGACTACCGCAAGGACTTGAAGGATAGTTGTGATTAGGTAGAAAAGAAGGAAACAAGGAGCTGGAGACTGGAGAAAAATGACAAGAGCAAGAATTCTTGCATGGGTTGGGAGTTAGAAAATCTCTATAGTTGTTTTCCTTCTCTTAATATGTTATGAGTATTATTTATGAGAAGATTCTATAGTATATATTCTCATATGATACAACCACTTTGGAAAAAAGGTTTAGCATTATGCAGTAAAGCTGTGCACACTGAAATGACCCAGCAGTTCTCATTCTGGAAAAATGCATGTGCAAATTCTCTTGGACATATGTATAAGAAAGTTTGGAAGGGCGTTATCTGTAGTAGTCGACTGGAAAAGTAACTGTGATATATTTGTAGAATGGAACATCATAAAAGAATGAGCGATGAAAATGAATGATATAGAGCAGCGGTTCTTAACCAGGAATGATTTTGTCTCCCACAGGATATTAGCAATATCTAGATACATTTTTGGTTGTCACATGAGGAGACCACTCCTCACATCTAATGGGTAGAGACCAGTAATGCTGCTAACCATCTTGCAATACACTATATAGGCACCACAACACAAAATTTTATGCAGTTGAGGAACCCTGGATTATAGTAATAAAAATACACCAAAATTACATACAACAACTGGAATTAAGTATTACAAATACAGTGTTGATAAAAGAACACAGTGTAATTCAAAAACAAAATAAAATGTATTATTTAAGAATGTTCCTGGGTGATAAAACAATAAAGAAAACCAAGTGATTACCGTAAAGTCTTGATATTGATTACTGCTAAAGGATTAGGGTATGATCAAGAATGGTCACATGAGGGGCTGGCACTGTAGGTCAGTGGCAGAGCGCTTGCATAGCAAGTGCAGAGGCACTGGTTTTGATCCTTAGCACCACATAAAAATAAACAAATAAAACAAAGGTATTCTGTCTACAACTACAAAAAAAAATTAAAAAAAAAAAAAGAATGGTCACATGAGGAGAAGTCTTTGGGGGTGCAAAGCAGTATTTTACTTCTTGGGTGATGATTCTAGGGATGTTCACTTTATAATTATTATACTGTATGTTTATGTTTCGTATGTTTTTCTGTATTGTGTTCTATTATATACATTGTTTTAATTTAGAAAGATTTTTGTGAATCCAATAAAGAACACTACATATTAGACCATGCTGGGAAAGTTTTTAGTAGAGGGCATAACAGAGATTAGGTTGAATTCTTAAGAGTGGAACCAATTGAAAGATTTAAGTCATACTGAGACGTGACTATGGGCAACCATCAAAGTAATAGTGAATAAGGAAATGATTCTAAAATCTCTTATTAGGAAAATGGATCTTGGCTGTATGTTGGGATGATGGGGTAAGGGGAGTAGGAAAGAAGAGCCCCATAGAGCACAGCAACAGTATAGCCATGAGATAGTGAAGCCCAATTTCAAAGGAAGAATTAATAGGACGCAACCAATACAGTGTTGGAGAGCAGAATGGAAGAGCTGTAGATGATCTCAGGATTTTCAGTCTAGACAACTAGGAAGTTGAAGTATCATTGAAATTGTAGGCATATGGGAAGAAGAATCAATTTGGGGGGCAAATGGTCAAATTGTTTTTATCATGCTTCATTTGTGGTTGAGAATGTAATATCTGAGGAGTCAAAGATATAGCATTGCAAATAACAAAGATGTAACTGAGATTCAGAAAGATAAGTCAGCCAAATCAAGGTGTCAAAATAGAATGAATTTGTTCTCTGAGGAAAAGAATGTGGAGAACCAAAGATTCAGTTTCAGAGAATAAATTAATTTAGGAAATGGAATTTTAAAGTCTAAAGAAGAGTAAAGGTTTGAGTTGATTGGAAAACCAAGAAAGTGCTCTGAAGAAGCACTTTTTCTCTGCTTTTATTCTCTCCTAAAATAATTAAAGGGCTGTCATAAGGAAGAATTAAACATTTTTTTTTAATTTCAGGAAGCAGATTTAGAAATAAGTAGTGGGTGGATGTTATGAGGTTATAGACTTTCAATCAGAATAAGGAACTTTATAACAGATGTTCAAAAAGGGAATAAATAACACTTAGAGGAATTGAGTTCTCTTCCTGTTGTTTCAGTAGAGACTAACTGACCATTTGGCATCTCAGGGACACTTTCAACTGTGGGATTTTTTGAAGTTTAAGGACAGAGTAGAAGCCAGTTTGCTCAAACTTAGTGAAGGAAAGAGTAATAAAATGATGGCAGCAAATATGGTCCACTAATTCAAAAAAGATTGGCAGAGAAAATAGCTTCTCCAGAAGCTCTAAGTGCACAGAAAGTAAGTAATATTTAATTATTTATTTTTGTTACATAAAGTCATCTGGCATTTGTGTTAGATGTTTTTCACAGACTAGAAATACATGAAATCCTAACAGGGCTCTGACCTACTTGTTTGTAATGTTACACTGAGAAATTGAACTCAAGCATGAATCTAGTTGGAAATGAACCATACTAATTTTCTGAACCCAAATGGATTTTTGCTCAACTATGAACTAAAAGAATGTTTTCTATCAGGAAAGTATTTAGCAAACCACTTGGAACTAGAACTGTATTGCATTTTTCATAATAAATGAACAGGCCAAAATCATAATAAAATATTTTCAAATCAAACTAGAAACAAAAACCTGTTTCATAATTTCAAGTTTCAGCCTTAAACGTTGTAGTAATACAACAGCAATGCAGAAATAATTAATTTAGATTAATCAGAGGGAAAAAAATCATTGTGCATTAGTGATGTTTAAATTTAAAATTATGTGTTTTAAAACTAACCCATCAGGGGACTGGGGTTGTGGCTTAGTGGTAGAGTGCTTGCCCAGCATGTGGGAGGCACTGGGTTCAATCCTTGGCACCACATAAAAATGAATAAATAAAATAAAGGTATAATAAGTTGTATCTGTTTAAAAAAAATAACCCATCAAAGTTCATTGAGTTACTAAGTAACTCAAATTGTTACTTAGTAGATAGAATTAGCCAAATTTAATAAATGTTGAGTTGAATTGTAATTACTAAAACAATTGTATGTGGTTGGGTATTTTGAAATGATATTCTGCATTTTTAAATTTTGTGGTTTTAAATGCCCGTATTAAAAAAGAACAATCATGAATCAGTAATCTAAACTTTCACTTAAGACAGAGGAGAAACAAGAACAAACTAAATATAAATCAAGCAGAAGGAAGAAAATAAAGATTAGAAGTTATTGAAACAGAGAATTGAAAAGCAGTAAAGAAATCAACAAATCCAAAGCTGCTGGTTCTTTAAAAAATATATTCTTTTTTTTTCTTCTTTTTATTGCTGGGTATTGAACCAGGACCTCATTCATGTTAGGGAAGTGCTTTACCATCCAGATATTTTCTAGTCCTTTATGTATGTATGTATGTATGTATGTATGTATGTATGTTTGTGATACTGGGGATTGAACCTAGGAGGCGCTCCACTGACTATATCCCAGCCCTTTTTTGTTCTTCATTTTGAAACAGGGTCTAAGTTGCTGAGGCTGACCTTTGAACCTGTGATCTTCTTACCTCAGCCTCCTAAGTAACCGGGATTAAAGGCTGTGCCACTTCTCTGGGCTCTTCCATTTTTAATTTAAAGATTTTCCTGACAAAGCATATACATTAACTTACATAAACATTAACTTACATATACTGATACCTACATTCACATGTACTGTCTGAAATAATAGTTTTCCAGACAAAAACAAATTCATCCAGTTCTTGTCCAAATAATTGCTGATTTCACAAGTTTATGAGCTTTTATACTGTATTGTCACATTGATTATCATCTGTACTGCCATACTAATTATAATCATAGTTTTCAGGCATTTTTTTTTTTTTTTTGCATACTTGTTTACAACTCTTCAACCAGGATTTATCTGAATCACCTTTTTTTTAGGGGCGGGGGGTGGTACCAAGGATTCAACTCAGGGGCACTCGACCACTGAGCCACATCCCCAGCCCTATTTTGCATTTATTTAGAAACAGGGTCTCACTGAGTTGCTTAGCTTCACATTTTACTGAGGCTGGTTTTGAACTCACGATCTTCCTGTCTCAGCCTCCCGAGCCACTGGGATTACAGGCTTATGCCACCACACCCGGCCTGAATCACATTTTTTAAGGGCACTTAACATATTGACTTTTTCCTTTTCTTCTTAAAATTGTAACAGTTTTACTCTTACTGTGGAATTGATTTGGATTGCAATCTTTGTTTCCTTGTCATTATAGAAACCTCAAAAGCTTCCTATGCTTTAGTTTACTTTTCCAAATTTGGATATTAATAGTCTAATGAATGAGCTGTCTCACTGATGAAGTTTACCCTTATTGCTTTAAATGACTAGGGCTCTTATGGAAAGTACCATCACTTTCTTACATACTATACTTGCAATTTGCCATTTCAAGTATTTATTTACTCACCACACAACAGATAGACATATCTTTCTCTTTTCTCTGTGTTTCCTTAAGTGTTTACTTACAAGGTCACATTATAGAGTTTAGGCCACATTGTATAAGGCAGCTGTGTTTATGGGTGAAATCTAGTTCAGAGTTTTATTTATTTGAAATTGGTATTTAAGTCTTTATTTCTTTTAGGACTATATTGCTTTCCTTAATTTCTTGAAGTCCTTAGCAGTTAGCTTTTATATATTCAAGGCAGTCTCAATTCAAATTCCAGTAGGCTTTTTTTGTAAAAGTTTATAAACTGATTCTAAATTTTTAAAAAATATTTATTTATTTGCTTTAGTTGTACACAATGCATTTATTTTTATGTGGCGCTGAGGATCGAACCCGGGCCGCACATGTGCTAGGTGAGTGCCCTACCACTGAGCCACATCCCAGCCCCTAAAATTTTTATGAAAATGACAAAAACCTACAATAGGTAGGTTATAGCATATAAACTACCTGATTTAAAGTCTTACTGCAAAGCTACAACTAAGAGAATGTTACATGAGTGCAAAGGTAGATGATAAATCAAGAGAACAGAGTAATCAAAGTAGACCCACATATATGTGGTCATTCGACTGTTCTACAAAGGCACCATTGTAATTCAATGAAAAGATAGTCTTTGAACAAACATGGCTAGAACAACTGGATATCCGTGTAACTGGTCATTACCTCATACCAAGTTATTTCAAAATATGTCACAAACGTAAACTTACAAGACAAAATTATAAAACTTCTCGAAGAAAACAGGAGAAGAAAATCTGTTCAACCTTGGGGATAAGCAAAGATGTTTTAGGAGACAAGAAGCACAGATCATAAGAAAAAAAGTAAATTGAACTTTTAAAAGTTCAACACTATTCTTAAAAGAACACCATTAAAAAAGAAAGCAAACTAGGGCTGAGGATTGACTCAGTAATAGAGCACTTGCCTAACATGTATGAGGTCCTGAGTTCAGTCCCTAGCATCTCAAAACAAAAAACACAAAAAAGAAAGCAAATTAATGATAAGGAGAGAATATGGCATAATGCATTCACCAAATGACTTGTATCCAAGATATATAAAGAACTTTTATAACTCAATATAAGAAGATTTAAAACAACCTAACAAAGAATGGGCAAAAGACTTGAATAGACACTTCACATAAAGAGACATTTGAATAGACATCACAAAAAGGTGTTCACCATCATTAGTCATCAGGGAAATGTAAGTTTAAATTATAATGAGAGTACCACTTTACATCACTAGAATGGCTAAAGTAAAAAAGACAAGCCTAGTATCGGTGTATATATGGAGCCACTGGAACTCAATGCATTGATGGGAATGTAAAGTGAAAACCTTTGGTTTCTTTTTTTAATTTATTTTTAAAAATTTATAAAAAAAATTTGCCGGTTTCTTTTTTTAATTTATTTTACAAAAAAAATGTTCGATAATAATACCAAAAAAAAAAAAAAAAAAAAAAAAAATAATTACGATTCATAGTGCCCGTATATAGCATCTTTTTACATACAACTGTTTGTATACAAAGTATATTCGTACAATTCAGGCCTTCAATCATGTATTTGGGATAATGATATCCATCTCATTCAACCAATTTTTAATTCTTTTTTCCCCCCTTCCCCCTTGCTCCCTCCCTTTCCCTCCCTTCCCTTTGACCATTCTAGTGTTCCTCTAATCCTCCTATGTACCCCCATCCAACAATACTGTGAACTAGCCTCCTTATATCAGAGAAAACATTTGGTATTTGGATTTTTGAGACTAACTTCACTTAGCATTATATCCTCCAACTTCATCCATTTACCTGCGAATGCCATTATTTTATTTTCTTTTATTGCTGAGTAAAATTCCATTGTGCGTATATACCACATTTTCTTAATCCACTCATTTACTGAGGGACATCCAGGTTGGTTCCACAGGTTTCTTAAATATATCATTTATAGCATAGGATTTAGCAATTCCATTTCTAGATTTTTTCCCAAGAGAAAATAAGACATATGCACACAAGACTTGTACATGAATCTTCATAGTTGCTTTATTTTTAATAACCTCAAAGTGAAAAAACCCAAATGTCCATCAACAGATTAATCCCTACAATGGAATACTATTTGGCAATAAAAAGCATTGAACTACCAATTTATAGAGACACATAGATGAATAACATAGATATTATATTGAACAAAAGAAATTGGATACAAAAGAGTATACTGATTCTGTTTATGTCAAATTCTGGGATATGCAAGACTATAGAAAGAGAATCAGATTATTGGTGCCTGATAGGGGTTGGAGATAAACTGCAAAGCATGAAGAAACTTCCTGAAGAGATAGAAATATTGTGTATTTTGATAGGGATAGTGCTTATGTGGATATACACATTGGTTACAAGTCACTCACCTGTGCCCTTAAAATATGGGAAATTTTTGTCTTAAATTATACCTCAGTAAAATTTATTTGCTTATTTATTTATTTATTTATTTATTTCTGAGGATTTAGCCCAGGGATGCTTTACCACTGACATGCATCCCTGAAGGAGCCCTAATTAGGAAGGGCTGTTGCAGCTAGCTGGAAGCCATAAGTTCCACCTGATATGTATATGACGCACCTGTAGGCACCCGCAAAGCTGAAGGCATATAACCGGGTGAAAGCGGTCCGAGTTAGGAGAACGGAGAATTCAGTCAGTCGGGCAGTCACTCGGTCGGTCAGAAGAATCAGAGCGGCCAGAACCTAGGCAGAGCGGTTACAGAAGAGAAACCAGATAGAAGACAGAAGAGAAACCAGATAGAAGAAGTAATGACTGGTCAGAGTTAGGCCGAGGCTCCTGAGGAAGACAGAAGACAGAAGAAAGAAGAAGGAAGAAAGAAGAGAGAAGAAAGAAGCTCTAATCTTTCTCTAAGCTACAAGAAGACAAGAAGCTAAGCTCTATCTTTCTTTCTCTCTAAGCTAAGAAAATCTTTCTTTCCCTCTCTAAGCTCTCTCTAAGAAAGTAGAAGTAAAAGTAGTAAAAGCTTTTCTCTGCCTCCGAGTTTTCCTCCCGGGTTTCGGTACCAGGCAGCTTACACATCCCCTCTCCTTTTTATTTTTTATTTTGAGACAAGGTGTTACTAAATGCTGAGGCTGGTGAAACTTCTGATCCTTTTGCCTTAGCGTCCCAACTTTCAGGGATTATGGGTATGTGCCATAGAACCCAGCAAGTTTATTTGCTTCCACCTGAGCTAATGTCCTTCATACATAGAACTAAGAATCCTCTCAGAAGGGAGAGATTAATTGTGCTTCTGGGAATCAAGGAAGGTGGGTCTTAATTCCCTGATACTTCTTGAACTCCATGAAGTTGGAAACTTCTTTGGCTCATCCTTGAATCCTCCATGGTGCTTTGCATAGTATCAGGCACATAAAGGCATTAGAGAAAATGTTGATTCTAATGATTTTGTAATCACATTAACTATTTAAAAATACTCTAAATTTGTTGCATGGAATTAGACTAGATTATCTGTAATTCTTAACAATTATTTGTAAGCCTTTAGCAAAGACTTCCCTTAAATCAGGAAAATGAGTTGTTTATCATTTCTTAGTGATGAAGCAAAACTCACTCTTTCTTGAATGCTGTTGTGTTAGTCTGATGAATTGCAGAACTTACCTTTTCTGCCTGAATCATACATAAAGGACTGACATTTGTAGATCTGGATGCTTTTGTTTATTTTGTGGTTTTATTAAGGTTTAAGAAAAAGTTTTTACAATAATCAATTTAGGGGGCTGGGGCTATGGCTCAGTGGTAGAGCGCTCGTCTCACATGTGTGAGGCCCTGGGTTCTATCCTCAGCATCACATAAATAAAATAAAGGTATTGTGTCCACCTACAACTAACATTTTTAAAATAATCAATTTAGCATCACAGTACATGAGATCATCTTTAGCATTGGCTCAATCTTTCCATTTGAGTTGAATTTTTAATTCTAGTTTTATGATATACCTCATTTAATATAGTAGGCTTTTAAATTTTTCTGATTTTTCCTTTTCATATTTTGTATTATTGTTTCCTTATTGTTTCTAAATGTCTATTTGTACTTAGTTCTCTTTTTTCTATTCTTTTTAAAAAATTTGTTCTTTTTATTTATACATGACAGTAGAATGTATTTTGACATATTATACATGCATGAAGTATAACTTCCCACTCTTGTGGTTATACATGGTGTGGAGTTACACTGGTCATGTATTCGTATATGAACATAGGACTTAGTTCTCTTTTAAACAGCTGTAGCCCTCAGAGACTTATAGACCAACACTGCTTCAATTTTATTTATCATGATATATGTGTATATATAATATATATGATATATAAATAGTATATCAGTATTATTTGTGAGAGCTGGTAATTTCAAAACTTACTTATGATAGCCTTAAAGCAAGTAAATTCTGGCCATATTTTTTTGCCTCTAGAAAATTTTAAGCCTATTAATTATTTTCATCAAAGATTTCAAAATGTAATGCAGGGCATGGTGACACACACCTGTAATCCCAGTGACTGGGGAGGCTGAAGCAGGAAGATAAGAAGTTGGAGGACAGCCTCAGTAAATTAGTGAGGCCCTAAGCAATTTAGTGAGACCCTCTCTCAAAATAAATAAAAAGGTCTGGGCACGCAGTTCAGTGGTAAAGTATCCCTGGGCCCTATCCCCAGTACAAAACAAAACAAAACTACACACACTTAAAAAAAAAAAAATCAAAATGTAAGAAAACTGAATTCCTATTTCTGATATTTTAGGGTAACACCTGTCTAGAGAATGGATCTTTCTTACTGAACTTTACAGGCTGTGCAGTATGCAGTAAAAGGGATTTTATGCTGATCACAAACAAGTCCCTTAAAGAGGAAGATGGAGAAGAAATAGTTACCTATGATCGTAAGTACAAGTAGAGGTTTCTTTTTTCTTTTCCTCCAGTATTGGGGATTGAACACAGGGACTTGTGCATGCTAAGCAAGTACTCTACCATTAAGCTATATCCTCAGTCCTTTTTATTCTTTATTTTGAGACAATGGTCTCCCTACATTGTCCAGGCTGGCTTCATACTTTGAATCCTCCTGCCTCAGCCTCCAGAGAAGCTGGGAGAGATTTCTTTTTCTTTCTTTCTTTCTTTTTTTATTTTATTTTATTTTTTTTTTCATGCCAGTCTGTTAGCAGATATCAGTTTTTGGAAGTTGATATGTTATGCAAAGTATTCTGAGGCCTCTTTCAGTATCATATGGCAACACATAGTTATGGTCTAGGTTTTTAAGAAGAAAATATAGTTAATACCTCTTTATGTAGCATAATCAGATGTTCTGCATTAGTTACTTTTTTGGAGGGCAGGTAGGTACTGGGGTTTGAACTCAGGAATGCTATATCACTAAGCTATAATCCCAGCCCTTTTTATTTTATTTTATTATTTTTTCTTGAGACAGGGTGTTGCTAAATTGCTGAGGCTGGCCTTGAATTTGTGATCCTCTGGCTTTAGCCTCCTAAATTGATGGGATTACAGGCATGCACCAACCTGCCCTGCTCACATAAATGACTTTTTTTTTTTCCAGTATTGGGGGTTGAATCCAGGGACATTACCACTGAGTTACACCCCTACATCCTCAGCCCTTTTGTTTTTTTATTTTCAAACAAGGCCTCACTAAGTTGCTCAGGCTGGCATCAAATTTATAATCCTCCTGCCTCAGCCTCCTGAGTCACTGGAATCACAGGCATGTACCAACACACCCAGATACATAAATGACTTTTGCAGATAACTGCAGCTTGTGATTCTGGCTCCAAATTTTTTTATTAAATTATTTTTCCAGGGACATTCTAAAAGCCTTTATACTCAAGATACAGGAACTTTAAAAAATAAACCTTAGGATCATCTATGTGAATTTTCACTTTCAACTATTATAGTGTAATCTAATGATGTCCTTGGAGCAGCTATTAAAATGTGTAGGGCTTTCTATTCCCTATCCTAAATGACCCTGGAATGCTACAGATTTTTCAGACTCTTTTCTGCTTGTATAGCTTTTTTGGTCTCTTGTCTCACTATCAGTCTGTTTTTCTTTTGCTTCTATAACTTTGCTACTTTCTTATTCTACTCCTTGTCCTCAATACTGGGAAACGAAATAAACTATGTATAATAAAAATAAATAAATTCTGAGGTCGGTGCTAAGAATTTCTGTAAGTTTAGTATATGTCTAGTGCCCAGACATGGTGACAGATATTTAAACCATTTATATCCCCTTTTTGCTTGTCTCCATGTTCTTCAGTATGTTCTGAATATAGATGAGGACTAATTATGCAAATATTAAAATTTTGAAAGAGGGGTATGAAAGACACCAAGCCTATAGAATAGACTCAGATAATTGAAAAATGTTTTAAGAGGAATGTTTTTCTTTCTTCTTAAGCATCTATCCCTTTAAACTGTATTTTGTTCCAGGCAGTACAATAGGACACTGGGGTAAGAGGGTTTGGGTTTGAATTATGGTTCCAAAGAATCTTACTTAAGTAGTTGTCCTATTTACTTAACCACGGTGTGCCTTTGTTTCCTTGTTTCTAAAAAGGTGGTAATGATAGTATTAGTTGTTTTTTTAGAAGATTTAGTGAATGAATAGGTAAAGGGATTTAAAAGAATATCTAGCACATGATAAGCACTCAATAAATCGTAGTTATTATTACATTGTTTGTATTAGATTCTTTTGTTACCATTAAATTCACTCAGTGCCCAGATTGGTTTTTATTTGTGTTGGTTACAGTAATACATACAGTTGCTGTCATTTCTGAGACTAAAAGCTTTTACATGGTTAGATAGATCCAGCTAGCTTAAAAAACACATTTAAGTAATCTGTTAATTGATTATCTTAAACAGCTTTCAATGGGAATTAATAGATGTACATTAAACCTCTAAGTTTAGACCCAGTTGTATGGTGTTGCTGCATGAGAGATTCTTGATTTCTCAATAAGGTCAATCTAATAATGGGTTTCCTGCTGTGTTACATATGATAGCGTTAATATTCTTCTTAAGCAATATCATGCTAAGAATAGAAATTTTACTATTTTAAGAAACTTTCTAAGATTTAATTACATAAGTCTTTCTTTGTTTTGGCAGATCTGTGTAAGAACTGTCATCATGTAGTTGCCAGACATGAGTATACATTCAGTATCATGGATGAATTTCAGGTAAATGTATAAATTTATGGGTGTATTATTTGGGGAGAGGCAGATATTAAAAATCCCTTTGATAATCTAGATATAGTTTTTATAAGCGAAGTTCTAGCAACTGTTAAGAGATCATCCTTCTCTTCTCCCTGTGTAAGTTAAGAGAGAAACTTTAAATATGGGTGGATCTGTGCAAACGTATTTTCATGAGAGTTGCAAATGAAAACGTGTGCCTTATAAATGACAGCTCAATACTGTCATTTTTATTTATAAAGAGTAGCCCATTATGGGCTGGGGATATAGATCAGTTGGTAGAGTGCCTGCCTCGAATGCACAAGGCCCTGCGTTCAATCCAGCACCATACACACACACACACAAAAAAAGAGTAGCCCATTATGACTTCTTATGAATTTACTATTGTGCTTCCTTTTTCTCTGCTGCTCTGTGATGGCACAATTGTTGGCTTTAAATGTTGGCCTGTCCACCTAACTAAAATTGCTGAGCATAGAAATTCCAATAAGGAGGTTATTTTTTTAAATATAAAAATACTTTAATTCATGTTAATCTCAAAGAAAAGTAAGTGATTTTTCAAAGGATTAGAATTGGAGAAGAAATTAAATAGGTTATTTTTGTTCTCCCTAGTTGATATATATATATATATAGTTGAGTAATGTTGTAATTTTAGTCTGGATAAGAAATGCTAATATAATTTGTTAAGTAAAATTATAAAATTGGTATGTCAAGGTAGAAGGAGAAAAACTGAACCACTGGAGAATAAGGGGTTTATTATAAGGACTCGTTTTCATGCAATTGTGAGAGCATGTGAGGAATTCTATGGAGTTTATGGCCAATAGTGCAGGGCTGAAGTTGCTGAAGATTCATAGTTCTGATGATCAGGAAGAAAAGCTGGATCTGGGAGACTCAGGACAAACTAGAACCTTTGATTGTTCCTCACTGCCTCTATTTTGAAGGCTTCAGGTTGAGTTACTTATTTTGTATGAACTATATGTTTATCCCTAGGATATAAAGATCAGAACCTTTAGTTGTCCAGGGAATTTTTTTTTTAAATCCTTTAAATTTGAGTAGTACTTTAATTAAAAAAAAACAACAACAACAACAAAAAACCTTCCATAACAGAATCAAAAAACAACAGTATAACCCCTCTCATTCATTCTTATTTTAACATGGAGGAAAGTACTTAGTCACCTGTCATAGTCTCATATGTGCAGTTAATCTAAATAACATCTTGACTATAATTCTTCAACCTCTAAAAATTATGCCTTAAAATATTTATAAGATATGTGTGACTTAGGGCAAAATCAAGATCTCACTGAATTAGTAGTAGCCAAATTAGGGAATAAACATATCATGGGCTTAAAGAAACAGCTGTATCATTTTATAGAAGGAAAGGCGGGTGCTTTAAGCTATTTTTCAAAAGCTCCTATGAGCTTTATAGAGCCATGAATGAATATTGAGATTGTCTGTTTATGTCCTAACACAGCCATTTAAATTTATGACTGAATGCAGCTATTTACAAAGCTGTCCCAGAAAAAGGTAAAGGAAGATAGCTGGTAGTCACCTAGATAGGGTGAAGTGCTCTCGGAAGAACTCTTTTAAAATAGACTCTATCTGCAGTCTCCTCACCCAGCAGCTACTCTTCCCCAAGCCATATTCAATGTCATGCCAAAGTCTAACTGGTTTTCCTTTATGACTGAATGCAGCTATTTACAAAGCTGTCCCAGAAAAAGGTAAAGGAAGATAGCTGGTAGTCTAGATAGGGTGAAGAAGAACTCTTTTAAAATAGACTCTATCTGCAGTCTCCTCACCCAGCAGCTACTCTTCCCCAAGCCATATTCTGTACTCTACCATCAGAGGATTTTTGGTTTCCCGTGATTTATTTTTTTATTTTTTCCTATACCACATTTTTCACCCCTCCCCCCCCCCCCCCCACCCAAAGGAAAGGGGGGGGGACTGTGGGGGAATTTTTTTTTTTTTTTTTTTTTTTTTTTTTTTTTTTTTTTAGTATTGATTGATTTTTTTTTTTTTTTTTTTTATTATATTTTTTTTTTTTTATTTTTTTTTTTTTTTTTTTTTTTTTTTAATTTTTTTTTTTTTTTATTTATTTTTATTTTTATGTTATTATTTTGATTTTTCAGAGGATTTTTGTTTCCCGTGTCCCCTCCCCCCACCCCCCCCCCCCCCTCACCCCCCCCCCACCCCCCACCCGCTCAACTTTAGCTGTGGTATAATATCCAAGCTTCTCATTCCAAAGTTCTCCCTGGGCTGACCCAAATTCCTTTTCTCTTATTTCCCATGACTCTTCCTTACCTACAACGTATGTAGCAATGTCCCAACTTTAAACTCTTCCCTCCCTTCTATCAGAGAGGAAGATTTTTATTCTCTCCTCTCTAATGATACCCTATCTCATTTCCTCAAGAATCAATCACATTGTCTCTTTCTAGCATCCTCCTTCCCCCACCCATGGGATTTTTAAGAAAAATTTTTTACATTAAACATATTTAGTTCTTCTTTATTTGTTAAAAATAAACTTAAATTCTTTGATTTTACTTCTCTAACTCTGATTCATCCTGCAATCATTTCTTCCTTTCTTTGCTTCTTTACTTGAATAGGTCTTTATAAAAACTGTTTTCCTTATTTCCCTATATTCCTCTTAAATACCTACAAACTGATTTTCATTTTTGTTTGATTTAAACTACTGTCCCATAGGTTTCCTATAGTCTAACCAATGATTAGTGATTTTTGCCTCTGTTCTTAATTCTCTTAACATCTCTCTGGATCTGGTTTTTGTTAACACTATTATCTTTTTGCAGTATTTCTTCCTTTGGGGTCAATAGTACTTGATATTTTCTTCTCTTTTATTAAATTATTTTAACTGCTCCTTTGCTTTTTTCTCATTTCCTTTCCTATTTTTCCCTGATACCCCTGAGCTTTGGTCTCTGGTCAGGAACTTTTCACTATACTCCCTCCTATAGTGAGCACACATGCACTCAATCTTAGATCTTCCAGATCTCCTCCAAGCCTAACATCCTACCTGCCCCTCCTTTCATCTTTTGTTTCTGACTAGACTGCTTATTAACCCCTGTCTTCCATGTCAACAACCATACCCACTCAAACCTAAACTATTGCAGCAGCCCCCAAACTGTAGTTCTGTATGCTTCAATGGAATTAATCTTTCTTAAACATCTCATCCTGCACTCCCCATCTAGTTAACCTCCAAGTGCAGTTTTTTTTCCTCTTACTACTTATGTGACCTGCTTGCTGTTTTCCTATCACTGTCCTAATTCATGCATTCCGTCATTTGAATTTTTTTTTCCTGTCTTCAGGCCAATTAAATCTTATCTCTTTCTAGTGGAAGTTAAATTCTATCTCTTTCTTGCTCTTGATGGTATAGTATAATCTGTGTTCCTTTCTCTCTTTTCTGGACTTTCCTTGTACTTGCATCAGGCTCTGAATCAAGTAAATAGCCTCTTCAGAACTTCTGTATCATCCTGATGATCTCAGGAACTCTTTTTTCTCAGCTACCATGGCTTATTATTCTCATCCTCACCCTTTTATTTTATTCCAGTGCCTTTTGATGTGTGTGTGTGTGGGGGGGGTGGATACCAGAGATCAAACTCAGGGGTACTCAACCACTGAACCATATCCCCAGCCCTATTTTGTATTTTATTTAGAGATGGGGTCTCACTGAGTTGCTTAGGGCCTTGCTAAGTTGCTGAGGCTGGATTTGAACTCGTGATCCTCCTGCCTCAGCCTCCCAAGCCACTGGGATTACTAGCATGCGCCACCATGCCCAGATATTCTAATGTCTTACAGGAAATTTAAACAATAAAAAGTAAGCAGCTCCACTGCCCAGCTGCAAGTTGCTTTGTTTAAATTCACTGTTAGTGCATCTCTGCACAAGATTATTATTTTTTTTAATATTTATTTGTTTTAGTTATGTTCAATGCCTTTGTTTTTTACGTGGTGCTGAGGATCGAACCCGGGCCGCGCACATGCTAGGCGAGTGCTCTACCACTGAGCCACAATCCCAGCCCCCCACAAGATTATTTTTAAGTAAATCCCAAATATACCGATACCTCTGTAAATATTTCATCATGTATCTCTAACAGATAAGAATCCTATTTTGTCACACTTGGTAGCACATGCTTGCAATCCTAGCTACTTGGGAGGCTGAGGCAGGAGGACCCCAAGTTCAAGGCAGCCTGGGCAACTTAGTGAAACTCTGCCTCAAAATACAATTTAATAGAGTTTTTAAAAAGGCTGGGCATACAGCTTAGTGGTAGTGCTTGCCTAGCATGCACAAGGCCCTGGATTCAATCCCCAGCACCATGAAAAAAGAAAAAAAAAGAATTCTGTTTTTTAAATAACCTTAATATAATTACTAAACAAGGTAAGATTTTCTGATGGCCAAACTAGTGGGTAAGGTGGAGACAGATTTATAGAATTCAAACAGAAAATATATTATAAATGGTTTACAGGTTGTTTTTCAAAATCCCTTGGCAGAAAGCCCTTAAATGAGCTATGTATTTACCTCAAGGTATAAGAGAGGAACTCATGTTAGATTGCTTTCTGTTCCTCAGGGGGCCAGGGGAGAGGACATGGAATCAGAATTAACAGAGAAAAATAGGAGGCAAGAGACTCTCAAGTAAACAAAAGATAACAATAAATCAAAAGATCTCATCTCACCCCAAGGTGATCCAACCCATTTTATCCTCCCTCCCAAATCTCTACCCCTAGGCCCTGCCCAGATGGAGCCCCTGAAGGTTCCCATGAATGACCTGGGTGGTTGGGGAGCATGGGGGTGGGTGGGCAAGTATTATTCTCCCTACTTGGCCAGTTTTGGTAAAAGGTGTCCTAATCCCACCATATTCCTAGCTCAGGGAAACTGTGTTCCTAGCTTTCCAAGTTAGAATTCTAGACATACTTTCCCACAGAAGCACTTCTATAGATGGTTAGATTCTATAGCACTTGTACAATATAAAATTTAAAGACTTGCAGATTTTCCTGGGAACCTAACTGCCATGTACATAACATCACTTCTGTGGGAAACTGCTTTTGAATTCCAGACAACTGACTTAACAATGAAGTTTGGATTCCAGACTGCCTATGCAGTAAAGATTATAGGTATAATCATTCTCACTGATTTAATAATCTTGCCAGATGATATGTTTTTTTTCTTTTTCTTCCAAGTTAGATTCTAAGTTTTTTAAGGTCACATTTTGTCCTTGCCCTCTTTCTTATCTGCCAGTGCCACCTAGCACATTGCACAGCACACATGCACTGAGGATAAACTTGACAAAGGAAATACTAGTTGAAAACTCAGATACTTGTCTAGCTTCACGTGTTTTCCTTTTTTGACTCTATTGCTTTTTTCTTCTTTATTTCCAATGAGAGTTTGCCATCCTGTTAGTAATGTCTGATGGGTTATAGCATTAGGTGTATTTGAGAGCAATAAAAGGCCTTGGAGAGGATAGATTTTATTTTTAATTCATGAGACTTGTATTTATTCTCTGAGCTCTAGCCTCCATGTATTTCTACTCTTGAGTATAAAGTAGAATTTAAAAGTAAGTGTGATGGATGGATGTGTGTCTCAGTGGTAGAACATTTGCAAGACCCTGGGTTCAATCCCTACCACGATCGATCGATCAATCAATAGATAGAACAAAATAAAATTGTGTGGTCTTTAAGAAGCAGTCTTTCTAGAGCCACAACTAAGCCCCTTCTTTGAACTTACAGTAAGAAATAGAAAGGCAGTTGCCTGCTTCTGGGGCTTTGTACCGTTGCTAGTGTTTACTTCTATGACCCTCTCTTATGACTGTCCGGACTCAGGAAACAATACTGCCTTGCTCTCCAATTTCCACACAACTAGCAGTCTCACCATCAACTGTGGAAATACTAATAGATTTTTTATAGATCAATGTTTGTTTTCTAAAAGAAGATAAAAAAACTTTTTAAGCAAAAAATTTAAAAGAAATGTCTCTATTGTTTATGATTTTATTAAATATTCTAGAAAAAGCCAGCTAGAAAAAACAAGACTTTTTTTTTTTTTTTTTTTTTTTTTTTTTTTTGGTACTGGGGATTGAACTCAGGGGCACTCAACCACTGGGCCAGATCCCCAGCCCTTTTTTGTATTTTATTAGAGACAGGGTCTCATGGAGTTGCTAAGTGCCTCACCATTGCTGAGGCTGGCTTTGAACTCGCGATCCTCCTGCCTCAGCCTCCCAAGTGCTAGGATTACAGGCATGCACCACCGCATCCAGCTAGAAAAACAAGACTTTGCTTAATGATTTTTCTTAAACTCACTGCTATCACATCTGGATATTTATGAAGCCTAAGAAATATGAAACTCCTTAAATAAATGAAATTCTAGGCAATTAGGTATTTATGTGTGAGGCACAACATACTAGTGAATTTAACACAATTGTTTCTTTTCCTAGAGCAGATTAAAATAGTTGTTTCAGTTTGGGAATTTTCTCCTTCCCCACTGTCTCCTGTTGCATATTAATGTTAAATATCCTAAAAGAGAACAGCTCTGAGAACAGAGTGTGTACTTAGGGATCCAAATAAGAACATTAGCATGTATTTAGTTTATATAAACAAAAGGCTCGGCAGATGTAGAATTAACATAAGACATTGCTAATAGGAATTGAAGAAATTGATCAAATGTGCAGAAAAATATCCATGATTTATAGAGAAGAGCTTTTCTGAACAGAATCAGTTATGAAGCAACTTCCTCCCTGTCCCTCAAGGTAATTATGCACTTTGTCATATTCTAGGAATACACCATGCTGTGTCTGTTATGTGGTAAAGCTGAAGATACTATCAGTATTCTCCCTGATGACCCCCGACAAATGACTCTGTTATTCTAAGACTTCTTCTGCAGTTCTGTTGTAACTGTTGTGTTGGTTCACAGAAAGCCTGATAGCTTGTTTAATAATGAAAAGTTCTTTGCATATTTTCTTTCATGCTGAGACTTAAATATTCTTTGAAATAAAAGTAATTTGGGAAATTGTTGTCTCTAGAGTTGAGTTCTTCTGTTAAAGTTTCCAGTTCACATCAGTGTAGCCAAAGTGAAATATCTTTGTTAGCAATTATTTGACCAGAAAAATAACTAGAATGAGTGCACACCTAGTGCCTATATCTTGGTTTCTCCTAAAAGGAACCAGGGCTTTTTGGAAAATGGCTGGTGGACTAGAGCAGGAAACAAGCACCTGGAAATGTCACACACAAAAAATTAAGTGTTAATTTTAAAATGTCAAAATGACTGGGACTATATCTGACAAAGGAGCCAACTGGAGAAGCTTCCAGTGACCAAAGCTGGAACAATTTAAGCAGCAAATTAAAATGGTATTGTATTATAACCCAAACTACATGATAAATAAAACTGTGAGTCCATAGCGATAAATAAATGGTTGAATGAGGGAATGAATAAAGAAATGGGAGAGAATAGACACATCTCCTATGCAGAAGAATTCCAGATAATTTCTGTAGATACTCCCCACCCCTGAAGTATAGGCTGTTCATAGGCCATTCCTTCCTTCCAAGGAATATGGAAGTGGGGAATAGCTTTACAAAGGAGAAACCTGATAAACATTAGCTCAGCCAATTTATCAAGGTTAATGTCATCAGCCATGTTGATAGCATGTACTCTTGATGTGATAGGATGAGAATGGCGCTTTACCTCTGCGGTCTTCCTCCCAAAAGCCATTACCCCAGCCTAAAATCATGAGAAAGACATCACACAAATCCCATTTGAAGGACATTCTGCAAAGTACTTGACTAGTACTCCCTGAAACTGTCAAGTTCATCAAAAACAACAAAAGTCTGAGAAACAGTCACAGACAAGAAGATCCTAACAAGACACAACAAATAAATGTAGTGTGGTATCCTAAAGGGGATCCTGCACCAGAAAAAAGGACATTTGGTTGAAATTGGGAAAATCTGAATAGCATGGTTTCAGTCACTCCAAAGGGATCTTAGAATGTCTTATTTTGCATAGTTGAAAGAGCAACTATGGGGGTCATAAACTCGAGTATTTAGGTCTCTCTGCTATTTGGTATCAATATAATCATTAAACATAGCATTGCTTGGGATTTCATTGTCCCATTCCTATAACATTGAGTTAATCAAATGTGATATACTCCTTTTGTATTGTTAGGAGATCCAAATGAATTAATGTAAAATACTTTGGAAAGCATATAAAGTACAAAGTACAACGTGGTGGCTTCAGTTTTTCTCATTCTGAAACCAGAACTTCAGGGGTCTGGCTTTTGATACAAAATTGTTTCCTCTTCACATGTAAGAGATTTGAAATTTCTGAGCTAAAGCTTTGCTTATAAGAAAAAAGAAAAAAAAAAAAAAAAACGAGCCAATTGTTCATTGTTGATATCAGGGAAAAGCTTTATTATGTAACAGCATGGTAATAATGATAGCTGAGGTTTATTGAGTACTACTTCTGTGCCAAGAACCGTTTAAAGCACTTATTTAATCCTCATTAACACCACCATAAGATAAGTACCATCCTTATTCCAACTTTAGAGCCAGAAAAAAACTAAGACACAAAGCAGTAAAGTAACTTGCTCAAGGTCATACAGCTACCACAGTGACTCCCTTCCAGCAGTGGTAAACATGAGGTGCCAGGGTCTGTCAAGGTTAGGAAGAGGTTAAGAATATCAGTGACAGCACTCCAAGGAATCTCGACATGTCAGATAAAGATTTATTACTCAAAAAAGTTAAGTCAGCTGCTCCTTAAGGATCAGTTGTTTTATTCCTGGAAAATGTTTTCCATTTAGCCGCAAATCTATATCTGACCTGCTGAGGAAATCGTTTGGTGAGATGAATCCAAAAAGCAGAGAAAATGCTTCATTACTTTAAATAGCAGCCCTCGGCCCATTATCGCCTCTATATTCCAGAATTGTCCTTTCTTGGAATTTGCTAATGCTTCCAACTTTGTCATTCGAAGCTCAAGATTATGATCTTATATGCCCTTGCTGATATCCTTGTCTATAGCAGAATATCTGGTTTGAACTATACATTACAAAAATTTAAAACATAAGACTCTATCCATGTATTTGATTATTATTCAATCATCATGATGGTGTGTTCGTCTTTATCATCTTCTAGAACCATTCTGTGGGTCAAATGGAGTAAAGATCTCTTGAATCCAGTTGCACTGAATCCATATTTTTCTGTTCAAATAAAGAAACCAGGCAAAAGCATTAGTCTTCTTTACTACCTTTCCTGAGATTTAAGAAGGAAAAGAAATCACCTGTGTCATTGGAAACCTGGGCTGGTCCTCATTCTTTTTCTACTTGTTTCATCATGTACAGATCTGGCTTCTTGCTAGCAAGATTGTTGAAGTTAAAAGCTCAGCTTCTATTTTTTGTGTTGTCTTAGCTAGCTCTGTCTTTCTCAAATGGTCTTGGCATCTCCTAGTAGATGGAGCCTTCCTGTACTGTTTAATCGATACATGACCTAGCTTGGGTACAATCAGGTATGTTCTATTACTTGTAATTTATCATGAAGAGGTTTATGTTCACATTTCTTTATTTCAGTGTATCAAAAATCCTTTCCGTTTCATTCTCTCATTTTGTGAGCAAGGCTGGTTACAAGTCTGAATTAGCGGCTCTCAGTACTAAAATGTATGTTTCTTGCTGTGGTACAAGTCTCCATTGGTTAGAAAGGAAATCAAGAGAATGGGGTCCAGAATAGGCTTTGCCACTTGCTAATGATGAGACATTGTACTAGTTATCCTGTCTGTACCTCACTTTCTTCAATAGAAGAATGGAAACAATTAAACCTCTTTCCCTGAATTTTAAAATCAAATGATATAATGTAAGTGGAATCATTTTGATGTTGTGCATTGCTGGGTTCAAGCAGCTTTTGGTGGCCTTTATGAAGGAAAATCTAAGCTAGAAGAAGCACTGTTGGAGTTAAGAGTAGATGCTTTCAAGTTAGACTGACCTGGCTTTAACTTTTGGCTGTGCTCTTTATTAACCTTTTGTCTTTGGCAGGTCTCTTGCCCAACTACTTTCTCTTTGAATAGAAATAAAAATTCATCATGGGATCTGTATGAGGATTAAATAATCTGATGTATGGGACAGTATGTGAACATAGTAAATATTCAATAAGTGGTAGTTTGGTTGATGGTTGTGATGGTGATTCTAATAAAGTTCTGGAGTTTGGCTCAGTATTTCTTAAACTGAGAAGGTATACCTGTGCAAATGTAGTCATAAAAATAGCCATCAATTTCAGTCTCTAAACTTTTGCCCCTTAAAATCACTTCTTCCTAGCTATATATTTTTTTCGTAAGAGCCCTCAGAGAAGCAATGCTCTGTCATTCCTCCAAATTGAGCAGCATTACCTCCCCACTGCTGGCAGAGCCTGCTAATGAGACTTCTTTCTACTTCTGAGCACCCCCAGGGAAATTTGATTAAAAGATTTTGTTTATCCAGGAAAGTGATTACATTAAAGCTCTGCCTCATGACCGTTTCTGTACTGCTGCTTCTGAGGATGAAAGGGTGACAAATGAAATGAGGAATAAAAGAAAGGAACCGTTTTTTGTGGTTTTATCAACACGAGGAAAACTTTAGTAAAGCTGAAGGGCCTTGTAAATCAGTCTCCTCCCATTCTCCCCTCCTGTTTCCTCTAGAGCCAAACCGATCAGGTCTTGTCTGAAGCACAGCATTTCCCCTGCCCATGTGAGGAGCCATCCTTCCAGCATTAGGGCCCCTTTGACAGTCTCTGCAAAATTACAGACACCCAGCTTCCCATCCCTTTGGGAATCCCTAAATAATTCTTTAAACTAGAGCCTCATGGGAAAGACCCAACACACCATACTGACATATCAGACCCTAAAATGCCTGTGGCATAACGCCAACATCTGGGATAGCTGGCTGGTTTTGGATGTAACAAGCTGTAGCACTATTAAGATGATGAACAAATCATACTAGCATCTAATGTGAATTCCCACTTTCATCAGAGAAGCAACTTATTTCTGTAGTTACAGCTCTAAAATCAGTCTTGCCCTCCCCTCTCCCCCAGCAGTTGGCTTTAAGAAAAAGAATCTGAAAGGTCCAAGTTTTTAGAATAGTCAAGTTAAGGTCAGTCTTAATTTAGCAGAAGGCCCTGCAGAAGGATGCCAGGGGATTCCCACTATAATGCTCAGGTTACCTTTTTGAAATATAGCACCATTGATGACAGCTCTCAATGAAGGCTGGACAGTGTAGATTCTTTTTTTTTTTTTAAATATTTATTTACTTTAGTTGTACACAATGTAATGCATTTATGTTTACGTGGTGCTTAGGATTGAACCCGGGCCGCGCACTTGCGAGGCAAGCGCTCTGCCACTAAGCTACAACCCCAGCCCAGTGTAGATTCTTAACCTCTTTCCACGTTTGCTTCTCAGATGATGCAAGTGCATGGAAAATGGTTATAAGGAGCAGATTAAAAGAAAAATACTTCCCACTCAACATCGGGATTCAAGCATTGTGCCTCATTTGTAGAACTGGCCCTTCAGAGCTTCACTGAAGGGAAGGAAACTGTTCTCAAAGTTCCATCTAGTGGTCAAAGAAGGGAAAGTTAAAATGAGAAGGTTCCAGGACGAGGTTTGTTAGGCATAGTGATGGGAGGGTGGCCTCTCAGCAGGGATCTTCTCCAGAACATGATAGAACCTGGCCTTTGTGGTGTTGGTACTTTCTGAATATGCCTGCACTATAGGAGGTATCTGGGACACCATCCCTGCAAAGCCACTCAGCACACAGAGCACCAATCGTGTTGGCAGACTGTAAAATGTCTCTTCTCAGGGAGACCTTCCCTCTCATGTCCCCACCCTCATGGAGGAAGAAGTGAATCCAATCATTCATGCCTCTATTTGTTTATCTTGTGCCTGAATTTGAATATATGAATTTGAGAAGAGCAAGGGTAAATGTGAAATTTAAAGGGATGGGAGGGTCATTCTAGCTAAAGATCGAAAACATTCAACAAGTTAATTGGGGAAAAGATAAAGTGCTCTTTGTGTTTCCAGTAACTGCACCCTCTATACCCTTGCCATCAGTAAAAGTTGACCAGACTGTCTTCCAGGAATAACTAGGTATGAGTAATATCTAGTTGTCTCTGTACTCACAGTGATATGAAGTCTTCCTGATTATAATCTTCCAACAACCTCCCAGCATGCTCAACGAAAGAGCCCACTGTCTTTTCCTCTTTTTTTTACTACTTCTTCTCCCTCCCTCCCCCTCCCCAGTTTTGAAGAATAAAATAACACAATTCACATTTCCTGCTACTGCAGACCTGGCCCAGAGCCTGCTGTCCAGACAGTAATCAAGGTACCCCGTTGATCAGAGCCTTCCTCCACCACACCTTTGTGTGCTACCAGCTCCCCTGTCCCACCTGCAGTTTGTGCCACCCTCTGCCCTCTGTCCAGGAAGAAGACACAAAGAGCCTGGCCATTTCCACATCTGCCCTTTATTGGACTCATCTGGCAGGCTGGCTCTGGGCCCTTCACACTTCTCAGACACCATCCATGAGGGTTTAGGAAGGTACCATCATTCTGTGAAGGCCCAGAGCCTGCCCAGCCTTAGAGCCCCAAATTAGTCTCCAGAGGGTTGGGAGAGAAAAAGGAAAGAGGCAGACAGGAGAGGCAGGGCTCTTCAGTGAAGGGGTGACGTCGAGGGAAGCTTCTTGGGCCCAGCAGTGGCTCCTGAGGGCGCACCGCATCCTGTGGAAGAATACTCAGGGACTGCACAGAGCAGGAGATCCCTGTGCGGGGCGCTCGCGTGTCTATATGGCAACTTTGAGGAGGCGCTTGATGTCCGGCTCGATGTTGATGGTGGGGAAGATGCGGCTGTAGCGCCGGAAGGGCTCCCCCTCCGGCCCTATGAGGAACTTCTCAAAGTTCCAGGACACATCTGAGCGGCGCACTGGGCTCCACATGATGAACTTGGGATCGGTCATGAGGGAAAACGGGTCATCATATGGGTAGGGGAGCTTGTCCTTCAGGTAGGCGAAGACAGGATGCTCGTTCTGCCCATTCACCTCACACTTTTGGGTAAGAGTAAAGGTGGGCTGGTAGCCACCCCCTGGGCGGACATACTTGAGACTGTTCAGGATCTCCTCGTTCTGACAGTTCTCCTGGGGGAGGAAAAAGACAGCGTGGAAAAGGGAAGGGGTATGAAGGTGCCACAACACGCGAATCTTTCAGCCTCCTACGCTTGCCTCCCAGGATCCTCTTTCTCTGTAGGGGTGTCCTCCATTTGCTTTGCCCTTCTCTAGACTTGGTGTTTTCCTTGTCCTAGCTATTGTTGATGGTGTGCTGGGTCATTTCTGAAAGTTCTTGCAGTTCCTAGCTTGGCTGTTCTTCTACTTAAACATTTAGCGTGTTTGAAAAGTTGCTTCTGACTCCAATGATCCTGAGCAGTGTTTGTTTAAAGCTTCAAGTGACCTTGAGTTCCAGGCAGAGAAAGAAAAGTAAGGGAGGCTCAGGCCACACTGCCCAGAACCTGTCGGTCTACTTACCTACCTGCCTCCCTGTCTGCACATGTACACACATGCTCCACACTCCCTACCACCACCCTGCCTTTCTTCTGCCCTGGTTGTGCCTCCCTTGCTTCTAATTACACATTGAGTACAGCCTTTGCCTCGGCCCTGCTCAGCTTCTCAAAGCAGGGTGAAAGTGAAGCCCAGGGGGAATGGGACTTAACAGCGTTTAGCTTTCATCCTGCCTTATCCTAGAACTGAAGTGCAAACAGGAAGACATTTTGCTGAAACCAAGAAAATGTAGTTTTCAGATGTCATAAAGGCAAAGCAAGTTAGATACAGCAATGAATGTACTCTAAATGGAACTACTTAGTGACCATCAGGAATGACTCAAATAGGATAGAGGGTTGAGGGTTCTAGGATAGGTGGGGGTTGGGGGGAGGAAACAATGCTTGAGAACTAAAGGTTGTGGATATGTAATTACTTCTTTCACTTGTAGGCTGCTGTCCAAACTCCTCCTCTCCACTCACTGTACTCCGCTATGAAGGCTTTAGCTCAGAAACTGTTACCCATCGTTCCCTTCCCACTGCCACCCCGGTCCTGTTCCCACTCAGCATTCCCCGACAACTCCAAAAGGCTGGAGAGATCCCTTATTTTCCACCCCCTCCTCCCCAGTCTAAAAGTCAGATGTCTCCCTCTGGGAAAAAGTCCCCACCTCTGATCTACCAGAACCTGTGAGTACCATCAGTTCCAGACCAAAGTAACATTCATGAGCCTACTGATCTCTATCAGACTTCTGATCTCTTAATGCAAATGGCTGGCTGGCTCCTAGGTTGTGGTCCCTCTGGAGACTAGCTAGCCGGAAGTGATGAGGTAAGGCTGGGGTACCTCTAGGGCAGGAGGTTTTCTGTCTCTCCTGCCTGGTAAAGGCTGGAAAATGGACTGGGAGGGAAGGAACAGTGAGAGCAGTAATGGCTTGACTCTGGTTTGTCAGTCAGTGATCCTTCAGCCTTCCTGCTTACATCTCAGTTAACCCTACATGTCCTTTACATTACTGCGAATCGAACTAAGGGGATTATAATTAGAGGGTTTGCTTGGGAACATTCTGCCTGCTTATAAAATTAAAATCACAAGTACAAATAGAAGAACCCCTAAAAGACAACTTGAGGTGTGCAGGCTGAAGATTCATAACAACTTGACCTGTTATTCAGAGACAGGTGCGTGTGATGCCCAGAGGGGAGACACATGCAAGTTACAAATCTTTCCCTTCCCTCATATTCACTTTCCACTGACTGATTTAAACAAATCTTCAGTCTAAATAATAAAATGCTTACATTTGCATAATGCTTTATATTTTTCTAGTTACCTTTTTATATCTCACCCCATGAATCTTATAATAATCCTGTGAGCTAAGTGGTATCATCTCCAATTTACACATGAGGAAACTAAAACAAAAATCAAGTGTCTCTTCCAAGGGCACAGAGCCATTAAATAGCAGAACTTGAGTGAGTCCAATTCTAGTTTGATTCTTGATCTTCTGATTCCTCCATTTGTTCATTCAACAAATATTTAATGAATGCCCTCAGTACCCTAGGCAGTGAGGACACAATGGAGAGGAAAATAGACCTGGTACCAGACTTCATGGACTACAGTGGGAAGACAGTAAATAATAAACACCCACTCTCAGTGCTTAGTCTCAGAGCGTGTCTACTGCCCCTGGGTATTCACATGCTCCCAAAGACCTGGGTTGAATAACATGCCCACAATTCCAGACACTCAAACACACAAAGTCATTCACCCCCTTCCCTTATCCTACTCAAGCTACATCAGCCCGGTTCCTTGGACACAACACAAGGGACACCTCACCTGATGTCCAAATTGGTTGCAAGGGAAACCAAGAACCACCAGGCGCCTGGGAAAGCGGCATTGCAGCTCGTTGAGTTGGGTGAAGTCCCGGGTGGTAGTGCCTCAGAGCGAGGCCACGTTCTCAATGAGCACTGCCCTGCCTCGGAAGGTGTTGAAATCCACCTTCTCGCCATCCAGGCTGATGGCACTAAGGTCATAGAAAGACTTGGCGATATAGGCCATGGTGAAGTGCAGAGTGAGTCCTGCAGAGTGGTGTGAACCCACTTAAGGGTCTCTCAAAGGAGTGGGGTGGAAGGAGGAGCTGGGAAGGACAGAAGATCTCACAATGGGCCTTTGCGTGTTCTCAGAATGACTTAGCAAAAGCAGGGACCCACCTGTATGCGTTGTTTGAACAAGGTGGTTGCTCCTCCTACTTACAGTCGCTGAACAAAGCCACCTCCCTGCCCCACCCTGCTGGCAACCTGGAAAGGACCAATTTGATAGCTATGAGCAGATGTAAATAATTTACTACTTGCAGGAAACCAGAGCCCTAAAGGTCGCATAGGGAGGAAAAAAGGGGGAGGGAGACATGCAAGATTGACTCCTACTTTCCCCAGCAAGTTATTTTCACTTGGCACAGACATTTATTGAATGCATTTATGGAGTGCCAGTCTGAATTGTGCAGTGAGAGGTGAGTCTGCTGAGATCCGAAAGATGAGGAAGAGAATTGGGGCATGTGCCCACCTGACTCAGATGACCACTGAAATATACATATTACTCTTCACCTATTTCTATTTGGCTATTACCTTCCAGAAGCCCAAAATCAAAGGTACCCTTGGGAGGAGTGTGTGTCATTTCCTAGAAAAAATGAGTTTCAGTGTCTCAGCTTGCACCAGGCAAAAGAGTTGAAGTCTTTCAGTGAGTGGTATTCCCTCTCCTGCCCTTGTCCCTGCATTGCACCATCTCCTGTGTTAGAGCCTCCACCTCCACCTCACCCCCACCCCCAATCACGAGGAAGGAGTGGTTGCTAGGATAACTGTGAGAATGAATCACAGAACAAGTGGGTAAACTGCACCCCTTCCTTCTCAAAAGGTTTAGTCCCCAAGAGGTTGTGGGTTTTTGTTTTTTTTTTTTTTTTTTTGGGGGGGGGACTGCTGTGCTGATCCTCTCCCCACAGAAGAGTGCATCAAGGCTGGGCATGGCAGCACATACCTGTAATCCCAGCGGCTTGGGAGGCTGAGGCAGGAGATCACGAGTTCAAAGCAAGCCTCAGCAAAAGCGAAGCCCTAAGCAACTCAGTAAGACCCTATCTCTAAATAAAATACAAAATAGGGCTGAGGGTGTGGCTCAGTGAGAGTTCCCCCAAGTTCAATCCTGGTACCCACCCCCCTCAAAAAAAGAAGAGTGCATCAAAGCACGACTACTGTGGTTCTTGACCCAAGTGGGCTGTCCATGATGTCAGTACCAGCCCCACAGTATATTGCATGGCATCTTGGGACCTGCTAAGGGCTATCATGAGATCCTCTCTGCCAGGAAAAAAAAAAAAAAAAAAAAAAAAGCCCACAGAAACTAAACAGACCCTAAAGCCACTTCATTCTTTCATGTGCCCACCAACCAATCACTTGTTTAAAAATGCCTTGGTTTCTCTATCAGTAAAACTGGCTTTCCCTGGCTTTGAGATTTTAGAGTGAAATTTCGGTAAAAGGCAGATGTTTCCCTGGAGAGTGTTTCCACAGGTACACACCCATGGGGAGCTGCCTCCTAGAACAAAGAGTAAGCAAGGCTGGGCAGCAGCTGGCCTTGAGAATGATTTGTTGAGGAGATGGAGGAACTACTCACCAGGGAGCGCCCAGCTTTTCTGTGTTGCAGCTTGTTGGTGGCTGCTTAAGTGCGCCGGGACTCCATGTCTCGCCTGGCTGCTCCCTAAAAGCAAGCTTCCATGATCTAAATGGGAATGGAATCTTTTGCCACCAGAAGGAGTGGCAGGAACAAAGTGTGTCCTCTGCTAAGGCTGGGCAGAGTTCCTGGATGTAGCCCAAAAGTGTGCATACCAAGCCACTGAGTCAGAGGGACTTGGCACTGATGGTGACTGAAACCTTGACACTAACTCATCATGTTTATTTTCATGCCTAGCACTTCCCACAGTACCTGGGCTCCAGAGACACCTCTTCGTTGCTGCCCCTTTGCAGGCCTTCTTGGGCCAGGCAGGCCATAGGAGCTTAGAGTATGGTGTGGGGGGCATGCCCTCCCCTTTCTCCGGCTCCACCTAGGATACATAGGAGTCTCCCAGTTTTCTCACCTCTCACAATTAAGACTGGTGAGATGCTCCTAAAATACCTCAGTCCCCAACTCTGGTATGAGTTCCTCCCAGGAACTGGTATGAGTTCCTCCCAGGAACTCATACCAGCCCCACTTCTCAGAAGCTCATGACTTTGGGCCTGTACTTTAAATATGTGATTTGCACAGCTTTCTGCAGGGCACTGGTTATTCTGGAAGCAGCGCTGGCTTAGTGGACAGAAAAGCTTAGGTGGGTGGTTCTCAGTTCTGACTGTAAATGAGAATTCTCATGAAGATTTTTCTAAATTGAGATGCTAAAACTTCACCCTCAGAGACTCTACTACAGAGGTTTCCAGCCATAATTCCACCAGTTACTTGGGGCCCTGTGGCAAATCTTTGAATTTCTCCAAGCAGCTTCCTTATTGTTGAGTGTGGATAGAAATAACCACACTCCCTCTCTCACATAGTGATTATTAGGAACAGAAGAGCAAAGTATCACAGTGTTCTGTAAAGTGCGGTTAAGATCTTAAGACTAGGGGCTGGGGTTGTGGCTCAGTGGTAGAGCACTTGCCTAGCATGTGTGCAACCCGGGTTCGACCCTCAGCACCACGTAAGAATAAAGCACATTGTGTACAACTAAAGCAAATAAATAAATATTTTTTAAAAAAATCTTAAGACTACTGATTGTCCTGCCTCACTCCTTTCTTCCTTCATCTTTCTATCCTTACTCCCACACATTCTCTATCTCCTTCACCAAATCCATATCCCAAAGTATGTGTATTATTATTAATTTTTGGCAGTACTGAGGATTGAACCCAGGGCTTCATATATGCTAGGCTAGTGCTCTACCACTGAGCGACATCAGCTCCCTTAGTATTAAATACAGTCCTATGGTTCCACGTCTGCCTCTGCTCCCCTAAGATATCCAATTACAAATCTGAAAGATTACTCAGTCACTCCTCATGCCTTTGGGAAGAGCTGTTCCTGGTCCACTGAACAGATGAGAACCATACTGGCCTCAAAGACCCCTTTAGACTGGAATGTTCAGCTTCCTCTTCCCTCAGACTCGGATGTTCAGTCCCCCAGTGACTGTACTTAATCTTCTTTCTTTCAGGGCAGGGGGCCTTTGCTTTGAGTTCCCCTGCAGGTAGCACTAGGGAAGGCACAAAAGAGAAGACAACGTTCTCCATTTCCACCATCATTTTCCTGCTGTTGCTTTAGAATTCTGAGGCCTCTTCTACCAGTGCTCCGGCTCCCCATCCCAGGTCACCACCAGGGTCCCAGTGAAACCTCCTCCCAGGAACTCATACAGGCAGCCATACCTGTGGTTTGAAATATTCTTTATTTTGTAAACATCTGTGTTTAAAATAGATGAACCCTGCTCACAATTCATATAATGGACCCAAGACACAGTACACAAAGTTCACCCATCACAGGGAAATGGTGGGGCTCAGGAGCAGGTGGTGCCAGGGGCTGGGCTGAGTCTCAGGACAAAGTGGCAGAGATGCTGACCAAAAGACAGGCTGGGAAAGCCTGCTCAACACTCCTTGCCTACTGACAGCCCAGACCACCTCCTGGACTGAAGTCTAGGGGCGAGGGGCCAACTCTGGTACCTGGTGAGCACAGCTGCATCCAAAATCCTAGCCCTCCTCTGCTTCCAGCTGTGGCCCTTGTGGAGAAGGCTCATCAGTCCATAGACTCCCAGCCCCATGTTTTCCCTTCTGAAACCCTTAGGATACCGTAAAAACAGAATTCCTCTTTCCTGAGGGGGTTAGGAGAGAGATGCTGGTACTCTGCCTGATCTGCAGGGGAAGTGACAACACTGGCCCACAGGTTGGAGCCAGTGCCTAATATAACTTCTCCTTCCTCTCACCCTTCCTGAGGACAGGCAGCTTTGGCATTCCCACTGCCCATCCCAGGCTGCTGCTGCATAGGTCGGTCTCGAGGAAGCCGCCCAGCCACTCATGGCTTCATCCTAAAGAACCAGCTCTCCGAATTTACTAGCCAGTAATTTGTTCCCCTTTTCCTTCCACCGTGCTCACCTGTCCCCCATTCCCAAATCCTGAGCCATTCTCTCCTGCTGGCCATTTCCTGGTTTGGTAAGTAAAGACAAAGTGCCCAGTGATTTTATCCCCACCTCCTTCTTTGAAGAGTAAGAAATAGGGTTCTTCTCCTTCACAGGTATGTGGCCTGGTTTGGGGTCCTTGGGGCTCAGCGCCCAGTTCTTTGCTTTGGCTCCAATCCTAGCATGTAGTACAGCTTAGGAATGATCCTCTCACCTGGGCTTCTCCCACGCCAGAAAGGTTAGGAGGAACCCAAGCAGGGCTGGCAATTGATTTGTTCCCTCTTGAAAGGGAACAAGCTACTCTTGGACTATTGGGGTTAAAGAAAATTCCTGAACACAGAGCTCTGGAGACGGAAGTCCTTTTCCCTCCCCACAGTGCAATTGGCACTCCCTCAAGGCTACACAGGAGCAAGGGGTCAAGATGAGCACTTTGACTCAACAGCTGACGAGAACAGTCCCAAGCATTTGTACCCAGGGCCTCCTTCCTTTCTTCCCATGAAACTTTAGCCCTTCTCCCACAAACTCTGGGACCCAAGAAAACCCTGACTACTGAAGGCTGGGTTCAGTGAAAGAAGAGTGACGTGGTTACATCACCTCTCACCTCTGCCGGGAAGTATGGGGAAGTTCTCTTCTACCACAAGAGAGGGAAAGCAGGGCTGGGGACATGCTCAGTGAAAGAGTGAGTGCTAGCTTAGCATGTGTGAGGCCCTGCTGCCACCATATTCTCTCTACTTTACAAAATGCTGACCCTGGCCTGCTGGCTCTTGCTCTGGCCCTGACATCTAGGAGCCAGTCCTTCACTTGCGAGTGCTCCTCTGTCTGTACTGCATGGTTAGCTTGCCAGTGCTCTGGGCCCAGGGATCTCCTTGCCCCTGCGGTACCCTCGGCCTTAGATCCAGGGGCCCATGTGGAGAGAGGTTGTGTACACCCTGCATGGGAGGTAGAGGCTTGAGGTGACTTTTTATCCCTGCCACCCCTCATCAGTTTTTCTTCTCTGAAGCACCTGCCTCTGAGCTCAGTCCCCACAGAGACGGGGGCAGCTAAGCAAGGCCAAAGCTCAGGCAGGGGGAGCAGAGAGAGGTAGGACAGCCCCAGGTGTGAGGACCACCAGTTGGTGTTTCCTTCCTACCTCCATGTTCCACTTTCCCAGGTCACTGGGGAGGCAGGCCGATGGCACAAGAAGGGGCAGGGACAAGGAGAAGAGGAAGAAGCACCCTTGGCCTTTTGGCCCACCCTCAGAGCAGGTGGAGGTCCCCCAAGGAGCAGAGGATTTAACATCCCTATGAGCCTGGGTCCACTCCCGTAGGCAGGGCTGGGAAGGAAGGAGCTGCTCGGGCAGCCACCCAGCAGGACACTCAGGCAAAGGGTAGGAGGGGCTTTGAGAGGAAACACACTTGAGGGGAGGGGAGAAGAAAGAGCAGGAAGAAAAGAGAAAAAGCAGAGAGGACCAAGATGCACTCAGAAAGAAGGAGCCTTTAAGCAGCCTTGACTCCAGCCTCAGCCATTGTCCAGGGAGCTCTGGTGGTGGGACGGTGCTCAAAGCACACCATAGGGTCACAGCAGGCCCATGGCTGGGGAAACAGGCTGAAGGATACCACTCCAGGGTGGAGGGGCTGGGGGCAGAGGCTGCTCAGAGATGCCAGCAGAGTTGCTCTCAGGGCCAGGCAGGGGAAGAGTAGCAGCTACTGATTTTTGACAGAGTTGTCAAATGAGAGGACAGCAGTAGGCAACGCCCAGGCTCCCCTGTCTGCCCACAGGCCTCCTGAGGGAAAGGGGTTTGTTTGGGGCGCCCCACACAGGACCCTCAGCACCAGCAGGTTTTTGAAGAGTTCGCTGGGCCCTCAGGTTTGCCCTCCTCCTCTTCCAGCTCTGCCAAGGCCAACTCGTTGCTGGCACGTATCCGGAGGCCATCCAGCTCCTTCCTGTGGGCCTGCAGCACCAGCTCCGTCAGACGCGTGAAAGACTGGGAAACCAAGGGGCACGGGTTAGCCAGCGTCTTCTCTTCCCGGCAACTCTGTACCTGCCCATGGGGCCAGTCCTATCTTATCCTGGCTCCTGTCTGTCACCTCCTCCTCTCACCTCCCCACTCTGCTGGACTCAGCTGGAGGCAGGGCAGCTGCTGCCCAGTGGTCTCACCTCTTTAATATTGAGGTTGGTGCAGGCACTTGTTTCATAGAAGTCCATGCCGTACTCCTTAGCCAGCTGCAAGAGAAGGACATTTCTGAAAGAGAGTCAGTAAGGGAAGGGAGGCACCCATGCCACCTGGCATTGCATCTGCCATTGCACTCGCAGACCATGCTGTGCTGTGACAATTTCTCAGAGCAGATCACTTCTCAGATGAGACTGGGCTCCATCTAAGACATAGGCTGGCACAGAATGGGGGAAGATGATCCACAAATATACCCCATTCCTCCAACACCCACACACACCCCCAATACACACATCATACCTCAGGACACAAAGATGCCAAAATGCAGTGTTAGTGTGGCATATTAGCAAACACTGTGGGCTCTGGAGTACAACAGACCCAGACTGGGTTACCCAGGACTGCCACACAACAGCTGTAGGACCTTGGACCAGCTACTTGTTCTCCCTAAGCCCCAGCTTCCTCTTCTGTTAAAGGGGGATGACAGTGTCCATAACCTAAAGTAATGGGTCAATTAAATGGGGTCATGCCCCTAAGAACACTTATTGAGCACAGTGCCCTACGTGTGGTGCTTGCTAAAGACTGTTATTCTCACAGGGTTACCTCTATTTCCACATTTTCAATGACTATGTATTATTTTTTGTAACAAAAAAATCAATTTTATTTTAAGGGCTAATGGAATGCTATTGACTGAAGAGGGAGAGAAAAACTCCTGAGGTCCTCAGAGTGGGTGGAGGACTCTTGTCTCATACTTTATCAGTCTTTCTTCCTGTTCTCTGGGAAGATGGTCTTCCTGCAGGCTTGGACATTCCACACCTGACTGAGGGCCTTTCGTTACCTCACTTTCCTCCCTACTTCTTTCCCAGCACAAGGAGGAAAGGAATCTGTTTCCTAACTGCACAACATGCCTATGCCTGGATGCGATTCATAGACATTAGCAACTTGAAGTCCTCCCTCATTACAGGGATGCTCTGGTAAGTCCCTGTTTTGAGGGATTTGGACCTTGGACCTGCAAGAGTTAGTGCCCAAGAGGTCTTTGTTTCTGGATGTACCCCAGATACTGTCCTGAAGGACAGAGAGCGGTCTCATGGATGGCAACTCCCCAGGGCCTGAGGGTGCTGTGGAACACGTGAGAGGACCTGACGATGGCGAGCGCACTCCTAGGTCCCCGCGCTCAGGACTGGCCCTGGAGGTGCTGCCAAAGGACTCCACCTACCTGCTGCCCTTGCTCTCTCCCCACCTGCCGTTTCTGCTCTTCATCAGCCTTATTCCCTATAAGGATCTTCTGGACACCTCTGGTGCATACTGGGGACAAAAGAGAGGCAGAATTGTCATTGAGAAATGCCCTTCCCTCCCAACGACCCTGTACCAGTCTATACTGACCTCTAAACCACCAAGGTTAAGACCCCTAGGGCCACAGTGGGGTGACTGGAGGCAAGTGTCAGGCTCCACCCAGTACAGGTGTCCCCCATTATCTGTGGTTTTGCTTTTCCAACTCAGGTACCTATGGTCAACTATGGACTAAAACTTAAATGGAAAATTCTAGAAATAAACAATGTGTGTTTAAGCATTAAGTGACTTTTATTATAGTATAATTATTCTATTTTATTATTAGTTATTGTTAATCTCTTACTGTGCCTAATTTATAAATTAAACTTTATCATAGGTATGTATGTATAGGGGAAAAAAAAGGGTTTGGTATTATCTTTAGTTTCAGGCATCAGTTGGGGTCTTGGAAGGGTCTTGGCAGATAAGGAGGAACTACTATACCTTAACTGACCCCAGGAGTGTCCCAGGGACAGCTTAGGGTAGAAGACACTCTGGCTAATCCTAGTGCCTTGTTGGGTTGAAAAATGGTACCTGAGGTAGAAAGGTTATACCTAAGACTGGGTTCAACAGATAAGGAACTGGGACCCAGAGAGTTCAAATGGCTTGCCCAAGGTTCCCCAGCTATAGGCAGAGCCATGGCTCTGGTCTAGAAGCCCAGTCCCACAATTGCACCTGGTCCTGAGATTTCAGGAAGGAAGCTGCTCCCAGGGCAGGTATGGAACTAACTTATTTCCAGAAGAGACACAGCATGGAGGCCTGGCAAGGTACAGAGCATGAGGGCATGGTAGCTTCAGCTTGCTCTGTATGACTTACTCCCCCAGAGCCCTTCTTCCAGCCGGTTGGAAGGCAAGGTTTCCCAGTAGCACTGACTCACCACCCTGGAGCTTTGGCCCTTCCCATCTGGCCCTGGCTTTGCCTTCCCCTGAGGTGCCCTTTCCCCACGCCTGTCAGTGAGGTGGTGTCTCCTACCTCATCCACATCACTGACCCACTTCATGATGTGCTGGTAAGAGCGCTCACTGCTAATGTCGTAGACTAAAAATATTCCCTGAGAGAGAAAAAAAAAAAGAGAGAGAGAGAGATGAGGGAGGGAGATGTACACAGAAAGAGTGTAGTCATGAAGCCAGATGGGGGTCTTTACACGATGGGCCCACTCTCCCTGTTTAGTATAATGAGGACCCCTCAGTGTCTAGAAATGTCTCCTTCTCTCTCAGACCCCCCCCCCCCCCCACAGCTGCCACTTCCTAGGACCATCACAGAACTCTCTAGGGTAGGAAGGCGTCACATGCGTTGACCTGGGTCTTTGGCCCAGGATGGAGGGTGGAATTTGGGGATGAGGGCAGGGGACCTACCTACAGTAAGTGCTCCGTGAATAACTGAGAAATGATCAATCAGTGAATCACTCAAAGACTGCCCTGAGGCTCCCTACCCTGAAGGCAAACCAAGGACCCAATTTGGGGGGTCAGTGAACAAAATACCCACAAATACCCCAATGGAAGTATGGGTGACAGCTTCCCACCTCCAAACCCTGAAAATAATGGCTCACCTGGGCCCGTCGGTAGTACTGCTTTGTGATGGTCTGGTATCTCTCCTGCCCTGCTGTGTCCCTGCAGTAGAAAGCCAGTCCTTCAGAGCAGCAGGGACCATGGGTGCAGATGGGGAGGGAGGAGCAGGAACTGGGAGACCCTGTGCCTTTGCAGGAAAAACTGGGGAGCTGCAGGGTGAAAAATCAGTGGTACTTTGATCCCTAAAGGGGTCTGAGCACACTGACTCTGTGATATGAGGCCAGGTCCTCTCTACTGGCAATGACTGTATCTGCACTGTACCATAACTGAGCCTTGGACAACTCTAAACTTTGGCCATTGTGGCCAGACTTGGTTGAATGGGAGGACGATGCCCCACCCCTGGTGACCATGGGACCTCCAAAGGCCCTTACCATCCATTATAGGATTAGGAGGTAGCTCCACATGCAAAAGTAGTGCTCTCTAGACCATCAGGTGAGAGGGCCACAGCAGCCCCTGGTGGCTACTGGTGGTAAATGCACCAGGCACTACTGAGAGGACTCTCAACAGGCTCACCATAAACCCTGGGGTGGAGCCTTCTATCCTTCAGTCTTAACCAATGTGACACAGCCTGAAGGTAAAGCCTAATTCTACAATAAACTCACAATGGTTAGTTTACAAATTCCTTCTAATTCCTGCCCTTTGGTGATTTGCAATCTATTACATAAAGTTTCTTAATGGAGATAGGAGGTTAAGGCTCATAGGAGCAGGGATGGACTTTTTGACTTCTCACCTTCATAAGGGTGTCCAGTTATCCCAGATAAGGCCTAGGGATTTCCCATGACAGTGGTTTCTAAGGGGAAGCCCAGGGTCTTCTCTGCCCAAACCTGCCTCCTCCTACCCAACTCACCAAATCTGTATCCGCACTTTGATGCCATCTACCTCTATGGTCTTCATCTTGAAGTCAACACCTAGGGAGAGAAAGCAAGCATGAAACTTAGGAAGGGCACCTGCTGAGAACTGATTAGGAAAGGACCAAGGCACTCACCCATGAAGGGATTTTCTTTTTAATACCTTTATTTTATTTATTTATTTTTACGTGGTGCTGAGGATTGAACCCAGGGCTGCGCGCACGTGCTAGGTGAGTGCTCAACCACTGAGCCACAACCCCAGCCTCTGAAGGGTTTTCTTTTGGTTTAAGGTGGTAAGGAGATGACATGAGGTAAGGGCCTCCTTAACCATAAATGGACCCCAAGGAAGTGTCTAAGCTTTGAATGGGGCTTCCCTTTCTCAAAAGTTGAAAGTTGCCAGCAGTAAAAGGCTTGAGGGAATCAGGGAGGCAGTGTGAAGACAGGGGAATCATGTCTCATTCTTGTCACATGTGAAGCTTTCATATTTATACTTCTAGAAAAAACATTTTTATTTATCCTTCCTGAAATTTGAATCCCTAGGAATAGCAATCCACCTTATTTGCCTGGATGTTTTTCTCTCTCTGCCTTATGATAACCAGGAGGGGTTGCAGCACTGTTGTGATGAGGGTAAGGCACAGACCCTGGTCTTGCAGCCCTCTGTGCACAAAGCCCTTGGCATCTTGCAGAGGCTCACCAGGGAGGGGGCCTCAGTGCGCCTGTTGTTGACCAACCCACTAGAAGAAGCACAGGCTCCACAGTCGGGAGCCAGCTGACTGGTCACTGGACTTGTGCTATACCTTGGGCGCCTTGATTCCCTGGCCCTCCCATTTTCTCCACAGTAAAAAGCTGGGACATGACAAATATCTGAGTGCTGCTGGGAAGACCCAGTGAGACAAAGTGGCTGCCTGCATAACCCACTGGCAGCTCTCAATACGATGCCTGGCACGTAGCAGGTACACGAGTGACTAACAGATGGTGTGACGTGTTCTTGGAGGAGACACAGGAAGCAGAGTTCTCAGGCCCTTTCTGCCCAAGTGCTTGAGGAACTAAGCTGCCCCAAGCACAGGAAGTACAGGAGGTTTGGCAAACCAGCCCAGGGCTGACACATATTTGGGGAAATCAGCACCACCTGCAGCAGACAGGCTTGACCGTGAGTGCTGACAGATGAGGGGAGATGTGTCTATCACTGCGCCTCTCTCCAGCCCTAACTGTGCCTAGTGACTGTGAGAGCTGTGTCTAGTAGGGTAATGAACTTTAAATCTTCATGTATTCTCTGGAGGCAGGTCAAGAGTGGGCATTTTGAACCACAGTTTTCAGCTAGGGAACACGGGAAAGGCAGGATTTTGGGCTGTTCGTTACCAGGTTGCCCATTCCAGAAGGCCCCAAGGGTGCCAGCATGCTCACCACCACTGCCTCCTCCTCCTCCACACTGACAAATGGAAACACATCCCCTTATCCGTCCCATCCCCGGCCTTCCACAAATACAGATTAAATTCAGACTCTTCCCTCCTACCATCAAGACCAATCTCCTTTAATTAGAAGGGAGAGAAAGACTCAGAATGGACAACCTGAACTAAATCCAGTTGGTCAGACGTAAATCATTTTTCGCCTGCCCAAGCTGATTCATATCTATTGAGCTATACTTTCCCAAACAGGCAATGTCTGGCAGCCATTCTTCCCTGTGTACAGAGAAAGAGGGATGAAGAGGAGGAGGATGAAAGGCAGGAGCATGCTTACTCCTTCCCTGGACAGTTACCAGGAATTTGCTTCTCCCCAGTATCTGGCATGGAAGGAAATCAATTGAGGAGACACGTAACAACAAATCCCATTGGTATGAATAATGATAATCCACCAATAAAAACAGATTCTTGTTGCTTGACAGTAGAGTTGCTTCTTCTAAGAAGAACCAGATTTTTTTTTTTTTTTTAAGTAATAAACCTAGCTCATCCTCATACCAGCCAGATCAAGAACGCTGCTTTATGCAAAGTGGTCACAGGGCAGGGGTGGATAAGAGGCTTATTTCCATTATTCCACGGGCATTTATGAGAACTTAGTATGTTGTGTGCCCTGAATAGTACTCACTGTAGACAAAGCAGCAAAAAAGGACATATGGTCCCTGTCCTTACAGAAGCTGGGAGAAAGGAAATGAGCCCAGAGAGGCAAATAACTAGCTCAAGGTTGGCACAGCATGTAGCAAAGATTCAAATGCAGATCTGTTTGATGCCAGTGCTCTGACTACCTCTTGCACTATTTGTTGGGAGAAAGAGAGGAGCGTTATGCCTTAACTAGGAATGGAAACCTCAACTATGCTTCATTTCCTGTCTCCCTGTGGATCCTTGAGAAGGGCTCTACTGAAAGATGATCTTCCAATATTAGGGGGACTTTTTCCTTGTGAAAGGACAGGTCAGGGAGGGTGAATTGGAAGCGGCTGCTAAGAGGTAGAACTGGGCTAGGTGTAGTGATGCACACTTATGGTCCCAGTGACTTGGGAGGCTGAAGTAGGAGGATCTCAAGTTCAATGTCAGCCTCAGCAACTTAGGGAGACCCTGTCTCAAAAAATAAAAAGGCTGGGAAAGCTGGGGCATGGTGGCACATGCCTGTAATCCCAGCACTTGGGAGGCTGAGGCAGGAGGATCGCAAGTTCAAAGCCAGCCTCAGCAATGGCGAGGCACTTAGCAACTCAGTGAGAACCTGTCTCTAATAAAATACAAAAAAGGGCTGGGGATGTGGCCCAGTGGTTGCGTGCCCCTGAGTTCAATCCCCAGTACCAAAAAAAAAAAAAAAAAAAAAAAAGGCTGGGGATACAGCTCAATAGTAGGGCACCCCTGAACTCAATCCCCAACACCAAAAAAAAAAAAAAAAAAAGAGGCAGAATAGACAAGCAAATAAAAAACGCACAACACTGGCAGTGAGCACTAGGCCTGGCTTCCTTTTCACTCAGCCCTCACCTAGTTCTGTGGCTAAGAGTCAAGGCTAAGGAATTCCGGGGCTCACAGCAACCCCACCACCATCAGCACGCTGCATGTTCTCTCTCACACTCACAATCTTGCAACCGAGGCCTACTGAGAACGTAGTAAAAATTTACTCTAACATGTCAAGAAATAAAATGCTTTGAGTTGGGATATTCATGTGTATTAATATATGATGGAAGAAATAGTCTGTATCTTCTGAAGGATTTCCCCCACCTTTTTTTTTTTTTTTTTTAATATGAAAAAGGTCAACAGTCTAATGATCTTCCAGTGGCATCTAGTCCTTCTATTCTCTGTCCCCACACACCCTAGATCTTTCTGGGTCCACCCTACCCACGAGGCCCTGGCCTGCAGGACCCTGTGCCCAACCCTGGCCATACCCTCTCCTATGTGGCTGTTGGGTTTTTCCACTGCTACTCTGCAGGACAAAGTCAAAACACTGGCCTGATTGAGTCCCCTTCAAACTCATGCCTTCTCATCTCACAGGTCCTCCCAGCTGCTCAGCCGACTGCTTATTCCAATGTGTGTTTACCTATCACATTGCCACAGCCACTGACCTCAGCCAGAGCTGCACTGCCCACCCATGTTCTCAGCAGAATGTCTCTCCACTGCTTTATGACACAGCCTTTCCTCTGAGGCCCATCCCATCTCTCCAGATTTCCTTCTGTCGTCTCTCTCCCTTCCTCAGGGAAGGGCCCTCTGCCCTCTTCTCTCAGCTGTCCTCATCAGCCCCCTCCGGGTGCACATGGGCCCCTCTGTTGCCTCTTTGGTACCCATGGGAAGAAAAGATGTCTCCAGCTGCCTCTCTTCCTGGTGTTTGCTGATTCTGGCTCCTCCAAGACAGCATGAAGGTACACACATTAAAGTAGGGATTGTGATAAAATAAGTTCAGATTCAGTAGGTATGAGAAAAGGCCTAAGAAGCTACATTAAGCTTCCAGGTGAAGCTGAGGTTACTGGTCCTAGGACAGTGGTTCTCAAAGTGTATTGTCCCCAAATCTGCAGCATCAGCACCATCCATGACGTGTTAGAAAGGCAAATACTCTACCTGTTAAATGCAGGCCCTACCTCAAACCTACAGAAGCAGACCCTCTGGGCGTGGGATCCAGCAGTCTGTTTCAACAAATTCGCCAGGTGCTTCCCACACAGACTGACATCTGCCGACTACATTTGGACAAAAGCTTTGCACCCAAAGTGTCAAGCCAGGCAGCCTGGGCATTCACTGTTTCTCAAAGTGTGTTTTGCAGATCCCCAGCTTTAGAATCACCCCAGGAGATATTTCTTTTAAATGCAACTACCTTGACTTGCCTACACATACTGAATCATAATTTGAGAGAAGCCCAGAAACCTGTATTTTTAACAGCATTGTGCATGTTGGGTGGGGGAGGGTCAGCCAGAGGAAAGTCTGACAGCCATAATATAGTGGAAGAGACACAATTGGCGCTGGACTCAGAAAGACCTGGGTTCAAATCCTGGTTTGGACACTTGCTGTGTGACTGTGGACTAGTCATATTTGTAGAATGAGAACACCTAAGGGCTGCCTCCAAAGGGCTGATGTGGAGTATAACAAAATAACAAAAGCATCTCACTCTGTAGTTCTCACTCCCACCTTCCCTCTGTTGAATAAAGGCTCCCTGAGGAGCAGGGAGGAAAGCAACCCAGAGAACCGTGGGATTACTACTCTGCTACTCTGCTACCCTTGCTTGCTACCCTTGCTTGCTACCCTTGCTAGGCTAAGGACAAGTGGCACCAACCTCACCAGGGAGCTTTGCAGAAATACAGATTCTCAGAACTTCCCCGGACCTACCCCATCTTATGCACACTGAGCCTCTATGTAGCCCATCTCTAGACAGAACCATACGGAGCCTCAAATATTTCTTTTTGTCCTGGGCTGGGGTTGTGGCTCAGTGGCAGAGCACTTGCCTACCATGTGTGAGGCACTGGGTTCGATCCTTAGCACCACATAAAAATAAATAAAATAAAGGTATTATGTCCAGCTACAACTAAAAAAATAAATTTAAAAAATGAACAGATAAAATAAAGGCATTCTGTCTGTCCATCTACAATTACAAAATTTTTAAAAATATATACATATATATATTTCTTGTCTTATACACATCCCTTAGCCCCAGAGTCTCTGTGAAGTAGGCAGGAGTGGGTATAGTTATCATAAAGCACAAAAGGGCCAACTTACTCATATCCCCACATCCTATAGCTGAGCCAGAACTGGAAATCTATCCATGATGCTCTTCACTAGACCAGTAGTTCCCAATGCTTAATGCTGAGGAATCACACTGCTTTTTTGTTTGCACTCACCATACCCCACATCTATTCTGATATTTTGAGATATTTAGAAGTGAGGCAGTGGGCACACATGAACGTTTCTCTCTCCAAAATTCACACATCGAAACAATCCCCAGTGCAATAATGTGGAGGGCAGGGCCATTGGGAGGTGATGAGCTCATGAGGGCAGAGCATGGGATTTGAGCCCTGAAAGAGGCCTCACTGCTACAGAGGACACAGGTAGAAGGTGCCATCTCTGTAGCAGACAGTGAGCCCTCACCAGACTGTATCTGTTAATACCTTCATCTCAGACTTCCCAGTCTCCTAAACTGTGGACAGTACATTTCTGTTGTTTATAAATTACCACTCTAAGGCACTTTGTTACAGCAGCCCTAAGATATACACTATAACCTATTTTTGAGGGAACTCTTTATTTCTCCATGACTCTAGTAAACCCAGATTCATCACCCTGTCAGTACTACCTCTATGTCCCTACAAAAACAGTGCAGAAGTATGAAGAAACAAGCAAACCCCTTATACACAGCTCTACCAGAGGTTCTGGGAAACCTGGGAGCCTCAGGAAGAGGAAGTCAGGAAGAAGGGGGCCCTCTCCCAATTGAGGGCCCAAAGCCCAGCGAGCAGCTTATCATTTTGTCCCACACACCTGATATGTCCACCATGATATCTGCCACAGCCAGTGCCCTTTCCCTTTAAAACTGCTGAGTCCAAACCTCTGCTCAGGGAAACAGGGCTGCGTGGAGCTTGCCTTCTGTGGAGAAGCAGCTCCTGACTGGTCCATTAAGAGGCTTGCTGGACCCACAAAATGACCAGGCCAACAAGGGCCAGGGAGGTCAGCTAAGCCTGTCAAACCTGCTCCCTCCAAGCCAGAAGCAGTAGTGTGTGCCTGTAGTCCCAGCTACCTGGGAGGCTGAGGGAGGAGCATCACTTGAGCCCAGGGGTTTAGACCAGCCTGGGCATCAGGTGAGACCTTGTCTGAAAAAGAAAAGAGGAAAGCGAAGGGGAGGGGAGAATAAGGGAAGGGAAGGAAGCCTCCTCCAGAATAGGCAGAAGGAGAGAGTGGGCTGGGTCATAACAAGAGGAGCCTGAGGCAAACAGATGCGTAGGGAGAAGCAAAGATGCCGTGCGCGGCGCACGCCTGTAATCCCAGCACCTGGGAGGCTGAGGCAGGAGGATCACGAGTTCAAAGCCAGCCTCAGCAATGGCAAGGCACTTAGCAACTCAGTGAGACCCTGTCTCTAATAAAAAAAATACCAAAAAAAAAAAAAGGGGGGGGGGGAACTGAGATGCTGAAAAATGACAAACATGCTGGCAAGAGTTGGTGCTGGCCAGGCGTGGTGGTGCATGCCTGTTATCCCAGAGGCTCAGGAGGCTGAAGTAAGAGGATTAAAAGTTCAAAGCCAGCCTCAGCAAATTAGTGAGGCCCTAAGCAACTTAGCAAGACTCTATCTCAAAATAAAAAATAAAAAGGGATGGAGATGTGACTCAGTAGTTAAGTGTCCCTGGGTTCATCCCTGGTACCAAGGGGCGGGGGGAGTTGGTGCTGGGCTGCTAGGTTCTAGCACTGCAATCAGTCTAGACCAGACCCCAAGTTCAGCTACTGGGTATCCTCACAGCATAGACCCTTTCTTCAATGGCACCTGAGAGCACCTCAGGACTGCCTGGAGCTTCATAGCCTGTGACAGTGCATGGCTGCCTAATGGTTCCCCGGGATGGCAGGCGTGACACTTCAACTACCAAGCAGGGAGAAGACTTCTAAAACAATATTCCCTTACTCTCCTACCGCCTGCTATTTTTTGACTTCTAGTCCCAACTAGACATAAAGCGCCTAAGATCAGAGAGTATACTTTGTGTTTGACCAAGTTTTGTTTGTTTGCTGTTTTTTTTAAAATCTCTGCCTCTGTGCAAGCACAGTACCAAGCACAGACACTCCGTCAGTAGACTCCCCCTGCCACAGAGAGGATAAGAAGGGACAGATCCCTCTACCTCAAGAGCAGAGATGGTATCCTCCCATCGGAACGCCTCACAGACACTGACAAGAAATACTCCTTAGATAAGTGACAGTACAGGGTCCTGATGCACCTGTGGACAGTGCCCTCCCAACAGACTGTGGCCTGAGGCAGTTCCAGGTTTCTTGCTCTTCCTGCTATGCCTTGGCCTCTGCCCCTCCAGCAGCAACCCCTAGTGCCTGCCAGGCCACAACCAGAGTCCTGGAGCACAGTGACAGAACTGCTATGAGAAAACTGGGAGGACAGGCAAGGTCCTCCTCTGGGTGCTGGGGCAGGGCACTGGGGCTGGACCAGAGCCCTTGTGTGGGATTAGTGCCCTCATGAAAGAGGCCTGAGGGAGTGTGTTAACCCTTCTGCTTCTGCCATGGGAGGACACAGCTAGAAGGTGCCGTCTTTGTAGCAGAAAGCAAGCCCTCACCGGACACCAAATCTGCCAACACCCTGATCTTGGACTTCCTGGCCTCCCAAACTGTGAGGGCAGACAGCCTGGCACTCCTGTGGCTCTTAAGATATCTTGCCCTGGGCAGGCAAAGAGAGCTTGCTGCCTCCAGAGTCCAGCGGTGGACATGTTGGAGAGACAGCGGAAAGAAAGCAACAGGGCACATCCAGCGAACAAACAGTCTCTCCAATCACAGTCTGCCTCCAAAGAAAGCCCTGGAAACCATGAGGGAAGGGCCATTAATAGGATGGGAGGACGGTTCCAATCCTGCCTTGTAACTGCCCGTGTGGTCTCGGGAGTGCCAGTTAGCCTCTTGGCCTGGGCTTTCTCCCCTGTTGAGTGCGGTGACAATGCTGATGTCAGAGGATTTCTGTGAGGATGAGGAGATAGAACAGAAAACCCATAACAGGATCTGCCACACTGAGCTTTGTAAAGCGTGAAGCTGAAGCCTACCTATCTCCCCCACGGAAGGCTAAGACTGGGAACCCCGAGTCAGAGCCTGGGAATGGAAAGAGCTCTGGGAGATAGATGGGGGCTCCCGTTTGGGAGAGGAGGGAGGGCAGAGTGGGGCAGAGAGGTGAGGCAAAGAATGTTTCAACTAAAAGTTTAGAATGTTTCAACAAAGAGAGCAAATGCCACCCACTGTGGACCTCAGACACCCCCCAGAGCCTCAGACACCCCCCAGAGCTATGGTAGGAGGTCACCTCCAAAGAGATCACCCTGAGAAACCCCAAAAACAAACTAAATCCCGGCAAACCTAGGGTGGGCCTATTGGCAGGTCAGCACCTGTCTCCCTCAGGCCAGCACCTCAAGGGTTAACGTCCAATGCCAGCGTGCCAGCCCACCAAGTGCCACATGTTTCAGTGGAAACAGGGCTGACTCCGGTGCCAAATGTTATCACCATGATCAACTGCGGCCCAAAGGACCCGCAGTGTGACCCGAGCCTTTTCATTAGCAATGAGGCTCCGCAACAAGGAACAATTTAATACACCTGAAACCCAAGGCAGACACCCAATCTTTGGGGCCATGCTGGCTCCAGTTACTAAGCACCAGTCCCAGAAATGCCCCCAACTCCTCCCCCTGCAGGAAACTAGCATGTGCCGGACATGCAGAGCTCCCTCAGGGCTATGGTAGGAGGTCACCTCCAAAGAGATCACCCTGAGAAACCCCAAAACAAACTCTAGGAAAAGGCAGAGCCTGGAGGGAGGTGGCTGCCCAACTTTGCCATCCCAAACGAGGGATGATAGTGATTTCCATTTCAAAACCCCCTCTCTCTGGGGGCTGGGGTTGTGGCTCAGCAGTAGAGTGCTCTCCTAGCAAGTGCGTGGCCCTGGGTTCAATCCTTAGCACCATGTAAAAATAAATTAAAGGTATTAAATCCAACTACAACTAAAAAATAATTTTTTTTTTTTTAAAAGCCCTCTCTCACCAAAACATTTTTCAGGAGACTAATAATGCCATTTCCCCCTGAGGGACTCGGGACGGGGAGAATAGGAAAGAGAATACAGAGAAAGCACACACAGAAAATCTAGAGAGAGGATTCAAGGCAAAGGATCCTGACACACCACGACCCCTCACAGCAACGGGGGTGGGGGACGTTTTTTCCCAAACCTGCCACTTGCTGCTTCCTTCTACCTTCTTGTCTGGTAACTCTTAGCCTCGTTGTTTGCTGGACTGCATGCTGCCTGACTTCCTCCTCTGTGAACTGCAGACTGACTGTCCCTCATACTGGCTTTGTCCTGGGGAAAAGGTACATGCCGGCTCTCAGAACAAATGCATTAGTCAGCGTGTACCATCTTGTTCTCACAGTGACAGGAAGTAGAAATATAAGAGGCCCTGGGCTTCAGAGACAGAACCCTGATCCCCTAACTCACTTGAAAGTCATGTTTTAATCTCAAGAGTACTGGGACCAGGGCTGGGGTTGTGGCTCAGCGGTAGAGCGCTCGCCTAGCACATGCATGGCCCGGGTTCGATCCTCAGCACCACGTAAACATAAATGCATTGCATTGTGTACAACTAAAGCAAATAAATAAATATTAAAAAAAAAAAAAAAAAGTACTGGGACCAAAGGTTCTGATTCAGATGGCTACCCACAAGAAATTCTAGAGATTTCAGAAGGATACTCTATTATAAAGTCTTGAAGGATCAGTCTCTGGAAGCCCAGGACCCAGGACCCAGGACCCAGGCTGTTATCACACAGTGGGGTTTCCCAATCAGACCCTGACCTTGATGAGGCTGGAGGGAATGAATGGCTCAGGGATTGAGCTGAGAAGCTCCTTATGCCAGAGCACCTGGCTGGTGAGGTGGTCCTGGCATGGTCACTCAGGCAGCCTGGTTGAGCTGATAGGCATCATCTGACACTAGCAGTGACCCCAACTGACAAGCAGCAGGCCTTAGTCTAAGACACCAACCCCTCATCTCTGCACATACCTGAGTACCCCACTCACACAGGGACCACAGGAGCTACCTTCTCCCTCCTTGTTATGAGCTTCCCCTTAGGGCATGTGTCAGAGCAGATGAGGTTGAAATTATTGGAAAAATAAATCACCTGTGGCACATGCCTGTAATCCCAGCACTTGGGAGGCTGAGACAGGAGGATCGTGAGTTCAAAGCCAGCCTCAGCAATGGCGAGGCACTTAGCAACTCAGTGAGACCCTGTCTCTAAATAAAATACAAAAGAGGGCTAGGGATGTGGCCCAGTGGTCGAGTGCCCCTGAGTCCAATCCCCAGTACAAAAAAAAAAAAAAAAAAATCACCGCTTGCAGAAGTCTCCCCTGCCGTCCTCTCATATCCCCAAATACATGCCTGGTGTTGTCATGGGTCCCAATTAACCAATACTACTATGACTTTCCTCAGGGAGGAGCAAAAGTCTTCTAGGGAGATGCATTAATTCATTCACTCATTCAGTTAGTAAGTACTTACTATGCCAGGAACTCCAAGACAATCAGCGGACAATACAGAACACAACCTTGTCCTCAGGGAGCTCCCATTCTTGTGGAGTAGACAGATAAGCAACATTTATTTATTTATTTATTTTATTTATACCAGGGATTGAACCCAAGGGCACTTAACCATGGAGCCACATCCCCAGCCCATCCCCAGCCCTTTTTAAATATTTTATTTTGAGACAGGGTCTCCCTAAGTTGCCTAGGGCCTTGCTAAGTCGTTGAGGCTGGCTTTGAACTTGCAATCCTCCTGCCTCAGCCTCCCAAACTACAGGGATTACAAGTGTGCAGCACCGCACCTGGCTAACAACTTATTTTTATTACTACATTATGGAAGGGAGTGATAAGGGCTAAGAGGCAAAAGCAGGATAATGGAGCAGATGGCAAGGACAGCGTGCAAGCTACTTTAAGCTGGTTGCTCAGAAAAAAATCTTTTAAAAGAAGTGACATCAGAGCTGAGGCCTGAGTGACAAGGAGGTACTCAGCAGGGAGAAGATCTGAAGGACTGGAGGCCCCAGACAAAGGAAGCAGCAAATATCTTCAGGCAGTTTCAGTCAAACTTACAGCTTTCAGGAGAAAAAAGCAAGAGGGACCAACATTATCCTTTCCTGTGACAAAAGGAGAGATCACAGCAAAGCCCTAGCATTTTCTCAGATCTCATGGGGACCGTCACATGTGTACATGGACATATGCACACAGACACTCATCTATCCATATGTGGACACTTGTGTGGAGCCTCTAACATGAAGAACACACAAGAGGCTGGGTGTGGTGGCACACGCCTGTAATCCCAGCACTTGGGAGGCTGAGGCAGGAGGATCGTGAGTTCAAAGCCAGCCTCAGCAATGGCGAGGCACTTAGCAACTCAGTGAGACCCTGTCTCTAATAAAATACAAAAAAGGACTGGGGATGTGGCCCAGTGGTCGAGTGCGCCTGAGTTCAATCCCCGGTACCAAAAAAAAAAAAAAAAAAAAAAAAAAAGGGGGGGGGGGGGACACACAAGAAAATCTGAGAGCAAGACCAGCTTTGGAACTCCTCATCCCCATGCCCTGACAGCTCTCTAGGTGCACTGTGGAGCACGTGGATAAGGCCTCCATCCTGTCCACAGTTGGTACAGAGTCAGCATCAGGAAATGGGGCTTCCTTTCTCTTGCTCTTCCCATCGCCTTGGGTACAGACCCCCCCATGCAGCCTCAGTGACAAGGGGGTTGTTCTCCAGCTATATCATCCCACTCCCATTTGCCAGACCCAAGGACCTGGGCACCACCTCTCTTGAGCCTGCTGGTAGGTGCTCTGTGGGTACCACTGAGGCAACCAAGATGTGCCAGGCTACTGACCACTCACTCCTCCAGCCTCCTCCTGGGCCTGTTTCTCAGTTCAGGGAAGATGAGACTGGGGCTTGGAGCCTCCAGAAGAAACACCTTGGGTAGGACAGTGTCTCCAGATGCATCTGCCCCACTCACAGCCAGCAAAGGGAACTTCCAGTAAGTACCTACCTGAACTTAGGCTCGCGTGACCATTACTAGCTGGCCCCAGCCAGGCTGGAGAGCAGTAGTCCCAATCTAGAGGTGTTTTCCCCAGCAGCTCCTCCTGGGAAAAGGATGTGTGCCTCCCCTGATCCTTGTCCCCTATTTAGTCTTCAAGACCCCACTCAAATGTCTCTTTCTCTGCGAAGTTTTATCAACCTCCCCTGGGGGGGATTTTTCACTCCTCTGTAATTCCTTTTGCATAATATTCTGGCTGTTTGGAAGGCTGACTCCCCAGCTACACTGTGAGTCCGCAGAATGCAAAGCAGCATCTTATTCATTTCATATTCTCATTGCCTGGTGGAAGGCAGATCATTAAATATTACTCAACAAAGTTAAATACGTGCAATAAAAAAAAATGAATGAGTATACACGAGTGAATGAATGAAGTCATTATATGACAGCAGAAAGGAGCAGCACAGAGAAAATTTTAATCAGGGAAAAGTGATCAGGGAATGACCCACATTTCAAAGCCAACTGTTGGCTTATCTGTAGATCATGGTGCCCTGGTCACTCAGTTCTCTGTAAGTCTACATCAAAATGGCAACACTCACATCCCATACTCGAGGTCCCCTACCTGGACTCCTCAGTCACAGGCCCCTAACCCTCTTCAGGGGTGTGTGTAAAGGAAGCAGAGCCCTCACATGGGATGGGGAAGACCCACGTACTCTCCCCTTTGGCTGGCAGGGGAGGTGTTCCACTTGGCAGCCTGTGGAAAGGACTTCTGGGATGAAAAACATGCCCAAAGTCGGTTTGGAGAAAATGGAGAGAAGATGGTTCAAGTTTGGGTCACCTTACGTGCAAGATGGGAGTCACTAGTTCTCCAGGGTCCTCAGTTTTCCTAGTTACAAAATAGGGTGGATGATTAGACCTTTCCTTCTCAGTAGAAGGAATTAAATGTCTAGGAAGCCCTGTGACCCGCCTTGTAAAGCTCACTAACCATGCAGAAGAGCCAAGGAGAGGTCAGAGTCCTGTACAGAAAACTGGCAGTTTTACAGGGAAACAGGCACGAATATTAGATTACCGAAGGAGGCACTCTGAGAAGAGCTGGCAGTCAGGGTAGAAGGGTAATGACCAAATATCGACTTTCATGTTATAAAGCTCATCACCAATCTGTCTGGGGGAGGGGAGGAAGAGGAAGGAAGAACAGAAACCAAGGAATGCAGGCAGGCAGGAGGGAACGGGGTGCTCAAAGCTGTGGGTGAATCTGCAGATCTGCAAATGTGGCACAGAGGCACAGATCAGCTGAAGGCTTCTGCAGGTTTCAGATGTGCTCCTTCCCAGGGATCATGTCCTTGGGGGAAGGGGTGGGAGACTGGGTCTGTGCCTGTGTCACAAGGAGGAATGAAGGAGCAGAGGCCGAGGCAGAGGAACATCTAGCAAAGGCCCCAGCCTTGAAGCAGAGACACCCCCATCCTCCCGGGCCACCCCACTCCTCTCCACCTCCTCACCAACTCACTCTTCCTTCCAAGACACTGGCACTACATGGGCCAGGGGGGATTGGAACAAACTGAAATAGAACACAGAGCCTACTCACATGCTCCCCTGGAATGGAAGACAGCTCCTTGATTTCTGTTTTGTTCACCACTGTATCCTCAGCTCCTAGCATGGTGCCTGGCACATAGGAGGTGTAGGGTAAGTAGTGCCTGAATGACTAAATCCATGAGTGATGGACAGGAAGACCTCACAGCACATTATTGACAGTTTATTCATCACTACAACATTCTTACGCATTAGGAACAATTATAACTATGATGATGGTGGCAGCTACCATTTTATTGAGGATTTTGCCAAGCGCTTTGTATCCATTAGCTTCTGTAACCTTCCCAATAGCCATTTAGAAAAAGACTGTCTTACCATCTTCAATTTAGAGATGCAGAACTAAGCACGAAGATGTTAAATAATTGCCTGAAAGTCACAGAGCCAAAAAGGCCATGGAGAATGTGCATGTCTGACCAGGCCCTTTCCATCCTACCCACTGCTTCTTCCCTTCCCTTCCTTTCTACAGGGCGTGGGGCACAGGGGAGGAAGATATAGGTCTCGGGCTCCCTAAGGGCTTCTAAGACCAGAGGGCCAGGCTCCTCAGTCTAGAAACCTGTAGATCCCAGGACTGCAGATACCAAGCATTTACCCCAAATTCTGTTGGATCACTCAATTCCAGGTTCAGATCTAGGCCCCCTGATCCTTCCCTCCCCCAGTCAACACAAGTGCCTGTCAGAGGCAGAGCCAGTTCCAGCAGAACTTCCCCAGAAAGGAGAAAGCACCACAGCAAACCCAGCCCAAGCAAGCAGCCTCAAGCTATGGCCCAACCAGTCCAACCGGATAATCATAGGCCACAGCCTTCCTGCCCACTCAAAACGGGTGCTGCCTGAGGGTGGCTTTTCAAATGAAAGATCCAGAGGCCAGGTGACAAGGATGGCAGGCAGAAAATCAGCTCCTGGGCAGTTACTTTGATTTATATTAGTGGCTAATATCCCACTCCTAGCACTTTGCAGAAAGGCCATCAAACTTCTCCAGAACACAGACACCAACATATGACTGTGCCTGGGCAGACAGCACAGCTTCCATGAGACCCTTTCAAAAGTGGCCAGTTTAGGGCTGGGGATATAGCTCAGTTGGTAGAGTGCTTGCCTTGCATGCACAAGGCCCTGGGTTCAATCCTCAGCACCACCAAAAAAAAAAGAAAAAGAAAAAAAGATGTGGCCAGCTTCATGGGTTTGAGCTACTCCCCACTACTGGAGGAAAAACAGAGCAGCTGATCGCATAGGCTGGTCCTGGTACCACCAGAAGGAGTGGGAGGAGGGCTGGGGTTGTGGCTCAGCGGCAGAGCGCTCGCTTGGCACATGCGCGGCCTGAGTTTGATCCTCAGCACCATGTACAAATAAACCCATTGTGTACAGCTAAAAGCAAATAAATAAATATTTAAAAAAAAAAAAAAAAAAAGAAGGAGTGGGAGGAGGAAGGGGAAAAAGCCGATTGAGATGTTCCTTCAAGCCCTGCTTTAAGTCTTAAATCCACTTCCAGCTAATATGGTTGAGTACCCTGCTCAAAACCCTTTTCTACCATTGCTAGGCTCAAGTCCTACCTCCTCAGCCAGGCCCTTGATGCCCTCTGACAACCAAGCCTGACATTCATTCATTAATGATCTAAGAGGGTTAAAGGTTGCCTTCCCTGGGCTGGGGTTGTGTGGCTCAGCGGCAGAGCGCTCGCCTCGCACGTGCGCGGCCCGGGTTCGATCCTCAGCACCACGTAAACATAAATGCATTGCATTATGTACAACTAAAGTAAATAAATAAATATTTTTTTTAAAAAAAAAAAGGTTGCCTTCCCTGTACTAGGTAGGGCCTATGAAAACAAAGAAGGATAAGATGTGTCTCACCCTCGAGACACTTCTAGTTAGGGAGACAGAGAGAAGAATGTTCTCGCACTCCTCCATAAACTCCCTTCTGCAGCAGCCAGACTGCAGAGTCCCAGTCTCATGTACACCCACTCACTTCACACCTCTGTTATCTCTGCTCACTGTGCTCCATCTGCTCCCTTCCCTGCAGGCACCCACTGCAGGCAGATTCAGCCTTCCCTGCAGGTTGGAATCCACAGGGGGCCTCTCTTCTTCTCTAACCTCAGATAGCAAAAGCACTCTCTGGAGCCACTGCCATTACTGGCTACCTCATGACACATCTTACACATGGATAACAACTGTGAGACCTTCATCAAGAGTAGCAGTAATGGTCATCATCGAGCCCTTACATTTGAAGAGTGCTTCTCCAAGTACCTTCAGATATATCATCTCATGTTGGTGACAGATCTTTTATGCCTATATCTTGCTTCCCCAACTAGATTATTCACTTCTGTGGGCAGGAAAAGGTGGACTGTAATATGTCTCTAAAATGCCTCACATGTGTTTGGTAGGAATGTTCAATTACTTTACCTGATGAGACAGACCTGTCAGGAACTAGTTGCAGGCAGACATTACGGCTCTGACTGCCCACCTCTGCACCAACCCCCATCTGAAAGCACAGCTGCATAGGAAGGGAATGCCCATGGCACAGATCCAGCACAGGGCCACCTGTCCACCCACTGGCCAGAAAGACAAGGTTGGGAGAAGTGACAATCAGTGCCTCAGTCTATAAAACAGGTCTCCTCCCTGTTCCCCAACAGGTTCTTTTATGGAATGTCACAGGCTCTTATAGTAAATACACAACAAATTACAAAAGAGCCAGCCTAGGGGTATCAACATGAGCCAAGAATCCGAACTCTATCTTGGCAGTAATTGGGTAACTGCCTTGTTTTCCCCATTCACCAAAGGGGGTAAAAAAAAAAAAAAAAGCCCTTGGGAAGGGTGCCTAGATCAGTGTCCAGCATACTGAAAGAATGTATTTGGGCAGTTTGAGAGTAGCAATGTATTATTCATCTTGGAACCTCTGGAGGCAAGCATACAAGGTGTACAGGCTTTTTGTGTGAACAGATAAATGAATGACCATGACCTGGTAGTCCCTATTTCTTTGGCTCCTCAATTTGTCTCCTGGCTGCCCTTCCTTGGGAACCTTCCAAATCACCTAAAGAAAAAGCTTTTCTTGACCATCCAATCCAACTCTTTCCCTTCAGTTTTAGTTAATGCTGAAAAACACAGCCAAGATGAGGGGGAATTACAAGCCATTAGCAAGCTTTAAATAAAACATCTAGCTGGGCGCTGTGGTGCATGCCTGTAATCCCAGCACTTGGGAGGCTGAGGCAGGAGGATCGCAAGTTCAAAGCCAGCTTCAGCAATGGCGAGGCACTTAGCAACTCAGTGAGACCCTGTCTCTAATAAAATACAAAAAAGGGCTGGGGATGTGGCCCAGGGGTCGAGTGCCCCTGAGTTCAATCCCCAGTACCAAAAAAAAAAAAAAAAGAAAACATCTTATTAATAAGAAACCCAGTAAAGCAGATTTTAAAAGGCTATAGGAAGAAAGGCAGTTTTTTTTTTTTTCTCTTCCAGGGAATCCAAAAAAGTCCTCTGCATCCCATGGAAAGGGGAACCCAGACATGAGTAGCAGAGAAAGAACTTTGGGAACAGATTTTAGGCCAATATATACCAAGGGCATTGGAAGGAGAGGGTGCCATGGAGACACCCCACCTATTTCACTGATTCACCTCTGCCTCCAAAGTGATGCATTCCAGAAGGTTTCTGAGGAAGTCCCTAGGCCCACCTAGCATTCCCCTATTAGCAGTAAGAAGGAGTCTAAGAAGGGAGATGACAAGGCGAAGGAACAAGAAGGGATGGTGATCAGAGGTTTGGGGCATGGGATGATTCTTTGTAAGAAAGTATACCCTGACATTTTAGAAACAGGGGTTCCCTCATTTTCCTGATGAGAGAGTGAACATGTGTTTCCTAGGGGAGACTAACTCCTCACAACATACACAGTTGTCCTAAGAGCTTCTAAAATGAAGGGGATGAGTGAAGCCCTCAAAGGGAAAAGTCCAGGTCACTCTTAGGACTTGGAATGCGGCCAGGACACCAGGGTGCAAATGGCTGCTCCTCAAGCAAAAGCCAGGTAACCTGCTGCCCTTTGCCCCAAGCCTGTAACCTGTCCTCATACCCCATCTGGCTCCTCAGCCACTCCCTGGCTCACTCCCATGCCTTGCCCCAACACCTGCCTCTTCTCTGAGCCCTCTCCTGGCCAAGGCTTGGTGTCTGTAACCATCTCTATGAAATGTCTTTCATCCAAACAGTGGCCCAGCCCAAACTCGGGGATCTCCTAGGAGCTACCCTTACAGCATCCCTGAGAAATATGGATGAATTCTGTTCCCCAACCCTAAGTCCCATGAAGATTGTGAAGCAAAGAGAGACCCTAAGAGCTCAATCCTAATTAACAACAGTAATAGCAGTCAGCATCTAGCCAGCTCCCCCATGCATCAGACTTTGTGCTAAGTGTTTTACAAACATTATTTTGATTGATCTATTATTACATCCATTCTACAGATGAAAAACTAAAGCTCAGAAGCTTAAGTAAGAGTCAAGGTCATATTGCCCCAAAGTGAGATCTCCAGGTATATGTGAAACAATACCTGTCTCTTAACCACCAGGCTCTGTTCCTCCTGGCTGCATCTAACTGCTCCCTCTTCTCTCTTGGCAAGGAGTGTATGTTGAGGGGAAAGCAGAGAGAGGTATCTGCCAGAGGAAGCAAAGAGCTGGAGCCCTCCAGGAAGGCAGCAGGGGCTTCTAGGACAGCATACCAACTGGATGATAAGCCAGCAGACAGGAGTTTCCTTTCAGGGGTCTGGCAGTGAGGAGACTACTCCAGGGTTAACCAAGCATAAAACCTGTTAGGTATGAGTGGAATCCCCTCATTTCAGACCTCCCAGAGGAGGAGGTGTTTCAGAGCCCATAAGGGAGAGCCTCTCTCTGAGGGGAGGCCTCAGAACCACTCCCAGAAAATAGGTGACCCCCTCACAACACTGTCCAGGATGCCACCAGGCCTTGTCCCTCTAATCACAGGCTCCTGGTACTGATGGATCAGAGACAGAGTCTAAAGTGAGTCCTGCCTGCCTTCTGATCCCCCAAGATCTGAAGCAACATTCCTGACCTTCCTCCACCCTCCTGAGCCTCCTTCAAAACATACTTTAGCCAGCTGCTTGGTTCCTCCCTTTCTCAGGCATTGGGGCTTCTCATCTTATCAGTGCCCTCCTCCAGGTGTCCCACCTTGAGGCTTACCTTCACTACCAGTGCCCTGGTAACTCAATCCCTTGGACCCCTCCCTTCCTCCTGTCTTCCCCATCCTGGCTCCACATTGGCTCACCCCTGAACTGAAGATACCTTTATGACTGGCTCCCCACTCTGACCCCTTTTCCTGAGCACAAGCTTTACTTCCCCTCCCCCTCTCGACTTGGGGCTGTAGGGATGTCATTTCACCGGCTATGATTCTCACTGCCCCCTTTCGGGGTACCCTAGCCTACACCCGCCCCCGTTTTATCGGCTTACATGGGAAGGTTCTCCAGCTAGAGGCCAGAGATCCCACCCCTAGCCCCGGATGGCAGGCAGCAGGGACCCCCTCACCTGCAGGAACTAAGGCTCTGGTGCCCTGCTGGTGGCCCGCTCACCCGGGGGTTTATTCCCTCACCCTGGCCTCGCGCGCCACAGCCTCTAGCCGGAGGGGTGGATAATCCCTCCCGGGCAGGGGAAGGGGAGACAGGGGAAGGGGTCGCCGGGCAGGGAGGGTGGGGCGCCGTGGGCCACCGCCCCTTACCGATGGTGGAGATGTGCGAGGAGTGGAACTCGTTGTCGGTGAAGCGGCACAGCAGGCAGGTCTTGCCCACCCCGGAGTCCCCGATCAGCAGCAGCCGGAACAGCACATCGTACTGCTTCGCCATGGTTGGGGCCCGAGAAGACCGAGGGCTGCGGGCGGCGGCGGGCTCAGCCCCGCTCGGCTGCTCCCATCGCGGCCCGCGCCCGCCCGGGGACGCCGCGGGCGGCGAGAAGGAAGCCCGGCCGGGGCCCGCGCTGGCCTCGTCCGCCGGCTGGGCGCGAGGAAGCGCGGCTGCGGCGGGAGCGCGGCGGCGCCCGCTTGGCTGGGCTCGGCGCGGCAGGGCTAGCGCGGGCGGTGGGAGGAGAAAGCGGCGGCGGCGGCCCCTGCCCGCCCCTTCCCGCTTCCCCTTCCCCTGCGCCGCCGCGGACGCCCGGGGAGGGGGCGGGGAGCACGGCGGAGAGCGGGGGACCCCGCGGCGGGGCGGGGCGGGGCCTCGCCTCCCCTGGACCCGCGGTCCCGAGGCGCGGCTGGGGTGGGTGCGAAAAGGCTTGCGTCTGTCCACCGACGTTCTGAGCGCGGGAGTCGGGGGGCGCTGCCACCCCGCTCACCTCTACCAAGCTCGACTTTCCGGTCTCATCACTTCTCCCCAGTTCCCACCCAAAGTCTAGCCTTAGTAACTCTGCTCGACCCCTGCAAGAGGGGGCTCCCCGGCTGGCACCCACCTGGTTTCACCCCAGGTTCAAAGGCCTTGATCAGGTCGTGCCCACCCCGGAAATCGCCTTCGAGAACTCTCGTTGATGATTGTCCTCCTGTGCCATCTGGCCTCCCCATAACAACGCTACGAGATTGTGTCAAGCCCCACCGTCCCCATTTTTAGTCTTTAAACGGGAAAAGCCTGCTGACCTCGTTCACCACAGTGAAAAAATAGATGACCATTAAAACATTTCCAAATGCAAACCCGTTTGGAGGAGTTTAGGGCAAAAGTCTTCATTTGGGGTCTAAGTTGCTTAGAGTAGGTTCTCAGGATGCCAACACATTATTTCAGACTGCTACGTATTTCTGATGTGGTGTACACCGTTGGCACCAAAAAAATGAATGGGCCTCCCTGGAGACGCAATTTACTACCACTGAAATGTGTTAGCATCCAGAGAGGCAAATGAATGCTCTCTGGAGTTGAGAAAATTGCCCGTCCCTGAGAATTAGTGTTAGAGAAGAGCAAGTCCAGCCCATTATATCTCTAAAAAGTGATGAAAAATGTGTGCGTGTATGTGTGTGTTTTTAGGCTGAATATTAGATGGAGAATGTAGTTTTCAATGGTAGATCACGGTAAAGTGGTAAGTCCATTTGCTTGACTTGAAGAGCTATATTTCAGGCAAAGCATCTAGATTTAAATTAAAGAGGGAAAAATCCCAAACCTGATAGCGACTTACACTAAATGCTAAAGAAACTGTGGGTTGCATTAAGATTTGCAAGTGTGTGTTTCTACACTGGATTTACATTGGTTTTCATTGCATGCTGAAGTTCTGGAGTTAGGAACATTTGGATTCCAGTCACAGATCACTGCTCACAAGCTGTGCAACCTTGAGCACATTACTGAACCCCATCTGACCCTCAGTTTCCTTGTTTCAAAATAGAGATATTTAGATTTAGGATAACAACCTTATAGGATTGTTGGAAAGATTAAATAAAATAATGTGTGGAAAGGACTTAACACTGTACTCAATAAAATACTGAGGTACAGAAAGCACCCTGTCATAGTCTCTCTCTGCTTACTTGGGCTGTAAGAATATCCTACAGATGAATGTAGTCAGGGGTATTTTCTGCTGAGCTGAATTCCAACCTGCTGTGACTCTTCCTCCCACACTGCACAGTACTACAGAGCTCTAGTTCAGCTCAGCCAAACCCCTTTGGGTAATACACCTGCCTTCCCACTAATCTGCATTGTAATGGTAAACACTCTCCACAGGTCTCCTTATTTGAGACCCTTAGTGGCTCTCTGCTCGCTTCTGTCAGAGGAAGCAGGAAAGAAAATGCAAGCTGAGGTAGATTCCTCAGTCCAAGGGAATTTCATTTAGAAAGAAATGGCTTTCCCTAGGCAGGACAGGAAAAGGAGTAAAGTTTCCTGAATAAATCCAGAGGGGAAAAGGTTCAGACTCACAAAAAAATTAAGGATACTGGGGCTGGGATTGTCCTCAGCGGTAGAGTGCTCGCCTAGCACGTGCGCGGCCCGGGTTCGATCCTCAGCACCACTACACCACGTACAAATAAACGCATTGTGTACAGCTAAAGCAAATAAATAAATATTTAAAAAAAAAAATTAAGGATACTTCCTCATACTAGGCTGACTTCAAATTCAGTAGCTTACACTGATTTAAAAATTGGGGGGAGCTGGGCACAGTGCCACATGCCTGTAATCTCAGGGATTTAGAAGGCTGAGGCAGGAGGATCGCAAGTTCAAGGCCAGCCTCAGCAATTTAGCAAGGGCCTAAGCAACATAGGGAGACCTTGTCTCAAAATAAAAAAATAAAGGGCTGGGATGTGGCTCAGCAGTAGGGCACTTGCCTAGCATGTGTGCTGCCCGGGTTCGATCCTCAGCACCACGTAAAAATAAATGCATTGTGTACAACTAGAGCAAATAAATAAATATTTTTTAAAAATAAAAATAAAAAATAAAGGGGCTGGGATTGTGGCTCAGCGGTAGAGCGCTCACCTAGCACGTGCGTGGCCTGGGTTCGATCCTCAGCACCACGTACAAATAAACGCATTGTGTACAACTAAAGCAAAATAAATAAATAAAAATAAAAAGGGCTGGAGATATAGCTCAGTGGTAAAGCACCCTTGGGTCCAATCCCTAGTACCAAGAACAACAACAAAAAAAGGAGGAACCAGGTGTGATGTGTGGTGACACACACCTGAAGTCCCAGCTACTTGAAAGGCTGAGAGGCAGGAGAAGGAGAATACTTGAGCCCATAAGTTCAAGACCAGCCTGGGCAACATAGTGAGACCCTGACTCAAAGAAAGGGGGTCAGGGTCTAGAAATCCAAACTTCAATTATCTGTTCTCATCCTGGCTCAGCCACTTTCAGAGCCATTAAAGATCTCCTTCAATCTCTCTCTGTCTCTGCTTCTGTTCTGAGAGGTGGAGGAGCTAAGATTTCGACAATATTATCAAAAGAACCACATAGACCAACAGAGACAATGAAGTTCACTTTAACCAGGGTCTTCGTAAATGAAATACCTAATTCCGTTCCCTTTCCCCAGTCACTCACTGGGACATTTTGGCATCCTCCTCAGTTGTTGGACTAAGGCAAATTACAGTAGAGCTGAGAGACATCTGAGGAATCGGTGCTGAAATTTGTCTCCTCCCAGAAGCCTCCTAGAATCCGTCTCTCAATTATACCAATCCTTTTTACCAGGAAGACAAGTTCTCCTGCTCAGTCCCACCCGCACCCCAGTCACACTGAGCATGCTCCCAAGGGCACCACTGTGGTATCTGCCATAGCAACAGCTGAATAACTGGAGAGATGCTCTGATAGACAGCCCACCCACTACTGAGACAACACAGCTGGCCCCTGGGGCTCCTCATTAGCAAAACTCCATGCCTCATCCAGACTCCCATGTGTCCAACCCTGGGTGATTCTAAGTAATATGTTCATCTTACAGAAGGATTCCCATCTTCTCCTGGAATTAGAGGTAACAGGACAGAAACCCCTGTCCCTATCATTTCAGTACTGTCTTCCTTTCACATCCTTTTCCTTTTCTCTGATAAACAGAGAATAGGGAATAGAGACTCTGAAATGACAAATGAAGAAGACAAGTTGCCAGAGTTGCATTCATCTTAGGACTGGGAACCAAAGGGAAAACTTCTGATGGTAATTCATGTTAATACAAAATGCCCCACAGCACCATTTCAGGTTGTCCTCAATGTCTGGCCACTACCTCAGCATTATATTAGTTTGCTATGGCTACCATAATAAAGTAACACAGACTGAGTGGCTTAGATAACAGAATTTTTTAAAAACATTTTTAAAAAATATTTATTTATTTGCTTTAGTTGTACACAATGCGTTTATTTGTACGTGGTGCTGAGGATCGAACCCAGGCCGCGCACGTGCTAGGCGAGCACTCTACTGCTGAGCCACAACCCCAGCCCATAGAAATTTATTTTCTCAAAATCCTAGAGGTTAGAAGTCTGAGATCAAGGTATTGGCAGGGTTGGTTTCTTCTGAAGTCTTTCCTTAGCTTATGGATGGCCATCTTCATGGTCTTCTCTCTATGTATGTCTGTCCTAATCACACCTTCTTATAGGGACACCAGCCATATTGGATTAGAGTCCACCTGTATGACCTCATTTTACCTTAATTGCCTCTGCAAAGGCTCTATCTCTAGAAATTGTAAACCAAGAAATCATAAATGAGATTAAAATAAAGCAAAAACCATTGCAGAATAGGTTTGCAAATCTGGAAACACGGGCTCAGCTAGATGGAACTGGTGCCTTGCCAAAGAAAAGTGGACTTGGATGCTCACCAAGGCCAGCAGTTGGTAATCGACATAAATGAGGGTGGGTGTAAATTTTCTGTGTGTCTTGGAATGTCCAGGTAGAGGCAAAATTGGTCACTCCAGTATTCTCAAACCTTGCATGATAGTGTTAGAAAATGTTTCCCTCTGGAAGATTCAGTTCCTGATGTGACGTCTGCAAACAAAACACTCTTCCTTCTGTCAGGAAGTCTGTAAGGCTTAGAATAAGATTTTTGCTTTTTTTTTTTTTTTTTTTTTTTTACTTTTATCAAAGTAAATGAATTTTGGGGATACAACTCAGTCCATCACAAGGACCAAACCGGGAGCCTCATCAGGTATGATTTCCTGTGCACAAATAGTTTCTAGCAATAATCTCATTATCTCACTATAGGAAACAAAAGCTGTGGTATCTTTCTTGCAACATCCTGGAAGGTGGTCTAGATATGGAAGATTTTTAATGTAATGAAGGAAAATCTCAGAAGCAAGATCCTTCCCTTTATCAAGACTAGAGTTGAGAGACATGACTAGCAACCATCAACTGCAATATATGTCATCTTGAACTCTTACTGTCAAAGTTAGGTTTTGGAGGGCAAGATAAAATCTGCATTTGGGAATCTATACAGGAGTAAGTCATTGCACATATAATTAAGGTAATTTTAGTTGCTGTAATATATAAACCCCTAAATCTTAAGGGTGCAGACTTAAAGATTTATTTCCTTCTCATATAACATCTAGTGGGCAGCAAAATGGGAGGGGTGAGCAAGTGGCTCTGTTTCTCAAAATCATTTAGGCACCCAAGACGGTAGAAACTCTGGTATTTTCTGTTGTGCCTGGAGAACGGATCCCCCAAAACCACCAAGGAGTCCGGAGTGCATGCAAGAACAAAGAGCCAGGGGCTGGGGTTGTGGCTCAGCGGCAGAGCACTTGCCTCGCACGTGCGCGGCCCGGGTTCAATCCTCAGCACCACGTAAACATAAATGCATTGCATTGTGTACAACTAAAGTAAATAAATAGATTTAAAAAAAAAAAAAAAAAAAAAGAACAAAGAGCCTTTATTCGGGCTTAAGCTTGGACTCTCAGACCTCACCAACACAGTGGATCTGTACTGAAAGCCCAGAAATGAGGAAAGACTGAGTTTTATAGGGGTAGAAGCAAGGAGGGGGAAGGGGCTCGCCTGATTGGCCAGGGGAGCCCATGCGTGTCTAAGGAGGTTTTCATTGGTGGGTGCCATCTCCAGAGCTATGGAATGTGCTGACTGTTCATTGCAGAGCCCTGCAGGGCCCAGGGCCCAGGGCCCTGCCATTGCCCTAGTTTATTGTGCCCAGGCTAGCTTATGATATCTGGGCTTATTCCTGCTTTGTGACAAGAGACTTGCAACACTTTGGGGCAGCTGATAACAAAATGGGGTCACAGTGGTTTGACTTCTATTGTCTTTAAGCCAAGCATTTTACAGAAGCAAAAAGAAGCAGTTAAACTGAAAAGAGGCTTGGGGCTGAAAAAGGAGGGTCCCACATTTTCAACATGGGACTCCCACTGGGGAACTCAATTTAAAAGCAAGATGTTGCCAGGTTGGGGGTGGTGGTGCACACCTGTAATCCCAGCAGCTTGGGAGGCTGAGGCAGGAGGATTGTAAGTTCAAAGCCAGCCTCAGCAATTTAGCAAGGCTCTAAGCAACTTATTAAGACTCTGTCTCTAAATAAAATATAAAATGGGCTGGGATATGACTCAGGGGTTAAGCACCCCTGGCTTCCAACCCCCAGTACCAAAATAAACAAGTAGATAAATAAAAGCAAGATGTTTGTTCATTCTAAAATTTGCCTGTCAGGAAGGGTCAAGGAAAATGCCCATTACCAAGGACAAGGAAATACTCCATTCCATGTCCTGCACACATCAAGATAACAGACTTTGCATTAAAGTGGAGAAGGACTCTTCAACAGGAGAAGGGAGAGTTGACCCTTTAGTCTTAGATTAACAGACTACAGAAAGTCTGCTTGAAAAGAGTGAGACTGAAATACACTTAAAAGAGGTCACAGCATTTGCCCAGAAAATAATTTGGAATCTACAAAGGGACAGTATTTGGCCATTAGAGTAAAACACTGAAAAAACCTCTTTGTTAATTGAGATTTTTAGCTTTTCGAATATGAGGCAGGAAGTTCTTCTGAATATGGAGGGCTGCCCTGGGCACTGGCATCCAGCTGGCAGAAGGCAAGAGAGAAAATAGAAGATCAGGATCAAATGGAAGGTTTTCAAGGACCCTGCCTGGTTTAGTGAATATCACTTCTTCCAAATTCCATTGGCCTAAGTGCAAAGTGGACTGTGGGCAGTTACTTTTCAGCTGCAACTCTCTCAATGGAAGAGGACCAGACTCTGGCAGACAATGAGCATTTTCTGCTACATATAAAGAAGGTTTGTGGTTCACAGGGGCCCCCAACCTTAGGTGTGCATTAGCATCACTGTGGAACTTTAAAAAATGCAAGTGGTATCTGCTGTGGTAGTACAGCTACCCTGGATGCCTAGGCAGAAGGATCTCAAATTCAAGGTCATCCTGGGAAACTTAGCAAGACCCTGTCTCAAAAATTTGAAAAGGGTGTGGGGTATGTGTGTGTATGCTGGGGATGTAGGTTGGTGGTAGATAGAGAACTTCCCTGGCATAAGCAATGCTCTGGGTTCAATCATCAGTACTGGGGGATAGTGGAGAGCATGTGCCTGGGCCACAGTCCAGATATTCTGATTCAGTACGTTGGTCTGGTGCCTGGGGGAATCTGTATTTTAAAAGGCTTCACTGGTGATATCAAAGCATAGCCAGACTTTAGAGTCACCAGTATATTCTAGAGTATATGCTTCTGGCACTGCCTCTCAACAGTTTTAAAAATCACCTCCCAGGGTTGGGTTTGTTTTGCAAGGCTGGGGATCTTACCCAGGGCCTCCTGCAGGCTAGGCAAGTGCTCTACAACCTAGCTCCACCCCTAACCCCTTCTCAGGTTGTTCATTTTCAACAATGTTATTTTAGTTGGCTTCAGTTTTGTATGTGCTGGTGAAATAAGTTTTCACCATGATAAACCCCAAATACTACTGAGAGCAAATGCTTTTAAGCAGGTTTTCAATAATAGAGTACATGTAATGACTAAGAACATACTGTGATTTATTCCTTACCAACATACTACACACTAAAATAATGCAGGTGTATAGAATTGGTAATATGTTGATTTCTGAGAAGTTCACAGTTGTTCTCTGTCCCATATAATCACTATATTTAGAAAGCTCTTTCTGTTTTTGGTGGTTACAAACTTTTTATATTTCCTTTAAGTGTGCTACCAAAAATAAAAATAAAAACAGAATTTCATGATTTCTAAATTCTAATGTAATCGTTTAGAAACTATTACTGGGTTGGAGATGTATCTCAGTGGCAAAGCACTTACCTAGTATGTATAGGGCCCTGGGTTTAATACCCAGCACTGCAATTTTTTTTTTAAATAAAAAATTACTGGATACTATTTATAGTCTATTGAAAATTTTGCTAAACCAGTTGCAGTGGTGCATGCCTGTAATCCCAGCAGTTTGGGAGGCTAGGACAGGAGGATTGCAAGTTCAAAGCCAGCCTCAGCTACCAAAAGGGCTGGGGATGTGGCTCAGTGGTTAAGTGCCCCTGGATTCAATCCTTGGTATCAAAAAAAAAAAAAGAAAAGAAAGAAAGAAAGAAACAAAGAAATAGAAAAGGTCATCTTCATGAAATATATTAGAATTACTTCTTCTACCTATTCTCACACTGCTTTTTATACATGTATTATGTCCAATTTTCATTTTTGTTTATTTCATTTTATATTTAACATTTATTTATAATAAGCTATATAACAATAAACAACTATATAATTAGTTTCTGTATTTATTAGCTAGTAAGCTCCTGAAGGCTAAGTAAGGCTAATGTTATGCTCACTGTCATTATCTTCTATAGTATGTAACACAAACAAGCATTCAAATATTCATTACAATGGCTGAGCAGAGTGGCACATGTCTGTAATCCCAGCAACTTGGGAGGCTGAGGCAGGAGGATTGCAAGTTCAAGGCCAGCTTGTGCAACTTAGTGAAATCCTATCTCAAAATAAAATAAGAAAAGGGCTGAGGACTTGGTTAAGTGATAAAATGCCTCTGTGTTTTATCCCCAGTACTGAAACACACACACACACACACACACACACACACACACACACACTCATTACAGTGACTGGAAATCATACAAACCATCTCACTTATTCAACATCCAGTATGTGCCAATGAACAACTTCCCCTACCCTGAGGAGTGGGTATTCTAGTGGGGGGAAGACAGAAGGTAAATAAATAAATACATAAAATAGGAGCTGAGGACGTGGCTCAGTGCACAGTGCTCGCCTAGTGTACATGAGGCCCTGGCTTCAATCCCTAGGACCACCACAAAAACATAAAACAAACAAATAAAATAAATAAAACATAAAGTCTGTGATCTGATCATAAGTATGATGGAGAAAAATAAAGCAGGAGAGAGGGATAAAGTATTACTGGAGGAGGGAGAGCACTTCAGTTTTAATGGGAAGATCAGTAAAGATTTCAAGGAAGCTTGACTTAGACTAAAAAAGTTGGGTAAAAAAAACCATAAGAAGTGAGGGGCAGCTGTGTGCACATCTGGGAGCAGAGCATTGAAAGGAGGGGGAGTAGCAGACATGAATGCTGTGAGGCTGGAGCATGCCAAGAGCTCTACAGAGCAGCAGAGACCCCAGTGTGGGGTGTGCAAGTGTTGGTGGGTCAGGGAGGAGATCAAGTGATCAAGCCAGAGAGCACAAAAAGAAGAGGCCAGGGAAGTGGTTGGAGACCTTATTTGTTATTTTGACTGTGACTCAGTGAGATAAGAAGGCTTTGAGGGAAAGGGTGACTATTCTTACATTTAACAAGGTTCAGTCTGGCTTCTGTGTTTTGTCTCAGTCCTTTCCAGCTACTAGAACAGAATGCCATAAACTAGGTAGCTTATAAGCAACAGACATGTTCTTCTTGTCATTCTGGAGACTGGAAAATCCAAGATCAAGTTGCCTGCAGATTCAGTATCTCATGTAGGTCTACTTCCTGGTTCATAGTGGGTGTCTTCTCTGTCCTCACATGAAAGAAGAGGGTGAGGGAGTTCTCCGGGGTTTCTTTTTATAAGGGCACTAATCCCATTCATGAGGGTGCACCCCCATAACCTAATCATTTACCAAATGCTCTTCTTATACTTTCACATTGAGGATTAGGTTTCAACATATGAATTTGTGTGTTGCAGGTGTACACAAACATTGAATCTATATCAAGTTTGTATCAAGAGCCAGGCATCACACCTGGGTGGCTCACATCTGTTATCTCAGCATCTCAGGAGGCTGAGGCGAGAAGATCACAAGTTTGAGGCCAGCCTCAGCAACTCAGTAAGACCCTATTTCAAAATAAAAAGGGCTGGAGATGGAACTTAGTGGTAAAGTGCCCAGTACTCCTCCCCAAAAAAGTTGGTGTTAAGGCATGGGGGAGAAGAATGAAAACAGGGAAAATAGTTGAGATTAATGTAAGAATCCAAATAACGATGATGGTGGCTTGGGCCAGGACATTGGCAGTGGAATTGGTAGGCAGTGCTCAGATGCTAGATACATTTTGAATAGCATTTTTTGGGTTGCAAGAAAGGGGGTATCAGTAATAGCTCCAAGGCATTTAGAGTAATTAGAAGGATGAATTACAGAAACTCAAGTGGGGCAGACTTAAATGCACAGGTTTGGAAGGGTAGCCAGTAGCTCTATTGTGGATAATGTTAAATTTGAGATGCCTATAAGGTATCCACGTGGAAGTGCAAATAGTCATATGAAATGAAGGCTGGAATTCAGGAAAGAGATACAGACTGAAGATATAAATAAGGAGTTTTCAACCTACTGTTGGTATTTAACACACTAAGACTGCCTGAGCTCACAGGTCAGTGAGTATAGACAGAAAAGTCCAAGGACTAAGTCCTGGGACACTCCAAAGTCTAGACATGAGAGGAAACCCAGTGCAACACAACAAGCAGAAAGTGTTTCTAGGTGGGAAGGATTGATTGCGCAAATGCTGCTGGGAAGTCAAGCAGGAAGGCTTGAGACAGGTGACTGAGAACTGACGCTTAGATTTAGCAATATGGAATTTAATGGAGACTTGACAAGAACTGATTAGGAAGCCAGATTAGAATGGGCTCAAGAGACAGTTGGGGGTAAGGAATTGGGAACCACAGTAGGGGAAACTCTCTCAAGGACTTTTGCTCTGAAAGCAAATGAGTAATGTGGAGGTAGCTAAAGAAGTGGAATCAAGAGTGTTAAAAATACCTGCCGGGAGAGATCCAAGATGGCGGATTAGAGGAAGCCGCACTTCAGGGCAGCTCCGTGGAAAGAATCCAACAAAGCAGATAAATTGCCTTTCATCATATATATATAGGCCGAAAATCATATATATATAGGCCGATCTCCTGGATGGTTTGATTACCACTACCAGGGAGAGAAGGAGACAAGCTGTCTTCAGCGGCTGGAGCCGCGAGGCTTCTGCAAAACCGCCTGGGTGGTGCACAGGCCGTGCGAAACAAAGTCAGTGTGGGGAGACCGCGCTGCGACTGCAACCCCAGCCACACTCAGGGCACACCAGCGTGAAACCGGTGATAAAAACCAGCGATAACAGCCGGCGGAATTGGTGCTGGGGGACCACGGGAGACCACGGGTCGACAACACCAGTTCGAATCCACACTCGGCCAGACGCGACCCTTAGCAGTAGGGCCCCGGAGAGAGCGGCGCAGAGACCGGCAAACAGCAAGCAGGGGCAGAATCGGAGTGGTCCACAGTCCGAAGCAGCGCTGTCTGCGCCGCAGTTACAGTTGCGGCTTCCCGATACCACCTCAGCAAGGAGACATCCACCCAACGGCTTTGAAATCGATTGGCGAGGACACGGGAGTCTGCGGAGCTGCTGTTGACTGGGAGGAGAGCACCGCCATCTTTGAAAGGTGCAGTGGCTGACCCAGACAAAGGGGAGGAGATGGAGAGTGACGGCTGCAGCCATCCAGGGACCCTCCAGCTCTCTGAAGACAATGCACACTAGGGTGAGGCTCGGGTGGCCAGCAGGGGAGGGCGTGTCTGAGGCCAGCGCAGCGGCCACAAGAAGCTGCAACTGTGGGTGGGCGTGGGGAGGGGGTGCCTTCTGGAGGGTCCCCTTCCCGGTGCCATTCATCTGCTGACACACAAATCCCCCTGGGCCACTCCTTTGCTGAGCTGTTCAGCCACTGGCCTAAGGTGCAGCCTTGATTCCACTAACAGGATTGCAGACTGTCTAGACGTGATCCAATAACAATTGGCTTGAACTGGAAAGGAAAAAAGAGGGGGGCTTCCCAGGGCCCGTTTTGTGTGAGACTTGGGTTCGACTTTTTTTTTTTTCTTTTTTCTTTTTTGTTGGTTTGCTTGTTTTGTTGGATTTCGGGGAGGTTTTTTGTTTGTTTGTTTGTTTGTTTGTTTGTTTTTCTTTTTCTTTTTTTGGCTTTGTTTTGTTCTGCTTTTTTTTTTCCTTCCGCATTGATTGTCAGTGTGTTTGTTTGCTTCTGCTCCTTTTTTCTTTCCTTCTTTTCTTCCTTCTCACTCTTGCATCTTTTCTTCCTCTTTCATCTTTCATGTTTACACCCTGCCAGTGCATACTAAACAGAAGCAAAAACAAGTTATACGCAGAACGTGGGATTTCTAGAACCGGCGCAATTGAACTGGGTAGCAAAGCAGTGTTATATATAGTTTACTCTCTATTTTCTTGATTCTCTCTCTCCTCTCTCTTACAGCAATTCCTACTATTTTATCATTTTTTTTTTCTTTTCCAACTTACTTTATATATAAATTGGTCTTTCCACTTAATTGTCTACTCCATTCTCTTTCTTCCCTCGTTTACTGATACTAAACCACTTCCACTAAACCACTTCAATAGAAATCTCTTTTCATACTTTCCAAGAAAGAACAATTCAAGACACTTCCTTCTTCCTAAACATAACACCTCTGTATCCAATACTTGAAGCTATAAAACCCCATCAGAAGTGTACAGAGTAAATTGGAAATAATATCTGGGCTAACCAAATCTGTACATTGTGATCAAACTTGGATTTTCTGAATAGAAAGTGTTAGGTTTTAAAAGTGTAAAGGAATTATAAGGTGATCTGATAACATTGTACTACAGGAACAACATAAGGCTTTAAGGTAAAATCGAAATAGTCAAGGTCCCACAGTGCAGGGAGAATAGACACACAAGCAACATGAAAAAACAAGGGAAGAAAATGACACAAACAAATCAAGATACCTCATCAGTAGATGTCATGGCAAGCACAGTTGGTCAAATGCCAGAGATGGAATTTAGAAATTACATATGCCAGAGCCGGGCGCGGTGGCGCACGCCTATAATCCCAGCACTTTGGGAGGCTGAGGCAGGAGGATCACGAGTTCAAAGCCAGCCTCAGCAATGGCGAGGCACTTAGCAACTCAGTGAGACCCTGTCTCTAAATAAAATACAAAAAAAGGGCTGGGGATGTGGCCCAGTGGTTAAGTGCCCCTGAGTTCAATCCCTGGTACCAAAAAAAAAAAAAAAAAAAAAAAAAAAAAAAAGAAATTACATATGCCAAATGTTTATGGAACTTAAGAATGAACTCAAAAATGAGATGAGGGAGCAAGTACAGGAGGCAAAAGATCATTTTGACAAAGAACTCCAAAAACAAATACAGGAAGTAAAAGATTACTTCAATAGGGAAATAGAGGCTCTAAAGAGAATCCAAACAGAAATTCCAGAAATGAAAGAAGCAATAAACCAAAATAAAAGCTCAATTGAAAGCATCTCCAACAGAATAGACCACTTGGAAGAAAGAACCTCAGACAATGAAGACAAAATATATATCCTAGAGAAGAATTTAGACTATACAGCAAAACTTGTTAGAAATCAAGAACATAACATCCAAGAATTATGGGACAGCATAAAAAGACCAAACTTAAGAGTGATTGGCGTAGAGGAAGGGGCAGAGTTTCAAGCCAAAGGAATGAGTAATCTATTTAACAAAATAATTACAGAAAATTTTCCAAACTTGAGGAATGAATGGGAAAACCAAGTTCAAGAGGCATACCGAACACCAAACAAACAAAATCTCAACAGAACCACACCAAGACACATTATAATGAAAATGCCTAATACACTGAGCAAGGAGAGAATACTAAAAGCCACAAGAGAAAGGAAGCAGATTACATATAGGGGGAAACCAATCAGACTATGTTCAGATTTCTCAACCCAGACCTTAAAAGCAAGAAGATCCTGGAATAGCATATTTCAAGCTCTGAAAGAAAAGGGATGTCAACCAAGAATCTTATATCCAGCAAAATTGAGCTTTAGATTCGAAGATGAAATAAAAACCTTCCACGACAAGCAAAAGTTAAAAGATTTCACAACTCGAAAGCCAGCACTTCTGAACATCGTGGGCAAAATTTTCCATGAAGAAGAAGAGAAAGATGATAATGAAAATCAACAAAGGGAGATATTAAACTAAAGGAAATACCAACCAGAAGAGAAACCAAATCAAGCTAAAGACCATAATTCAAATAAAAATGGATGGGAATAAAAAATCACATCTCAATAATAACCCTGAATGTTAATGGCCTAAACTCGCCAATAAAAAGACACAGATTATCAGAATGGATTAAAAGAAACGACCCAACAATTTGCTGTCTCCAAGAAACACACCTCATAGAAAAAGACATCAACAGACTGAAAGTGAAAGGCTGGGAAAAGTCTTATCACTCACATGGCCGGCAGAAGCAAGCAGGGGTTTCCATTCTCATATCAAATAAGGTAGACTTCAAACCAAAACTAATCAAGAGGGACAAAGATGGATATTTCTTATTACTTAAGGGAACCATCCATCAACAGGATATAACAATCATAAATCTATATGCCCCAAATAATGGAGCACCTACATTCATCAAACAAACTCTTCTCAAGTTCAAGAGTAAAATAGACCACAACACAGTTATTCTAGGGGACTTCAACACACCTCTCTCACCAATGGATAGATCATCCAAACAAAAGCTAAACAAAGAAACTTTAAGCCTCCTTAAAACAATTAACAATTTAGACCTAACGGACATATATAGAATATTTCATCCCTTAGTAAACAAATACACATTTTTCTCAGCAGCACATGGCTCCTTCTCCAAAATAGACCATATATTATGTCACAAGGCAACTCTCAGCAAATATAAAAAAATAGAGATACTACCCTGCATGCTATCGGACCATAAAGGGATGAAATTGGAAATCAACGACAAAACAAGGAATAAGAAAAACTACTCCATCAACTGGAAGCTAAACAACATGCTACTGAATGAACAAGGGGTTGAAGAAGACATCAAAGAGGAGATCAAAAAATTCCTAGAGATAAATGAGAACACAGATACATCATATAGAAATCTCTGGGACACTATGAAGGCAGTAGTAAGAGGAAAATTCATTGCACTGAGCTCATTCCTTAAGAGGAAAAAAAACCCAACAAATAAATGACTTAACATCACACCTCAAAGCATTAGAAAAAGAAGAACAGACCAACACCAAGAGCAGTAGAAGACAGGAAATAATTAAAATCAGAGCAGAAATTAATGAAATTGAGACTAAGGAACCATTCAAAGAATTGACAAAACTAAAAGTTGGTTCTTTGAAAAAATAAACAAAATTGACAGACCCTTAGCGATGCTAACGAAAAGAAGAGAATTAAGAAGAGTAAACTCAAATTACTAACATTTGTGATGAAAAAGGGAATATCACAACAAACACCTCAGATATACAGAATATAATTAGAAATTACTTTGAAAACTTGTACTCTAATAAAATAGAAAATACTGAATGCATTGACAGATTTCTAGAGTCATATGATTTGCCTAAACTGGATGTGGAGGCTATACACAATCTAAACAGATCAATTACAAGCGAAGAAATAGAAGATGTCATCAAAAAGCTACCTACAAGGAAAAGTCCAGGACCTGATGGGTTTACAGCCGAGTTCTATAAGACTTTCAAAGAAGAACTAATACCAATGCTCTTCAAACTATTTCAAGAAATAGAAAAAGAGGGAGCTCTTCCAGACTCTTTCTATGAGGCCAATATCACATTAATTCCAAAGCCAGGCAAAGACACATCCAAAAGAGAAAACTTCAGGCCCATATCTTTAATGAACATAGATGCAAAAATCCTCAACAAAATCCTGGCAAATCGGATACAAAAACATATCAAAAAGATAGTGCACCACGATCAAGTGGGGTTTATCCCAGGGATGCAAGGCTGGTTCAACATTCGGAAATCAATAAACATAATACATCACATCAATAGACTTAAAGACAAAAATCATATGATCATCTCAATTGACGCAGAAAAAGCATTTGATAAAATACAACACCCCTTTATGTTCAAAACACTGGACAAACTAGGAATATCAGGAACATATCTTAACATTATAAAAGCTATTTATGCAAGGCCCCGAGCTAACATTATCTTAAATGGAGAAAAATTGAAAGCCTTCCCTCTAAAAACTGGAACAAGACAGGGATGCCCCCTTTCACCACTGCTATTTAACATGGTGCTGGAAACTCTGGCCAGAGCAATTAGACAGACAAAAGAAATTAAAGGGATCAAGATAGGAAAAGAAGAGCTCAAATTAGCACTATTTGCTGATGACATGATAATCTACCTAGAAGACCCAAAAAACTCTACCAGAAAACTTTTACAACTAGTAAACGAATTTGGCAAAGTTGCTGGATACAAAATCAATACACATAAGTCAAAGGCATTTGTGTACATCAGTGACAAAGACTCTGAAAGGGAAGTGATGAAAAATACCCCATTTACAATAGCATAAAAAAAAAAAATAAAATACCTGGGAATCAACCTAATGAAAGAGGTGAAAGACCTCTATAATGAAAATTATAGAACACTAAAGAAAGAAATTATAGATGAACTCAGAAGATGGAAAGACCTACCTTGCAGGAGCCCTGTTTGGGGATTGACTTGAATTGCGGTTGACTATGAGCCGTGGAGATTTGGACATTGTCGCCTCCCGTAGTCTCACGGGACTTGTTGCGGGATCTCGAGTGACTTGGCCGAAATTGCTGATCGGGTCAGCGCCATTTTAGTGGTGTGCTTGGCGTGTGTTAGTCGTTGTTAGAACCAGAGAGAAAAGTTATCAGAATAAAAAGCTGTTTGTCTCCAGTTTGCTTCTGAAGTTTTTCCCGTGGCTCCGTTGCTCCAAGCGCTTCAGGTGGCAACAGGTGGCGGCCCGTACGGGGAACTTCGGAGCGGACAGGTAAGAACTGAAAGGTCTCTAAAGATGGGTTCGAATATAACTGAATCCCAAGTGATAGAGGCTATGCAAAGACTCCTTGATATACCTGACTCTGTTCTCAGTGAGGAGTATATAGACAAAAGTGAAAGTCATCAAAAAAGTGTAGATTCACTGGGCCAACTGAGACCAGTAAAGAGAGTATTAGAAGAGACCCAAAAATGACAAAAATCCAAGCTATTAAAGCTATTCGGGAGTTATTGGTGAAAGCTGAAGGATACTTGCTCTCACTGGAACCTGGGCCTCAGGATATTGCTGTCAGTGAAATTAGCAGTGGTGAGGAATCTAGTAAAAGTGATCCTGAGAAAATGAGGAAAAAGAAACTAAAAAAGACCGAGAAAAAGGACGGTCAGGTAGAGGAGTCACTTGTGTCCTCTACTCCCCCATGGGTGGAATCCATTACAGAAAATATGAAGGGTATTACTAGGCATTTGCATACCCTAGAAACAGAAATAAAAAGTCTTTCTGATCGCTTATGCGCTCTCGAGGACAACTCACAGATACATTGGGAACCGCCAGCATTTGAAAAGAAAAATGGACAGAGTGTCCCATCAGTCAGTAGATTTCAAAACAATAAAAAATCTCAAAGAGGCAGTAATGACTTATGGGCCCCAAGCTCCTTTCACGTTGAGTATGCTGGAGTCCCTTAACACCTTTAGCTTAACCCCCTCAGACTGGAAAAGTCTATGTAAAGCAACATTAAGCGGGGGGCAATTCTTGGTTTGGCGATCGCAATTCCAAGAACTTTGTATAGAAACGGCTAAAAGAAACGCGGCTGCAGGGTTTGAAAACTATAATATAGACATGCTCACAGGAGAAGGGCAATTCGCAGACTTACAGGCTCAAACAGATTATGACCCAGATGTATATGCTCAGATAAATGCAGCTGCCTTAGAGGCATGGAAAACTGTACAAGGACCTGGGGATCTACAAGGTAGCTTGTCAAAAGTGATTCAAGGACCTAATGAGCCGTATGCTGACTTTGCTGATCGACTTTTGAGAACTGCAGGTAGTGTGTTTGCAGATGTTGACCAAGCTATGCCATTAGTTGTTCAATTAGCTTATGAAAATGCAAATAAATGGTGCCAAGCAGCCATCAGGCCATGGAGAACTAACTAAAAAGGATCTTTCCGTATATATACAACTATGTAAAGATATAAATGACGCCTTTGTCACAGGAAATGTGATTGCAGCCTCAATGAGAGGTGCTTCCTCTCGAAATTTCACAAAGGCTAAACGTAGACATTATAATCAATCAGGATATTCCAGGCAAAATTATCATAATCAATCAGGCAATTCTAGGCAAAATCCCAAAAGAGAAATAAGACCAAGCTCATACCGTGCCCCAGGCCACTGCCCCAGGTGTAAAAAGGGAAATCATTGGGCCAATAAATGCCATTCAAAATTTGACATCCATGGAAATCCTTTGTTCAGGAATTCAAAAAACGGGGCACGGGGCCCAGTACCCCGGGGCCCACAAATGTACGGGACATTGCAGAAGGAGTATCCTCAAGCATCCACTCAGATGCTTCCCCGACACAATCCCTACTACCCATCCACTCCCTCGCCAGAGGAACAAGAGGAAATGCAGGATTAGACCTCTGTTCCACCGCCCGAATAGTGTTAACACCTGAAATTGGGGTTCAACTGATTCCCACAGGAGTCAGGGGACCTCTTCCCTCAGGGACTGTAGGACTTATTATCGGGCGTAGTCCTAAAAGCTTATTAGGTTTGCAAGTGACCCCAGGTGTAATAAACTCAGACTACAAAGGGGAAATAAAAATAATGCTTAGCTCACCCCAAAGTATAACTTCTGTTAATCAAGGAGATAGAATTGCTCAGTTGCTTCTCCTTCCCAATTTACATAATTCATTTAAAATGGGTATGCCTCAAGAAGGGAACAATAGAGGATTTTGTTCCACTGACTCAAGTCCCATGGCTTGCTGGGTTCGAGACTGTTCAAGGAGGCCTATGTGTAAAATAAAAATCCAAGGAATAGAAATGGAGGGATTAATAGATACTGGAGCTGACTCTTCCATTATTAATTTACGCCAATGGCCCAAGCACTGGCCTCTGCAAAAAGCTTCAACCAGTTTAAGAGGCTTGGGATATAATAACCTCCCAGATAAAAGTGCAGTAATTTTAAAATGGGAGGATGATGAAGGCCATAAAGGAACATTTCAGCCTTATGTTTTACCTAATCTACCAGTTACTTTACGGGGAAGAGATATTTTGCAACAAATGGGAGTACACCTTGCAACCAAGCCTGCAGATGTTAAATGTGAAAACCTACAGGGTAATCTTAACCCTAAAAGAACACATTATCAAAAAGTACAGAGTAATCTTAACCCTAAAAGTAATCATTATCATAAAGGAAAAAGATATTTTTTTTCGGGGCCACTGAGAAAATAATTTTGAAAATACCATGGCTTTCTGATAAGCCAGTGTGGGTCCCTCAGTGGCCCCTATCTAAAGAGAAATTACAAGCAGCCCACCTACTAGTTCAGGAACAATTAGAAGTAGGTCATATAGAACCTTCCACCTCTCCCTGGAATTCCCCCATATTTGTGATCAAGAAAAAGTCAGGAAAATGGCGATTGTTACATGATCTTAGACAAATCAATAAAACCATGCAAGTTATGGGGCCTACTCAACCTGGACTTCCTAGTCCCGTAGCTATTCCAAAAAACTTCCATCTTATTACTCTTGATATAAAGGATTGCTTCTTTTCTATTCCCCTACATCCTCTGGATGCCCCAGGTTTGCTTTTTCCGTTCCTTCTATGAACAATAATGGCCCTGATCAGAGATATCAATGGAAGGTTTTACCACAGGGAATGGCTAATAGCCCCACCATATGCCAAATATATGTGGACAAGGCTATCCAACCCATTAAAAATAAATATCCAAACCTCATGTGTCTACATTACATGGATGATATTTTATTGGCCCACCCTAATCAAAAAATCTTATTTAATATATTCAGTGATGTGGTAGAAAATTTAAAAAAATATGGATTATATATAGCAGAAGAAAAAGTTCAAACCAGATCTCCCATATTATATTTAGGATTTAAAATCATGGATACTTTTGTTAGACCCCAAAAAATTTTAATAAATAAAGAACATTTGACCACCCTCAATGATTTCCAAAAACTACTGGGAGACATTAATTGGCTTCGCCCTACACTAAATCTCACTACTGGCCAACTAAAACCTTTATTTGACATCCTTCGTGGAGATCCTGATCCATCTTCACCACGAACATTGACTCCTGATGCTAGGAAAGCTTTAAAGTTAGTAGAAAAAGCCATCGAAGGAGCTCATTGTGATAGATTTGATTTAACTCAACCGCTGATGTTGATTATTATTTCTTCACAATATACACCCACAGGAGTATTTTTGGCAACAAGGGCCTTTATTATGGATACATTTGCCCGTCTCTCCTAAAAGTATAATTGAATCTTATACCTCCATGGTGGCTAAACTTATTCTTCAAGGACTTAAGACTTCTACTAAAATATTTGGCATTCACCCTGCTACTATTATTACTCCCTAATCATCATCACAGATTGAATACTTATGCTTCAATGATAATGATTGGGCTATAGCTAAATGCTCTACTTCTGCAAATTTTGATAATCATCTTCCTAAGTCCCCTATATTATCTTTTTGTATTAATCATCCTATTATATTTCCACAGGTAATAAAAAATCAACCTATTCCTAAGGCATTTAATGTATTTACAGATGGGTCCTCAAATGGTACTGCTACAGTAGTCACTAAAAAAGAAAATATGACTTACATAACTGCACACAAATCAGCTCAACTAGTGGAACTGGAAGCTGTGGTAAGAGCTCTGGAAAATTTTAGGGACCAGCCCGTAAACATTTTTTCAGATAGCCACTATATTGTACAAGCCGTCCCAAAATTAGAGTTAGCAGGACCAATAGCACCTCATACTCCAGCCTTTAAATTGTTTTATCAAATACAAAAACTTTTGTGGGCAAGAAAAGAACCTCTATTCGTAGGCCATATTAGAGCACATACTAATTTGCCTGGTCCCCTCCATGAAGGTAATCAAAAGGCTGATGAACTTACAAAAACAATATTTATACTTTCAGTGCTACAACAAGCTACTTTATTCCACTCCCAGTTTCATGTCAACAGCACCACCTTGCAATGTAGGTTTAAAATCACAAAGGAGCAAGCCAGAACAATTGTAAAAGATTGTAAATCTTGTATGACACATTTGCCCAATCCTCATTTCGGAGTTAACCCTAGAGGATTAATGCCCAATCATTTGTGGCAGATGGATGTTACTCATGAGCCAAGTTTTGGAAAATTGCGATTTATTCATGTGACCATAGATACATGCTCAGGCATGATTTTTGCTTCCTTACATTCTGGAGAAAAAGTTAAAGATGTTACATCTCATTGTTTGCAAGCTTTTGCTGCATTGGGCATCCCCAAAATGCTTAAAACAGATAATGGCCCCGCATATATGTCCTTATCTTTCAAACAGTTTTGCGCAAAATTCAATATATCCCATAAAACAGGCATCCCATACAATCCTCAGGGTCAGGGCATTATTGAAAGAGCAAACCGAACACTGAAAATTATGTTATTAAAACAAAAAGAAGGAAATTGGAAAAGTCCTAAGGACAGATTGGCAGTTGCCCTGTTTACCTTAAATTTTTTAACTTTAGACTCTAATGGTTATTCTGCTGGAGACAGACATTGGAATCCACACCAACAACATAAACCTTTGGTTTACTGGAAGGATGTTCTTTCAGGTACATGGAAGGGTCCAGATCCAGTATTAATTTGGGGAAGAGGATCTGTTTGTGTTTTTCCAAAACACGAATCCTCTCCAATATGGATACCATCTAGATTAATAAAACAGGTACCACATCAAAATGATCAAGATGAAGTTATTGAAGAATCAAGATTAATAAAAAAGGTACAAAATCAAGAGGACCAAGATGAAGGTACAGAATGATTCCCTCAAAAGAGTCCTTCAAAATATTTCACAACTTAAGTGTCATTCCTCCCAGCCGGGACAAGGAGATCTCTCTTTAGTGTGCACACAATTGTATTTTTTTTTTTTCCTTTTTATACATGTCTTTATGTCTGTACATTTGTCTACATTTCATGTTAATGTGACGTCACAAATATATGTTTGTATGTTTGTTCGTCTGTCCAGTGTGACGTCACAAAGAACAAAGCGCTTATGAAAAGGAAAATATATATATATATATATATATATATATATATGGATCCAAATAACTTTAATTCATTTTAGGTTAAGAGTATTCAATTTAGGTAAATAATTTTATAAATGAAGGTACTTTCAATTTTGATTTATAGGTGTCCCTGGGATTTCTCTTTAGCAAACAATGACTAGTGCTATATAACCTGATATTTTGGTGTTTTGACTTAAGATTGTTTATTTGTTATTAACTTCATTTGTTTAATAGCTCATTAATTTCAATTATCTCAACAGGTAAAAGATTGCTCTGTATACAGAGACTCAAGGGTTCCAGCTAACAAATTATTTCTCTAAAGTGCCTTTACCTTTTCTTTAATCTATCTTTAATGCAGTAATTACCCTCAGTCTTTCTTTGTTTTGTTCTAAATATGATATTTTTCCAACTTATGTTTGTAGAAGCTCAACCAGCGATGTGTGTGAACAAAAATCAACTTTAATTTTCAGCTCAACCAGCGATGTGTGTGAACAAAAATCAACTTTAATTTTCTAATCTAATTATTCTATTTTGTAGTTTGACAACTCGCCTCTTGACTCAGTGCTGCAATAGCACTGCCTTTCCTTTAATAATTGATGCTTGAGTTTCTAGGTAGCAGGCCCTGAAGATTTGCCGGTGGCATTGTCTAAACATAAAAAAGACGTCTGCTGCTACAGCTGCAGGGATCGCGGCCGCCGCAAGCATCCCTGCTGCTCAAGCATCAAACAACCTCACCAACAGTGTGGCCTCTGCTCTACATGCATGGGGCCTCCTACATCAACATGTTATAACAAATGGACAGTTTTGATCTTTCATTGTTTGGGACTTTACGGGACAATGCCTTGCGGGTATTTGTCTAGAGAATTCAGTGTGTTACTTGATGGAACTTAGGGCAGCTGATTTGTTTAAACAATTTGATATGCTATGCAATTTGGCTCATCACCAAAAGGCTTGTCGCCTTAAAGCCGCAACATCTCCTCACAATTGGACGGCTGTTAGTCATCATATATAGTCGATCCTAAAGGGCTCCATTTGATGGCTGGTTAGCCAATGACGGGTAAGATCCCCAGAGGGGGACAACCTAAGACAGGCACAGTCGCAAGGGACAGTCTCATGTGGCCGACATATCAACCTAAGATAGGAGTCAAGGGCACAGCCTTGATTATCCGATGACGGGTAAGAATGTTGGTTGCACATAGACGTCCTAGAGCATTACCTCTTTTAAAACAAAAAGGGGGAAATGCAGGAGCCCTGTTTGGGGATTGACTTGAATTGCGGTTGACTATGAGCCGTGGAGATTTGGACATTGTCGCCTCCCGTAGTCTCACGGGACTTGTTGCGGGATCTCGAGTGACTTGGCCGAAATTGCTGATCGGGTCAGCGCCATTTTAGTGGTGTGCTTGGCGTGTGTTAGTCGTTGTTAGAACCAGAGAGAAAAGTTATCAGAATAAAAAGCTGTTTGTCTCCAGTTTGCTTCTGAAGTTTTTCCCGTGGCTCCGTTGCTCCAAGCGCTTCAGGCGGCAACACTACCTTGCTCTTGGATAGGTAGAATTAATATTGTCAAAATGTCCATACTACCAAAAGCATTATACAGATTTAATGCAATTCCAATCAAAATCCCAATGTCATTCTTCAAAGAAATAGAAATAGCAGTCATGAAATTCATCTGGAAAAAGAAGAGACCCAGAATAGCCAAAGCAATCCCGAGCAAGAAAAGTGAAGCAGGGGGCATCACCATACCGGACTTTATACTATAGAGCAATAGTAACAAAAACAGCATGGTATTGGCACCAAAACAGACTGGTGGACCAATGGTACAGAATTGAGGACACAGAGACTAATACATATAATTTCAGCTATCTTATATTAGACAAAGGCGCCAAAAATGTACAGTGGAGAAAGGATAGCCTCTTCAACAAATGGTGCTGGGAAAACTGGAAATCCATATGCAACAAATTGAAATTAAACCCTTATCTCTCACCGTGCACAAAACTCAATTCAAAGTGGATCAAGGACCTAGGAATTAGACCAGAGACAATACGCCTAATAGAAGAAAAAGTAAGCTCCAATTTCCAATATGTCGGATTAGGCCCCAAGTTCCTTAATAAGAATCCTGTAGCGCAAGAATTACTACCAAGAATTAATGAATGGGATAGATTTAAACTAAAAAGCTTCTTTTCAGAAAAAGAAACAATCAGTGAGGTGAATAGAGAGCCAACTAATTGGGAACAAATATTTAATACATGCACATCAGATAGAGCACTAATCTCTAGAATATATAAAGAACTCAAAAAACTTTACACTAAAAAAACAAATAACCCAATCAATAAATGGGCTAAGGAATTGAGAAGACACCTCTCAGAAGAAGATACACGATTAATCAACAAATACATGAAAAAATGTTCAACATCGCTGGCAATTAGAGAAATGCAAATCAAAACTACTCTTAAGATTTCACATCACTCCAGTCAGAATGGCAGCTATCAAGAACACAAGCAACAATAAATGTTGGCGAGGATGTGGGGAAAAAGGCACACTTATACATCGCTGGTGGGACTGCAAAATGGTGCAACCATTATGGAAAGCAGTATGGAGATTTCTTGGAAAACTGGGAATGGAACCACCCTATGACCCAGCCATCCCACTCCTGGGTCTATTCCCAAAGGACTTAAAAACAGCATATTACAGTGACACAGCTATCTCAATGTTTGTAGCTGCACAATTCACAATAGCTAGGTTGTGGAACCAACCTAGATGTCCCTCAGTAAATGAGTGGATTAAGAAAATGTGGTATATACGCACAATGGAATTTTACTCAGCAATAAAAGAAAATAAATTAATGGCATTTGCAGGTAAATGGATGAAGTTGGAAGACATAATGCTAAGTGAAGTTAGTCAGTCTCAAAAATCCAAGTACCAAATGTTCTCTCTTATATAAGGAGGCTATTTCAAAGTATTGTTGGATGGGGGTACATAGGAGGATTAGAGGAACGCTAGAATGGTCAAGGGAAGGGAGGGCAAGGGAGGGAGCAAGAGGGGAGGGAGGGGGAGAAAAGAAAAAAAAAAAAAAGGTGGTTGAATGAGACGGATATCATTTTCCTTAATGCATGATTGAAGACCTGAATTGTACGAATATACTTTGTATACAAACAGTTGTATGTAAAAAGATACTAAATATATGCACTATGAGTTGTACATATTAAAAATTATAAAAATAAAATAAAAATAAAATACCTGCCCTATCCAGGCAAGGTGGCACATACATGCAATCCCAGTGACCTGGGAAACTGAGGCAGGAGGATCACAAACTAAAGACCAGCCTCAGCAATTTATTAAGCTCCTGTCTCAAATGAAAATAAAAAGGGCTGAGGATTTAGCTCAGTGAATGGGGGGAGGCAGAAGGGCAGGGGGATGGCCACTCTGCTCCCCAGCCTCCGCAGGGCTTCGTGTCACTTGCCTATAGTTCTAGCTACTCCTGAGGCTGAGGTAGGAGGATGGGCTTGGGCCCAGGAGATTTCTGGGCATAGATCCCATCTCCTCAAACCAAAAAAACCTTCCCAAGAATGGAGAAATAGCATGTTTAGGGAGGATGGGCACGATCAAGCAGAGAGAAAATTTGGTTTTCAGAGAGGCAAGGGAGATTTGCTGTGCTATGCTTTAGATTGGGATGTGAGGAAAGCAAGGGGTGCTGCCCCGGGTAGGATCTGGGTCAGTCATTCCATCCAGATGAAGAAGAGGGACAGGGATCTCAGAGTTGGAGGGCCAAGATGACGACAGGAGAGCAAATGTGGGGGAGGAAATTCATTACCTAGCAGGATAATAGATGAGTTCTTTCCATTCTCCAAGTATTGTGTATGTATTATTACAGTTTCACAAGATATTAAAAGAAACAATTCATTTTGACACATGGTTCCTGTGAGTAATATAGGCAGAGCAGTTTCAGAGCCTACTCTCTGCTCCTGCGCTAGGGGTCAGAAGCGACCTCTAGTGGTTCATTTGGACCATTAATTTTTTCTTGTTTTCTTGATCTTGGAAGTACGAAATAGCCATGTCCACATTTTGTGTTATTTTTAAGGAAATACTTACAATTCACAGTTAAATTTAGAAAGATAACGTCAGGAGTTTGAGTAAAATAAATTCAAACCATCTGCAGTTCAATCTGGAGTTGGTATTAATTATCATTACTAAGAATTTTCTCTCTAAGTACATTACTCTTCTGTAGCACCTCCAATACTGATGTTCATTCTGCTTCTTGGATAAGTGATTTTATTAAATCCAGAGGAAGGACAACTGGCAGGCCATTGGTGATCCAAGGCTGAATGATCTTCTTGATGCTTACACAGAATACAAACTCCTCATATTTTTCTTTACTGGTTTACTTGATTTTTTATTGTTAGTAGGTTTCTTTAGCCTAGGTTGTTCCCTCATCCTGGACAAGTTAACTCATTTCCTCATCAGAGTCTCTCCAGCTCTTCTGGACTACCTTAGATCTCCCCTGCTATGCAATCTTTCAACACCATGTGCTCCTTTCTGCCTCATGCCATTTTCCCCAACTGTAATGATACATGCAATTCTGTGATTATTGCTTAATGTCTGTTTTGGCAAATCACAAGACTCATAAGGGCAGAGACTATGTCTGGTTTATTTGCCACTGTTTCCTTAGCACTTAGCTCAATCCTCAGCACATGACCAATACTCAATAGGCATTTATTGAATGAATAAACATGATCCTGTAGGAGACTCTTACCAGGCTCCTGTTAACATCTTTTGGATTCCATTACAGAGGAAACTGCATTTCAGAAATGGATTCTATTTATAAAATATAATTGGAAATTGCTTTAGGTACACCTGAGACAGATGCAATAATTTGTTTAAAAAAATCATTCCAGCCGGGCGCGGTGGCGCACGCCTGTAATCCCAGCACTTTGGGAGGCTGAGGCAGGAGGATCGCGAGTTCAAAGCCAGCCTCAGCAATGGCAAGGCACTTAGCAACTCAGTGAGACCCTGTCTCTAAATAAAATACAAAAAAGGTCTGGGGATGTGACCCAGTGGTCGAGTGCCCCTGTGTTCAATCCCCGGTACCAAAAAAAAAAAAAAAAAAAAAAAAAAAAAAATCATTCCAACTATTCTTTCAATAGCTCAATCTGTAGAATTGAAACGTTAAGTTTCTAACCTCCTTTCCCCTCTCCCCCAATACTGAGAATTGAGTGTAGGGCCTCTTGTATGCCAGGCAAGTACTCTACCACTGAGCTACAATCGTGGCTCTTTTTAAATTTTATTTTGAGACAGGTTCTCACTAAATTGCTTGGGCTGGCGTTGAACTTCCCATCCTCCTGCCTCAGCCTCCTGAATAGCTGGAATTATGGGCATTTGCCACTGCCCCTGGCAAGTTTCTAGCTCTTAAGCAAAGCAAATCTTTACAAAGAAGATTCTTAGCTATGACTCAAACTTACTGGACTCGTTTTATTTTTTTATTTTTTTCTTTTTTTTAAGCTGAACTAAGGGAGATAAAATAAAATGCCAATACAGAGGGGAGTATAATAAGACCATTTCATACTGCGCAGCCAGATCTATGATCCTAACCCACAGTTCCACTTATTCCCAGACATGGTAACATTTTGGTGCCACAGTTCTCAACTCAGCAAAAGTACCACCAAGATGGACTTGTGACAGTGTTTACCCACATGAAGTCTTTATGCCATCCAGCCTCATCTTTGGAATCCTTCTGAGTACTTTTACTTATCATCAGAGATAGCCAGTTGTATATCATACTGGCCTATATTCTCTGGATTCTAGACATGTGACTTGGAATCAAGTGGGAAGAGAGTAAAGTGCTCTGAGCAGGAAATAATTTGTGTCTATCTGAACCATCTGTTTCTGAATATATATATACACACATTAATGTGCATATGTATACACAAGTACATAAATATATATACATACAAATGTATAGCATGTGTATATGTGTACGTGCTGCTGAGGAGTGAACCTAGGGCCTTGCACAAACTAAGCACATACTCTACCACTGAGCAGCCCCTGAAACTTTTGTTATTTTCTAATCTTCTCCCACAACCCCCACTCCAAATAATTTAATCTCTTGGTATTATAATTTTGGCATGTTTGTTTTTTGCTTTTGTAGAACTGGGACTTTTTACAGAACTGAGAAGCACTAGACCACTAAGTTACACCCCCAGCCCTTGTTATTTCTTATTTTGGGACAGGGTCTCACTAAGTTGTCCAGGCTAGCTTTGAACTTTTTTAAAAAATATTTATTTGTTTGTTTTAGTTGTACACAATGCCTTTATTTTTATGTGGTGCTGAGGATCAAACTAGGCCGCACACGTGCTAGGCTAGCGCTCTACCGCTGAGTCACAACCCCAGCCCTGAACTTGTGATCCTATAGAATAGCTGGGTAGTTGTAATCCTTTTCATATAGGCCCTGAAAAAGATTCCTTTGCTGTTCAAAGGTAACAACTGTTTTCCTAAGATCACTACTTTATCATTGTTTTTATGGGAGCATATAAGCCCACTCAATAAGAACTTCTTTTGTTTTGGTATTTTCAGATTAACTATCAGAATAAATACAAGGATACTATATGGGTATATTTCTGGGATGCACTCTCAAACTTGTGCTTCCTTCTTGAGGCTTTTTCTGATTTTGTTCTCTCCAACAGCTCCTCATCATCTCTTCAGGTCTCCGCTTAAATGTCGTATGCAGAGAGGCTTGGCCTGACTACCCAATCTAATTAATTGGACTCCTACATCCTTAGTCTCTCATATAGATTCTGTTATTTTTCTTCATACCATTTTTGTAGGTCATCATATATTTGTGTTCACTCATTTAGTTCTGTCTATTCCTCTAAAGTACAAGGTTCCCAAGGGCAGGGACCTTGCTCATTTTGTTCACTTTTGTATTTCTACCCTAGCACAATCCTTTACAGGTAGTAGATGCTCCATAAACATTTGTTGACTTAATGAATATTTCTTTGGTTGTTTCACTTATGCTTGTTCGACCACATTTTAGTTCTTATTACTGCACTGTTACTCCCAAGGGAGTAGGAGAAAATTATAATGCCCCTTCTCTCCATCACTAGGTACTGAGATGGCAATTCTGCTCATTTGCTGAGAAGCTACTGGCTTCTCTTGGGAGACTGTCAAAGGACCCAAAGGTGCACAATTATTCTACTAGTAATAGCGTGACTGAGGCAATCAGGAGAGCTGTCAGAAATGCTTTTAAAGTTACATTCATTGGATTCTTGGGCACCCCAAACTGTACACTACTGAATTACAGAATAAGCAGAATGCTGAAGTTTTTAAAAATTTTGCATAACGAACCGAGGGATCTTATGCCATCTGTATGAAATGAAATTCAGATGTACACATCCTTCGCTCCGGGAAGCTGAGTTCTTGCAGCAACTTGTCTGCCCAATGGGGGGCGGCAGCATCCTAGTAACTCACTCCCTGAAGATGTGTAGGTGGGAGGAGAGATTCGCGTTCAAAATCTTTTTGACTCTACCCACACTCCGTAGCGCCTTAGCCCGCTCGAGTTTCAATGCGCGTTGTTGCTGGACGAAGCGGAGTCCTATACACCGCCCGCTGCTCTCCTGATCATGGCTTCTCCGAGTTCCTTCACCTACTATTGCCCTCCATCTTCCTCCCCTGTCTGGTCAGAACAGCTGTACAGTCTGAGGCCCGAGCACGCGCGAGAGCGGTTGCAGGACGACTCGGTGGAAACAGTCACGTCCATAGAACAGGTGAGGTGGCAGGACTGGGCGAGGCGCCCGCGCGGGGCCTTCTGGGAGCGGCAGTCCCGTCCGCCGGGCGGCCCGGGTGCGGAACTCAGCGCGGAACTACGCCTCCCACAGTGCACCGCGGCTCCCTCTCTGGCATGCTCTGGGCGCCCAGGCTGGGGCTTCCGAGTGCCGCGTTTGTGGGGCCGTGTTGGGGAGGGGTCGTTGTCAAGAGTTGAGGTTGGAAGAGAGGACGGACCTAGGTCGTCTCTGCCTCAGAGAGCGGAGAGAACCTGTTCTGTGCCTGGAGCCCGCAACAGCCCGGGCGGATCAATCGGTCCACTCCATTCTACTGGGACGTCGGGAGGTTCTGGGACGGACAGTGCACTTTCCCCCACCTGCTTTTGCAATTTCGGGACACCGAGAGAATAGAACGGCCAGATTGCGTTCACGCCATCCCATACTCTGTTTAATTTCTGACCGACAGTGCCAGGTTGGGGCCTGCCTCGTGATGGGCTTTTTGGTGGCTCTTTGGGCACCAGTTACGTACACGTTGGACACAATATTAAATGCTGGCAATACAAAGAAATCAAACAGTTTTTGACCAGGAACCTGGTTGGGAAGACAGGCAGGAAAACAAACAGTTTGGAAGGTGCTAAAATAAAAGTATGAATTTTGAACTATTTTTCATTCACTAAGGCCTAGAGATAGAATCAAAACTATCATTTTGAAAAGTGGGAAACGTGTAGTGAACTACAGTTTCATTTTTCTTCTCATTCCCCAATTGGAATTGTTCCCAAATTAGTTGTTGTAGAGCTGTTTAACCATCTGTTACTAGGAGAGGTGGTCAGGATGATTCTTTTTAGCACTAACAAATAAACATCCTGCTGCTTACTAAAATAACATCTCTTAGTAAGATCAGTCCCCACGCTTATTAATCTTGAAGGGAACTGCTTTGTTTTTTTATACCTGAATCTGGGAGCCTCTATGTAGGCAAAATTAATAGCAGTAATTATTTTACTATACAGTTAGGACTTAATTATACATTTATAACAAAACAAGGGCTTGAATGTATGGTTATACGTTTAGTAGCAGAGGGATTATTTCATACTTCGTGGGTTTTAGAGTAGTAAAGGAAACCTTTACTACTTTTTAATTGTAGCTCCTCAGGTTAGTTAGTTCACCAGTGTATCCTACAAAAGTGAAAGACCTACAGGTTCTTTGTAGTGTTCCTAAGTGATGAATTGTTGAGTTCATTCAGGATGAGACAATTCTGTTGCTTTTGATTTGTCTTTAGTCTATGAGATTATCTTTTTCTTTTTTGCCTTCTCATCCCTGATGTTATTTTTTATGTAGTTAACTGAATTGACCTAGAAGATAAGCTAGGAGAAAAGGAAATCAGAAGTTGGTCTGTTAGTTAAGAGGCCTGTTTTTAATTTGCGTTTCTATGGGTTGAAACGCAAATTAAAAACAGGGACATTATAAGGAGCTTTTCTGATCTGCTCTTTCTCTTTTTTGTATACTGCTACCCATCCCCCACCTCAGTAAATTGCTGAAATTCCTGTTAATCCTATGTGGAAAACACCAACACTTATGGTCTGAGTAGATATAATGAGCAATGCAAAAATGGATATAAGGTCTTTCATCTTCAAAGGACTAGGCCAAGGCCAGGGCTGAGAGAGGATGCTAGGTCCTGATATTTTATTATAGAGCATCTTTCAGACATGGGCCCAAAGATATGATAGGTTGTAGAGCATCTTATATTTATTTTCCATGTCATGATTAGCTCACATTTTAAGTTTAGGATGAATAGTTGCAGTTAGTAGAAAGAAATATGGTATCTCATTCTGTGGCTTTCTCAGTGTTTTAATAATCATTCTAGCAACCATTTATTTGGTCCCAGCACTGTACTAAATGTTCTCTGTACATTGTGTCATCATTCCTTACACATTTTGCAGATGAGAATACTGACGGTAGAAAATTACCAGGTTGATAAGTTAATGGTGATATATTCATCAGAAACAGCAACCTTGGCCAGGCTCAGTGGCGCACACTTGTAATCCCAGCGACTTGAGAGGCTGAGACAGGAGGATCACGAGTTCAAAGCCAGCCTCTGCAATGGTGAGGCATTTAACAACTCAGTGAGACCCTGTCTCTAAATAAAACACACACACATAAAATAAAGGGCTGGGGATTTGGCCCAGTGGTTGAGTGCCCCTGAGTTCAACAGCAACCTTGTTAGGATATCCTAGAGTTGTTTACAGAGGATGCTCCTATTCTTTTGGTTTGGACTGAAGCTTCCATATATTCACTGGGATTTACTGACTGCTCAGTTTGGTGCTATTGCAATCAAAACAAATGTTTGTCACTTGCTTCCTTTCTGATTATCAGGAGACTTATTTATTTGTTAGACAATAATTTGAGGAGTTTAACTTATTGACAATGGAAGAACCCTTTGCTATGGGTCCTTCTGTTCCATTCATTCTTTTTAACAAATAATTGATGGACTTTTATGTATTAGGCTCTGTTCTAGGCACTTGGCATAAGTCAGTGAACAGAGGAGATTAATTTGATGTTTTTAGGAAATGTTCCTTCCAAGCCAGGGAGGCGTCAATTAAAGAAAAAATAATAGAGCTGGAGGTGTAATTTAGTGGTGGAGTACTTCCCTGGCATGCATGAGGCCCTGGGTTAATTCCCAGCTTTACCACCACAAAATTAATTAATTAATTAATACAAAAATAATAAATAATTAGACATTGTGGAGAGCAATAAGCAGGAAACCAGGAGGTGTTCTCAGAATGGTGAAAGATAAAACTGATGTTACATTTGAACTGAGACCTGAGGCATGTGTGTGAATAAGGTATGCATGGATCTATCTGGCAGAAGAGCCTTCTGAGGAGAGAAAGCAGCAAGTGTAAAGGACCTGAGGCAGAAGTGTGTTTGGGGAGTAAATAGCTTAGTTAAGAACAGAGCAAGATTGGGAGGCTGAGGCAGGAGGATCATGAGTTCAAAGCCAGCCTCAGCAATGGCGAGGCACTTAGCAACTCAGTGAGACCCTGTCTCTAATAAAATACAAAAAAAAAAAAGGGCTGGGGATGTGGCCCAGTGGTCCAGTGCCCCTGAGTTCATTCCCCGGTACCAAAAAGAAAAAGAGGAAGAATAAGAACAAGAAGAGAGCGAGAGAGATGGGATTACATAGAACCTTATAGGCTGTTGTAAATATTTTAAAAATGGTAAACCACTTGGCTAGATGGTGTTTGTTTATCTCCTAGATTCACTTGGTGCTTTTCCACGCAACTCCTGGGGAGCATCAGATTCTCTTGCCTAGTGCTGCTGGTTGTTTTGGGACATGGAAATATTGCTAGGAGGTGAGAAAGAGGGAGAAGAATACAGTGTATTTCTTCTCTCCCGAAGGGTTGTGTGGGCTTGAGTTTCCCTAGACTGAAGGTCACATCTCTCAGATATCTTTTCCATAGAGTTCCCTGTCTCCCTTTCCTTTATACCTTCAGGCCTAGAAGGGACCCAGTGCCCTTGAATTCCCAGCTCCAGATGCTGTAGCGCCTTTGTGGGTTCTCTACACCTGCCCACACCTTTTTAAATAGTTCCTGTATAAACTCTCCTCGATTCACCCACTTTGTGCCATCTGTTTCCTACCAGGACTCAATGATCCATGATCAGAGCAGATAGTGGGGAGGCAAGGGTGGAAGCAGGGAAACCAGTTAGGAGGCTATTGCAGTATCCTGGGTGAGGTGATGACAGCTTAGCTCACAGTGATGGTTATGGAGTTAATGAGGAATGGTAGTTTTTGATGGTCTCTCCCTTGACAGGTGTTTTGTGGTGGATGTGATGCAGGGAGGGCCTTTTATGATTCCCGAAAGCGAGATGTGGTTGTGTTGTTGGAGCTTGCCTTCTTTGTTGTGCATCTGGAATCACCCCATCGCAAACACTGGTTCAGGCCAGTAGGTTAATGCTGGTAGTCTCAGCGATAGCAGCCTGACAAGACAGTTGTTTACAACAGATACTACTCCTGTTTTTCTTTTAGTTTGCCCTTGAACCAGGGCCAAACCTTCCTCCACTTGAAATGACACAATGTCATTAGACAGCATTCAGTCAAGTGACAATCAACTCTGAGGGGACAATAAAAGAGTTATTAGTCTTGGTTCCTGCTCTCAAAATTCTTTTCTCACAGGAAAAAAAAAAGGATGCCTGAATCAATTACAGAGTGCTGAATTATTACTGCATTGCACGGGAAATGGAAGAGCGCTCTGTAGCCTGAGAGGCTCAGGGTGACTTTGTGGAGAACGTGGAACTGGGGTTGGGCACTACAGGGTGGAGTTGGGGGCAGCCATTTCAGTAAAATGACTCTGTAGGAGGAAAGACTCAGGCTTGACCCGGGACAGCAAAGATGATGGCTCACCCAGAATGGAGGATGCTGGTCAGACTTGGTAGGAAATGAGGCATGCTGGAGGGGTGTTGAGAGCAAGGTTGGCTTCAAGTGGTGGGCAGTCGACCATTGTGGCCAAGGATCAGCGAGTTCCAGGAGAGAATCCTGGCTGCTGCTGTTTACTTGCTTCATGGTGTTGTCTCTGCAAGATTAGTAAATGGAGGTGGAACAAGTTACTCAATATGATCAAACTTCCCAATTTTTGTTTCTTTTTAAATATGTTTTACTTTTTTTAGTTGCCTAAGGACCTTTATTTTATTTATTTATTTACATGTGGTGCTGAGAATCGAACCCAGTGCCTCACACATACTAGGCAAATGCTCTACCACTGAGCCATAACCCCAGCCCAAACTTCCCAGTTCTTTTATGCCTCTGGTAGACGAAACCAGAGCTTGGCTTGGTGAAGTGCTCACCAGGCTAGCTATGTGAATTTATTTTATTTTATTTTAGTTTTAAAAAAATTTTTTTTAGTTGTAGATGGACATATTACCTTTCTTTTGTTTATTTATTTTTATGTGGTACTGAGGAATGAATCCGCTGTCTCACACATGCTAGGCAAATGCTCTACCACTGAGCTACAACGCCAGCCCCTCAATTTTATTTTTATTAAAATTTAATACATACCATATTGTCCCAACTACAAGGCAGTCTGAGGTATCGGATTTTCCCTACAAAAAAGTTCCCAAAATGTTTTTTGGTCAAGTTGAAGATACTGTACTTTTAGGCAGGTCAGTGAACAAATCAAAAGTCTACTGATAGAATTATGTTTAAATTTAGGTACCTAGGGGCTAGGGATGTAGCTCAGTTGTAGAACATTTACTTAGCATGTGAGAGGCCCTAGGTTTCATCCATAGCATTGTAAAACTAACTAACTAAATAAATGTACCTATACCAATTTAAAAATCATATACTTGTTGGGGATGTAGTTCAGTGATAGAGCACTTGCCCACAATGCTTGAGGCCCTTGGGCTTATAAATCAATAAATAAATTGATAAAATCACATGTTTTGTAAAGTAACACTAGTTTAGAAATATTGGTTTCCCTTCTCTTATTCATAAAATATTTCTCTTCAAACTTTTTACATGTGTCTTTTTTATTTTTAAACATCCATAGCCTACCTTTTATTTCTTTCTTTTTGAAGGATTGGGGATTGAACCAAGGGACACTCTACCACTGAGCTGCATCCCCATTCCTTTTTATTTTGGGGGAAAGGTTCTTGCTGGGTTGTCCAGGCTGGCCTCAAACTTGTGATCCTCCTGCCTTAGCCTCCTGGATAACTGGGATTACAGGCATTCACTACTATCCTCAGCTTTCACATGCATCTTTGACCTCAGTATTTTAACCATTACTGGAACCACTTTTTTTGAGTAAGCCAGTATGGTTTTCCAGACCACATATTCAGTTCCTTGAGATATGTCCTTTTTGAATATGAGTAGGATAATTTTTATTGAATATTTTATCCCAAGTTACAAGTATCCACTTGTATAATGTTAGAAGTATTTTTCACAATGTGTCCAGTTGGTTCACATTATGAGCATCACAACTTAATCACTTTGTTACTTTTTAAAACGATCTTTGACTACTGGGCTTGGTGGCACACACCTGTAATGCCAGTGGCTGGGGAGGCTGAGGCAGGAGGATCACAGATTTGAGGTCAGCCTCAATGATTTACTGAGACCCTGCCTTAAAATAAAAAAAATAAAAAGGACTGGGGAGCATAGTGGTAGAATGCCACGGGATTCAATTCCCAGTAGTTAAAAAAAAAAAAAAAAAAAAAAAAGAAAGGCTAGCTTAAACTGGTAATTTACACATGGAAGTGCGAATTTACTGGGATAATTGCTAAATTGGTGTATAATTTTCTTCTTTCACTAATACCATTAGCCAAGGCTGCCAAAGCTAGACCTTGTCTGAGGTCGTTTTAGGCTACTGCTTCATCCTCACATGGTGCTTGTTATTCAAAATAAGGACAATGAAAAAGCTCCCTACAACAAGAAGTACTTTTGTAAGTATTTGATTATAAAGTGACTTGTTTTTTCAGAGAGAAAAAAAATTTTTAGGAAGAATCTTGCCTTATATTTATCATATTAACGATTCTTTAATCACAGCTTAAGCAGAAGTCTGGATTTCAGGCAGAAAACCTGCTTTCTGAAATGGTCTTCCTCTGGGAGAGAGGTGGAGATGTGGGGGAAGGGAGAAGGGAAGTGATGGTCCAGGACGTGAGAGTTGGTGCATCTTGAGATGTGAGATCATCTCTAGACACACACTATCAGAGAGAAAGTACCAAATGCATTTATTGATTTTTACCACTTGTTGGTGAATAGAAATTATTCTATGCTTTTATTGATTGGATTTCTAGGGAAAAAAATCCATGAGACATCTTTTAAGCAGAGTTTCAAGAATGTAGGCAGATGGTTACATTTTCATTTATTTTTTACCATGACATCTAAATCTGGGGGACTTCAGTGCAGACACTTAATCTCTGGCCCCTAGAATCTAGCACAGTCTGTCCATTGTTAAAAAGCACAAACTAGTACACACATATATTGTACATATTTGTGTATGTATATAAATACGTGTTTTGAGTTTACATTATGTATTTTAAAGATATATGTGTGTATAGTATTTACACACACACACACACACACACACACACACACAGAGTTAAGTAAACTTAATAACACTCTGTACATAGAAAGACCTAGCCCGCACCCTGTCAAGCAGTATAAACTTCTTTCAAATTAGTACACCTTAACTCTGAGCTCTTATTTTTGCTATATGCTAAGTGATCAGTTCTTCATAGCTAGAGGAGGTGAGAGATGTACTATTCTATTAACATTTGTTGTGTTATTCATTAAATTGGTTTGGATAGGCTGACCTGGGAACTTGTCGAGTATTACGTGGTTTTGATGGGAAAACAAATGACACCTAAACAGCAGACATACCAATGCACTTTGAGGGCACAGCTTCTTTGTGTGTGGGGACCTGCATGTCTATGTGGTATGGGTCAGGAAGCATCATGGAACTAAGTACTTGGGAATCCTTTTGTTCCTTTAAGAAATTTTTAATGAAAGAAGTAATAATGTAATTAACAGCCATTTTGTATAAACTAGAATTAACTGTTGTTAACTCTTTTTTTTCCCCCCTCCTCTGGTTATTTGTTTAAAGGAAACAAAACGTAGTCAGAGTTTCCTTTAACCATATAACCCAGTTCAGTTTGCTCCCCCTCAACAGCAGCTACTTCTTCCACTTCTTCACTTTCCATCCTTTGGGGCATAAACAAGTGTATTTGTGTGTTATTTTTTTTTTTAAGTTTATGTAAATTATCATACTCTCTCATCTTGTCTTTTTTCACTTAACATTTTAAAATCTCTATTCAAATTGAAGTATGCATATCTTCTGTTAAAGATAATTTTCAGAAAAGGTGAAATTATTGAAGCCAGAATCCGACAGGCAGTCAGTATAGACAGGTAAATCGAGTCAGGCCAATTTTGAGTGAGTCCTGGGAAGTTAGAGACTGTCCCCTGGGGGGTTGAAATACTAATTCCTTCAGAGCCCTTTCTACACCCTTACCTGCCCCTGCTCCAACCTGTTGCTAAGGTAACCTGTCCCAGGAATTGCCCCTCCCTATAGGGCTGTATCATACTGCCCTTCCCCCTTCAGCCCATCTGCTTCTCACCTTTTGGCTATCCCACTGTGTCACTTAACAGAGCAGGGAGAAAGATAAGGGGAAGAGCACAGGAGAACAAAGGAGGCCTAGGACATATAAAAAGGGCAGACCACTTCACTTCTTGGTATACCAGGATACTAGCTATGGCCCCCTTCTCCCTCCTAGGAGAAGTCTGTTACCCCTTTTGAAATAAACCCTGCTTTATATGCTTGGCTCAGCGTGCTTCTCTAGTGTTCAGTCTTCAACATGTGAGGAAACAGGACTTACCACCCATAACTGGGCTATCAGTATATTCCCATTGATGAGTCCAGAGTTCTTTTCTTATGGGGTGGGGCAGAGAAATGGAGATCTCTTTTAAAGATGTAAATTTCCCTTACAAAAGGGTAACTTCTGTTCTGTTTTCAGAGCTTCTCTTGTGTCTGTTTTTTCTTAAAATAATCAGCTCAAAATAATCCTATACTAAAGAGGATTATTTTGGACTGATGTATTCTGTTCTCCTACAGTCTTATTTCGGGATGCCATATTCTGATCCCCTGCATCTCCCAAACATTAGGCTATTTGTTCAAAGAAATGTTTTATTTCTTAAACATTAAAACTATTTGTTGAGGTTAGAGGTGTCACTCAGTGGAAGAGTGCTTGCCTGGTATGCAGAAAAACCTTGGTGTGATCTTCAGAACCACTGGGGGTGGGGGTGGGGGAGTTATTTATCTTTGTTTATTCTTTGCTAGTTGAGAAGAAATGTTTGGTGATTAGTTTAAAAAAGCAATAACAAGGGCTGGGGTTGTGGCTCAGTGGTAGAGCGCTCACATAGCATGCATGAGGCTCTGGGTTCGATCCTCAGCACCACATAAAAAATAAAACAAAGGTATTGTGTCCACTTACAACTAAAAATATATATATACATATAAAAGCAATAACAAGAAGTAATTATGAATGAAAAAGGTACTATTTGAAGTAAAATTCCATGCGTCAACTTCTGAACTGAAATTTAGTAACTTTTACCACTACTAAAAACATGTGATCTATCAAACATTAGCATCATAAGAATTCTCTGGAATGCTTGTTAAAAACAATTGAGGGCTGGGATTGTGGCTCAGCGGTAGAGGTAGATCACTCACCTAGCACGCAGGCAACCCGGGATCGATCCTCAGCACCATGTACAAATAAAACGCATTGAGCACATTGAGCCGGGCTTGGTGGCGCATGCCTGTAATCCCAGCACTTGGGAGGCTGAGGCAGGATGATCATGAGTTCAAAGCTAGCCTCAGCAATGGCGAGGCACTTAGCAACTCAGTGAGACCCTGTCTCTAATAAAATACAAAAAAAAGGGGCTGGGGATTATGGCCTAGTGGTTGAGTGCCCCTGAGTTCAATCCCCGGTACCCCCCCCCCCAAAAAAAAAAAAAACGCATTGTGTACAACTAAAGCAAATAAAAGTAAAAAAAAAAAAAAAAAAAAAAAAAAAGACAATTGAGTAGCTGAGCACCTGTGGCTCCTACCTATAATCTCAGTAACAGGAAGATCCACAAGTTTGAAGCCAGCCTCAGGAACTTAGCAAGGTCCTAAACAACTTAGTGAGACACTGTCTCAAAATAAATAGTAAAAAAGGACTGGGGTAGAGCTCAGTGGTAAAGCACCACTTAGTTCAATCCCCAGCACCCCGAACAAACAAAAACAGTTGAGTGGACCCCACATCTATAGGTTCTGATTCTTTAGTCTGTACCTACCTAAAAATACCTGAGAATTTACATTTCTAACAAGAATAGCTATTTCTCAGTGAATCTGCTCCTGGGCTAGGTTATTTATTTATTAATTTTTAAATATATTTTTTACTTGTAGTGAATACAATATCTTTTTTTTTTTTAATTTATTTTTATGTGGTACTGAAGATTGAACCCAGTGCCTCACACATGCTAGGCAAGTGCTCTACCACTGAGTTACAACCCCAGCCCTAGGTTATTTTGTTGTTTGTTTTGTGGTGCTAGGGATGGAAACTGAGCCTGGCTCCTGGTAGGCAAGTGCTCTACCACTGAGCTATTATTCCCCAGCCCCTGGGCTACTAGTTTTCTAGCACTGCTCTGGTGGGGAGGTCTCTCTGCTTTTCAATATGCTTTTGTTTAACAAGTGTGGGTGAGCACAAAGCAAGCTCCTCAGGGGCAAGAATCTTTTTCTCTTTTGTTTAGAGATATATTCCAGACACCTAAGAACATTAAGGAAAGATGAGAAAATATTGAAAATATTTCTTTATATAAAAATAGTAATAAAAAGTTATTTGCACTTTTTCTAGTAGTTTATTGTGAAATTTCAAATATAGCAGTTGGAAGAATTTTACAATGAATAATCAGTTTACTCATCATCTAGATTCTTTTGTTAACATTCTGCTGTACTTTTTAAAAAAATCACATATTGATTCATTTGTTCATCTCCCTATCCTATATTTTTCTTTGGTGCTGGGGAGGAACCCAGGCAGTAAACACATGCCTGCCACTGAGCTGCACCCCCAACCTCTAACCATCTTTTTTTTTTTTTTGGTACTGGGGATTGAACTCTGGGCACTGACCACTGAGCCACATCCCCAGCCCTATTTTATATTTTATTTAGAGAGAGGGTCTCACCGAGTTGCTTAGTGCCTCACTTTTGCTGAGGCTGGCTTTGAACTTGTGATCCTCCTGCCTCAGCCTCCTGAGCTACTGGGATCCATATTTTCTTAATTTCAAAATGAGTTGTAGATATCAATATATTATTTCCTAAATATTTCAATATGCATGTCCTTAATTAAAATTTGATATTTGTCTGCAGTTCTTTTTCTTTCAAGATAAAGTTCAGAAACATCGAGATCTGGATATCCATAGTTTGCTGAGTTTAGGCAAGTGTACATACCTCTGTAGCCTAAATTTTTATGAAGATAGGGGACATCACTATCACTCCAGAACATTTCTTCATGTGTCTTCTCAGTTGGCCGATTCCTGTTCTGTGCATCAGTAATTGTCCCTTTTAAAGGGCTGAATGGTGTTTTTATAAATATATTACAGGGTTTTTTGTTTGTTCTAAAATCTGTCTTTGCTGTGAACAGTGGCACATGCCTGTAATCACAGCAACTTGGGAGGCAGAGATAGTGATACCGCCAGTTATCGTGAAGAGCCCTTGCTTCTTGAAATGCTGAAGTATAACACCAGAGAAAGTGCAAGTGTAGAAAGGCAAGTGTAGAGTGGAAAGTGAAAGGCTTTATTAAAGAATAGCAGAAAAGATCCCCAGCTCCCCCAGGAAGAAGGGGACCGGAAAGGAAAGGGAGGTCTTCTCCCTTTTATGTCTAAGGTCTTCTTTTGTCTTCCTACATTCCTGTCTTTTTTTTTTTTTTTTTTTTTTTTTTTTTTGGTACTGGGGATTGAACTCAGGGGCACTCGACCACTGGGTCACATCCCCAGCCCTTTTTTTGTATTTTATTTAGACACAGGGTCTCACTGAGTTACTAAGTGCCTCGCCATTGCTGAGGCTGGCTTTGAACTCGCGATCCTTCTGCCTCAGCCTCCCAAAGTGCTGGGATTACAGGTGTGCGCCACCGCGCCCAGCTACATTCCTGTCCTTTATTTAGCTCATCTCCCTCTATCTGGCTTGTGATGGGGGTATGCAGGTGGGAAGGCCAAAAGGTGGAAGACCGTTGGGCTGATGGGGGGTGAGGGGGTGGGGGAGTGATCTGGGCTGGAAGGGCCTAGAGTGATTTGATTAGCATCTCCCTGTTGTGCTGGGTGCTGCTTCATTAACAGTTCTTTAGGACAGGTGGGGGTCTTGGGGACATTAACATTCCAATTTCCCAGCTTACCTGGGCTCAGACCAGACTCCATTTTCTTTATGGTCTCCGTTTTCTTTATTAGACTCGATATTAGATTTACCTAACTACACTAACTACCTATCTTTAAATCTGGCCTCAATAGGAGGATTACAAGTTCAAGACCAGCCTCAGCAACTTAGTGAGGCCCTAAGCAACTTAGTGAGATACTGTCTTAAAATAAGGCTGAGGATGTGGCTCAGTGGTAAAGCACCTCTGGGTTCAATCCCCAGTACCCCCAACCTCCCACCCCAAATCTATCCTTGTTGGGCATGGTGGTGCATGCCTGTAGTCCTAGCAATTTGGAAGTCTGAGGCAAGAAGATTGCAAGTCTGAGGATAGCCTGGGCAATTTAGTGAGACTGTCTCAAAATTTTAAAACTTTAGGAAGAGGGTTGGGGTTGTATGCCCAGGAATGCTTGGTGGGCTGACCAAAAGGTGGGAAACCAGTGGGCTGAAGGGAGAAGGGCAGGATGGTACAGCCATGGACACATTAATTAACAACTTTATTGTTTCCTGTAGGGAGGGGCAATTCCTGAGACAGGTTACTTTAGCAACTAGTTGGAGCAGGGGCATGTTCTAGATAAGGGTGGAGGAAGGGCTCTAAAGGAATTAACATTTCAATCCTTCAGGGTACAGTCTCTAACTTTCTGAGACTCACTTGATCTACCTGACTCGATTTGATTTATCTATCTATACTGACTGCCTGTCTAATTCTGGCTTCACCGCTATCTTTTACCATCATGGTTGTATATTTTACACTTCACCAGCAGTGTATGAGAGATTAGATTGCCCTATATCCTGACCAGCATTCAATGTTGTTATTCTGCTGGTGGGTATGGAGTGGTAATTCATTTGTTTCTTCTTTTGTACTTGAGATTGAACCCAGGGATGCTCTACCACTGAGCTAGGTCCCCAGCCCCTTTTTATTTCTTATTTTGAGATAGGGTCTCACTAAGTTACTGAGTCTGGCCTTGAACTTGCAATTCTTCTGCCTTGGTCTCCTGAGTGGCTGGGGTTACTGGCATGCCCCACTACCCCCAGATTCATTGTATTCAATGAATTTTTTTTTTAAATATTTATTTATTTACTTTAGTTGTACACAATGCAATGCATTTATGTTTACGTGGTGCTGAGGATCGAACCCGGGCCGCCCACGTGTGAGGCGAGCGCTCTGCCGCTGAGCCACAACCCCAGCCCATCAATGAATTTTTAATTACAGGAAACACTTTGTAGTAGACTTAAGCATTTATTTGTTCATGACACATATAAATGCATTGTGTATGTATGTATTCAGATTTGTTAGACTTCTCAAAAATCTTTCTTATACCTAGATAAGGCAGTCATGGTAGAATCTGGGTACTAAGTGTTTTAATTCTTAATAACTTCCTCCAACTTTTTTTTAATAGGGTATTTCAAATTTACAAAAGAATTGACAGTACCTATTTACTCTCCTCCTAACCCCCCCATACAAACTAAAAGATTGTATTTTAAAGAGGATAAAATTATGACTCATACAGATGTAAAACAAACTATGTTAAAGATTTTTATTTAACTCATTCATTAATAAAAGAATCAATAAGGTATTACAACTATTTGGAGAACTCAGAGTAGTACTATAGTTTTAAAATGAAGGTACTGGTTCTGGGAATCCCAGTGAGTCAGCTATGGCCACTCATCCCAAAAAAAATCAAATTAAAAAGTAATGGTGAGGGCTGGGATTGTGGCTCATTGGTAGAGCGCTCGCCTAGCATGCATGCGGCCCGGGTTTGATCCTCAGCACCACATAAAAATAAACTGCATTGTGTACAACTAAAGCAAATGAATAAATATTAAAAAAAAAAAAAGTAATGGTAAAAGGTAAGAAAGGAACTTTAGTCAGTGTAGCTATACTGAGAATACAAGGGGACCAGCTAAGGCAGCCCTGTCTCAGGGGGTACTAACATGAGCTTCAGGGTTAAACAGAGGAAGAATTGGGGCAGGGCAAGAGGTATGCATAATTAAGTAGTCTTAGTCAAATTGTGGTCTGGTTGATAATTATCTCAGTTCTGGTTCTGGAAGGTGGCTCCAGAGAAGTCTTATTGCTTGAGGGGACAATTCTGTTCCCATCCTGAGATGATCTCTCCTGCTTAGGGGAGCAGCCTCAATTCCTGTTATGGGGTAATTACTCTTATTGTGGAGGACAGTCTCACCATGGAGTGATCTGCCTGAAGTGCTCTGCTGTTTCTAGAAGGTTTAGGGCAATTCCTGCAGTTTTCTAGGTACCACTCTGGTGGGTTTAGACCAGGATGTTGTAAAAGCTGGCAGTTGATAACCTTAGTTATCTTGGTATCTTCAGTCTTGAAGGGGGATGATCACTTGAATGATGAACATGCCTACTTGAGAGCTGCTCAAGAATCTGACCCAAAGTTTAAGGTGATAAAAAGGATACAAAATGAAGGCAGAGATACCAAACTTTTTACCCTGCTTTTCGTTACCTATTGAACATCTGCAGGCCCAAATGAAGAGTCGGTGCTTTTCACCAAAAACAGTCATAACAGTTTGTTATAAAAGTACCATCCACTTAGAGTCAGATAAGGAATGATAAAATAAATTTATAAATGGTGCATTTTTTGGCAGTATCTATAGGGCAATGATTAACTGTATTTCACCTGCTAAAATTTGCGTGTCTATACATGGAAGCTATTTGCATTACTAAGTTTTCTTTTATTTATCTATTTTTTCTTTTCTTTTTTGGTACTGGGGATTGAACTCAAGGGTACTTGACCACTGGGCCACATCCCCAGCCCTTTTTTGAATTTTATTAGAGACAGGGTCTCACTGAGTTGCTAAGTGCCTCGCCATTGCTGAGGCTGGCTTTGAACTTGCAATCCTCCTGCCTCAGCCTCCCAAGTGCTGGGATTACAGGCATGTGCCACCACGCCCAGCAACAAGATTTTTAAATAACTTATAATGTGTGTTTGAACCAGATCCAATCAAAGTTCCTTTATTTCAGGCTATTTTTGAATTTCAGAGAACTAATCTCTGTGACTAAATCTTCAGTGCTGATCTTGTTGGCCTTTCTTGTAATGTTTTCATGTAGCAGTGTTTCTGAAGCAGATCAGATGCTTTAGGCTTCTCTCTGGAGAACCATATCACTTTCATTAACATGATTATGAACTGTGTGCCCCATGCCCAAGGGAAATGAGCCTGTAGGCCCTTTGCTGTTTATGCAAAAGAAAATTATGTGTTGCTATGGGGCTGTTAAACAACCTTTGCATTGTAGAGGCTGGTAACTGCCTTGCCTATGGGGGTTTTTATGCAGAAGGAGATTAAATAGAATAGTCAGTTCCCTTGGGATGGAAAGGAGGCTTGAAACTTCAAGATAAAAGGAGAGGCCTGGGAAAGTGGGCATAATTTTAGCATCCCTGTATTGAAGTTGATTGAACATTGTTCTTTTTTTCTGAAGTAAGATTTGAGAGTCATAACATGTTCGCAGTTGTTCATGACTTAGGTAACTTTTTAAAAAATAGGTGGTTTCAGTTTCCTGATAGTTTTTCCTTCCTTCTTTCCTTCATTTTTAAAAAAATATTGATTTATTTGCTTTAGTTGTACACAATGCAACGCATTTATGTTTACATGGTGCTGAGGATCGAACCCGGGCCACACACGTGCTAGGCGAGCACTCTACCCCTGAGCCACAACCCCAGCCCCTCCTTCATTTTTTTTTTTTTCCCCTTTGCAGTGCTGAGAGTTGAACTAAAGGCTTCATACATTCCAGATAGCTCTCTACCACTGACGTGCATTCCCAGCCCAGTTCCCCTATATTTGGGCAGGGTTGGGGGTGGGTGGGTGGGAACGGATACTGGGGATTGAACTCAGGGGCACTTAACCACTGATCCACATCCCCAGTCCTATTTTGTATTTTTATGTAGATACAGGGTCTCATTGAGTTGATTAGTGCCTCGCTTTTGCTGAGGCTGGCTTTGAACTCGTGATCCACCTGTCTCAGCCTCCTGAGCTGCTGGGATTACAGGTGTTCATCACCAAGCCTGGTCCCTATTATATAAAGTGAAGATTTTAATAAAAATTTAAAAGGAATTGAATTATAGATCTTGTGTATAGATGTTATTCAGTTATGAATTCTTCCCTTAATCCTGTCCCAAAGGCTAAATTTCTCATTCTGCTACTGTGTTGGAGGTCCCCAAGGCCATCTCTAGGTTCATTGATTCACTGCAAGAACTTAAAGAACTCAGTATGTAGTTTCACTTATCATTATGATTTATTATTGCAACAGGATACAAAGCAAACTCAACAAAGGGAAGAGGCTTTTAGGTGACGTCTAAAGGAAAACAGGCACAAACTTCCAAGAGTGCTCTCCCAGTGGAGTGAAGGGGCAGGAAAAAGTCCTTATCATCTACCATCTTGGGCAGTCTGGCTAGGGCTCTATAAATTAAAGTGGTGAAAGATTAATAAGAGAAAAACAATCAGGAGTTTATTAACATGTATGTTACACAGGAGTACTCAATGATGAGTAACCAAAAGGGTGGGTTGAACTTAGGTGTATTAGTCAGCTTTTTATCCCTGTGACAGAATACTCAAAGGAAACAACTTAAAGAAGAAAAGATGAATCTTGGCTCACAGTTCAGAGGATTTAGTCCATGGTCAGCTGGCTTTAGTGCTTTGGTCCTAAGGTAAGGCAGAACATCATGTGGGACATTCTGGGCACGGTGGTCCACACCTGTCTGTAATCCCAGTGGCTTGGGAGGCTGAGACAGGAGGATTGCAAGTTCAAATCCAGCCTTAACAACTAAGTGAGGCCCTAAGGAACTTAGTGAGACCCTGTCTCTAAATAAAATACAAAATACTTTCCCTAAACAAAGGAAGGTGGTTTGGGGTTTCTCTGTGGGAGAGGAAAGTTATAGGAAGAGCCAGAAAAAAATATGGAAACGAAGCCGGGTGCAGTGGCGCACGCCTGTAATCCCAGCACTTTGGGAGGCTGAGGCAGGAGGATTGCGAGTTCAAAGCCAGCCTCAGCAATGGCTGAGGTACTTAACAACTCAGTGAGACCCTGTCTCTAATTAAAAACACAAAAAAGGACTGGGGATGTGGCCCAGTGGTCAAGTGTCCCTGAGTTCAATCCCCGGTATCAAAAAAAAAAAGAAAAAAAAAAATATGGAAATGAGTTATTTTGTAATGTTTGGCAAGCAGATTTATGTTGGTGCTCCTCCATTTATGAGTTAAGAGTCTTCCTGTTCCTGCTAAGAAAAAAGAATATGTTTTCTACAAAATAAATGTAAATTTCCTTTACAAAGGGGAACTTGTGGTCTGTTTGTCAGGCTTTTCCTACATCTGCTGTTTCTCGATGTCCATTAGCTCAAAATAATCTGTGTGCCAAAGAGGGATATTTGGGGATAACGTATTCTGGCACCGTTTGGAAGTCACACAGGATGCTCTTAATTCCTCCAGCACTGATTGTGTAGATTTTTTTAGGTTTGTTTGTTTGTTTGTTTTGTTTGTTTGTTTTGTGGATTGAACCCAGGGCCTCACACATACTAGGCAAGCACTCTGCCACGGAGCTACATTCTCAGTCCTCTAGCATTGATTGTGATAACACATGTAAAATGTTGTCCACTAGGGAGCCTAATAGAGATTTAGTGTCTACACTTTTTACTGGGGGCTGGTCACATAGGCACCCTTTGCCTAGTCATCATTCAGACTCCCAGAAGGAAAGTGCTCTTTAGCAGAAACCACAATGTTTATAAGTTTCGGCACTGTAACCCCTTCTTATCAGTTCTAGGAATGGCAGGAACCCTTTCAAAATGCAGGTTCCCAGACATCAGCCTGGAGTGATTCCTTCAAGCAGGACTCTCTAAGGATAGCAGTCTCAGGCCTTCCCTGTTAGCTCTTTTTCTTTTTATACACAACTACCTTTCCCCCTTTCCTTCTGCTATGAAAATAGAACATTCAAAAAATGCCTGCATCTTACTACTAACAAATTTACTCAGATTTTATATAATACCTGCAGGCTATATGAGGGGGAGGAGAGGCAAAAAGGATTTCCATATTTTGGGAATTGCTTTGATTTTTCTTATCCTCTGATAAGTACTTTTTAAAAACCCAAGGCCTCATGCCTGCTAAGCATATGCTCTGCCACTAAGCTAAACCCCCAGCTCTGCTAAATATTATTATTTATTTTTTAAATATTTATTTATTTGCTTTAGTTGTACACAATGTGTTTATTTGTACGTGGTGCTGAGGATCGAACCCGGGCCGCGCACGTCCCAGGTGAGCGCTCTGCCGCTGAGCCACAACCCCAGCCCTAAATATTATTTTTTTTAAGGTTGTATTCTCAAAACATACTGTGTGCTCTGAGGTGATCTTTTTCTATCAAAAAATATACCAGTTCCAAGGTCTGGGGATGTGGTTCAGTGATAGATGCTAGCCTAGCATATGTGAGGCCCTGGGGGCACTGCAACAACAACAACAAAATATATGTGTGTGTGTGTGTGTGTGTGTACATATATATAATATAATACATAATGTTATATATCACATAATACATATTATATATCACATGTATAATATGCATTATAATGTAATATATCATATATATTAGTTCCTAAAGACAATCCAAAAAATGGTCATAAATTTTTTTCTAATCATATATTGAATAGGAGATCTGTATCTAGAATATATAAAGAACTATTATAATTCAGTAACAAGGCACCCATTTTTTAAAATGAGCCAAGTATCTAAATAGACATTTCTCTAAAGCACATATACAAATGTCCAATAAGCCCATGTAAAGATCCTTAACACTATTAGCCATCAGGGAACTGCAAGTCAAAACCAAAATCAAAACACACATAATAACAATTATGGGTGAGGCTGTGAAGAAACTGGAACCTTTATATGCTGCTGGTGGTAATATTAAAAGGTATAGCTGCTTTGGAAAGTGGCCTGGCAGTTCCTCAGGGGTTAAATGTAGAATTACCACGTGATCCAGTGATTCTGCTCCTAGGTATGTACCCAAGAAAAGTGAAAAACATGCCCCCCCAAAACTTGTACCAGAAAGTTCTGTAGAAGTAGCAATCATCAGAAGGCCCACAGCTGATACTCCTTTCACAGAAGACAGGTTAGCAAGAGAAAGGCATGACAAATTTGTTTACTCAAAGTTTTGTGTGACATAGGAGCCTTCGGAAATGAAGACCCGAAGACCCAGGAAAACTGTATCTGAATGCTTAGGATTGTTAAAAAATGGACAGCCGTATAGAAATATGATTGGTTATGATCTGATGGTAACAGACTGCAAAGCTCAGCCACATTCTTCTCGACCTCTCTCTGTAGTATTCCTTCCTCCCAGGCTAGGATCTCTCCGGAATGAGGGTCTTCAAGGGATAAGTAAAGGGAAAGAGTGATCTTTTTATGGCTTGCTTTGGGGGAAAGGAATTTTAATTTCTATGACAGTCTTTGGAAAGAGCAATTCTGGTTTCTGTGACTTGTTTCAGGGGAAGGAGGGAGGGCAAAATAGGAAGGCAGTAGAAGGTGGGAGAGAACTTGCTTCTGAGGCCCTTCTAATGTCCTAAAATTTAAAGTACTCTGCTTGCCAAATTGCCATACTTTGGGATGACATGTTCTGAGCCCCAACATTTCATAATAGCATATTTCATAGTAGCTAAAAAATGGAAATGTAACAGGGAATTAGGGCTGCTTTTGCTAACAAGCACTGACTCTTGAATATTCAGTTGGGCCCAATGGGTAGTTAAATTGCAGGAAAATTGACATCTCTGCCTTTATTTGTTTTTATTTGTTCTAATAAGTTTTACATGACAGCAGAATGCATTTCAATTCATTGTATACAAATGGAGCACAACTTTTCATTTCTCTGATTATATGATGTAGCATTGCACCATTTGTGCAGTTGTATATGTACCTAGGGTAATGATGTCCATCTCATTTCACCATCTTTCCTACCCCCATGCCCTCTCCTCTCCCTTCCTCCCCTTTGCCCAATCCAGATTTCCTCAATTCTTCCCATGCACTGCCCCCCACCATTATGCATTTGCCCTTTATTTTGTATCTTTCTCCTTTATTACCTTAAGCTTTGGGCCAGATTCTTACTCTACTCTGTGTGTAGATACAGAGTATCTGTTAACAAAACAACAACAACAAAAAAAAAAACGGTAATACAAGGATTATTAGCCCTAAATTTACCTTATCTATCTTATTCCCCTTCAAGATGAGGATACCAAGAAAAGAGTAGCTAAGGTATTTTCAAGACTTTTTGGGACATTCAACTCCAGGTTTTACAACATCCTGTTCCAGACCCCCTGGTTCAGTGCTCAGAAGGTTCCAGTTATTGATATAAACTTTCAGTCATATTGGATTCCAGGAACAGAGGACCTCTCAGGCAAATCACTCCATGATGAGCTCATACCCCCAAGTGGGAGCAATTATCCCATGACTGGATCTGAGGCTGCCCCCCTAAGTGGGAGCAATCATCTCAGGATGGGAACAGGATTGCCCCCTCAAGCAATAAGATATCTTTGGAGCCATTTCCCAGGACCAGAACTGAGATAATAACCAGACCACAGCTTGACCAAGACTACTTAATTATGCATACCTCTTGTCCCTGCCCCAGTTACTTCCTGTGTGTAACCCTGAAGCTCATGTCAGTACCCCAAAGACAATGTTAAGATGTTTGATTTGACTCTTCTTCCCAGTATAACCTATTGATTAAAGTTCCTTTCCTGCTTTTCACAATTACTTTTTCCATCTGGTTTTTGGGGTGAGTGGCAGGACCTGATTTGTTTGAACCCCCAGAGTCAGGCCTCTGGCCTTAGACTCCAGTAACAGAAACAGTCCAAATGTCCATCAATTAATAAATTAATAAGTGAAGTGTGCTGCCACATCCATAAAACAGAATATTACTTGCAAAATAATACAGTTGAATATCCACTACCTGAATTGGTTAAGACCAGAAGTATTTCAGAGTTTAGAGTTTTTCAGGTTTTGGAATATTTGCATAGATTTTCCTGGTTGAGCATCCCATATCTGAAAATCCCAAATCTGAAATGCTCCAAAATACAAAACTCTTTGAGCATCATCTCAGTGCTAAAATTTCTAAAAGTCATTGAGTCATATAGTTTAAATGAATGAACTGAATGGTATATTAATTATATCTCAATAAAGCAGTCAAAAATACATCAGTGCTAAGAGACAGTATTTGTTCATTTTTATGTACAGCTTGACCTGTTCATACACAGGTGTTTATTAAAATTCATAACTTGAATTTTCAGCATGAGTCAGTTACTGCATTGGAATGCGAGTTGTTCATTCTGAAGAAGAGTGATTAAGAAGTCTAAAGAGAAATGACACTACATTGGGAGTATTTTTAGCATTTTCCAAATTGCAGTATGACATATTTCCACATTTTTTGTCAGGTATATTAGTTTAGAAATATGCCCCCATTTTCCTTGTCTAGTGTGTGGCTGCTTGTGTTGTCCAAGTGGAAGCTGAAGGAGGGACTTCTCTTTAAGGAATTCTGGTGGAAGGTTTTTCCCAAGGGTATGTCAATGCCGAGGAGAAGGTAGGTTTGTCCATTAGCCCTTGAATAGTATTAAGTCATACAGATTTGAATAGGCTTGTGTGGGTGAAGGAAGTGAGATTTTTCTCCCAGTTGGTTTTGTTTCATTCAGAATTCATCAACTCACTTAGATTTGACAGTATATCCTAGGCAGATCTTTATTTAAGGTTCTTATGGACATATGCTTCTTGTATATTTTTTCCTGTCCCATTCAGTTTCCTGCAAATACCGTCTGTGTTCCATTTAGACTGGTGCTATATGTTAGTCCTCTGAGAGTGTCTGAAATGGAAAAAGATTCTTCATAATCTTGGACAACTTTCTATTCCTGCCCAGTCAGGTTCTTAGGGTGGCTTCGGTCTGTTTCTTGAGATTATGAATTCTTAACCAGATCATCCCTCAAATTCATGTTCAAGTGTAAATACCAAAGCATATCCTAAAACCAAACATAAGTGCATTTTAAATTGGCTGCCATTCTAGAAGATTCACATCACGGCTTCCCTCATCATCAGAAATAATTTTTGTGCACTTGTCAAAGGGACAGGGAGCTCTGACTCAACCGGGTATTTAAGAAATACATGACACACTTATTTTTAAGTTTCTCAGGAAGGGCTGGGGATGTAAGGCCCTGGGTTCTATCCCCAGCACCACATGCACACCAAGAACATAGCTTTGAAGTTAGGGGAAGAAAACATGTCCTCTACCCTTCTGAGTTCTTGGCTGGGACTCCCTATAACAGAGGACGAATTAACAAAAGGAAAACAAAACAGGTTTATTAACATGTATGTCATGTATATATGGTAGATGACCATGGATAAATGAGTAACTCAGAGAGGTGGCCTCCATGTTTATATAGCTTCTTCCACTAAAAACAATGAAAGAAGGGTGTAGGGGAGCCAGTTATAGGAAGGTGACCAGGAAAAGTAAGCAAGAGGAAGATTTGTCATGCAGATTTAAGTAGGCTGCCTTCTCTATTGATTAGTTTCTTGTGTTTTATTGTTCTTTCTCTTCTGGCACCCCAGGAGAAACCTCACCTTTACAAATGGTGGCTTCCTTTATAGACATTTATTTTCCATATAAACTGGTATTTTCTACGCTATTTTCAGAGGTTCTTCTGTATCTGCAATTCCTCAAAATAATCAGTTTGAAACAATCTTGTGTCATTGAGGCATATTTTGGGGTGGCATATTCTAGTCTCCCTGCACAAGCAAAAAGTAGGTGTCTGTCTTCATCTGCTCCTGAGTGAATGGTGCCAGAAAGCCAAACACCAAAACTGCCATTAATTTGGCTAAATGGATTAGATTACTGGAGGAGTTGATGTGGTGCCATCATGTCACAGGGGATTGTCTGTCTTTCTTTCTGCTTGTCCTTAGCCTGTCATCCTGAAGAACTTCTGAATCCAGTTATAAATACTGTGCCATCCAAAATCCCAATGGAAAAAAACAAACAAAAAACAACAACAACAACAACAAGAAACAATGAACAACTCCAGCCAATAAGATTTGTGGCCATTGGAAGAACGGGTTCACAGTTGTCTTGTAATAGAAGTGCCTTTACAATTGGGAGATTTCAGGAAAGACCCAGTCTAACCTGCTTGCTCTCAGTTGCTTTTTATCTTCACCTTCTCATGCTGGGAGCAGAAACTGCCCCCCAAGCTCTGGTGCAAGTTGGACCTGCAGAACCAGAACTGCATCGTGTGTGCACATCATACCTCTCAGCTCCTGGCACCCCATAGCCTGGCCAGAACTGCAGTCAAAGGCACACCTCTTGGCTCCTTGCTTTTGCCCTTTCCCTATATAATCATAGAGCTGTTGTCTGAGTGGGGAAGAGAGTTTTCTAGAATAATCTGGCCAAACTGAGAATAAATTCATTACTTGCTTCACCAATATCTTTATTTCTCTGTTAATTAAACTCTCTAGGCAGCGAGTGACCAGGGCTGGTCGGTTAAGACCCTGGGTCAGGGCTTTGGCTGAGGATTCCAGTAATAGTCTCATCTGTATTTGTTCTCTCTCTCCCATGTCCTGTATCCTTTCCAGGCCAAAGTAGAAGAAAAGATCCAAGAAGTCTTCAGTTCTTACAAGTTCAACCACCTTGTACCAAGGTAAGCTGTGAGTAGCAGTGTGAGGGTCTGGGAGAGCACCACCATGTGGGAGCCCTTTGTCTTTCCTCCTGTCTGCTGCTAGGCTGGTATTTCTTGACCTTATGGCTACCTGGGTGTGCTTGTGACCCCAACTCCTGCCTCTTACTAGGATGCTAAGGAGATGTTCCACTTGGACTGAGCTACTAGGTGTTACGTAGGGATGCCTCCAACGCCTAACCTCTGAGTTCTGAAGATGGGCAGCAGAGTTCAAGTTTTTGATAGTTGTGGCCTGCAACTTTGCTTAGATGAGGACTGTCAAGTTTCTCCTTTTCCTATTGTACTTTGAAGCAGATACACAATCCAGGGGGTGGCACAGGATAGATTCCTTTGATGTAAGTTATTGTTATTATTATTATTATTATTATTATTATTTGGTACTGGGGATTGAACTCAGGGGCACTGGACCACTGGGCCATATCCCCAGCCCTTTTTTTGTATTTTATTAGAGACAGGGTCTCACTGAGTTGCTAAGTGCCTTGCCATTGCTGAGGCTGGCTTTGAACTCTCATCCTCCTGCCTCAGCCTCCCAAGTGCTGCGATTACAGGCGTGCGCCACTGCACCCCACTGATGTAAGTTATTATTATCATATTATTTTGCATTGCTGGGGATCGAACCCAGGGCCTTACATGTGCCAGACAAGTGCTCTACCACTGAGCTACACCCCTAGCTCTAACTTATTATTTTGAGAAGTTTGAGCTTGTGGCCCTAGTGCAGTAGATGCCAAGGATGAAGTTCAAACTAGAAATATAGTGCTTTTTGTTTTTCTTGGAGCTTAGCATGTTGAAGTCTTCTATGCCTTGTAGAGTCAGAAATTCCAAAAGGGAATTAGAAGAATTTTAAAAATTTGAACCTTTACTTTCTCTTTTTTCCCCCAGTATTTTGTAATGTCTCACACAAGAATGTCATGAGGTTATTTCATCCCTTTATTACTATTTCTCTTCCAGACACAAATTGTTTTTCTGAAATTATACAGGATTATATTTCGAGCCAGCAGAGTTGATCAGGAGTCTGAAATGGCGTGTGGTCATCATATTCTCTTAGTGATAGAACACTTCTTTTTGACATTCTCCAGACCCTGGGGCAAGATGCTGGCTGGTTCACTGTGGTAGCAGAGCTATAGGGTTTGGAGTTCAGCCTCACCTCCATTATCGTGTCTCCTGACTTCTTGAGACCTTCAAACTGACTGCATCTCTGGGTACTTCTGGCTGGAACATTACACATGACTCCAGCCTTGTTACCATTGTGTCTTTTTTGCCACTACTTCTTTAATTTTTTTTCAGATGTTAATGAACCTTTATTTTATTCATTTATTTATATGTGGAGCTGAGAATTGAACCCAGTGCCTCATACATGCTAGGCAAGCCCTGTACCACTGAGCCACAACCTCATTCCTATTTTTTTTTCTTCCCCTTATTAGCCACTACAGTAAATAGCTGGAAAAGGCAGGTGCTTATGGGGAAAAACAGGTGGGAAGGTTCACTTCATCTTCCTTCCCTGGGGAAGGCAAAGGGAAATATTAGCTAACTAGAGGAGTCTTTCCCCAGACAGCTAGACCAGATCTCTGCATTAACCCAAAGCTTAGTAAAATGAATTATTCCTCTTGTCATGAGCCACAGCTGGAGGTTAGCAAATGACACCATTTATTTTAGCAGCTCAGAGAGCAAGCTGTGGGGAATACTGGCTCCTCAGTACTCATCACTGCCCCCTGTGCCACAAGCCTGTTCTGGTTTAGCCTCCCCAGCAGTGGTGATGGTGAGGGGCACAATTGCTTTAGGGACCTTTGTGGTCAGCAGTTGTGCCCCTAGATGACTCACTTGATTGGGCACTGAGTCATTGTCTCCTGTCTGGTCCTCTGTGTTTCCCACATGAGGGACCTTTGATTATCTGACATTCTTTTTTCTGCTCACCCTCGGAACAGGACCTTGGACTCTGTCATCTTACTAAGGAATCAGGGAGGTTGAACGGCAATTGCCTGGGAGGAAAAAGGTGTTATTTTGGGAGTGATGGTAGAGGACAATAAAGGAGAAAAATCCCCTGACTCATAGATCTTGGGTCAAGTGTAGGTAGAAAACAGAAATGTTCCTTTTGGGGCTTGAATTCTTGTGGAAGTAGAATATATCAGAGCTCTGGGTTTGTTTCAGAAATATGACAATTTCCCAATTCATCATAGTTGCCTATGAAAATGAGTGTTTTAAATGATGCTAATTAGCATGCTAATTAACATTAGAGATACACATATCTACTGAATATCAGCATGTCAATATAAGGCTGAATCCAAATATCACCATCATTCAATGAACCTTTAAGATATAAGAATACATGTATAACTAATTAGAATAAATAAAAAAATCTCATAAAAAATAAAAAGATATAATGCAGCTTGGTTGTAGAGTGCTTGTGTGGTTTGCTTGAGGTCTAGGGTTCACTCCCCAGCACCATACACATAAAAAGATGTAAGAATAAATCTGGGGCTGGAGGTATAGTTCAGTGGTAGAGCTCTTGCTTACCATGTACGAAGCCTGGAGTTTGATCCCCAGTGCTGCAAAAAAAGAAAGAGGATAAAAAAGATCTGAAATTTATCAGAGCTTTACATTTTCACAATTTTAATATTTGACATGTTAGTCATCAAAATTTAAAAGCTTGACAGTATAATGCAGGAACAAACCTTCACTGTTAGGTAAACTACATGTTCAGATTTTGTCAGTAAATCTAGATGATGTGGCTTGTTTGTGTTTCTGAGGTCATGATGCTGATCTGATGTGACAGAATCACACGCACTGCCAGGACCACTGGTCACGCGCAGGTATAGGATGCACACAGTGGTGCTGAAGCAGGCATCCTCCTATCCAGCCTTCCAGAAGCAAGCTGAATAGCAGATTTGGCTGAAATTCAAGGCTGGAGTGGAATGTTGGTATATTCCACAATCAATCCCTTCCCCAAAATGATTTTCCTCTCTCTACAGGTAGGAGATGTGCATCCTATCCTGGAGTGAGATAATCAGCCCCAAGGATTTTATTTTGTGGTGCTGGATATGGAACTGGTGGCCCTGTATCTGCTAGGCGATTGCTGTGCCACTGAGCTATATCCCAGCCCCCAATGACCTTTTTGATCATATTTCTAATAATTTTGTCAGTATCCTGCTCTCTCTCTTTCCCCATGAGTATTCTCCTTCTGTACACTAGTGAACTTGCCCTTTTCCCTTTATTTAATTAACTTAATAAAAAATCTGAAATGCAGGGCTGGGGTCGTGGCTCAGCGGTAGAGTGCTTGCCTAGCACGTGCGCAGCCCGGGTTCAATTCTCAGCACCACGTAAAAATAAACGCATTGTGTAAAACTAAAGCAAATAAATAAATATTTTTTAAAAATATGAAATGCATAAACTGGGCACACATGTGCACACGCACACACATACATACACACACTCACATATAATTGTTTTTAGATATATATTTTTTAGTTGTAGTTGGACACAATACCTTTATTTATTTATTTTCATGTGGTGCTGAGGATCGAACCCAGGGCCTGACACGTGATAGGTGAGCTCTCTACTGCTGAGCCACAACCCCAGCCCTCACATATAATTTTTACAAATTATTTTTTCTTGGACAAAAGTGGCCTGGTGCTCCTCAGAAGTGTGAAAAACAAACAATGTCCCTGTGCAGACAGGGCCTTGGAGGTTAAGGGTTGCAGTGGCTTTGAAGCCAGTGGCTCCGAGTCAAAGCCTTCCAAGCCCTTCTCACACTGGTGCCTACTTGACCTTCAGGTCTCCTCTCACTCCTGCGTTTACTATTTTAGAACTTCCCAAATCCTGAGCAATTAGTAGATATAGCTCCTTCTTGTTTTTCCCAAGGACCTTACAAATAAGCTCACCCTCCCTGGAGTTGTTTATTATGTGCTCAGTGATTACTTTTTGACCAGAGGCCCCTGCTTTTAGTGGGTTTACAACGTTCCGATGCGCCAACAATGAACTGAATCCCCTGTCCTCTCTTCTGTCACAGCTAACCACACGATGCCCAGGGGTGGTCCAGGTTTAGGGGAGGAAATGTGTTTGCTCTAATTCTGCTCTGCTGGATTCACTTGAAGTCTTTTTTTTTTTTTTTTTTTTTTAATATTTATTTATTTACTTTAGTTGTACACAATGCAATGCATTTATGTTTACATGGTGCTGAGGATCGAACCCGGGCCGCGCACGTGCGAGGCGAGCGCTCTGCCACGGCCACAATCCCAGCCCCTCACTTGAAGTCTTTTTGTTTTTATTTTTCATTCATTCTGCAACAGTATCTGGAGGGTCTCCAAAGGACAGATCCTCTGCTAGGCTTGGGAAGCAGGCATGAGCAAGGCTGGCCCTGATCCTGCCCCTGCTGCATTCTCAGTCTGATGGCGGAAGTGGACATTAGCAGATGAACACAAATACATATTGCCAGCAGCATGCCCTGAGGGTACAGCCAGGATCTAACTTAAGTTGAAAGTCAGGGACAGCCCCCCCCCCCCCCCCCCCAGAGAAAGTGATATTTAAGCTGAGACCTGTAGGGTGAATAGGGTTGTTCCATACAGGGAACAACATATGTAACAGTTCTGAGACTGCAGAGAAGAGAGCTCAAAGGAGGCAGTGTCTTGAAGCTCAGTGGGCTCACCCCCCTAAGAAATATAGTTTACGTCACCTCCCAGGATGCGTCTTGTGAGTTCGTTCCACTATCCTCAGTGTATTTACCTATTTATTGATTCCTCCGAGTGTCCTCATCCTGCCCCGCCACCAAAAGCATACTCCTCATCCTCCCTGCACAAACACGCGCAGAGCCTGTCTTGTTCTGCTCCATCTCATTGGCTTTGGGGCTGTATTATTTTTTTTTTTTTTTTTTTTTTTTTTTTTTTTTTTTTTAAATATTTATTTATTTACTTTAGTTGTACACAATGCAATGCATTTATGTTTACGTGGTGCTGAGGATCGAACCCGGGCCGCGCACATGCAAGGCGAGCACTCTGCCGCTGAGCCACAATCCCAGCCCCGGGGCTGTATTATTTAGCTTTTCCTTAACTTCCAATTTTGGATTGAGTGAACTGAGAATAAAGGAGTGATAAGGGTATTAGTCAGTTGGGCTGCCACAACTGAACACCAACACTGGGTATTCTGAAGCCCAGAAACTTATCTTCTTACAGTTCTGGAGGTGAGGAATCCAAGATCTAGATGCCAACAGGACAGATTTCTCCTGGGGTCTGTCTTGCAGATGGCCGTTTCTCTCTACTTTACCTCCATGGTGTCTTTTTCTCTTATAAGGACACTGTCTTATTGGATTAGGGTCCCACTTGTATGACCTCTTTTAACCTTAAATATCTCTAAAATGGTGCTGTTTCCAAACACAGTCACATGGGGTTTAGGGCTTCCACATGAATTTTGGGGGAACATAATTCAGCCTGTGAGTATAGTTTCTGATTGACCAAAAGAAACTGGATATATGTCCCTTCAATTTAAAAGAATCATAAACCTAAGCATATAGGGGGTGTGTGTGTGTGTGTGTGTGTGTGTGTGTGTGTGTGTGTGTGTGTGTGTGTGTGATGTTTATGATTAAATGGAAGAGAATGAGTTTCCATTGTGGAAGTGGTCACTGAAAGGCATTTCTCTTTGACTGGTTATGGCTGGAGTTTGGGTAAAACCAGCTGGAGAAGCTCAGCAGTCCCTCCCCAGCAGGACTCCTGGGGCCTGGTTTTCTGTGGGTAAGGTTCAAGGTGAGGGTGAACTATTGAAGGCTCATCTTTACTCTGGTTCACATCCTGTCCCTAGGGCCAACCCAGGGCAAAATAAAAGTCTATGGAGGATTCCTTCAGTTAGAGCCCATTTAATATCTTTTTTTTTTTTTTTTTTTTTTTTTTTGGTATGTTTTTGCTTTTTGTTTGTTCTCCTTTTGAGATGAGATGTTGTTGCTCAGGCTGGACTTGAACGCCTAGGCTCAAGTGATCCTCTTGCCTCAGTCTCCCGAGTAGCTGGTACTACCAGTGTGTGCCTGGCTTTTTAACTTCTTTTTTTCTTGTTTTGATAGTTTTTCAAATTTTTCCCTTGTTTTTGGCAGTGCTGGGGGTTGAACCTATGACCTTGCTCTTGCTAGTCAAGTGTTCTACCACTGAGCTATATACCAACAGCCCTTTTTGTTTTTGTAATTTTGAGATAGGGTCTCCCTGAGTTGCTCCTCGAACTTGCAATTCACCTGCCTCAGCCTCCTGAATCAGTGGAATTACAGGCATGTGCCACTGTGCCTGGCTGCTCTTTTTAAATATATGCATTTATTTAGTTGTTTAAGTCAGCTATCTAAAAACACCCAGTCCAAGGCTGGGGACATGGCTCAGTGGTAGTGTCTGTCTGGCATGCATGAGGCCCTGGGTTTGATCCACAGCAACACACACACTAAACAAAACAGAACAAAACAAAGGCAAAAAAAAAACCCCATCCAGCCCAATAGAGAAGGCAACCTTGGGCTGAGGGGTCCTCTGCCTCGAGGAACATGTGACACTAAGAGAAGTGATTCAGCAGAGCCCTGAGCCAGAGCAGACACTGTGTTCTCCGTTCTCAGTCTGACCACCCTTCTCCTTGCCCTCTTGTGTGCTTGAATTCCAACTTCTCTTTTGAGGTCTGTTGCTTTTTTAAATTGAAGGGGCATAGATGCAGGGAGAACAGTCTTTTGTGGCCAGTGATAAACTGACCTTACTGTATTCCTTTATTTCTCCTTCTGTTCACATGACACACAGGGGCTGAGAGCCTGCTGAAGGCAGACATGGTCTCTCCTCATTTACAAAGTTACAGTATAATTCCAGTAAAATACAACCCCTCTCATTCTGTCCCTTTCCCCAGCATTATGCTTAGGATCCCAGACTTTTTTGTTGTAAGAAAGTGAGTGCTCTCTTGCCTGACATTTCTAGATGAGGCCACTGATATTCTCTTATGGTGTGTTCTCTTGTCTCTTCCTTGGGTCTCTGCATCTCAAGGTATTTGGAAAATTTGAATTCTTTCGACCATTTTTCTTTTTTTTTTTTTTAATTTAATTTTATTTATTTTTATGTGGTGTTGGGAATTGAACCCAGTGCCTCACTTTTTTTTTTTTTTTTTTTTTTTTTTTGCAGTACCGGGGATTGAACTCAGGGGCACTCGTCCACTGGGTCACATCCCCAGCCCTTTTTTGTATTTTATTAGAGACAGGGTCTCACTGAGTTGCTAAGTGCCTCGCCATTGCTGAGGCTGGCTTTGAACTCTGGATCCTCCTGCCTCAGCCTCCCAAGTGCTGGGATTACAGGCGTGCGCCACCGTGCCCAGATAGTGCCTCACATTTTTAAAAAAATATTTATGTATTTGTTTTATTTGTACACAATGCCTTTAGTTTTACGTGGTGCTGAGGATCGAACCTGGGCCATGCAGGCGAGTGCTAGGCGAGTGCTCTACCGCTGAGCCACAACCTCAGCCCCTTGACCATTTTTCAGATACGATGGTACTGACATATAGAAAACCCTGCTATGAGCCGGGTGCAGTGGTGCACGCCTGTAATCCCAGCACTTGGGAGGCTGAGGCAGGAGGATCGCGAGTTCAAAGCCAGCCTCAGCAATGGCGAGGCACTTAGCAACTCAGTGAGACCCTGTCTCTAAATAAAATGCAATAAAGGGCTGGGGATGTGGCCCAGTGGTCGAGTGCCCCTGAGTTCAATCCCCGGTACCAAAAAAAAAAAAAAAAAAAAAAAAAAGAAAACCCTGCTATGAATCTATTGAGAATGAGTCAGGAGTTCCAGCTCTGAGTTCTGTGCTTGCCCTCACATGGCTTGGGTTTCTTAGCCTCCCCTTGCTAATGTCTCTCAGGCCCTCCTGGTTCCTCTTGTCCATCAGACCTGTCCTGGCCTTGGTTTCCAACCTGCTCACCCTGAGCCAGCTCAGATGGTAAGCTATATCAGCAATTCACTTACCTCTTTCCATGCCTTCCCTTCTCAGCCTTCCTGCTCTTCCCATATCGCTAGTCCTTCCTATAGCATCTCACTAGCTCCTTTTGCTAAATAGTCCCAGCAAGGTTATCAAGGAAAAAAAAAATCACTGACAGTGTCTGCTGACTTTCTTCACCAAATTTTATACTACTTAGTTTCCACTACGTCTTCACAACCTGCCTTGCACTCCTTTTGTCTTGTGTAGATTCCCTAACACATTCACCACTGAGGCCAATCCACAACTCTCCCGTTGATACTGAGAAAATAGAGGCTGTCTCACATGAGTTTCCTGTGTCTCCTCTTCCCCACTTCAAAGCCCTAGGTTTGCCTACCTTCATACTCTGATTCATCATTTCTGTCTCCAAGGATGTAAAATCCTTCCATATTGCCAGACTCACATCTCCTGCTGCCCCAAATACTTCAGTAACTCCCTTTAAAAAGACATTTGTGCCTTTGTTTTTTTAATAACAACTTTAATGAGATGTAATTCATATACCACATAATTCACCCATTTCAAATGTAGAATTCAGTGGTTTTATAATATAATCAGAGTGTGCAACCATCAACACAGTTAATTTTAGATCATTTTCATTAGCTGCCACCTCCCCCCCCAATCCTGTATCCTTTAGTCATCACCACCAGCTCCTCCATCTCCCTCCGCCCTGGGCAACCCCTTGATATACTTTCTGTCTCTAGGGGTTTACCCATTCTGGACATTTCACATAAGTGAACCATGTGGTATTTTCTGACAGTTGTCTTTCCCTTGGTTTGTTTTCAAGGGTCATCCATGACGAAGGACAGTGACTGCCATTTGCTGTTAGGTTTGAAACCAGATTCCTTAATGCACTTACAAGTTTGCATGATCTGACCCCTCTGTACCTCTCCAGGCTGATTTGTCTGCTCTCCCCCTTGTACTTTTGCTCCAGCTTTGGAACTAAACTAACAGGCACACCATGGTGTCCTCTTTATCTGGTGAACTCATGGCCTTACAGCCTTAGCCTCAAGACTCTTGGCTTTGGGAAAGTTTTTCTGACCCTCCCTGCCTTCCTGTGAGCTGTCACAGCCTACCACACTCCCCCGATCCGTGTTCATTGGATGTGTCATTTACTCACCTGTGCCCACCATGGACCATAGCTTTACAGAGCAGTCAGCCTTGACCCCAGCACCAGACACTCTGCCTGCATTGAGTGGGTGCTCACTGAGTCCTGGCCACTGGACCTTCCAAAAGAGAAACAGTCTGGCCTCCTCCTTTGCAGTTTGCTGTCACCACTCTCCTGAATGCCCTCAAAGGTCACCAGCCACACTGCTGTTTGTTGCCTTTTTCCTCATTTGTGCTGTGACATTGGCCACTGTTGAATACCTCCACAAAATTTTCCCCTCCCTAATTGCTTGTGACATGACACTGCCTTTGTCCTTCTCCTGATCCCCACGACTTGTCCTCCTCCAAGTTTCCTTTAAGGATGAGTCTTGCCACAATTCTGTATCCAAACTTTTCTTTCTTTTCTCTCGCCTTCTGTGACTTCACCTGTCACTGCTTGTAGATAAGTATTCCCATTCTGTTTAACTGTGATCACTCTTTTGAGTCTCATATGTTGCCTTAGCCCATTTTTTCCAGAATGCCCGAGACTGGGAAATTAAAAAGAAAAGAGGCTTATTTTGGCAAATGGTTCTTAAGGCTAGGAAACACAAGAACCTGAAGCAGCTGCAGCTAGTTGGCTTCTGAGAAGTACCTCGTACTGCTTCAACTCAGGGTAGAAAGCACAAGGGCAAGCAGGGCACATGGAGAAGAGACCAACTATGACTGTCAGCCTCATTTACAACAGCTAGTTCTCTCGAGAACAAACCCTTTCCCGAGAAAGGCTCTAATATCTTTTAATGACAATCACAGAGCCTGCCCCCTGCAACACCGATAAGAACCATATTTCAACCTGAATTTGGGAGGGTACAGAACACGTCCAAACCATAGCACACATGGTGGATGCACACATCCACCAGCCCTCACCTGAGTACACTTCCAGTACCTTAAAATCCGTGTGTCCAGGAGTCCCCAGGCTGGCCAAGGCCCTTTGCGCTTTCTTGTTGGCTCTGCCCAGCTTTTGACCCCTCCCCTCAGCCCATATCCCTCCCCACTCCCCCTTGCTTGCACTTGGCTTAGCTTGCAAACACAGATGCCCTTGGATACTTTCCCTAAAGCACAGTTCTGGTATTTTTTAAAGCTTTTCTGGGCTTCTTTTTTGCCTAGTAAGTTGAGTGGGAAATTCCTCAGCTAAGATCCCAGAGCCCTGTGAAAAGGGTCTCAGCGCCTGTTCTCACATTTCCTCCACCTTTAGGCCGGATCTCCCCACCTGTCACTCCTTTTGTGCCCTTTGTGCCTGTGCACAGGTGCAACACAGTTGGATTACATGCTCCTGGCTACTTCAGCTTTAATCAAAAATTTCTCCCTCCACCAGGCTGCCTACTTCAAATTCTGCCTCTTCTGCGTAGACTTTGCTGATCATTCTTTTCTTAATGACACGCCCTCCTTCCCTTTGAACCAAAGTAGTATTTTTTTGTTTTTCCTTTACGAAACCTACCATTTTCCCCTTTGTTTTTTAGTGATTTCTGTACTTCTGTTGTTTCCATCACTGAATTGTGAGACTTTTTGGGGTAGAGACTACATTCATGGCCTTATTCTGAGCATGAATGGTGGGAGTTCTAGAAACAGTTGAGTTGCCTACCTAGAAGAGCAGGGAGTGGTTCTCCTTCCTTTTGTTTCTGCAGTCAGCAAGCACAGTGGCTGTCTCCACATTCTTTTCCTTTTTCTTCCTTCCATAAACACACAGGCCCCTTTTGCAACACCAAACTAGAAGTGCTGCCTCTGTCTTTGCCTGTACAGGTGGCCATGGGCGGCACATTCCTTTCAAAGCCAGCATTGCTGACGTCAGTGCCAAGGACATGACTGACTACAGAATACAAACACCTCCTCTAGCCAGGGCCCTGGGTCACCATGTGGGAGGTGGAATTTCAGGGAGGGAATAATGGATGGATAACTGAGGAGCAGACCGGGTATAAAGTATAGATCTTGGAGAAGTGATCCCAGAAGTACAGTAGTTAAGCAAGTTAAGGAAGCGGCAAAAGTCAGGTTTAAGTGACTTTAAAAATAGAGCTGGAGCCGGGCGCGGTGGCGCACACCTATAATCCCAGCACTTGGGAGGCTGAGGCAGGAGGATCATGAGTTCAAAGCCAGCTTCAGCAATGGCAAGGCGCTTAGCAACTCAGTGAGACCCTGTCTCTAATAAAATACCAAAAAAAAAAGGGCTGGGGATGTGGCCCAGTGGTCGAATACCCCTGAGTTCAATCCCAGGTACCAAAAATAAAAAAATAAAAAAAAAAAAAATAGAGCTGGGCCCAGTGGTGAAAACATGCAATGCCAGCAACTTGGGAGACTGAGGCAGGAGGATTATAGTTTGAGGCCAGTCTCAGCAACTTAGTGAGACCCTAAATAAAATAAAAATAAAAAGGATTGGGGATATAGCTCAGTGGTAGAGCACCCCTGGGTTCGAGCCCCACTACCAGGGCATGGGGTGGGGAAGGATTAAACGTGGAGGATCACAAGTTAACCTGTTTTTAGTTAGATCCTGAGGAGCCTTCTGGGCGGATGTCACTGCCTGGCTGTGGGGGCTCACTGCAGCTTTCGTTAGCCCAGGGCCACCTCTTTCAAATGATCTTGCTCAAGAACATCTGCCAGCCCTATTTTCAAGCACTTTAGAGACACTGAGATGCAGGCCTCTTTTTCTGGTGTAGTCGCCCTTTGGAGCTGCAGCAGTGCTGGGCATCTGTTGAATGACTGTGGGGCATGTCCTGGAGCTGCATGTGCACGTGTGTAGGTGAAGCTTGATCTCCTAGCTAGGCTTACAGGCTCTTTGTCTTTCCAGGCTTATTTTGCAGAGAGAGAAGCACTTCCATTATCTGAAAAGAGGCCTTCGACAACTGACAGATGCTTACGAGGTAAACACATTGTCTGCAGGCTCTTTGTACTGAGTTCTTGAACAAGTTTCCCTCCTTTTTTACTATTTGAATGCAAAAGGCCATCCGGTCTGACCTATTGGAGATTCACTCAGTACCACATGGTTCTGGCAGGAACCTGGGCACTGTCATAGAGCTGAGACTCCATTTCCAAAAGGGTAGAACCAGATCTCCTACCATCTTGTCAGCTCCCAGAGCTAGTTGATCACCTAGATGGGATGTGGCTTTTGTCCACCATTCAATACAGTTGAGCAGTTCACATACTTTCTTCTGATCCCCTGGGCAACTACTAAAAGTCAGTTACCTAGTCACCCCTAACCTTTACCCTGTAAGCTGATCTAGTTTCTGAATCAGTCAGAGGACCAGTACACTATAGGCCCAAACTTTGAGTGGCTCTTAAAGCATATTCTCAGAGCCCCCGGGTTCATGGAGAAGACTCAGGCTGTGGCTGGGAGTGAGTCTGAGTGACAGGAAACAGTTGAATGTGAACACAGGGCTCCAGTCTCCCTGCCTTACTTTACACTCAGCAGATCTATTTTTAGTCTACTTTTTTAGGGGGGGTGTCTACATTTGATTATTATTATTTTTAAAATATTTTATTAGTTGTTGATGGACCTTTATTTATTTATATGTGGTGCTAAGAATCGAACCCAGTGCCTCACACATGCTAGGCAAGCGCTCCACCACTGAGCCACAACCCCAGCCCCTGCTTATTTTTTTTTTTTTAAATGTGAAATGACCTCAATGAGGATCATGAATTATTCTTTTTTTTAAATATTTATTTATTTGCTTTAGTTGTACACAATGCAATGCATTTATGTTTACGTGGTGCTGAGGATCGAACCCGGGCCGCGCACGTGCTAGGCGAACGCTCTACCGCTGAGCCACAACCCCAGCCCCCCCTGCTTATTTTTTTTTTTTTTTATTTTTAGTTGTAGATGGACACGATGCCTTTATTTTGTTCATTTATTTTTATGCGATGCTGAGGGTTGAACCCAGTGCCTCACGTGTGCTGGGCTCTACCACTGAGCCACAACTCCAGACATACATTTGATTATTTATGGCAAGGATTTATGAACTTGAATGCCCATCGGGCCCAAGCAGGTAGCATGAGTAAGTGAATTGGCTTGAGTGGAGACAGGCATGAACTGGAGGCCCCCTATGTATACCCTGTTCCTCTAGTTGATGCTATTGGGAAATGAAGATCCAAGGTTGCCAGATCTTTTTTTTTCCCCCCAAATGAAGCCAGAAATCCAAATTATTATGTGATTTTCCCATCAATTAAATGTTGCAACCAATTCCATTAAAAAACCAACAAAGCACATCTACAGGCTAGATTTGAACTGTGGGCTCTTAGTTTTCATTCCTTGACTCAAATCTTCAGTGGTTATCCCTTGTAACCATGAGGTTAAATGGGAGGTATGAGGCAGATCAGTCTTTATATTTTACAGATAAGCAAACAGGTATAGAAAGATAAAATAAATTGTTAATAGCTAGTAAGACAAAGAGCTAGGATTCAAACATAGGCCAAATCCTTAGGAGTGTCTGCCATGGCCCACCAAACTGCCCACAATATGGCCGGTCAGCCACAGCTCAGACCATCAGCACATTTTTTAAGAGGGTAGCTTGGTCCAATGGAAAGGTCACCAAATTGAGAGCCTAAAAACCTAGGTTCTTGTTTAAGCTGCGACATTTACTATTTTTATAACCTGGGAAAAAGTAGTCTCTCTGGACCTCTTTATATACTTTTAATCTAAAACAGGGACACTGTTAAGTACCTTCCTGCTAAGCCTTGAATCTCAGTAGCCATGTATTACTTGCATGAGGATCAAGATCTGTTTCCATGTCACTTTTGGAAACCTTGACCAGCTCCCCATGCAAAAGTAGTTTCCTCCCTGTGCTGCCTCAAGGCCGTTTCTGCCCATTATAGCATTTGTCAGGGTGTTCCATCTTGTTCCAGAAAGACGTGAGGTAAACTGTACTTATATGATTGTCTTATCCCCTCTTCATCGACAGATAACCACATACATTTTCTTATCCCAACCATCTCAAGAATTAAAACCAAATTCCATTCATTATCATGCCCCTAGTGTCTATGCAGTGCTTGGCACAAGTGCATACTTAACCAAATACTTGTTAAATTAATGCGTGAGTTAATTCAGAAAACCTCCCTGGGTCTATACTGGGAGAGCAGCAGCCCTTAACCTACTGGTGTGTGGAAGTCCTGCTCAGCCTTCCTTAATGCCTGCCAGGGAAGGACCCACTGGGTTTAAGGCCAGCTTTTTTTATTCCATTGTTCTTTTCTTATAGTCGGTCATTTCAGCTCCTGGCTAAGCCACAAAGCAGAGTATCTTCATTCACTGATTGTTCAAGCAAGACTGCCCTCCTCCCGGTCACCAGGCTGTGGGGAAGAAGACAGATATAGCCTTGTCAGCAGTGTCTTGGAATCATTCTGAATAGGGGGTGTGTTTTTTCCCCGTCCCTCTCAGTGTCTGGATGCCAGCCGCCCATGGCTCTGCTACTGGATCCTGCACAGCTTGGAACTCCTAGATGAACCCATCCCCCAGATAGTGGCTACAGAGTGAGTCTGGCACTGGGGAACCTGGGGTGTTCTCTGGAATTGCATCTTGAAATTGGGATTCATTTTTGTTTTGATTCTGTTTCTGTTTTATTTGTTGTGAATGAAAAAAAGCCGGAGTGCTACAAAGAAACCCTTGCCCTTCTCTTGACCTCCAGCAACTTCCTGAAACTCCTCCGCTTCAGAAGCCTATTACAAGCTGGTGGGTAGAACAAGACTTTGAACTCCCAAGAGAAGGATTCTGGTTTCTTCTGTGCCCTTTTCTTTGGGATCTTGGCTCTAGTCTTTGAGAAAAAGTTTTCATCAGCTCTGGGAGAAATGATTTTGTCAGAAAGTAGTTCGTGTTTGTATAGATGCTATGGGGATGCAGGATGCATGTGCCAGTTCAGTGAGCAGAATCCCCTCACCTTCCATAAACGCCTCCATGGAAGTGCCTCTTCCCCGTGCTGGAGGGGCAGTGTAGCTCTTGATGGGACTGGACGGTTACTGCTTGGTATACCCACGCCATAACTCTGTTTTCTTGAACCTCTGATTGATGACTAGCAATCTAAGCAACTGAGATTCTCCCCAAGCTGCTTGTGCAGATGGCATTCATGGGCAATGGAATGGCACCTCGTTCTCAGAAGCTCATGACAATTTACATCCTTTTTTTTTTTTTTTTTTTTTATTGATTTATTTCTATTTTTTTTTTTTTTTAATGTGGTGCTGAGGATTGAACCCAGGGCCTCACACGTGCTAGGCAAGTGTTCTACCACTGAGCCACAACCGCAGCCCGACAATATATATCTTTTTTTTTTTTTTTAAATATTTATTTATTTGTTTTAGTTGTACACAATGCCTTTATTTTTTACGTGGTGCTGAGGATTGAACCCAGGCTGCACATGTGCTAGGCGAGTGCTCTACCGCCGAGCCACAATCCCAGCCCTGTCAATTTATATCTTAAAAAAGAAAAATCCTGCCAGGTGCAGTGGCACATGCCTGTAATCTCAGCACTTGGGAGGCTGAGGCAGGAGGATCACGAGTTCAAAGCCAGCCTAGTAATGGTGAGGTGCTAAGCAACTCAGTGAGATCCTGTCTCTAAATAAAATACAGAAAAGGGCTGGGGATGTGGCCCAGTGGTCGAGTGCCCCTGAGTTCAATCCCTGGTACCAAAAAAGAAGAAGAAGAAGAAGAAGAAGAAGAAGAAGAAGAAGAGAAAAATCCTGATCTGTACTCCAGTCTTAGGGATACTTGGGACAGGAAAGGGCAGTCAGGAATGGATCCAGGAGGTACACTGAGAGCAGGCGTGTGTTCTTCGTTTGTGTTCCTCTGTTCCCGCTGGAGCTCTCAGGGGCGAGAAATCTGGGATTGGAGTCTCCTGAGCCAGGTTTATTTTTCTGTGCCCAAGGTGGCAGCTGTGCCAGGGCTCATGGAGGCTCACCAGAGCCCTCCCTGGTCACAGTACCCCTGCCTTGGTCACATTGTCAGGTCAGAAGAACAGAACTCACATTGTCTCATTCATTCTCTCTTAACAATAACCTCTCATTCTTGCTTTCCTGGGCAGGGTGTCTTGTGATGAATGTGGATGGGGAAGATAATAAAGCATTAGGCCATTAACCCTTGTGATATGTACAAGGCTTTCTGAGGCTGAGGGAAAATGTGTACTCTATTATCATCAGGATGCTGCAGCAAGCCCACTTGCTTTCAGCACTGAAAGTAGAGTTGGACACAGTTTCTGCAGTAATAGGAATTTAATTGTCAAAGGCCCATGTGTTTTTGAAATACCAGTTGGGGGCTGGGGGTTGTTTGGGAAGTTTTTTCCCCACACCTACATAGTCAGGATGTGCACTAGGAGAATGGGAAAGTTGCACATGAGAGAAGCAAAAATAAGTGGGCGGGACTGGGACGTAGCTGGTGGTGGAGGCTCGCCTGGCATGTGCAGGGCCCTGAGTTCAATACCAGCCCCAGCCCCCCCCCCCCCACATGCCACCCAAAAACAAAAAAGAAAAAGAAATGGTAGGTTTCTCTGTACACACAGGTAGAGGAGGGTATAGCGTAAGTAATTATAGTACAATATATACAATGAAATATTAAACAGCCATTCAAAATTTTATATATGTAAATGTTTATTTGCATATAAAATGTTTATATAAAGAGATGTGATGTGAAAACAGACATTCAACTTTTATAGATTAAAAACATAGATGATTTATTATATGCATAGAAAAACCAGAAGGATGCATGCCCATGTGGCAGTAGTTAATTCTGAATAGCAAGGTTAAGGATGGTTTTAAAATGTTCTTTTCTAAGCTTCATTTGCATTTTGTAAAATTTGTACTGTGAAACTTTGTTTTATTATTAAAAGAATGTTTTAAAAATAACGAGCCGATTCATTCTAATTTCAAGAACACTCAGTAGTCAGTGGCCAAAAGTTCCTGTTTCACAGCTGCCTTAAAAGCTCTAGTGTGGTTCTTCTGAGCCTAAAGTTACTGAACTGTTAAAGAATAATAGACTTTCCAGTAATATACTGCATTTTGTTTTGTTCTTAGCAGGCAATTAATTCTAGGTACAATGAACTCTAGCTCCAAAATATAAGGAAATAAACTATTTTTAGTAAGATTCAAAGCAATCTTTTTTTTTTAATATTTTTTTAGATGTAGGTGGACTCAATACCTTTATTTTATTTTATTTTATTTTTTATTTATTATTTTTTTTAAATATTTATTTATTTACTTTAGTTGTACACAATGCAATGCATTTATGTTTACGTGGTGCTGAGGATCGAACCCGGGCCACGCACATGCGAGGCGAGCGCTCTACCACTGAGCCATCGACCCAGCCCCAAGATTAAGAGCAATCTTTTTTTTTTTAATTAAATTTTTTTTTAGTTGTAGGTGGATACAATACCTTTATTTTATTTGTTTTTATTTTTATGTGGTGCCAGGGATTGAACCCAGTACCTCACGCATGCTAAGCAAGCATTCTACCACTGAGCCATAACCCTGGCCCCTCGGAGAATCTTAATGACTTCTATAAAAAGTTTTTAAGACTACCTGCAATAAGACATTGTCTTTTGTTGTTGTTGTTGTTGTTGTAGATGGACATGATACTTCTCTTTTGTTTATTTATTTTTATGTGGTGCTGAGGATCAAACCCAGTGCCTCACATGTGCTAAGCCAGTGCTCTACCGATGAGCTACAACCCCAGCCCCAAGACATTGTCTTTTTATTTATTTTGCACAGGGAAAAGGAATGCTTTGAAACATGGTCTGTTTTCCCTTGTTCAAATATTAAGCTGACCCAGAAGTGGAGAGTTGGGCTCTGGAGTTTATTAGTTGCCTGCCCTCTTCCCTGCCCCATCTGGCACTGGACACACACACACACACACACACACACACACACACACACAGAGCTTTCTCTTGCTTTCCTATTTTGTTCTCTTGTACTTTTGTTTGTTCAGGGAATAATATAACAAGCTGAGTTCCCTCTAGTGGACAAAATTGCTTTTGTCAGCTGCTGTGACTGCTGACCAAAGCCAGCAAGGCTAGACTTTTATTACTGCTGGTTTCAAATGTTTCAAGAATAATATATTCATAGGTGGGAATTTAACTTGCCTCTCTTAAGATGTTATATGCATATTTACATGTATGTTTGCAAAAATAAATTGATATTTTGAGACCAGACATTTGCTTTACTTAATGATTTTAGCACTGAAGAAAGCATCCTTTAATGAGAATCCTGTGCTTTGTTATTAAAAGCTACTGTAATGAAACAAAAGCAAAATCACAGGAAGACCATTGATTGTACTGTTAAAGTTAGATTTTTAACTTTGATCAGAGCTAAAACTTTAAGTATTTTAGAACTTTTCAGCTTATAGAGTATTTGAGGGGAGTACTGGAGATGGAACCCAGGGATGCTCTACCATTGAGCCTCACCTCCAGTCCCAAGAAGCATGTGTTTGTTATTGCTTACTTACAACTTATGGACCCTAATCTCTGGTCCTTTTCCTGCTGTGATCCTAGTCATTTCCCCTCTTGCATTTATATGCTTTTCACACCCCTCATCCTGCCTTTCCCGATTATATTACTTGCTACTTGTACTTGTTTCATTTGTTTTATTCTTATTGGCATCTGATCTGTTTCCCTGCTCATTTTGTGTTATTTGCTTATTTATTGTACTTATTGTACGGACTTTTTGAATCCTTCGTCCCCATAGGTGACAAACCTGTCAACCACTTTATATTAGACCTTAACCATTACCCGAAGTCCCATAAACTCCTTATCAGGCTCACGGCAGATCCTCTTGCTTTGAACTTGATCCTCTTGTAGGTTAAAGGATAGAACAGTGGTGCCCCATAGACCTTTCCATGATAATGAGAATGTCCTGTAAATTTCTTGTGTGCTCCACTGTGGCAACCATTAGTCAAATGTGGCTATTGAGCACTTGAAATGAGACTTGTGTGACTGGGAGCTATTTTTTAAATTTTAATTAATTTAAATAAAAATTTAAATAGCCTCTGGAAAGGGAAGTGGAAGAGGTACTGAGGTCTGAATTAGAATAAGATATAGTCCATGCTTGTATAATTATGTCAAAATAGATTCTACTCTTATGTATAACTAAAAAGAACCAATAAACAATTTATGAAAAGTAGCTATTTTCTAAGAAAAGAAAAATTAGAAGAATGGCATTGTTTTACATTTTGCAAATCTTTTTAATGATTGATCTAATAAAAGACAGCTGGATTCTAAAAAAAAATAAATTAAATAATCTCAAGTGACTAGGAGCTACCTGCAAGACAGTACAGAACTATCCCAGTGCTATCCAAAATGTGGTTCCCAGACCTGGGAGCTTGTTAGAAACACAGAATCTCAGGCTCATCTAGTTCTGAACTAGAGTTACAATGTAATAAGATCTCCAGGTAATTTCTGTGCACACTCAAGTTGGAGAAGCACTAGTACTTGGGTGAACATTGGAGTCATATAGGGAGTTTAAAAAAAATACGGCCACCTGGATCCATCTTCCGTGGTTCTGCTTTAACTGTTACTAGGCGTGGCCTGGGAGCTGGCTATTTTAAAAATATCCCCCAAGTGATTCTAATTGCACAGCAAAAACTTGTGGTGCTAATACCTGGTGGGTAATTTGAATCACGTAGGAATATGGAAACAAGGCAGAGTGTCAGGCTCTTCTCTGCCTCAGCAAGTCTGAACCTCTGTAATAATAACAATATTATTTTATGATAATTTTATAATCTTAATTATTATTATCCCCCACCCCCTTCCCGTGCTGAGGATTGAACCCAGGGTCTCTACCATTGAGTTACATTCCCAGGACTCTTTTTTTTAAGCTTTGAGACAGGGTTTCACTAAGTTCCCCAAGCTGGCCTTAAACATGTGATCCTCTTGCCTCAGGTTCCTGAATTGCTGGGATTACAGACCTGTGCCACTGTGCCTGGCTTGGGCCTTTATATTCTTTATTAGCTCTCCAGTGATTCTTTTTTGTTGTTGTTGTTGTTGTTTTTTAGATGTTGATGGGCCTTTATTCTTTTTTTTTTTTTTTTTTTGGTACTGGGGATTGAACTCAGGGGCACTCGACCACTGGGCCACATCCCCAGCCCTTTTTTGTTTTTTGTTTTTTTTTTTTTTTTGGTACCAGAGATTGAACTCAGAGGCACTCCACCACTGGGCCACATCCCTAGCCCTTTTTTGTATTTTATTAGAGACAGGGTCTCACTGAGTTGCTAAGTGCCTCGCTATTGCTGAGGCTGGCTTTGAACTCGCAATCCTCCTGCCTCAGCCTCCCAAGTGCTGGGATTACAGGCATGCACCACCACGCCCGGCTTCTTTTTTGTATTTTATTAGAGACAGGGTCTCACTGAGTTGCTAAGTGCCTCGCCATTGCTGAGGCTGGCTTTGAACTCATGATCCTCCTGCCTCAGCCTCCCAAGTGCTGGGATTACAGGCGTGCACCACCGCACCCGGTTTATTCATTTATTTTTATGTGGTGCTGAGAATCGAACCCAGGGCCTTACATTTGCTAGGCAAGTGCTCTTACCACTGAGCCACTACTCCAGCCCTCTCCAATGATTCTTTTACATTTATTTTGGGTTTGAAAATCCCTCATCTAGAAGATAGTTGCCTACTCTGTTGGTAGTTGTCATGTAAGCTAGAATGAAAAGTCTTGCTGACATTAAAGAAAATTGATCTCCACCTACAATACACATTATCTGTAGTGTATTTAAATAAATGCTTTTGCAAATACTTGTTTTTCACAAACTGTGCCACTCCTGGTATTTGTGCAATGTTTCCTGCCTGAAATATTTTATTGATTGTTGAATATTTGTTCTCTAAGATAAACTTTTCTTTCCCTTTTGATAGATTGAAGTATCATTAACATCTTAGTTTTCAAAATTTCTAAGAAGTTTGCTAACGACAGTTGGTATCTTCATGGTCAGTTTGCCAGTTCTGAAGGTGCAAGTTGGAAAGTCTTGGGATCAGAATGTTCTGTAATACGGAAATGAGACTCAAGAGAAGCCCCACCTTCAGTTCTCCAGCACAACCCCAGACAGTCAGGTGCAGAGTGTCAGCTGAGGGCCATTGGCATGGAAGGAGGATATCAAGGTGTCTGGTACATTCAGATCCTAGCTCATTCCAGACTTTAGGCTACCAGGTCAGGAGTGTTGCATTCGGCATGATTTTATCTTAGGAGCTGGGGAAGGAAATGGACAACTAGGTGACTCATTTTTTTTTTTCTTACTTTTAAAAATGTGTTGGTAAGTTTTGTTTGTTATTTTGGGTTGTTGTTTGTGGTGCTGGGGATTAAACCCAGGGCCTCACACTTGCCTGGCAAGCATTCTACTGCAGAGCTACAGTCCCAGACCAAGCCTAACTCCCCCTCCCCCATACTGGGGATTAAATCCATGTGTACTCTACCACTCACCTATAGCCCCATCCTTTGTTTTTGAGACAAGGTCTTGCTAAGTTGCCAAAGTTGGCCTCAGATTTGCAATGCTCCTGCATCTAAATGCTTTCTGAGTTGCTAGGATTACAGTTTGCACCTTTGTGCCTGGCCTAGCCTAAATTTTATGTCAGATAAAACCTTTTATTTTTGTAGCATAGAAAGCTTTTGGTAGGCTATTGCAGCCAGCCTTTGTTAGTTATCGGTGACGAACTTTAGAGAAGCACGCTAAGGCAGGCATATAAAGCAGAGTTTATTTTAAAAAGCGGTAACATAGGCTTCTCCTGGGAGGGAGAAGGGGGCCATAGCTGGTATCCTGGTATCCCCAGAAGCGAGGTGTTCTGCCCTTTTTATAGGTCCGAGGCTTCCTTTGTTCTCCAGCCCTTTTCCCCTTATCTTTCTCCTGTCTGCATATGTGACTAGGCCCAGGAATGCTGGGTGGGCTGGCCAAAAGGTGGGAAAACGGTGGGCTGAAGGGGGAAGGGCAGGATGGAGCAGCCCTGGACACATTAATTAACAACCTTATAGCTTCCTGTAGGGAGGGGCAATTCCTGGGACAGGTTACCTTAGCCACAGTTTGGAGCAGGGGGAGGTTCTTGATAATGGTGGAGGAAGGGCTCTGAAGGAATTAACATTTTAATCCCTCAGGGGACAGTCTCCAGCTTCCTGGGACTCACTCAAAATGGGTCTCCTTGATCCCATGTGACTCAATTTACCTATCTGTACTGACTGCCTGTCTAATTCTGGCTTCATTAGGACTTGAGCTTATTAGCTATTTGTTTCTGGAAAATGGCATACAAATTAAAGATGATTTAGAAAATATATTACAAGCAATTAACTTATGAAAACTTGTGTGTGTTTGTGTGTGTGTGTGTGTGTGTGTGTGTGTGTGTGTGTGAGACACAGGAATTGAATCCAAGATGCTCTTTTCCTAAGCTATATCCCTGGACCTTTTTATTTTTTTGAGACAGGGTCTTGCTAAATTGTCTAGGCTGGTCTCTAATTTGCGATCCACTTGCCTCAGCCTCCCAAGATGCTGGGATTACAGATGTGTGTCACACACTTGGATATGAAAATTAATTTCTATTATAAATAATGCACAGTTTGTCTTCCTTCTCCCCCTTCCTTCAGACTCAGCCCTTGTGTTTCCTACAATAAAATTTTAGGTGTAAATAGAAGTGAATGGGTATCTTTTTTTAAAAAATATTTTTAAAAAATATTTATCCATTTGCTTTAGCTGTACACAATGGGTTTATTTGTACGTGGTGCTGAGGATCGAACCCAGGCCGCGCACGTGCCAGGCGAGCGCTCCACCGCTGAGCCACAAGCCCAGCCCCCGAATGGATATCTTTTAATGTGTGATATTTCAAGACTCAAACGGCAAGTCAGCAGTACTTTCTGTTACTGCCCTTGTCCGGGATAATGGAAGGTCTAAAATCAAAAGTAATCAAACATGATGTGGGAATGCAGTAATACACTGTGTTTTTGTGGAGATCAGCCTATGTATGTGATCTCTGTTGCAGCAGTGGATAAGAAATGATGAGATGAAAGAGACCAGAAGAGAAGGCCGTGTGTGCTAGAGACGGGTTTGCTGCTTGTTCTCATCCATGGAGGTTTTTCCTGATAGACAGGCCTGCTGAGTCAGGAAGTAGCTGGATGATCAGGGACTTTCTAGAGCACTCCTTCTCAGTGACCCTCAGAGGACCTTGGAAACATAGGGGCTCTCTTGATTTAACCTAGAGCAAGAATGGAACTTCAGGGCAACCTGGTTTCATGATCAGAAGCAAACCCTCCATAAACGGTTTCCGTCAGTGACGGGGCCAGGGGCCTCTTTGGATTAGTGTGAAAATTTCTCCTAGAGCCCGCAGACTGTGATACTTTCTTGTGATAAGACTCAACCATGCTCCTTTTGAGTTTGCCGCGGCTGGCGAGCATGTGGAACCCCTACCTCCCCATGAAGACAGACTCCACCAGGATCTTGTTTCTTTCCTGCTAGTGAGAACAGAAGCCATGGGGCAGAGGTGGCAGTGGGGAGTGGAAGGTCTTTCCAAGTGTTCATGGTTGGCCTAGGACATGGGTCTGAACCAGAACGTGGGTCTGAACCAGGACGGCCAGCATGGAGAGGAGCAGTTTGGCTCCAAGTTCTAGGCAAAATTCCAAGGCTGTGAGGTCCCAAAGGCAGAAGGAGGCTGGTACCACAGACCCAGGGTGGCACGTTGCTGGGAACACATGAGACTCTTACCCTCAAGTCTATGAAAGGTTGTTTCTTCTTAGCCTTATTTTCTTTGCCTCACGACTAGGCAGATGCTTAACTGCAAAACTCAGGAGAGCATACAAAACTGATGATAGCTGGGTAGAAAATTAAGCCATTTCATGAGTTGTATTCAACAGGTGGGTGGTAAGGCTTTTTTAATTTTAAGGGAGGAGGAATGATTGAAAAGGCATGGAGTCTGGTGGGAATTTGGCATTTTGAAATTAATGCTCTCTGACTTTGTATTTTCCTTTGTCCATGTACCTAGTGTGTGTCAGTTCCTGGAGCTGTGTCAAAGCCCAGAAGGTGGATTTGGAGGGGGCCCTGGCCAGTACCCACACCTTGCACCCACGTATGCAGCCGTCAATGCCCTGTGCATCATTGGCACTGAGGAGGCCTATGACGTCATTAACAGGTACAACAATCAGCAGTGGCGGAGACCCAGAAGGGTTCCTCACCTGCCACACCGCACTGACCATTGCCTTCTTCTGCCTCTCTCCCCGCCATTTCTCAGAGAGAAGCTTCTTCAGTATTTGTACTCACTGAAACAACCTGATGGCTCCTTTCTCATGCACGTTGGAGGTGAGGTGGACGTGAGGTGAGTGGGCGGCTGTATCAAGAGCTTGTAGAGCTTATCTGTCATTAGAGATGCCGTGCTCAAGGAACAGCCTGGCAAAGCTGCTGCTTCATACCATGAAGTGATGCACAGAATGACATGTGAGTGACACAGTGTCTCAGTCGTTGCAAATGGTACAGATGTCCTCAGGTGTCATTCTCTCTTGTTTCTTTTATGTAAATGTCAATAGAAACACAACCAAATGCTTTTGTTTTAAAAATTGAAAATACATTTGCTTGGTATAAAATGATGCACCATAATATAAAACTGTATCGTATAATATAATCGTTCATTTCTCTTGGAAGAAAGCTCAGTAAGAGACTGGAGATGTAGCTCAGTGGTAGAGCGTTTGCCTAGGATGCACAAGACCCTAAGTTCAATCCCTGGTATCAAAAAAAGAAAAAGATAAGCCAAGAAGGGACTCAGTAAACACCTTCTGATTGAATTTGATGAGATGTTGAGAAGGCTGAACACCTGAGATCCTCCCATGGTGTGTGAGTTACTTCAGGAGGTGCAGAGAGCTTCACAAGCCCATAGAGTGCAGTGCAGAGATGCCGTGTCAACTGAGTGGTACCTGTTGGCTCGTACTTACTATTTTACTCAAGAAATATGTCTGCTATACCTAGCATGTGTTTTCTTACTTGGCAGATTAGTTATGAGGCATATAGAAAATTTGAGTCATTTCTTAAAGGGAGTGGCTCATAGTGGCTTATTGAGGTTTTTTTTTTTTTTTTTTTTTTGTGGTGGTACCGGGGATTGAACTCAGGGGCACTCGACCACTGGGCCACATCCCCAGCCCTTTTTTGTATTTTATTTAGAGACAGGGTCTCACTGAGTTGCTAAGTGCCTCGCCACTGCTGAGGCTGGCTTTGAACTCGCGATCCTCCTGCCTCAGCCTCCCAAAGTGCTGGGATTACAGGCGTGCGCCACCGCGCCCGGCTGCTTATTGAGGTTTTATACCATTTTCTTATTTAGTCTGAGAAATGCATTTTTGTGTGTGTGAGGTTTCTATATCAAAGCCATCTTATTGGTTATGATTGCTTGGATTTGCTTCTACACATGTTAATAAATATTCTTACTTGAGCCAGGAATGGTGGTGCATGCCTGTAATCCTGGCAGTTAAGGAGGCTGAGACAGGAGGATCATGAGTTTAAAGCCAGCCTTAGCAATTTAGCGAGGTTCTTTGCCTCACTGAGATTAAACCCCTGGATTTAATACCCCAGTAACATACCCACACATACCCACATACAGTTCTTACTTAAGCATCTGACTTAGCCATTTTTTGAAAGCATAGGAATTAAAAAAAAAGAAAAGACCATTGTTGAGCATAAAACACATTGCAGATAAAAGTAGTAACCACAGTGCAAAGGCCTTTAGTAAAAGATTTTTTTTTTTTTTTTTGTACCGGGGATTGAACTCAGAGGCACTCGACCACTGGGCCACATCCCCAGCCGTTTTTTTGTATTTTATTAGAGACAGGGTCTCACTGAGTTGCTAAGTGCCTCGCCATTGCTGAGGCTGGCTTTGAACTCTGGATCCTCCTGCCTCAGCCTCCAAGTGCTGGGATTACAGGCGTGCACCACCGTGCCCAGCTCAAGATTTTCTTTTTAGTAAAAGATTTTTTTGGGTTGTTCAAATTTTTTGGTTTGTTCAAACCAAAAAATGAGACTTGTTATCTGTGTGTGCCAGTGAGGTCAATGTAATTGTTGAGTACTGTGTTAATTCTGAAGTAAAAGATTTAAAGATTTTTGCTGCTCTCACAGTCACTATGTTTTTTCATCTCTGTCCTATAGATATTACACCTAAATATGCATAGACCTGAAACTTAGCTTTCCAAAACTTATTGATGGCTGGGGCTGTAGCTTGGTGGCAGAGTGCTTGCCTAGCATGCAGGTGGCACTGGATTCCATCCTCAGCACCACATAAAATAAAAACAAATAAAGGCATTCTGTCCATCTACAACTATAAAAATAAATAAATTAAATAAATAAAAATAACAACCTTATTGAGATTGGGCAACAGCAAACAAACCATAGCAAAAGCTGTGGTTTTTTTTTTTTTTTTTTTTTTTTTTTTGTGGTACCGGGGATTGAACTCAGGGGCACTCGACCACTGGGTCACATCCCCAGACCTTTTTTTTTTGTATTTTATTTAGAGATAGGGTCTCACTGAGTTGCTAAGTGCCTCGCCATTGCTGAGGCTGGCTTTGAACTCGAGATCCTCCTGCCTCAGCCTCCCAAAGGGCTGGGATTACAGGCGTGCGCCACCACGCCCGGCTAAGCTGTGTATTTTAATCACATATCTTTTTCAGACACTATTATTTTCTAACTCATTTGTTCCAGCACCAGTTTTTATGTGTTTTTATATCTGCTAGACAAATGCTGGGCAACTTCTCCAATAAAATAGATTTGTTCCACTGAAGGGCACCCAAACCATATTCCTCTTCCTCACTCCATTAGACACACTCCATCATCCAAGGCTCTGCTTTTCGCTTGCACAGCAGATGAAAGATATGCGTGGTGGATAAAACCTTTTAGGCCTCATCTGTTTTCCTTGTCTTGCCTGGTTTCTAGGACCTACTTCCACTGTTTCTTACTTGGTGTGTTATTAATGGTCCTTTGCCTGGAAGCATCAGCCAGCAGTCAGGAGTGTTTGTTGAGTGAATTTGACCTGGTGAGAAGTAGCTGTGGCTGAGGACAGTTTGGCTTCCATGGACCAGCTTGCTCCCATGCTGGATTAGACAGAGGTGGTCTCTTGATCTTTCAGGTCTGTGGTAACTCCTAAGTTTCTTTTCTTTTTTTCTTTTTTGCACCAGGGATTGAACTCAGAGGCACTCGACCACTGGGCCACATCCCCAGCCCTTTTTTGTATTTTATTTAGAGACAGGGTCTCACTGAGTTGCTGAGTGCCTCGCCTCGTCATTGCTGAGGCTGGCTTTGAACTCTCAATCCTGCTGCCTCAGCCTCCCAAGTGCTGGGATTACAGGCGTGCACCACCGTGCCTGGCTTCCTAAGTTTCTGAGATAAGCTTTTTTAAGTGTTTCAGCTCCTGATACTGTAAAATATATTGTGGTTAAGAAAGAAGATCTTATTTATTCTTGACCTCCTAAGATAGATTATATAATCTGGAACATTCCATGGGGTAGTAGGGAGGTAGGGACCCAGCATTTGCAAGTTTTAAGTGACAGACATGATGTGCTCAAGGGGTGAGAAGGTAAGCATTGCTTAAGTGTATGGAGCAGAGGGCGACAGAAAGCTGGAGGGATTGGACTCTCCTCACAGAGTCTGGAGTTTATTCTGACAGGTTTTAGGTTGGGAGCGATGTGATCTGATTTGTATTTTGTTAGAAGTTCTCCAGTTGCAGTGAATGGATTATAGTGTTTTAGTAAAAGTACAATTGTTTCAGGGCTGGAAGGAGACAGACTGGACAGGAGACTGATCTAGGTAGAAGATAATGACTTGGATTTGGGTGACACCAATGAGGGTAGAAAGGAGCAAACGCATTTGACAGCTGTGATGATTGAACCAGGAGAGAGGAAGAAACAACCTGGAAAAGTTGTACCTTGTTCCCTCCCCATCTCAATGTGAGATCTAGGACTAGTGGCTTTGGCAGCTCTTCTTGGCTCATCCATTGATGAGAGTCAAACTCCATCTGAGGCTGGTCTTCCTGCTCTGAGGTTACATTAGGATTCAAGAGTAAATATTAGGATGAGGCAGGAGGATCGCAAGTTCAAGGCGCTTAGTAAATACTTCAACTCGGTGAGACCCTGTCTCTTTAAGTCTAAAGGCCTGAAGGAAAAATTAGATCAGAGTTAGCTTATGGTAAATGACAACATTTGGTGTTAGCGCCATAATTCTTTTTTTTTTTTTTGTGGTACCGGGGATTGAACTCAGGGGCACTCGACCACTGGGCCACATCCCCAGCCCTTTTTTGTATTTTATTTAGAGACAGGGTTTCACTGAGTTGCCAAGTGCTTCGCCATTGTTGAGGCTGGCTTTGAACTCGCGATCCTCCTGCCTCAGCCTCCCAAAGTGCTAGGATTACAGGCGTGTGCCACCGTGCCTGGCAGCGCCATGATTCTTGAAGGCTCCTGATGTCTGCTCTTCTAGCTGAGCTTTTGGCTGTGCCTATAGCCCATAGGAGCCAGGTGGGAATGACGCTGGTAGTACAGTAATGCTTGCAGTTTCTGCAGTGATTTTCTCAGAATTCTGCAATAAGATTGACTTTGTGTAATGTCTATACTGAATGAGATAGAAATGAAGCCCTTCTTTTTCTTCCCTTCTGTGTTCCTGAGGGCCCCTAAGAGGACTTGTGAGCAGAATTAGAACACATGGTTTTTGTCTTCACATGTTGGATATTTGAAAAGACCCTGGAGAGGAAGAAAAGGCAATCCTTGGCCTTGTTCTGTCACAGAGGGACAAGCTGAAATAGAATGTGTCCTGAGAAGAATTAGGGCATAAGGATAGACTGGCAAGAATTATACCAAATAAAGTAGGATAATGTTTAAAAATATATATATACATGGACTGGGGTGTAGCTTAGTGGTAGAGCATGTGCCTAGCATGCATGAAGCCCTGGGCTCCACCCCCAGCACCAAAATAATAATAATAATAGTCATATTTCTTCTTTCTTGTCAGAAGGTGTATATCTGTGTGCACTGGTGAGATGCTGGAGATCAGAGCTTTTTTCTCCCCAAGAGGTTTAAATAATGTATCTGAAGGGGCTCACCTATTCCTTTTGTTCTAAATAGCCATTAAGAGGTCCATGGCCTGCTCTGTAGTGTCTGTTACAGAAAATGTATAGTTAACCTTTCATGCACCCATGCCATATCCAGACAGGAATCCCAGATCTGAAATGGTGCTGACATTTGAATGAGTGAGCAGCAAATCAGAAGCACCTGAAAGACACCACGGGTGGAACCATTGTAGATCTTTGAAAGAAATGCTAAGTCCACTTTGGACATAAGTTAATATGGCTGTTATTTCTTCTGATGTAGATTTGGCCATGTGGAGGTAGGGAGAATAGAATGTGATGTTCTTTCACTGAAGCCATGCTATGAGTTGCCATGAGCAACTCTATCCAACTAGAATGTCACACCTCTCAGTTGGAGACCCAGGAAGACTGAACGTGGGCCAGGAATGAGGACAGGAGGTGATTACAGCTTACTAGGCGAAACAAGCAGTCCACTCAAGAAGTTCACTGAGTCTTATTTAGGCTCTTCCTTAAAGCGTAACATGTTTCCCCTCTGCTTGTGTCTTTCCAGAAGTGCTTACTGTGCTGCCTCAGTGGCCTCTCTGACCAACATCATCACTCCAGACCTCTTTGAGGGCACTGCTGAATGGATAGCAAGGTGAGAGCAGCCAGGATGTTTCCTGGCCTCTTAGAGGACAGGTCAAGACTTTACTTCAGAAAAATGAAGAACATAAAAAAGGCCTGGAAGGGGGCTGGGATTGTGGCTCAGCGGTAGAGCACTCTCCTAGCATATGTGCGGCCCGGGTTCGATCCTCAGCACCACGTAAAAATAAACACATCATGTACAACTAAAGAAAATAAATAAATATTAAAAAAAAAAAAAAAAAAAAAAAAAGCCTGGAAGGAAATACAAAATTACAAGAGAGGTATTGGTTTGTATGATTGTGCATTTGAAATATATGTAAAACTGTTTCTTTTTTCCAGACATTCACTAATGTTTTACAGTTTAGACTGGCTAAGGGGAAAACCTTTTCTAAGTGGTATTGGTGGGAATCTAAATTGATTTAAGTAGTTAGGAGAGCAATTTGGCAATATCTCAAAATGCCCTTGTGATGACCCAGTAGTTCCACTCCCACCAAAACTCTCAGGCACATGCGTGAAACAGACCACAGACAAAATCTTGTTTTATAAGAACAAAAAGCTGGAACAGGGTTTGATGTTCTTAAGCACACATTGAATAAGTTACGGATTAGCCACATTGGACTATAATGTAGTGACCAAAATGAGTGAGCTAGAGTAATGTGTCAATGTGGATAAATCTCAAAAATAGTGTTGAGTTTTTAAAAAATGGATGTTAAAGAAAAGCTACAAAGGGTAGGGATGTCGCTCAGTGGTAAAGCACTTGCTTAGCATGTGCAAGGCCCTGGGTTCCATCCCCAGCACTGAACAAAAACCCCCTACAGATCAGCATATGTACTTAAAATCTGAAAACATGCAAAACTAATCTCTATCATTTATGGGAAGATTCATGTGTAGTAATAATATAAAAACATGCATGGAGGCTGGGGCTGTAGCTCAGTGGTAGAGCACTTGCCTGAGGCACTGGGTTTGATTCTCAGCACCACATATAAATAAATAAGCAAACAAACAAACAAATAATAAAGGTCCATTGACAACTAGAAAAAACAACAACACATGGGAAAGATAAACATCAGATTTAGGATGGTGAGGATGGTGGCTGTCAGGCTAGCAAAGGAAAAGAGATCAGGGGACATCTACACCAATATCAATGGTATTGGTCATGGTTCATTTCTTAAATAAATAAATAAGTAAGCACCTGAAGTGTACATGGCTAGCTCTAAGTCAGGTATTATATACATGTGCATTCACTGTATTACTTGCTGTACTTTTCTGTATTCTTCAGGTACTTCATAATTTTTAAAAAAGGGCATGATGGATACATATGTACTGTTATAGAATGATAGCTAAGGTGTATTTTCTTATTTAAATGTTTATCAAAAGCTGGGCGTAGTGGCGCACACCTGTAATCCCAGCACTTGGGAGGCTGAGGCAGAAGGATCGTGAGTTCAAAGCCAGTCTCAGCAATGGCGAGGCACCTAGCAACTCAGTGAGACCCTGTCTCTAAATAAAATACAAAAAAGGGCTGGGGATGTGGCCCAGTGGTCGAGTGCCCCTGAATTCAATCCCCAGTACACCCCCCCAAAAAAAGTATCAAAATAGTAGTTATTACAATGGAAATATAACTTACAGTAAAACCACATGATATACTATGATCATATTTATTTTTTGTATAACTTCCATTTTTCTGAAGTTAATGTGTATGTCATGAATCCATTCCCAAATTGTCTGCCAAAGCTATAAAATTATTCTCCATATAATCATACACCTCAGGTAACCTATTTTTTGTGTGTGTGTGCGCGCGTGTGTGTGTGTTCTGGGTCATCCCTCCTGGAGCCCTCTGCCTTCCTGTTTCAGCTGGACAGATTGCTCTCAGCTTGCTGCACAGTGGGCACCCAGAAGCTTCCTTTCGGCATGAAATCCACTTCACATCTCTGCTTTATTGAAGCCCCTATCTTTCAGAGGTTTTTTTTGTTGTTTTGTTTTGTTTTACTTACTAATTTGAATGAAGCACATATGCCAAATATGGGTACTTAGAAGATACATTTTTAAGAACTTGCATATGTCTTTATTTTATTCTCATACCTTCTTGAGAAGTTTATTTGGTTAGAGAGATATAAGTTGCCATTGGTATAAACTGTATTCCTTCTGAATTTGTAAGCATTGCTCCATTATCTTCTAGCTTCCAATATTGTCATTAATAAGACAGATAACTTTACTAACCAACATTTCTTGAGGATTTTGTAGTACTCTATAGTAAGTTGGCTTGTAATTTAGAGAATGAGAATAGTCACTTCTGGGGTTTTATATTTTCTGTTTATCAACAGAGATTACCCATCTTTATTTTCATTATGCATGTATTTTTTTCTTCACTGTGGTAAATATGTTAAAATATGTGGTAGATATGTTAAATTCCTTGTCTGGTCATTTCAACATGTGGATATCTTAAAGTTGGCTCATTGCATTTTCTCAACTCTTCCTGTGTTAAATAGATTTTGCATTGTATCCTGAACATGGTAATTATATAATAGGTGGATTCTGTTTGATTGTTAATCACTCTGAAGGATATTGGTGTTTTTGTTCTAGTAGGCAGTCCACTTGGTCAGACTCAAACTGCAAACCAGGACCCTGTGGTGGTCAATGGCTCAGATCTGTCCAAAGTTGCTTTCAGTCTGCCCAATGCACTGTGATTCAGGGGTCGGATAGAAACTTGAACTGAATTAAAAGGTGGAATCTAGGCTTTCCTCTCCTCTCCTCTTTCTAGAATCTTCCTTACTTTCTGGCAGCCTTACTTCCTGCCAGAAAGATGGTTGTCTTTCTTTTCTTTTTTAGTACCAGGGGTTGAACTCAGGGGCACTCAACTTAGGGGTACTTGACCACTGAGCCACATTCCCAGCCCTATTTTGTATTTTATTTAGAGATAGGCTCTCACTGAGTTGCTTAGCACTCTGCTTTTGCTGAGCCTGGTTTTGAACTCGCGATCCTCCTGTCTCAGCCTCCCAAGTTGCTGGGATTACAGGCATGCCCCACCCACACCCAGCAAGATGGTTGGCTTTCTATAAGAATTTTAGCAGTACCCCCTGTCTGCCCCCCAGCTGTGGCCTGGCCTGCTGCTGCTACCACTGGACTGCTATAGCCATCCTCAGGGCAAACCAGAGGAATAAAGACCGTGTGTGGAGAGAGGGCTTAGCTCCTTGCTGTTGTCTGCTCCAAGTTTTAAATCCCCACCAAACTCTGCACACCTTTTCAGTCAGCTGGGCCCTTGGGAAGCTGTGCTTTGTGTTTGTGCAGGGCATGTCCTGCTGTCTGCAGGAGGGTGGTTTGTCAGGCTCTTCTTGAAGGTGGAAATCTGACTGCCTGGGCTGAATCCCAGTTTTGTCAGTTATTACTAACTTTATGCCTTAGACAGGTTAGTTAACTTCTTCATGTCATAGTTTCTTTATATGTCAGATGGTGGGATACTGAATTTTATATAAAGCATATAATATAAAAACATATTTTTATATTATACAAAATAATCAAGTGGACTTACACTTGATGGTCACCTCTGGGCCATGCTGTTGCCAGAGCCATTGTGATGCTGGCTGTGGGCTTTTATTTTGCTTCTCTTTTTCTCCTTCCCCAACCTACCTGCCCTCCTAGAGACTTTGGGAGTCTTTATTCTAGCTGATGGGAAACTTCATGGTGATGAAACTTGACGGGAATCAGTTTTTCACTCATTGTACTGGGCACTCAGCAGGCCTTGTGGATTTAGAAGCATGTGTACTTCAGTACAAGAAGCTTCATTATAGTATTTCTTTGATAATTTGTTCTCCATTTTCTCTGTTTGCTCATTTTTATAGCATTTAATCAGTAGGATTGATCTAATTTTTAAAAAGGCTTTTTGCCCTTTTTTTTCATTCCTTAATCTGCTTTCTTGAACTTTCTGAAAGATTCTCTTAGTATTTCTCTCTAATTATTCTGCTTAGAATTTATTTCGGTAATTTTTTTTTTTAATTTTCCAAAGCTGAGTTATATATTCTCCTGTTCTGTTTTAGGGATATTTTTATCTTTGCAGTATTCTTCATATCATACTTTTCTTTTTTCCATTACTGGGAATTGAACCTTGGGGCGCTCTACCACTGAGCTAGTGCCCCAGTCCTTTTTATTTTGAGACAGGGTCTTTGCTAAAGTTGCTGAGAGCCTTGCTAAGTTGCTGAGGCTGGCCTTGAACTTGAGATCCTCCTGCCTCAGCCTCACAAGTTGCTGGAATTACAGGCCTGTGCCACTACATCTGGCTTCTCTCTTTTTCATACCAGAGACTTTATTTAGATGCCTGGTGCTTAGCAGCTCTCTGTATTTAAGACTCCAGTATCAACAAGCTCCTGGGGAGCTACATGCATAAGCGTGGACTAATTCCCCAGCCATTTGTTGGGGAGAATTTTCATATAAACATATCTGTAGGGTTTTTTTCTTAAGCTTATCAGTTTCCCTAGAGAGGACCTTCCAGATTCCTACTTGTGACATGAAGTGGCAGCCAACTTTGTGAATTACTTGGAGGGAAAGGAGGGGGTGGTGGTGGGGCTCAGAGCTAGGCCCTCGCCTAATCCCCTGGTCAGTATGGTGCCTCCCTCCAGCTCTCCTAGAATTCAGGTCCCCTGGAACAAACTAAAACCTCCCATCTTCTAGGTTTGAGGAAGGAACCTGAAGATCTAAGTGATTCTTAATATAAAATTGCAACCAATCAACTTGACTCAACACATCTTACTCTCAGAGGTAATTAAAATTACCTCTATCTCCCCCATCACCACCCCTACCCTCACTCTGGCTAGGGAAGTTTTCTCTATTTGGCTAAGTTAGTTACTCTTATTCCTCTGTTCTAGCTTTCAAGATTCTTATTATTGCCCACCTGTGTTCATTTCCTCTCCTGTTCTCTTTACCCTTGTGTTTTGTCCCTGTTTAAATTCCTTTACCTTTTCAGTTAAAGACTCTTTAAGTAAAAGAAAAATTTTGAAATCCCTTGCATATTCTTTCAAACTTAAGCTCTTTTTCTACTCCAGCTAGCCAAATGTAATGCAAAGAAAACTTATGGGTTGGATATTGGGGTGGCAGTAGAGGATGGCAGACAGAGGAAGCCAAGGAATCTACCCAGGGCATGGAGTTGGTTTTAGACTCTAAATCTGACTCCCTCTACTTGGGTCCTCTCTGCAGAAAACCTGTGGGTTCCAAGATGTCAGGCCTCTGGGGAGAGGGACCTGGAAGACAGGAAAGCATTACTGCTTCTTTTTTCTCCTGACTGGAAGTTGTGTCAGCTCTTGGAGTAAGGCCCACTTTCTTATGCAGCCATGCTACAGCAGATTGTGAGGCGATACCCATAGGGAGGGTGACTCTTGGTAAATACCTAGAGACTGTTGAAAGTAAAGTTCTAAAATGTTATATGAAAATGTACTTAAAATGTTTTCATTTCACAGATAAAACATGTTTGTTATAGGTGAGCAAAATGAAGAAATTTTGTTGTGTGTGTGTGTGCTGGGATCAAACCCAGGGCTTCATGCATGCTAGGCAAGTGCTCTACCCCTGAGCCATATCCCTAGCTCAAAAAGAAAAAACTTTGAATTACTTGTTATCCACCACCAAGAGATAAGTACTTTTTTTGGTATGTATTCTTCCAGAATTCTAGAAATGAAATTATATTCTTCATTGTCATTTTATAACATCTTTCATATAATAAACAGAACATTTAAAAATATTCTGTAGTGTCATTTTAAATGACTATCATATTGCTGTTGTATAGATGCATCATAATTTACATAACTAGTCCATGACTTTTGGACTTTTAAGTTGTGCCTATCATATTGCTGTTATAAATGAGAATACGACTGACCTTTCAGTCTGATATTTGGATACTTTCTTACTTATTTTGTAGGATTAAATCCTAGAAATGGCCCTATGTGGATGGGCCAAAGATTATGCATGTTTTTATGTCTAAAAAATATATCTGTGATATATAGTCTAATGCCAAATAATAACTGTAATAACAAATGGATAATTTGAATATATAGGAAATTATAATTTTTATAAATAAAATTTAATTTTAAAGATATGCATGTTAATCATAAAATTTTTTGGAAATAAAAGAATTATCACCTTTGTATTCAGATAACCAGAATCAGCATTTATTTTTCAATTTCATTTTAATTTGATGGTTATCATGCCATATGTAGGATTTTATGCCTTTTTTACCAAAGAGAAATAATCTGAGATACTATGTTTCTTATACAAATAGCCTGTTTCTAAATTATGAGGTGTTTCGGGGGGTTTTCTTGGTTGTTTTGTTATTGTTGATATTGTTTTGGAAAAGACATCTCCAAAAGTTAATAAGTCAGTATCTTTCCATTCACGGTGGTGACAGTTTATGGCTTATGTCTTGGTTTGAGCAGTGTCATTCTCTGCCATCTGGAATGTGGAGGGTGGGGGGATACTTATGCACATCCACCCACTAATCACTCAGTTTGCTTTTCCAACCTCTCCTTAGGTGTCAGAACTGGGAAGGTGGCATTGGTGGTGTGCCGGGGATGGAAGCCCACGGTGGCTATACTTTCTGTGGCCTGGCCGCACTGGTAATCCTCAAGAAAGAACGCACCTTGAACTTGAAGAGCTTATTGGTAAGTGTTAAGCCATCTTCTCCTCAGGCTTCAGGTCCTGGCGGTGTGACTGTTCTGAGATGTCGAGGGAGTTTTGGCTGTGGGAAGGGCTAACAGTTCTAGCCGTGAGCTCACAAACTTCAGGTCCTGCAGTGAAGCACTAGCGTAGTTGTTGGAGCTCTCAGTGCATTTGAGACAGCTGACAGGGAATGACTACTCTCAGTCCAGGCTCCCTTTTTTCCCACCTTTCTCTCTGCTTTGAGTTTCTTACATGAGGTGCTAGGCCAACTGTATGTTGTCTGAGCCCTGCAGACATCTGGAATAAGATTCCCTTCCTCAAACTTGCAAGAAAAGTATAGCTTCTGCCTCTTAGGATTAGAGGTTTTCTTGTGCCTTAGAAAAAAATATCTTAAGGGAAAAAAAAAGACAAAAAGAGCTTTGAAACATTTTGAAGTCAAGCTTTTATTACCTATGTAAATATTTAGTACCTGCATTTAAATGAGTTCTTTAGGCAGAGCTGGACAATTTCCTTGAGCATAATGCCCAAGAATGTACATCTGGTCCCCAAGCTCATGACTAATAGCAGAAAGACTGGAAAACATTCAGCTTCAGGGAGTCTTGGGTTGTGTGAAGTGTTCAACGGAAACCTAGTGCACTAACATACCCATGCTCTCACAGCCACCAAGGAGATTTTCCCCCTTGTGTTTTTGAGTACATGCAACATCCTGAACATGACCTTAAAGCAAACCAGCTGCAACTGACATCCCCCTTCGTGAGACCCATCATGACCTTCCTAGAGAATCAGTGTTAAATTCTGTAGTGAAATAACCAACATTTTTTTTTTGTGTGTGTGTGGTACCAGGGATTGAACTCAGGGGCACTCGACCACTGGGCCACATCCCCAGCCCTCTTTTGTATTTTATTTAGAGACGGGGTCTCACTGAGTTGCTAAGTGCCTCACCATTGCTGAGGCTGGCTTTGAACTCACGATCCTCCTGCCTCAGCCTCCCAAATGCAGGGATTACAGGCATGCGCCACTGCGCCCGACTACCAACAATGTTTTTTGCCTTCATTCTCAGGAATTCCAATCTCCCACAGCATACTCTTCTTTAGAAAGTTCTAGAAGTTTTGAAGATTTTCCCAAAAGGCCAGCATTATGCACACAGGACTTGGAATTTATGACACATTTTAAAATCTGATCACCAATAAGTTATTAAACATAAAAGTTCCATATCCCAGGCAGAGTAAGGAATATTATTTGTGAATGACCAAGTTGAAATGACGATATTCTAGATTTAAACCCTGCCTCTGCTATTTCCTGGGCAAGTGACCTTGGGCAAATTGTCTAATCTATTTAGCTTCTTTCCCTGCCCAGCTTCTGAAAGGGAGGAATAACAATCCTTATTCTTTGAAGCTTAAAGGAGAGAACATTTGTAAACAGTTGGGCACGTAGTAGGTGCCCTGTAAATGTTAGTATCCATCTTACCAAACTACTCCCTTTCCTCTATTTGCTTTGGAAGAACTAGGACTGGTATCTGAAGGGTTTTATGAATCCATGTAGCCAAGTGGAATACAGCCAGCCCATGGGCGTAGGCACTGGAAAAAATCAGTCTGGCTTGTAAATAGTTAAGCCGTAGGGTATGTAAAAATGGAGAATGGGCCGGGCATGGTGAAGTATGCCTGTAATCCCAGCGGCTAGGGAGGTTGAGGAGGATCAGGGAGTTGAGGCAGGAGGATCAGGGAGGTTGAGGCAGGAGGATCCTGAGTTCAAAACCAGCCTCAGCAAAAACGAGGTGCTAAGCAACTCAGTGAGAGCCTGTCTCTAAATAAAATACAAAATAGGGCTGGGCATGTGGCTCAGTGGTTGAGTGCCCCTGAATTCAATCCCCAGTACAAAAAAAAAAAAATTGGATTCAATCCCCAGTACAAAAAAAAAAATTGGAGAATGGACTCCTTGTGTGGTGCCTGCTTTTTCTTCTCTTGAGTAACATTTAGCCCACTTCCATTAAATGGCATTGTCCCTAAAGCATTGGTTCATTTAAGATGGCCTGGGGGGCTGGGGATATAGTTCAGTTGGTAGAGTGCTTGCCTGGCATACACGAAGCCCTGGGTTCAATCCCAAGCACCACACCAAAAAAGAAAAAAGAAAAAAAAAAAAAAAAGTTGGCCCGGGGATGTCCCTACCTGATCCCGCAGTGCAGCTTTTTGTCTTTAAGAATTTGGGATTGTAGCTCTCTCTAGGCAAGTGTTACTATGAATGGGGATATAATCTAAACTCTAAGTACTGAGGAAGAGCTGCATGCTTTCCAGAGACCCTCCTGTCTACTTTCAGGAACTCAAATCTAGGAAGACTCCAGGTATGAGGGATAAACCCCACCCTGAACCTTCCAGTTCAGTAAGGCAGCCTGTGGCCCATAGCTGGTAGCTGGACCTGCTGTGAATGCTGGGGAGGGAAGGAAACATCCTATCTGCTTAGCCAGTCAGTTTTCTCATTCTTTGTGAGCCAAACCCATTGCTATCCTGATCTTAGTGGTAGAGTGTGTTTAGAAAACTTGTATCATGTGTTAACACTAAGTGACTTCTAGTGTCAATCTACAGCATTGGAGTATTAAGATTTTCTTATATCAGCCAGCCAGGCTGGAGAATGGGAGGTTAGATTGGGCAGTCATCATTTGATAATGAGGACAGATGTCTTCTGCTTCCAGTCTGGATGGTAACTTACTAAAAGACTTGGGTGAATGTCCTTGGGTACCAAGAAAAGGCAGGAACAGTTTGAAATTAACACAGAATTGCATTTACCCACTTTGAATAAACTTCCCTAGGCAGAGAAGTGATGAGAACAGGACTGCTGGTCTTGCCTTAGATTTCCTATTTAAGCTGTGTTGAAGAGACTTTTGCCCATCTCCTTAGAAATCAGTGTGGCCCCTTTATTCTCCCATCATCAGCGCCCCTTGGGAATCCAGGAAAAGTTGGTTGTCTATTGGCACAAAGCAGAGGTCAGTGCTGATTGCCTGGAAAGGGTCAGTTTAAATGGCTGTGGTAGTGAGGAGAGGGAAGGGAAGAAAGCCAGAGCCCCTAGACTCAAGGACCAAGAAACCATGTGCTGGGAAGCTCTTCTCACACATTGGCCCCTGGAGATCCTGTCTTGGTGGATTTTGTGTCTCTTTTGACTTACAGCTGCCCCTCTCATCCGTCTCATTCTCAGCAATGGGTGACGAGCCGGCAGATGCGATTTGAAGGTGGATTTCAGGGCCGCTGCAACAAGCTGGTGGATGGCTGTTACTCCTTCTGGCAGGCCGGGCTCCTACCCCTGCTGCACCGTGCCCTGCATGCACAAGGTGAGCCCAGGTGCTGTTAGGTGGGCCTACATATTTCCCTTCACACTAATCAAGTCAGGAAGCCAGAGTGCTTGTTTGGAAGGGTTGGAATGAACTTTACTGGATTTTGGGGTGCTTGGTGGGGGACCCTCCTGCTCTGGGGATGGGGATGCTGAATAGGATTTAATTCCAGTGGTTTGATGCCATTCATCTGGCTGAGGCAAGATGGGCTCTCTTTAAGCTGCTGTGAGGGACCATTGCTCTGCCTTTATCAGCAGGAAGCAGCCCACTGCGGCCCCAGGGTGACTGCCACCTCAGCTGGGTGTGAAACCACAGCTTCCAACACAGCTGCATTTGGTCCTGTCAAAGCATACAAACTCACACTGTGCATGTGGTCACAGCAGTGACAGGAAAGATAGCTGGATGAAGGGGTAAGAACCATTACCCGTTGGGGAAAGACCTACCAAGTGTGGCTAACCGCACAGTTGTTGCCTTGGGGAATGTTTTATTTATAATTCATTGAGCCATCCTAAATGTGAGCTTGTCCTATGCATATCACTAGAGTGGAGAAACCTACATTCCTTTCTGTGGGGTCTCAAATGGGGATGATGTGAAACCAATGTAGACAGCAAGCAAAAACTCTAGGAACATTCCATCTCTTTCTCTTGAAACTTCAGGCAGCCTGCTGCCTCCTGCCTCCTCTGGCTCATTTTCTCACTTTCTATGAGAACAGGGTGTCTCTTGAGTATGCGGGTGGGAGAGGGGAAGTCATGGTCACCTGGCTGGGTGCTAATCTGTTTTTGTGAGGAGATCCCTGCACCCAGAGGGAAGCCTTTCTTTAGACTCAGTTGGGTAATTAATTGCTCAAGTGTGAAAGATGAAATTCTTTTCTTTTACCCCCACCCCATGCTTTTTTTTTTTTTTCCTTCTTGATTGTCCTTTTTGAACCCCATTTAGTTTTCTTATTTCATTGGGGTTGTTAAGTTGTGGCCACTTTTGAGACTTAATGAAACATAGTCTCTGTCCTGTCTTCCCAGCCTGGAGCCACTGGCTTTAGATCTCAGGGTATTAAGGCAAAATAATTCCCCTGACTGTAGAGCTTGCATAGTCTCTGGCTTGATCACTAGAAGGGATGTCAGGAATTCCCTCAGAGTCCAGTGTTTCCAAAATAGAAACAACTTGGGGTGTTGGTGATCTCTTTATTTGGAACTGGTGAATCCTCCAAGCACCTGGGGAAGCTATCAGTCTTTTACAGACCTGTCCTTGGCAGGGATAAGATGTCATAAATCAGCAATGCTAGGGAAATCTACAGAGTTGTAACAGAAGCCTCCTTGGGGCACCGGCTGGCACTATGTTCATTGAAGCTCAAGTTCTGGAGGACTTAGTCACATTTAAAGATTTGCCTGTGGAAAAGGCTGTCTGGGAATCTTGATGCTTCCAGGTTGTTCCATAGCCTGGGAGAAGGCTCAAGTTGGGCCTATGATTCTTCCCTTCCTCAGAAACTGAGTTTCTGGGACTTGGAACAGACTGAAGTCGGGGATGAAGTAATGTGTTTTGAGTAGTAGGCAAAATTACAGACTTTGGAGTCAAAAGGAGATGCCCTGTAGAAACATTCACTCTATTACATGGTGACTATAAGTAAGTTTCAAAGCAGTATGTGCATAATCTTATTTTTAGTGAAGAGCTGGATCATAAAAAATTAATAGACTCTGGGATGTGAAATTACAATGATGTTTATTTTCTTTATTTTTTGGTTGCATTTCCTATTTTTTCTATAGTTGATAGGTATTTCTTATGCAAAGAAAAACAACAAAAACTGCTAGGTGTGGTGGTGCACACCTGTAATCCCCGCTACTCAGGAGGCTGAGGCAGGACGATGTCAAGTTCAAGGACAGCCTGGGCAACTTAGCAAGACCCTGTCTCAAAACACAATTTTTTTAAAAAGGGCTAGGGAGGTAGTTCAGTGATAGAGCACTTGCCTGCATGCACGAGGCCCTGGGTTTATTACTCATTACTACAACAACAACAACAACAAATGGACAAAAATAACAAAAATTATTCTAGAAAAGAAGGGAAATTCTAGAAACAAAACAAGTAGGAAGCTGGGCATGACGACACATGCCTATAATCCCAGCGGCTTGGGAGGCTAAAGCAGGAGGATTGCAAGTTCAAAGTCAGCCTCAGCAACTTATCGAGGCACTAAGCAACTCGGCAAGACCCTGTCTTTAAATAAAATATTAAAAAGGGCTGGAGATATGGCTCAGTGGCTAAGTGCCCCTGGGTTCACTCCTGGTACCAAAAAAAAAAAAAAAAAAAAAAAAAAACAACAACAAAACAAACAAGTAGTAGGATGAGAAAAATATTTGTGACAAATGATCAAGCTAATTTGAAAAATGTCATATAAATCAATAAGCAAATGAGCAACCCAACTGAAAATCAGCTAAAGGATCAGAACACACAGGCCCTAGGAAAGGAGGCACTGTTATTACCACTTTTCCTATTACAGATGCTCCATTAGTGGCAGCTGAGATTTCTGAAGACTTACCATATGCCAGGGCCTTACTGTTTCTCATGTGTTTTCATTTGATCCTCAGAACAGCCCTGTGAAATAGATGCTTTTGACATTCCCATTTTGCAGATGTGAAAACAAAGTACATGAGGTTAAGTTACTTGCTTAAAATAACCTGACTGCCACCTACAACGGTTCATAGGTGGTTGTGTGATTCCACACTAATTGGCTTCAGAACCCTGCTTGCAACACTGAAGATGGCCATTAATTCAACCAAAAGTTGTTCAGCTCATTTACAGTTAAAGAAATGCAAATCAGAGCCATGGGATACTATTACTTTATTATCATATTGGCAGAGATTTAAAAATTTGATGACCTATGTTGGGGAGAGTGTGGGGAGATAGGCATGTTTGTGCTGTTGAGTGGGGATGTAAATAATTGCATCAATTTTTGGAGGGTGGTTTGGAGATACTTGTTTAAATTACAAGGGCATTTATCCCTTTGATCCCAGCAAGTGGTCTGTCATGAATTCACCTGCAGAGGTATTAGCAAGGATATATATTGAAGTGGAGTTTTGCTAGCAAATCTGAAATGCCCATAAAAAGATTAACAGTTATGATTGCTCCAAATAGCAGCTGCATACAGTGGTCCATACATTGGGCTGAGGTTGAAAGCTCAGCAAGGTACAACATAAAATATAAAGAACAGGGCTGGGGTTGTGGCTCAGTGGCAGAGCGCTCACCTCGCACGTGCGCAGCCCGGGTTTGATCCTCAGCACCATGTAAACATAAATGCATTGCATTGTGTACAACTAAAGTAAATAAATAAATATTTTTTTAAAAAAGTATAAAGAACATGGCTAGTGCATCCTCAGCTCTTCCTGGGAACATGCACAAAACTCTAACAATGGGGGTAGATTACTTAGTAAATTCTGTATGCTTCTATACTATGCTTTTATAAATTTCTGCTGTTTTGTTTTTTGTTTTGCTATATGCATTGCTACTTGTATTTTTTGTGCTGGTGATCAAACTTAGTGTGTATGCACGCTTTCACTGAGCTACAACCCGAGCCACAAATACTTTTTTTTTTCTTTTCTTTTTAGGCAGTGCTGTGGATTGATCCCAGGGCCTTGCATAGCATGCATGAAACTAGGCAATCCCCAGTACTGCAAAAACAAAACAAAACAAAACAACAAAAAAAAAAAAACTAGCTATGAAGCTATGATTATATTGCTACCTAAAAAGAAAAAGGCTTAACACAGTTGTAGCACACAAGTCTAGACCATTCCCTAACTCAGAAAATGACCATCAATGTCCCACACTGATCATTTCTTTCCACCTGTCAAAGACAATATTTGAGAAGAATTATAGCTTTAAAATATCCAGTGATGACTAATGCAGAGCTATTTTTGTGGAACAGTAAGAAAGCAGCAGCCTGCAAGCTTCTACTGGATTGATGGTTGATAACTTGGTATGTTCCTTGGGGCGTACCCTAGGATGTTTCTTGGCCACCTGTGAAATTGAGCTACACGTGGTTGCACCTGTCAGTTTTGATTTGGAAAGACTCAATTTCTTAGATAAAAGGAAACTGAAATGCAAAATGACATTATAATGGGAATCTATAATTTAAGGATGAGGTATAAAGGATGTAAAAAGCTGATGCCATGCAGAGTTATCACCTTATAATCATTATCTCCCTTCTTCTTGCCACAATTATATGAGATTCTGTATCTCTGGAAGCTCCTTGTAGAGCTATGAACTTTAAGTTTTTAAACTTCAATAATGTAGGAAATAACTGAGACACAAATAATAAACATAGCATTTTCTTTTTAGATTCCAATTTTAGCCATAAATTATCACTTACCTTATAATAATTGTCTTTAATTTGTTGCAGGGTATGAAATAAGGATATATTTTATACAGAATGTTTAATGAAATTAGTATAACATTGAAATAAATATGCTTTTTAAAAAAATTTTTATGTTTAGTTCAGTGAACCTTTATTTATATGCAGTGCTGAGAATTGAACCTAGTACCTCACACATGCTAGGCAAGCACTCTACCACTGAGCCACAACCCCAGCCCCCAAATATGCTTTTTAAAGTAAAGTTTTGCAGGTGCCGTGGTGCATGCCTGTAATCCCGTTGGCTTGGGAGGCTGAGGCAGGAGGATTGCGAGTTCAAAGCCAGCCTTAGCAATTTAGCAAGGCCCTAAGCAACTCAGTAAGACCCTGTTTCTAAATAAAATACAAAATAGGGCTGGGGATGTGGCTCATTGGTTGAGTGCCTCTGAGTTCAATCCCCAATACCCACCCCCTGCAAAAAGTAACAATTTTACGGAGATAATTCACATCCCATGTGGTTTACCCATTGACAGGTTATAATTCAGTGGTTATTAATATGTTTGTAGAATCATGCATCCATCATCACAGTTTTAGAACACTTTCCACACACCCACAACCCATACCCATTAAATTTGCTTTTTTTTTTTTTTTTATTTATTTGCTTTAGTTGTGCACAATGTGTTTTATTTTTACATGGTGCTGAGGATCGAACCCGGGTTGCACGTGTGCTAGGCGAGCGCTTAACCGCTGAGCCACAACCCCAGCCCTAAATTTGCTTCTTTATAGAAGAAATCACAAAGAAAACAATAACAGTATAACAGTGCAATGTGTGTGTGTTAAACTCACATAACCAAAACAAAAGAGCAATTAGGGAGAAAGAGGTACAGCATGTGTTACAGACAAAGAGTAAGTATGATAAAAAGCTAGATTAATAAAATCGAGTATTGGATCTTAGAGGACAAAGGACAAATAGATCCTCTCAAAAGGAAATGAAACTAGTAAAGTTATGGAAAAATCACACCCTGATTAGTAATCAAAGGCATGCTAATCAAAATAAATGATCAGATACTATTTCTTTTTACCATTTTAATTGCTGAGAACTTTTTAAAAAGTGAGCAGTGCTGGAGGTAGTACAGTAAAACTTAAAATTTTTCTGGCAGCTATATAAGTTCTTAAAGCAGTTTATCAGGATTTAGTAAGAGCTTTAAAAATGTTCATTCCCTTTAATAGTTCTGCTCTGGGCAATGTATTTGAAGGAAATAATCCTACACATTGAGAGTATTCACAGAGATATGTAGTGTGGCATTTCTCATAATTGCAAAGAACTGGGGAGCAACCTTGGAAGTAAGTAAAGGAAGACAGGGAAGTCCTGCCGTATGTGGATGGTGAGGACTCAGCTGTGCTCACGACTGGAGAAGAAGAGGAAGGGAATTGAAGCAATGAGAGCACACCAGTGGCACATGTCCCGGGTGAGCCCGCCATGGGACACCCTGTGTGCCTCTCACCATGTGAGTGTCTCATTGAGCCTAAAGCTTGTGTCAGGTGTTAAAGGTGAATAGCTTTTGTCACAACTCCAAATGTCAGGCAGCCACTGCCCCTCATCACGTGCTCAACCTGGGAAACAGCAGTTGCTCCCCAGGCCTTTCCCATCTCTTTCTGTCTGCCTTTTTTTTTAAGAGATTGGATCTGGTTATATTTCCCTAAGCTGGCCCTGAACTCCTGGGATTAAGCAATCCTCCTGCCTCAGCCTTCTGAGTAGCTGAGAATATAAATATCTCTCTCTCTCTCTCTCTCTCTCTCTCTCTTTCTCTTTAAGCATATGAAGCAGGGTTTACTTAAAAAGGGGTAACATAGACTTCTCCAGGGAGGGAGAAGGGGGCCATTGCATATGGTATCCTGGTATCCCCAAATATGTGTCTCTTTTAAGAAAACAAAAAATTGGGCTAGGGGTGTAGCTCACTGGTAATGCTTGCTTGGCATGTGCAAGGCCCTGGGTTTGATCCCGTATAACACACACACACGAAGAAAACAAAAATTGAATTGTTATTTTCTGTTTGAATTATTTTGTGATTAAATATTTTGCTTACACATGCACTATATACCATATTTACTGTGAACTTTATAAATAGAACTTTATATGCCCATATCCATGAGATTTTTTTGCTCTCTTCCTTTTATGACTCGTTTACCTTATATATCCACTTAATGAGATACTGCATGGCTATTCATAATGATGGTTATGAAGACTACATAGCAGAATATAAATTTATGTCTTCAGTGTGAAGTGAAAAACATAAGATACAAAGTTACAATAATCATAACTCTATAGAAGATTACATAGAAACAAGAAGACTTGAAGAAAGGAAGATTAATTTTCAGTTGCATTTACAGATTATTGATATCTTTGTAGCCCAGGTATTGAAGCATAAAACCCACCAAAAGCCGGGCGCGGTGGCGCACGCCTGTAATGCCAGCACTTGGGAGGCTGAGGCAGGAGGATCGTGAGTTCAAAGCCAGCCTCAGCAATGGCGAGGCACTTAGCAACTCAGTGAGACCCTGTCTCTAATAAAATACAAAAGAGGGCTGGGGATGTGGCCCAGTGTTTGAGTGTCCCTGAGTTCAATCCCCAGTACCAAAAACAAAACAAAACAAAACACCAAAGACACTGTAAGGGAAGGAGGTAGGGGGAGACATTGGGGAGTGATAGTGACCAAATTATATTGTTATATTATGTGCGTGTACCAATTTGTAACAGCAATCCCCTCAGGTGTACAACTATGATGTACCAATAAAATGTGGAAAGAAAACAAAACAAAAAGACTTACTGTACATCTTATATCTGTATTTTTAAAAAATCAGTCTCTGCACACATCTGTGCAATGGCAAGTCATCCCTCCTCCCCACTTGATAACTACCTGGCCCACAGAATTCTCTGACTTACTGGCTGAACTTGAGTGAAGAAGCCGAATTGCTTAGTTACTAGTATTCCCAGAATGGCCAGTTTGCCCTTGGGGTGTCCTCTGAGGCATGAGGGCAATTATTACTAATGCTTCTTAGGAAAAGTTTTTGAGCCAAGAGCGGAGTTAGTGCGGTGTCATGCACCTGTGGTCCCAGCTATACTGAGGAGGGAGGATCACTTGAACCCAGGAATTCCAGGCCAGCCGGCAATATAGCAAGATCCTGTCTCAGAAAAGGAAAGAAAAGTTGGAGGATTCCCCCTTGACATAGATTAAGGTCAGGCTTAGAAAAGTAGAAGGAACAGAATTTGTTGCCCCTGCTAAGAGTTTCCCTTAGCTACTCAGAGTCTGGTTAACAAGTTTCAGAGATATGCTAGAGCCGATGTCTTTAGGAGCCCAGAGTAACTATGATGGACAGTTTGGGAGCAGTAATAGGTCAGCCTGGAAAGGTAAGCTGAGCAGCTGGTGCACTGCCTGCCAGAGATGTGGCTTAGGATCCTCATCCGAGTTAACAGCAAATACTTAAAGGCAAGCGAAATGCCCTTCAAACAGCTGCTCTTTGATGCATGTTATGAAGATAGCCTGCGTACTTAGAATGGGTGGAAGAAGAGGGAAGCCCTGACTGTTCCCACTGGGTAAAAAAATTACAATAATCATTGATATGTGGCTAACCCGGCCAGGCCCTTACTGACACTTTGCCCTTCCACAGGGGATCCTGCCCTCAGCATGAGCCACTGGATGTTCCATCAGCAGGCCCTGCAGGAGTACATCCTCATGTGCTGCCAGTGTCCTGCTGGGGGGCTTCTGGATAAACCTGGCAAGTGAGTGCCTTCGCTCTGGGAGGCAGAGAGGGAGGACAAGGCGGGAGGGGAGTGTACACCTCAGGCCTTAGAGAGCCAGGGTGTCCCTCTCCATTTGGCTGCTTAGTGCTAGCATTGCGTGGTAAAAGCACCCCAGTTGGGAGTGTCAAGTGCTATTGACCCCATACTTCCCACTGCCCATCTTGTCCCCCTCACATGTATCTCCCTCCTCCCCCAGAGAGGTCAATGCTGGATGGGTAGCTTTCCTTTCCCTTTTTTTTTTTTTTTTTTTTTTGGTTGAACCAAATTGGCTTTTATAGAAAGGATATGGGTGGGGGTAGGGCATAGCTTAGTGGCAGAGCGCTTGCCTAGTAAGTAGAAAGCCCTGTGTTCTATCCCAGCACGGGGGTCAGGCAGGGTGGGGGGGCACCCAGAATTTTAAAACCCCTGAGTGTTATGAAAAGCCTAATCACGACGACTCTTACAGAGTAGATTAAATGACTAAACTCAAATCTAAGATGTTGTTCCATTATATTCTAGCTAAATGTGGGTACACATGCATGTGTGCGCGCGCGCACACACACACACACACACACACACACACACAAACACACACACCCTGCTATTGGCATCCCAGAAAAATCTGGACCCAGCAATTTATCTGGAAGAATGTAGCTCATTTCTAGACATTTTTTCTAGAGAAATATATTAACTTAGCTTTAGCACTACTCCTGGAGAACCCTTTCTAGAGGCAGTTAGGCCAACCCTAAAGTTACAGCCCCCTTGGCTTGGGGTATAGCTCAGTGATTGAACACTTGCCTCGCCTGCCTGAGGCCCTACGTTCAATCCCTAGCATCACAAAAATAATAATAATAATATAAAATTGTAGCCTTGTGGTTTGGTAGAGCTGGAGGATGGGGCTTTTAAATTCACTGCCAAGGAAAAGCCACACTTCCTCAGCCACGTGGAGGACAGGGTGGGATGTGTGATGGAGTCCTGGGCCTCTGGGCTCACGTGGTTACCTTCCGCAGAGGAGTGCCCACTCAGTGCTGCCTGTCCTTGCAGGTCCCGCGACTTCTACCACACCTGCTACTGCTTGAGTGGCTTATCCATTGCCCAGCACTTTGGTAGTGGAGCCATGCTGCACGATGTGGTCCTGGGTGTGCCTGAAAATGCTCTGGTAAGTTGGGATGGAATGCGTAACACCCTTCTCCACAGGGTCCCCAGGACAGGGGACTTCAGAGCAGCTCCTCCTGTCCTACACACACCCTGTGTGGACAGGGTGGGGAGCTTGCAGTCCCCACCCTCCTTACATTTTGTAGCCCACCAGTGAGGTTGTGACCTTGGAGGAATTGCACCTTTAGGCAAACCAGAGTTCCAGTGATCTGTGACAGAGTTTTTGTGCCTTTATTCCAGGATCCAGATCACCACCTACCATGAGTGCCTACTCTGGGAAGGGCACAGTTACTTGTTATTCAGATGCAGCCTGTGAATCTAAGCTGACCTATAGTATCTGTAGGGCATGGCCTACAGTGTGTGGCTGTCTCTCCAAGGGTCTCAGCTTAGACACCACCTCTGATTCAAAGAATGACATTGCCCAAATGTGCTGCTGTAGCACCTCCTGCGTTCCCTCATGGCACTCACCACAGTTTGTCATGTATTTGTTCAATGCCACTTTGTCTGCTTCCCTCAAAACAAATCAGTCCTGCTGGTTGCAGTGGCACACACCTGTAATCCCAGCAACTCAGGAGGCTGAGGCAGGAGGATTGTAAGTTCAACACCAGCCTCAGCAATTTAGTGAGGCCCTAAGCAATTCAGCGAGACCTTGTCTCTAAGTAAAATGCAAAAAAAAGGGCTGGGGATGTGGCTCAACGGTTAAGCACCCCTGAGTTCAATTCCTGGAACAAAAAAAAAAAAAATTCAGTCCCAGTCTGGGACATAATGCAATGGTACAGTGCTTGCCTAGCATGTGCAAGCAAAGCCTTGGGTTCTACCCCCAGCAATGAAAAAAAAAAATTTTTTTTTAATTAACTTTCTTTTGTTGTGGTGGCACATGCCTGTAATCCTAGCCTCTTGGGAAGCTGAGGCAGGAGGATCATGAGTTTGAGGTCAACTTGGTCAACTCAGTGAGACCCTGTCTTCAAAAAAATTATTCAGCTGGGTACAATGGTGCACACCTATAATCCCAGCAGAGTGGGAGACCCAGACAGGAGGATCACAAATCCAAAGACAGCCTTTGCAATTTAGCAAGGCCCTAGGCAATTTAGTGAGACCCTGTTTAAAATAAAAAACAGGGTGCTGGGGTTGTAGCTCAGTGGTAGAGCACTTGCCTTGTATGTGTGATGCCCTGGGTTCAATCCTCAGCACCACATAAAAATAAATAAAATAAAAAACAAAAAGAGGTGGAGATGTGGCTCAGTGGTAAAATGCCCTTGGGTTAAATCTCTAGTATCAAAAAAAAAAATTTTTTTTTTTTTTTTTTTTTTTTTGGTACTGGGGATTGAACTCAGGGGCACTCGACCACTGGGCCACATTCCAGCCCTTTTTTTGTATTTTATTTAGAGAGAGGGTCTCACTGAGTTGCTAAGTGCCTCACCATTGCTGAGGCTGGCTTTGAACTCGTGATCCTCCTGCCTCAGCCTCCCAAGTGCTGGGATTACAGGCATGCACCATCACGTCCGGCTCTAGTATCAAAATTTAAAAAAAATTGTTCAGTGTATCTGAACTTTTATGTTTTGGTATTAAATTGCTCATAGCATTATATTCAAAAGTTTTAGGGCTGGGGTTGTAGCTCGGTAGTAGGGTACTTGCCTAACATGTGTGAGGTACAGGTTCGATCCTCAGCACAACATAAAAATAAATAAATAAAGGTATTGTGTCCATCTACAACTTAAAAAGTTTTAAATCTTTGCTGCCCTTATGTCCCTTTCTTCATTCTCCCAGTGTGGGACATTCCTGAATATTGGCCCAGAATTCTGTTTCAAAATTGAAGTTCCTTTTGGAATTCTGTTGATAAAGTGGAACAATATAAATTAATTTAAATATGATCTGACACCTCACTACATACTACATTTGTGATCCTTTTCCTTGATTATAAATGTAAATACATGTTCATTAATAATTGGAATATATATAAAAGTATAAATAAAACAATTAAAACCAATCAGCTAGTGGTGGCACATGCCTATAATCCCAGCAACTCAGGCAGCTGAAGTAGGAAGACTGCAAGTTTAGGCCAGCCTGGGCAGTTTAGACCCTGTCTCAAAATAAAAAGGGCTGGGGATATACCTTCGATTCAGTCCCTAGTACTGCAAAAACCATTTTTATGTATTTTCAATTTTTGCCTATTCATATAACATCTGTAAACAAATTTTAGTAAGTGAAGTTTTAGATAGTGTGTACCTACTCTTTTTCTCACTTAACATGTTAAAGATTAAGCATCCCTAATCTGAACATTCAAAATGCAAAATGCCCCCAAATCTGAAACTCTTTGAGTGTCATGTCAGCATGAGTCTGAGGATATAGCTCAGTGGTAGATCCTGTGCTTAGCACGTGCCAAGCCCTGGGTTCCATCTCCAGCACTCCAACCCTCACAAAAAAAACTTGTATTTTGGGTTCTTGGATTAGGTATACTGAACTGCTAAAGTCTATGTGATTATTCCAAAATCCCCAAACTCCAAAATATGAAACACTGTGGTGCCATACATTCATATAAGGGATGTTAAACCTGTGTAAGCATTTGTGCATATCATTAAATATCTGAGAGGATGTATTTCAATGGCTGTATATGCTGGGCACGGTGGCACACACCTATAACCCCAGCTACTCAGGAGGCTGAGGCAGGAGGATCATAAGTTTGAGATCAGCCTCAGCAACCTAGTTAGACTCTGTCCCCCAAAATTAAAAGGCCTGGGAATGTAGCTCAGTGGTAGAGTGCTCACTTAGCATGAAGGCCCTGGTTCAATCCCCAGTGCAGCAAAAAAGGAAAAGAAAACTGACTGCTTAACATTTTCCCGTGTCTTCATGTTCTATAAAATGTTTTCAGTAAATAACCTGTTTTTGAACCTTTGGGTCTAGAGATCTATCTTTGTGTGGTCTCTGATGATTCCTTAAATTCTCAGTAGTCCATTTCAGGGGGCAAAGGACATGCCTGTTTCCAAGGACCACCAGGGTGACGAGTTGGCTTCTGTTCTCTCCGCAGCAGCCCACACACCCTGTCTACAACATTGGACCAGACAAGGTGATCCAGGCCACCACACATTTTCTGCAGAAGCCAGTTCCAGGCTTTGAGGAGCCTGAGGGTGAGGCGACAGCAGAGCCTGCAACTGATTAGAGGACCTGGGTCCTGGCTGCTCTGTGCTCACCCACCTCCCCGTCAGACAAGGTTGATTCCGTGCTACACGAGCAGTAAGCACCTGGAGCTGTGGTTCTCTTTGTCTTCTCTTGTCAAAACAAAACCAATTGCTCCTGGTTTGAAGTACACAGTGGCTAGGTTTGGAGGTACCCAGTGGCGTGGTTTTTAAAATTCTCTTCACACCTGTCAAACCAAAAATTTGTCGGCCGTTGCAGTGAGGTTGGGGAACAGTGTGTGCCGGGAGGAAGCAGCCCCTCCCTGCCAGCCCTCCAGCCTGGATGGCCACGTCGACAAGAATGGTGTCTATGGGTGTCACAACATCCACAGCCACTGCTGCACCTCCCATCTGCACTCCACCATCAAATCACCAGATGGGGCACCTTCCATGATGGAAATCAGTCTGCTCCATACCCAGGTGAGGCTTTGGGTCCCACCAAAATGAGTTCATTGGAAAAGACTATGGCGGGGCTGCACTAGGAGGTGCTTTTGCCTCTCATCTCCTACCCTGGCTATTTGCAAGGGACAGGAGCCAGGAGTAGGGGGAGAAGGGTCTCCTTGAATTGAGAGTCCATCCCCCTCAACCCTGGCCAGCTGAGCTGCCACACATCTCTCCAAGGCTACACTTGGTGCACAGGTGAGACTCGCTTCAGCTCCAGATGTGGTGACTTAGACCGGGAAACCAATTATGAGTAGAAAATGAACCTCTAGTTCAGCTCTGCCTCAGAGGAAGCAGGCCCCAGTACCCAGCGCGCTGCCCCTTCCCCATCATGTATGGTGAAAAGTCCCTAAGGTCCCCAGGGCAGTGCCCACAGCTCGGGGCCCCTCTGTATGTTTTCATCTTTCTCCCACCAGATTCCCAGCCTACCCTCTTCCAAGACAGTGTTGTCTTTTCTCACTCAGAGTATTAACACTACTAGTCTTTCACCTTAATTTATGACTCAGGATTCATTCCCGTCCTGCCCACTAGAGGCTCACAGAAATAAAACCAAGTGCTAGACAGCTGGCTGCTGTGACTGGCGAGTGGCAGGGTGAGGGCTGCCTGGGTGTTGGCCCACAGTGCCTCTGCTGCCTCTTGCGTCAAGCCCTTTGCAGTCAGTGGGGCGCTAAGTCTGGTCATCCGTCCACTGCTGTGGTCACAGGAAGCTCCACACCACTGTCCCAGCCTTCATGTGGGCGCTGTGGGCGGCAGGCAGACAGGAGCATGGAGATGTAACATGAGGCTCTTCTCAGAAACCGGCCATGCTGCCTCTAATCCCCTATTGCTTTGGTGTATCGGGCTACGTATTATCCTCTTAAAATAATAAAAATAACATTTTCTATGATGTCTCTTACTTGTGATCTGTGCCAAGGAAACTTCTTCAGAATGTCCATTCGGAAGTAATGAAGGTTGCTCGTGAGAGTGCCACTTTCTTCCTGAGCAAGATCCCAGACCATTCGTGTTGGCAGTTACAAATGAGTAGGACTCGAGTTCTGCCCTCACACGCCACCTCCTCCGGTGGAGGAAGCAGGGGCTCCAACAAGGAGTCAGAAGACTTCTTTATAAGCTCTCTGGGCTGCTCGGTTGACTTTGGTCTCAGCATTCCACCCATTTTGACATGTGCCTGTCTGTCCTAATCTGACTGAACAGGGACTGTGCTCCAGAGCCCCAGAGGGGACATTCTGCATTGGCAGGTGGGTGAATGCCCTGGCCAGAGAACGGGGTTGCACAAGGACAGGCTGGAATCCTGTGATCACCTGCCTTTCCCTCATCTGAAGAAAATTGTCTCCCAAGGAAGGCTAAAAAGGCAGATACTCTGTGGTCTGCCCCTTGCACAACCCAGGTTCACATTCTGGGATGTAATTTCTGCTCCCTGTGCTATTCTATCGCTGCTAACAAAGGTTTGGGCTCCGAAACAACATATTGAAATGCCTCCTTTGCCATCACCATGGGGCATGACACTGTACCTCAGAAGCCTCAGGGTATTGTGAGATTAACTGTAGTAATGATTGGTTTTGTTAAGAAACAGAAGGGGCTGCTTCAGTCTGAGCAGGCTTTATACTTAGGAGCTGGGCCAGAGGGTAGGTAAAGTCGGGCCAGGGAGAGAAGAGAGGGCCAAGTACTGGTGGTGGTATCTTGGAGTCTGCACTGACATTTCCATGAGTTCCTTTTCTGAAGGGCTTCTTGACTCAGCCTTCAAGGCAGGTCCTAGAGAGAAATCCTCAGGAGTGTCATGTGGATCCCTGAATAGAGGACACTAATGTAGCATTCAAGGTGGGTGACCCCTCATGCATATTTTCTCCATCAATAAATACAAAAATACCACAGGTCGCTGTATCCAAAGGGTCCCCCTCATTCCCACCTAGAGTGCCCTAGGAGCTGGGAATCCTGCCACACCCTTTTGGGAACAGGAAGCCAGGGAAAGCCAGCATGAACTCCCCTGCAATAACAGTGCAGCAACTTTCCTGAACTGTCCTTTCTTCATGACATTTCTGAGTTGCAAGCCACCAGTTAGATTCTAGCCAAGAGCACCGTGAAGGGGGACAACACAAAATCAACCTGAAGGACGAATTAGAGCCCTCCCTTGTTCTGTCCTCCACTCCCTGCTGTTCTTGTCATGAGGAGACTTACCTGACCTGCCTTCTCCCATGGGATCTCAGGGTTAGGCCAGGGCCTCCCCACCTTCCCCCATCACCAGGGTGAGTCTGCTCTACTAAAAGCTGGATTTTTTTTTAACCTCATGACTTTTCTAGTTCATTCCAGATCCCAGGAATCCCAGGAAAACTGCACAGATTTAGGCCCAGTTTCAAGTCACTGGGCAGGGGGCTGGGTCTCCATTCTTTCTTTTTAGTATCTATGGGCTAATGCAAGTTCCAGCACCAACCTGGTGGCTATGCAAGGCTCCCAAAGCTGCTTTCAGAAAGGACTACACATGCCTCGAGCCAGAAAAGTGCCAACCCCAATCATGGAACTAACCAGAAGCAGGTATCTTTAGGGGTGGCCTTTACTTCAAAATCCCCCCTTCCTTCCTAGCAGTCCTCAGTCGGCTGCTCTTAGGTTTCTTAAGATGGAGCCCATGTCTTTGAGTCCTTAGGAGCACCACTACCAGAGGTGCCATAAAGCCCGTGGCAGTTACCAAATCGCCATGCCATGAGGGAGTTAGTGACCACACTATAGGAGAAGGTGCCACACTGTTCCAGGAACCCAGAGGGGTAGGGATAAGGTGACTCTTGGAACTGAGCTTTATTTAACCAGAGCTCCTTGGGGTCAAGGCAAACAAGACTGGAGTAGGTCACTAGAGTTGCCATTAACCAAAGCAAACACACCAGCTGCTGGGGGAGACCGTCTTTTTCCCAGTGATAAATCTTGTGAGGGTGTTGTGGTTTGGATGTGAGGTGTCTCCCAAAAGCTCATGTATGAGACAGTGCAGAAAGTTTAGAGGAGAAATGATCAGGTTATGAGGGCCTTAATCCAATCAGCAAATTAATCCTCTGATGGAATTAACTGGGTGCTAACTGAAGGTGGGCAGGGTGTGGCTGGAGGAGGTGGGGCATTGGCAGCGTGCCTTTGGGGTATATATTTTGTATCTAGCAAGTGGAGTCTCTGTTTCCTGATCATTACCTGAGCTGCTTCCCTCCACACACTCTTCTTCAAGCCCAGCTGTCTGTGGACTGAGACCTCTGAAATAGTGAGCCCTCACATGAACTTTCCTCCTCTATGATTGTTCTGGTCTTCTAGTCACAGCAGCGAAAAAGCGGACTAAAACAGAAATATTTATCATGTAAACTATTAATTAGGACACACTGAGAACCCAAGGATCATCCTTTCCAAAGCAGTTTTGTGGGCAATGCAGTAATCCTATGAAGCCCCTTCTCAGGAAGACACACAAAAGCCGAGGCCATAATACATAGTTAACTCACAGAGCCACAACAGGCCTTCCAGGAAGGGCTAGCCTCAGATCTTGTTGGGCTGTTCCCTGGTGATTTAACTTAGCAAAACCATGAAGTTTTGAAAATCTTCAGAGGGCGATTATACACCTCTTAGGCGATTTCACTGATATTAACCATATATACCATACTTACGGCATGAGCTTGATAGCCAGGAATTAATGGAGGTGGGGGCTGGGATTGTGGCTCAGCGGTAGAGCGCTTGCCTAGCACGTGCGCGGCCCGGGTTCGATCCTCAGCACCACGTAAAGAATAAAGGCATTGTGTACAACCAAAACAAATAAATAAATATTTAAAAAAAATAATGGAGGTGGCCGGGCGTGGTGGCGCACGCCTATAATCCCAGCACTTTGGGAGGCTGAGGCAGGAGGATCACGAGTTCAAAGCCAGCCTCACCATTGCTGAGGCACTTAGCAACTTAGTGAGACCCTGTCTCTAAATAAAATACAAAAAAGGGCTGGGGATGTGACCCAGTGGTCAAGTGCCCCTGAGTTCAATCCCCAGTACCAAAAAAAAAAAATGGAGGTGGCTGGGGTGAAACTCAGTGATAGAGCGCTTGCCTAGTGTACCTGAGGTCCTGGGTTCAATCCACAGCACTGAAATGAACAAGTGAGGGCCTGGCTAGAGGTGGAATCCATTGGCTTTGGATGTCAGAGGTAGATAATGATGTTATAGTCCATTATGAGAACTGAAGGACTTGTCTTTCACGCCCACAATGTTTATGTTGGCTCCACCTCCTTAGGCTGCAGGATAGGTAGCAGGAGCTCACTAGTAACTTCAGCATCCAGTAAAGGGTAAAGGCTCCAGGTGGGAAATGGATGTGCTGATGTCTGCAGGCCCAGGAAAAACCAGGTGCCATGTACACCACATTCCACCAACAGGCCATCCATCTCTCATGCAGCCTGTTCTGGGGTAGGTTTGGTCGTGTGAATATTCATTTCCACAAAGCTGACAGCAAGGCCTACTGTTAGTGGGACACACAGGCCTTGATGGAGGCCGTCCACCTGTGCAGCTCCAGGTGGGGACCCACTGATTTCTATTGGGGCTGGGGGAGTACTTTGCCAATAACTTATTCTTCCACCATCTCCCCGTGGGGTGACAGATTTTTTTTGGTAAAGGGCCAGGTGATACTGCAGTTTTAGGCTTTGTGGGTCACGTGGTCTTTTTTTTTTTTTTTTTTTAAATATTTATTTATTTACTTTAGTTGTACACAATGCAAGTGCATTTATGTTTACGTGGTGCTGAGGATCGAACCCGGGCCGCGCACGTGCGAGGCGAGCGCTCTGCCGCTGAGCCACAACCCCAGCCCCGGTCACGTGGTCTTGAGATGGAAACAAAACAAGTAGAATGAGGAAAGGGAGACGGTAATTTGAGTCTGAAAGCCTTGTGCTGAAGTTTCTCATACCTTTTCTTCTTTTATATATATTTTTTAGTTGTAGACGGACACAATACCTTTATTTTATTTTATTTTTGTGGTGCTGAGGATCAAACCCAGGGCCTCATACATGGGAGGCAAGTGCTCTGCCACTGAGCCACAATTGCCACCTATACCTTTTCTTCTTCTTCTTCTTTTTTTTTTTTTTTGGTACCGGGGATTCAACTCAGGGGCACTCAACCACTGGGCCACATCCCCAGACCTTTTTTGTATTTTATTTAGAGATAGGGTCTCACTGAGTTGCTAAGTGCCTCTCCACTGCTGAGGCTGGCTTTGAACTCGCAATCCTCCTGCCTCAGCCTCCTAAGTGCTGGGATTACAGGCGTGCACCACTGAGCCCAACAATACCTTTTCTTCTTAAACCACATTTTTTTTTTCTTTTATTGTGGTACTGGGGGTCAAACCCAGGGGTGCTCTACCACTGAGCTACATCTCCAGCCCTTTCTAATTTTATTTTGAGACAGGGTCTTGCTAAGTTGCTCAGGCTGTTCTTGAACTTGAGAATCTTTTGCCTCAGCCTCCTGAGTTGCTGGGTTATGGGTGTGCACCAAGCTTCCTTTAAAAGAAGAAACTGAGACCCCCAAAATGCACTTCAGTCTTGAGGTAGTCCTCACTCTCTCCCTTTGTGTCCATGCTCCTTGCTTCCCTGGATAAATTTTTACTTGTTCTTCTGACAGGTCCTAAGTGTCTTTTTTTTTTTTTGTGGTACTGGGGTTTGAACTCAGGGGCACTCAGCCACTGGGCCCCATCCCCAGCCCTTTTTTTGTATTTTATTAGAGACAGGGTCTCACTGAGTTGCTAAGTGCCTCGCCATTGCTGAGGCTGGCTTTGAACTTGCGATCCTCCTGCCTCAGCCTCCCAAAGTGCTGAGATTACAGGCGTGCGCCACCGCGCCCGGCTGCTAAGAGTCTTTTTTATGATGTTTGTCAATGACCTCATTGTCCTGAGTTGAGGTCCCCCTCTCTGTGATCACCTCAGACCCCCTCTGGTGATAGTCTATTAGATCCACTCACCTCTGCTCTGCCATTGTGCCACTGAACAAAGCCACACAAGTGTGGCTATGTTCCAGTCAAATTACATTTATGAAAACAGGTGGCAGCTAGGTTGAGCCCACTGGCTGTAAGACTAAATCTCAGCCACAGGCACTCAGCCTGGCTGGGATTCTTTCTGTGTAAAATCAGAGTCAAATGACAAATGTACTTGGTAGGTAAATCTTGGGCCAAACATTCTGGTCACCCATATGCACTGCTCAGTGGCATTTCTTGCCTTGGACAAAGAAAGAGAATAATGTGATTTAAGATTGTTGGAACTGACAGAAAACCAGACCCAACTGGTTTACAGCAGAAGAAGTGTGTTGACTCCAAAACTGAAAGGTCCTTGGGTGAGGCTGGCTGTAGGGGAGGTTTCCTCCCTTCCCTGGAGGTCTCTACATAAGCTCCAGCCCTGGGCTTTCTCCTTGTGGTGTTTGAGAGCTGCAGCAATGGCTCTAGACCTTACACCCTCCTGGCATCCAGTTCTGGCAGACCATCCCCAGCCTTGCTTCCCAGTGGGGACAACTGTGTTTCCCTGGCTTAGAGCAAACTGAGGACCTTTCTGTGAAGCAATCCAGTGACCAGAAATATAATGCACTAATGGGCCTACATCCTGATCACATGCTTCTCCCACCAGCAGAGAACAGGGCATCATTAGAAGCACACAGTCTGAAGAAAGGGGAAGCAGTGAAGCCCCAGATGCAAAGTAGGGATGTAACTGAAGGGGAAATGGATGCTGGAGAAGCAAATTGCCATTGCTGTCTACCACAGTGGGTTATTACTGTGACAGAAACCTGACATGTTGGCATCCACCCCTAAGCCAATCATTTTCATCTGTTCCTTTGCTTCAGTAATTTGTTCAGGTTTGGTAGTAACTCAGGGGTAAGCCAGCCAGCACAGTTTTTCCTAGCCTCAGTGACTGGTTCAGAGCCAAGATCGTGAACTAAGAGTCTAAAGAGAGGTCCTGGACATCTGAGGACAGGGAAGCAGTCCTCTTCCAGAAGGGACATTAGAATGTGTGGCCCGAGACTCCTACAACCTTCTTTTTTTACCTAAAAGAAGTCACACAGATGTCTGTGAGACTGAGAAAGGCAGCCAGGACCCTGAACCCACAACCCTGAGGCCCACCTGCCCCTGGATGTTCAGTTCTGTGAGCCAATTCGAGTTGGATTTCCTATTATAGATGGTCCTCAACTTACAATTTTCCAACTTCACAGTATGCACAAAAGCAATATGTGAAAGTTTTTGGTAGAAACTATACTATTATGTTCGGTAGGTCAGATGTAGTAAATGTATCTTCCACTTAATATTTTCAATTTACGATGGGTTTATGGGGATGTAACCCTACTGTAAGTTGAGGCGCACCTGTACTTGCACCTGAACGCATCCTCATATATACACTCTTCACCTCACATTAGCCCCAAGGCCATGAAGGCCACTACCTGCTACCTGAAAAACGTGGAGCACCCTGAACACACCTCCCCAACAATAACCCCTAAGAGTGCCACCTGGCCTGCTGCCACTCATTTGATCCTTGACTCACGCTCAGGAGGTGGGTGAGGCAGGTGTCCGACCCACATTTTTATAGCTGGAGAAACAGGTCGGAGAACTATGTGAATCACTGGGGTCCCCATGCCATCAAGTGGAGTCTGTACCTGGGCCCAGATCTGCTTCCCCAAAGTCAAGCTCTGCACCCAGCCTCTAAAGGGGTAAAGAGGGGTGTTGGGCACAGGGCAGGGGTCAATGTGCTTGGTTCCCTCCAGGGCTGGGTAACTCAGGCTCTGAACACTGGCCTCCATCTTTCACCAGGATGTGGATGGTGATGGCGAAGAGCAGGGGTAGACTCACTTCACCCTCCTAACGGGTCCCACACTCTCTAGTCTGTGGCATACAGTGACGTTCTCAGTACCAAGTGCATAGCACCCCAGTGCAGAGTATGATGCTGTGTGACTCACAGTGAGGCTGTAGTGAGTCAGTCTCTCTGGGAGCTGACCACAGCCTTGATGACAGCCAGCCTTCTCCAACCTGGCCCCGGCATGTCAAACTGGTTCCTGGACATCCTCTTCACTTCCCTGCAATAACCAGCTTTGCTGACGCTTTTCACCAGCTGGAGCAGGAGGTTTCAAAAAAGTGGGGCCAGGTGGCCTGATGTTCCTCCCTCCTGCTTCTCTGGCACACCCAAGAACATGGCCTGGCAGGGCAGGGACAGTCAGTAGCCCAGCTTAATGGAAACTTTCCTTTGCTCTTGTCTTCCCCCTGAAGAATCACAGCTCTTACAAAATAATAAGAATAATGCATTTTTAAAAATAAGCTTTTGGAGCCAGGTAGAGTGGCACATGCCAGTAATCTCAGAGGCTCAGGAAGCTGAGGCAGGAGGACTGCAAGTTCAAGGCCAGTCTTGAACTTAGCAAAACCCGTCTCAAAATGAAAAATGAAAAAGGGCTACAGGTATAGCTCAGTGGTAGAGTGCTTGCCTGGCAAACACGAGGCCCTAGGTTCAATCCCCAGCACCACACATATAAAAAAAAGTACAATTTTTTTTTTCTTTTTGCAATGCTGGGGATCAAAGCCAGATCACATGCTAGGCAAGAGCTCTACCACTGAGCTACACCCCCAAGCCCCCAAATAAGCTGTTTAGTTTAGTTTTAGATTGACATAAAAAAATAGTATACAAAGTTCCCATATACCCATTGGCCAGTTTCCCCATGGTTAAACATCTTCATTTTACCTGGGCATTTGCACAACATATGAGCCAGTATAGATTCATTATTAACTAAAGTCCACACTTCATTTAAATCCCCCTAGTTTTTACCTAAGGTCATTTTACTGTCCCAGGATCCCATTTAGGATATGTTATCTTTAGTCATCATGTCTCCTTAAACTCCTCTTGGCTGTGACTTCCTTGTTTTTGATGGCCTTGACAGTTTTGAAGAGTATGGATCAGGTACTTTGCAGAAGTCCCTAACCTGAGATTTGTGATGTTTTCTCATGATTAGATGGGGTTTGGTGTTTTACAGGAAGATCATACGGAAGGTGCTGTTCTCACCACATCACATCAAGAATATATGTGATTAGCCGGGCGCAGTGGCGCATGCCTGTAATCCCAGCAGTTGGGAGGCTGAGGCAGGAGAATCACGAGTTCAAAGCCAGCCTCAGCAATGGTGAGGCACTTAGCAAATCAGTGAGACCCTGTCTCTAATAAAATACAAAAAAGGGCTGGGGATGGGGCCCAGTGGTCAAGTGCCCCTGAGTTCAATCCCCGGTACCAAAAAAAAAAAAAAGGTATATATATATATATATATGTGATCAACATGGCTTATCATCAATGATGCCAACCTTGAACATCTGGCTGAGTTCATGTCTGTCAGGTGTCTCCAACGTTTACTCTACTCCTTTCCATAGAGTACCTCTGGAAGGAAGTTACCATGGATAGCTCACATTTGAGGAATGGGAAGTTAGGCGCTGCATCCTGAGGGCAGAGTCAATAAATTATTTGGATTCTCTATGGGAGACTTGTTTATTCTCTTCTTCTTTATTTATTCAATTATTCAGTTGGCCCTCTGTATCTGTAGATTTTGCACCTGTGGATTCAACCAACTACAAACTGAAAATACTTGGAAAAAAACTGTGTCTGTATTAAACATATACAGATTTTCTTCCTTGTCATTATTCCCTAAACAATAGTGTAACGACCATTTACACAGCATTTATATTATAGTCAGTATTATAATCTATAGAAATGATGTAAAGCATACAGGAGGATATGTGTATGTCATGTGCAAATACCATGCCATTTTATATAAGGGACTTGGGCATCTGTGGATTCCAGTGTCCATGATGGGTTCTTGGAACCAGTCTCCCCATGCTGAGGGATGATTGTATTTATACCAGTATGGACTCATGAGTATTTTTACTTTTATCCCAATACTACATCATTAACTTTGCTCAATTGTTCCTGCTTTGGCCATTGGGAGCCCTTTCCATTTGCTCCTGTGTGCCTTTGACACACACTTTCTTAACTTTCAGTAACAATAAATGCATTTTTACCACTTTTTAAAAAAAATATTTATTTGTTTTAGTTGCACACAATGTCTTTGTTTTTACGTGGTGCTGAGGATCGAACTCTGGCCGCACACGTGCTAGACGAGCGCTCTACAGCTGAGCCACATCCCCAGCCCTACCATTCCTTTTAAAAGAAATATTGCCTTTGATAATTGACACTGAATAATAGGTATGTTTGGGTTCAATACAGTAGTCCCTCAACCTTTGATCACATTTAAAAATTCTCTCTATAATAATAAGTGCACTATATATGCTGTGTGTTGGTAATCTGGAGTGTGATTCTTTGTGGCCACCTCTGTATCTGTGATGATCTGGGCTGATGTGACAAAGGGTGTGCTGGAGACTACAACTACCAGACCCAGTGCAGAGCTCAAGGTCAGCTGTCTGGAGTGGGAAGGCTGCAGGAGCACTGCTCCCAGAACATGCTGCCTGTCACACTAGATGGAGGCGAGGGCCCTACAAGCAGTACCCCACCAAGGTGATGCCAATGGCACTGTGCTCCTTGCCAGGCAACATCCCTGGGTCGCTCCCTTCCCTCTCTAGGAAAGTGGCTGTCATATGCCTGATCCTATGGGGGCCCACGAATATGGCGGAACAGGAACTGGAGCCATCTTCCCTTCACTAACGGCTGCCAGCAAACTCTGGTGGCTGCATCATGCCCCCCACCCAAAGCTGGGCTCTCATGGGGAAGAGGAAGGGGAGCCCAAGAGCCTAAGAAGCGCTGAGCTAGCCCTTCCCTTACTTTGTCACAGTGCCCAACCTCTCTGAAGTCCCCTTCTGAACTCCTCAGTGCCCAGAATCTGGAAATGTGCATCTGAAGGCGGGGTCCACGTTTTATAAATTGCCTAAATCTCCTCAGTGGGTGGGGTCATGTCTGGGTTGAACTCAAGCAGAGACAACTGCAGAACTGACCCACCAAGGGCACAGAGATGAAATGCCCTTTGGGATACAATCCACTGGCACACACACACGTCTGCTTATTTGTTAAGCACTGCTACAGGCCAGGCCCTGGGCTAGGGGTGCCACAGCAAGTGCAGACTAGCCCCGGACCTTATGGGAGCTGCTAGCTGGCCAGGCCTGCTAACCACAGCTCTGCTTACACACGAGGCCCTGGACTCTTCATTTCTTGGATGGGAAACATGGTCAAGTTGTTGGAACCAGAGACCCTCTTCACCAAAAGTCTCCCATTAGCCTTGTGGCAGGTGTTCACTATGGAGGTGACATTCCTTTCTCAACTGGCCAGCCTTACTGTGGCCTTTTGGCCCAAGAGTGCTTGCTACTGTCCTTTAGCCCTAGATCTGCCCCCATGACCCCCAAGCTGTTGATAATACCAGTAAGTGTGGAGAATGACTCTAGAGTGTGTCATGGGCTATTGAGGAGTGACCAGGGGTGTGGACTGAAGAGCTGTGATCACTTGGCTATTTATTGAACCAGACTTTGCATGGCTCATTCCATGTAATTCTTAGGTCCCGAGGAGCCAGCATGTGGGAGAAGGCTATCCTCTCTCCACAGGCCTGTACCGTCAGTTTTGTTTTTCTTGGCAGGAGGCTTAGTCCCTCACTACTTTCAGCATGAAATGAAAGGTTCTGGCACAGCTTTCTTACTATTTGATCCTTGATTCTTTTTATTTTTCTCTGGCCTTTAATTTACTAGAAAAAAATTAATAGTAGAGACTGTGCTGGATAATTTTGCCCAGAGAAGGCTGTAGGTGTACGAGGGCCCCACCCCTGTGATGAACATCAGAGGAAAACAATCCTGATTGGGGCCTGGCAGTCACAGCAGGCCTGCTGGGGCAGCTGGCACCTAGCACAGGGCACAGAAGGGGACCTGCTAGGCTGGTTGTGGATTGTCCAGGGCCCCCTGCTTGGTGTTCTGCTAGACATACGTCATGCTGGGTGTGTGTGCGCAGTGGAAGGACGTGGCCCTGAATCCAGTCAGCAGACTTGTCTGTCCCCATCTCACCCTATTACAAGTCACTACAAGGAAATTAACATTTGTTTCCCCTCTCTGTAAGAGGCTTGAGCCATTCTCAACCAAAAAGAGTATATCCTTTCTTTGGAAACTCGCCCAGAGGAGACCTGAGGGAAACCCACAGCCAGCTTCACTCTAGACACTTCTGATGTGTGGTCACCTTGGTAACAATTGTTTTAAGCTGCTCTTTTTTAGGGATTAGGAGAAATCCTGATCTGGCTCAAACTGGTTGAAGCCACCAAACCTCTCACCTGAACCTGCAAAATTATCCCACAGGCCAACTTTTGTGGTCAGAGGGCCAGAACCTCCACCCTAAAGTCCTGCTAACACCACCATTTCTGAACACGTCTCTATGCAGAGTCATCAAGTTTGCTCAGGTAATGTGCAAGACAACCGATTACTTCACATTTCCTTACTTCAATTACCTCGCCCCACACCTCAGACCACCTTTTTAATTTTCTTCTTCTTCTTACCGTAAACATCCCCTAAGCCTTCTCAGGGAGGTAGATTTGAGTCCAGGGGCTTACCATGGCCCCCACCCTTGGCTACCTGGTGAACTGACCTCTGTTAACTCAGCCTCCACCAGGTACAGTACCCACACTACTAGGCACCACAAAAGCACAACTGAAGCCAGAGTGAAGAACAGCAAGAAGGCACCAGTATGTTAATGGTTAATGGCTCTGACCCATCCAGCCAGGGTATATATCATTTCCTAAGTCCACTTGTTTCAAAAGGTAACAGATTTGTAGTTTTGCTCAAGTTCCTTCAGAAAGCAAGCAAAGCACATTTGTTACTGCCCTTTGGCACCCAACATACATCTGTCTCCCCTTTCTTCTAAAGATCTTAACGCACTGAGAGCAGGATGGCATTTATTCACTCTGTATTTCAATAAGACCTGCACAGCCCAGGATTCATGATGGCAAACAGAATTAAGAATTGCCAGCATTGAGTACTTACTAAGTCCCAGGCAGAGTTAAATGGCTTTTCACACTTATACCTTTAAGTTTCTCAAGGGCACTTGGTGCTACAATTGCCTCCATCTTATGGCTCAGAAAACCAGGGCAATGTCACCCCAGAGATAATCAACAGGCCAATCCAGACAGACAGGCTCAGGGGCTCTGGGCACAGCCACCCCAGCACTAACTCTGAAGTTCCTCAGGCCCTTTCCTCACCAGAGTGCCCCAGTGAAGCACCAGGCAGACAGCTCTTACCAGCTGAGTGAGATGGTGGCCCTCCAGAACCCGAGCACAGGCCTGTCTCCAATGGTCTCTCCAGTCAAACCTGAGTTGGGCCTGGCTTATCCATTTGATTTTCTACCTTTGGGGATTAACTAAAAAATACTCTTTCTTTATCCCTGCCCTAGGGAAGTCTAGTGATCTATTTATTAGCCTTTGCCTTAGGAAACCTCAGACACCAAAGGAAATTCTTTGACCACTCACAATGTACCAGAGTACAGGCTGGCAAGCTGTTTCCCTACCTGGGACAACTCCTCAGCCTTAAGAATCTGTTTTGAGCAAAGAAAAGGCTCTAGTTTCACATTCCCAGAGGCTATTGAGAACTGAGTCTAAGAAGCCTGAGAGGTAGCCTTGTTCTGGTTTACCTGGGGGTGGAGACCAGCTGGAACGGGGTATGGTAACAGGTGTGCTGCCTGGGGATTTAAAGCTGGTCCAAGGATAGGCCTGATCCTGTAGAGCATTAGAACCCCATGGAAGCAGGTGGTACAGACAGGGAGGCACTTCCCCCACCCTCCTCCAAGCGCAGCCTTCCTCAGACCTCTGTTGGCAGTTCCGCTCACCTGTCTCACAGCTTCCTGTAGTTTCTTGTTTACTTTTGGAATCAAACCTGAGTAATATGAGGACCACTTAGGAGAGCTTAGACTGACTTCAGCTGTTGGGCCAAAATGCTTTAGGTCAGAGGGGCTGGAGCCCAAGGATCTTTTTAAGCAAACACCCACTTTGAGCAACACCACTCTGGGGGTTTCTGAGCAATCTCTCCAGGCCTCTATTATGTCCAAAGGTCAGAGATGCCACTGCCTGGTGAGGGGAGAGAATCTGACACACACCCACTGGGGCCTCCTCAGTTCTGAAGTCTAGAAGTCTGGGTCTGGATCACCATGCTATCCTTGCTAAGGACAGGGCAAGAGCCAGAAGCATCTGGGAGACCCAAGAAGTCAACCCTCACTCTGGGGCAGGTATCTAGGAGCTGGGGTTCTCCACCTTACAGTCGGCCTTGGTCAGGTGTTTTGTGTAGATAACGACAGCTGGCACTTCGGTGTTCACTTGGTCCTAAGGTCAACCCTGTTTATCAGCATTATCTCATTTAACCCACCTAATGAAGCTAGTACTATTATTACCCTCATTTTATAGAAGAGGCTGAGAGAAGTGACAAGGCTACTGAGGGAGACAGGATTTTGAATCCAGGCAGTCTTGATTTCACAGCCCAAGCATAAAACACACATGGAATCCAGCGTGAGGCACACACCTGTAATCCCACTTTGTAGGAAGACTGCAAATTCAAGGTCAGCCTGGGCAACTTAGCCAGGTCCTCAGTAATTCAGCCATACCCTGACTCAAAAAACAAAAAGAGCTAGGGATGTAGCTCAGCAACAAAGGACCTCTGGGTTTGATCCCCGGGACCAAAATAAATAAATAAATAGAAATGGCATTTTACTTTCTTTAGTCCTAGTTCAGGGGCTATATCTTCTATTATTTATTCAGCCTTTTTTAAAAAATCTGCCCCAGCTAAGATGACAGCTCTGCAAGACTACTTTAATTCTTTTTTTTTTTTTTTTTTTTTTTTTTTTTTTTTGTGGTACCGGGGATTGAACTCTGGGGCACTCGACCACTGGGTCACATCCCCAGCCCTTTTTTGTATTTTGTTAGAGACAGGGTCTCACTGAGTTGCTAAGTGCCTCGCCATTGCTGAGGCTGGCTTTGAACTCGCGATCCTCCTGCCTCAGCCTCCCAAAGTGCTGGGATTACAGGCGTGTGCCACCACGCCCGGCTCCTACTTTAATTCTTTACTGAAGTTGTAGCTGTTTTACAATGGGATTAGCGTTATCAGCAACTTTAAAAACTGGGTCATTGTAAATACCCTTGCACTTGGAGCAACTGCAGAGGTAGGAACATACCAAGCTCACCAATGCGAAAGAGAAAGTGGTGGCTTTTGAAGGCCCCTCAGTGAAGCTACCTGCTGCGGTGACCAAGGTAATCAATAGGTTACCTGGCTCTGTGCAGGAGACTGTCCAGAGAGTAAAAACAAAACAAACCGCAGAGATCAACATTACTGTAAAGGGAGCAAGCCAGGGTCAGACTTTGGTGTCCTGGGGGCATACTTACATGCACTTCCTGAACACACAAGACCTGGCTGTGACTTTGACTTGTCCCCTTCAGCTGAGCAGTCTCCAGCCCGAGGTCTCTCACAGTCCAGGCAACAGCTCCCAGGGGTACCACCCTTCCTTCATCATTTGCCAGAGTCCTTTCAGCACGTCAATCAGGTGGCTCAGATCTTCCCAGGAAAACCAGCTAGCAACTGTGCCCCTTTTTTTCCAACTGGTTTATGGAATTCTAGGGAAGCCTAAACTTAACCTCTTGTCCCACAACATCCTGGAACCAGGAATTGGCTCTAGAGACAGTCTATTCTGCCAGCTCAACCACCCCTTCTGGTTTGCTCCCTGCCTCCTGGGTCCCCCGGCTTCCCATGCCTGCCACCTCCTCAGCAGCACAGCTGTCCTAGTGCCCATCCTGATCAACCCATGAATAAGACAGATATACTGAGCAGGAAAGAATACAAAAAGGAAGTGTGTGGGTACCCGACTTCTCAGTCCCATTTTTTCTCATTCTAATTCTGCTATGTCTTAAAAAGGAGTGTCTTTGATAGATTTGACCCTGCTCTCCCAGCAGCTCTGCTTAATATAATCAGGGTTGGAGGGGGAAATTTTGATTCAGCCTCCTTTAGAAACATGACCAGTCCGTCAAATCCGACCAATAATAAATACTATGGATCTGACATCCAATGGATTGAAGCTCCAGCATTCTACCATTCTAAATCAAAGAACTTGTTACTGAACTTCACTTCCTCCCTCAATCTAGAAATAGCAGTTTCCTGTCAGCCAGACAGAAAAACCAAAGTGGTATTCTAGCCACAAATCCATTTCCTTCCAAAACTGAACTAATCCATGCTGATATGGGGTCTATGGCCTGAGTTATCTTGATGCTGTTACAGTTTCCTTAACTTCCATTTCTTGGCAGTTCTGCTGTCTCCTCTTCGTAACTGGAACTCTCTAGAAACTGAAGGGTTCCGATGTACACCAGCCACCTCTGGGCACTATCAAGAGAACCCAAACCACAGCTCCAGGCCACCAATTCCCCCAAGGGTCATTAATAAAAAGATCAGTCAGAATTGGATCTAGAAATGTTGCCACAGAACAAAATAACTAGAAATAACTGCCTCTGTGGGAACGCTAAGTCTCTTTCCAATGAACAGTTACCAACAGCCATTTATTCATTCTCCCAGGCTCAATGAACCCTCTCAACAAAGAAGCACCAGCTCTAACTATGGCACTCCTAGTTCCGCATGTCCCAGTGAAAGACCTTTGTTTCTCGTTCGTTCAGTCTTCCACATAGGCCCAGCATCTTCTAGAACGTTCTTCCTGCAACCGTTCTGGCCTTTGCAGCGGCAAGAAGACACCACCACCAAAAAGGATAAAATAAGTTTTTATTTATAGTCTTATAGTAAAGGGGGAAGCCTTAACTTGCAAGACAATTCTTCGGCAGTATGTACAACATACTTTTTATTTCCATGGAATGGAATCAAACACAGACTGAGACTACAGAGTATACACTAGAGATCAGCAAATGCCAGGAACAGAGTAGGAAAAAGACAAAGAAATGAGGCCTAAACACACAAAACCCTTCACTGGAATCTGTTGACCACAGCCAGAACCAGGGCTGGATCACACAATGGAGACAGGTTCCAGAACAGGAGGAAGTGGGGTGAGGGTGGGGAAAAGGGCCGCACTGGGATGCGGGTTTAGTACCAGGTAAATTGCTCTTGGTATTTATATTACAAAATCAGTTGGCTCTATTTCTTAGAAAAATACACACAAAAAGAAAGGAAGATTTGATCATTACTTTATGAATCTGTCGCTTTGCAATACCGACATCATCAGAAATAGGGACAATTCACTCAGATTCAAATTTCAGTAGCAGGAAATAAATATCAAAACATCATCACTGGCCCTCAATACAAAACCTCTACCCCACCCAATGATCCCTCCCTGTCCCACCCCCAAATAACCACCCCCTACCAACTCCCTGGTGGCTGCCGCTTCACTGCTGCCATCTCCCATACATACCACAAGTGTCACTTGGCCCTCCATATGGCTGGCACTGCAGGCTTAAACAGCTGGCTGAGAGAAGCGGGAGTGAAACGTGCCAAGGACTCTGCAAATCTGTCCCCACTTTCCTTTTATACCACAAACTTCTTCAAGGTCTGGTCTTTCAACAAGAGTGATAAATAGCTTTTTAGGAAAAAAAAAAAAAATCCTTATGAAGGAGAGGGGGTAATTCTGATTACTCCAAACTGGTCATCTTCTCAAAGTAGAGCAGTTCACAGATTCACAAAGTCTATCAAACAAAGGCGAGGGGGACCGGGAGGAGAGGCCCGGCAGGGCAGGCGTCCTCCAGGCACGTGCCCCGTGGGGCTGGAGGAGCTGGTGGGGTGGACAGGACACCATGTGCTCAGAGGTCCGGCCGGCCGTCTGTCCTCCACAGAAAAAGCTGCCAAGTTGGGGTGTTTTGGTTTAAAAACATCTGGTGGGGACAGAGAATCCCTGAAGGGAATACATTTTTAAAAAAATAGTGGAAATGGGGAAGGAGAACGAGAGCTGTTGTCCAAGAGCTTCTACGTAAAAATAAAAATTAAAAAAAAAAAAGAGAAAAATAAAGAGTCTTTTAAATGGTTCTGAGGGTTCTAATGATGAACTGAGAGGAGGGTGAGACGACGGAGGAGACAGACAGTTTTTATTGCTGGCCTGCCCTGTGTGGCTTAGCTGGCCTCCATCCGGAGTTTCTTCCTGCTTTGGGGCTCTTCAGGCTCTGACTCTGAGCTGGAATCGGAGCCCCCATCGAAGGCAGAGATGGTGCTGCCCTTGGCGTTGGTGTAGAGGCTGTTGTCTGAGGAGGGGTAGTTGGTCTGCAGTTGGGCACTCGACCTCGCCTTCTCCAGTGCACGGACTAAAAGGCAACCGAGGGAGCACGTTACCACCTTCTGGAGACTCAGGGAGTAACCAAGTCTCAGACTCAGGGTCCAGCCTGTTCTTCCTAAGGGCTTGCTTGCTGGCCCGCCCAGGCTCAGGGTGGCTCAGACAGAAGAACTCCCTTCAGGTGGCTGTTCCACCCACACACTTCATTTCCCTTTCCTCCTTTCCCAGCTGGACCTGGGTTCCTGGCAGATATGGCCAGTCACTCTGCCATCCCACCCAACCCTGAAGAGAAGGCTTGTGATGTCACCGTCCTGCCATGGAAGCAGAGCGTAGAGACCAGAGCATGATGAGCTCCCCGTGGGATTCAGTGGTGCAATGACAAAGAAGAAGCCAGCCCAGCAATGCCAGGCTCCACAAGGGTGTGAAGGCCACACAATAGCAGGAAAAGATGATGTAAGACGTATTGGCCAAAGAAAAGTTTTGGTTTAGCTCTCATGTACAAGATCCACTTGGAATGACAAGCTGGACACTTGGAAGCAAGTCACCGATACACACAACAAAATACCTGGGCCTTTTGACAGATAGCCCCTACATGCAGGCTGCTCGGCCCCTTATCCAACCCACTGATGCCACCCGCTGCCCATCCCTTGGTTCAGCTCAGCTTGAATAAAACCCGTTCATTTTATTTATTTTATTTGAGGTGTTCTAACCCAGGTGGTTACTTGCATTTCCTTTTACTTGCATCTTCCATGAGGGAGGAAGAGAAGTGAATTCCCCAGGAACAAAGAACTTGATCAGCTCTGGCTTTCCCCTGTGGTTGTAGGAAAAGGCGGGTGTGAGCATTTGAGAATAGCAGGGGCCTGGCCCGTAGGCTGCCCTGATTGGACTACCATTGACAATGGGGAGGGCTCACTGTCCCTGAATACCTGGAGTCTCTGGTACTTACAAAGCATATTCCATTCCAAGGACCTCAAAGCTCTTATCAGACAACTAATGCCAGGTGTGGTCCCTATTGCAGACAGAGCACCTGAGTCCCGAGAAAGGGAGAGATCAGGCCAGAAAAGATACAGCCTCCAATGTCCAACTCTCTAGCTCCACTGTCTCCTCACTGCCGGCTCAGGTCTTTCCTCTAACACTCAAATACAAAGCCGAGACTGCTTCTGAGGCACGCTCTGGGACTGGCTGACTCTGCAGGCCCAGGTGTGAAAGCCCCGACCTGGCCGGAGCACAGCAGGGCCAGATGCCCCACAAGCTCGGCCGCTCACCTTGCTGCTCCAGAAGAGCATTCTGCCGCTTGAGGTCATCGATATCTTGCTGGTGCGTGTGGTTTTTCCTTCGCATATACTGGATATACTCTGTGGCTTTGTCTAGGATTTGGGCCCGGGATGCCTGTTGCAATATGAGAAAAAGCACAGGGGACAAAATAAAGACCGAGTTTGGGTAGTGAAGGAACCATGACCTTCCAAGGCCCAGCATGGGAGACTGAAAACTGAAGGGCAAGGCGGGAAAAGGCCGAGGGAAGAGTGATGGATATTTAAGGTATTCTTTGTGCCAAAGTGCTCAGTGCTTCACAGAGCTTACCTCACAAATACAGTCTCAGAAGGAGCTCTGCCAGGAACCCAAGGTTCAGAGGAGTACACTGGCTTATTCAAAACCACCAGCTAGACAGCAGTGGAGCCTAGGCTCAGAGCTGGGGCCGTCTGACTCCTGAACCCTCACTCTTCCCATGCCCTCTGGTTCTTGAGGTTGCATTAAAGTCTTCAGCTTAGCTTTGTCTGAAAACATCAAAATCCTACTTAAATGAGAGCTTGAGTCACTCATACTCTGCTAAGGCCTAACAATAGGCAGTGGTTCAGAATGACAAGAGCAGGATCTTGGCTGGAGCTGGCTAGGGGTGAGAGTAGGTTCAGTAGTTTGCACCAAGGTCTTAGACCCCAGTTAAAACCTCAAACCATTGTTAACTAGTTCTAACCAAACACCGCTGTTGGGTCACCGAGTCTTCCTGGCTGAAGAGACTTGCATGAAAACTGTTAGTGCTTGATGTCAACACAGGAAGGGCATGAGATTGGGCCACTTCAGGAAGCAACCACATCTGAATCATAGCCATGGATGGCACTGCCCTGTCAGAGGAACATGCTCAGAAACCAATAAAAGAGATGTCAGGTCACTGTGTCTAGGGGATTTTCTCTGAGCTGCAAACATGGCCAGAGTTACTTATGACCAGGCAGCCAGCAGCCAAATTGGTAGAATGGAACAAAGCCAAGAGAAGCCCAAGGCAGGGTGGACTAGTAGCTGAGATACACCACTCATGCCAGAGAGGCTCCTGAGCAGTAGGAAAGCTTCTTACTTACAGGAGGGTAGTTCTCCAAGTCTGTATTACAAACCAGTGGTCCTAAACAACCAGAATACAGCAGCGGGAAACCGCAAAGAAAACCTCCACACTCAGGCTAACAAACTAAATTTACTTGTTTTGAATGCTAACAATCTCAGATTATAGATGGCACAGTGAGGTGGGTATCAGAGTGGTATGCAAGACCTCAGTTTATTTGCCAGTCCTCGAAAGTATCAGAATTTCTAGGCTTTCCTCTTACAGTACCCTTAAGGCAATTTCCTCAAGAGGAAATAATTTGGATTCAATCAATCATTTTTATCTGATGCGAATTATGTTCAAGGTACAAGGCAGCCACTATGGGGAAACAAAATGTATTAGTCATGGCTTCTTTGCCTAGAAGCTGACTTACTATCTAGCTGAGGAGGTATTATCTACACACAGACAAATCACATGCAGTGCTGACAAGTGTAACCTGACTAGTACAGATTACACAGGTCATGGGAAAGGTGGCTTCTGGCAGGGGTGATTTGCTACTGTGTGCCAGGGTCTTGCCTCGGTTCTACATTTCTCTCTTTCACATACATTCCCATGTGAAATAGTGAACACTATGTTAGAGCAATGTGGAATTTGTGGGAAAAGGTGGTGCTAAGCAGGAAGAGTAGCACAGTCAAGGACAGGGGGTGAGGGAGAAGCTAGATTTGTCTCCTTTGCTGAATGGTTAGCTTATGTAGGCAGAATGAGAGGCCATGACAACAGACACTTCAGATACTGTATCCCACTTCTGCAAAGGGGCCACACTAGGATCTAATTATTAGGTGAAAAAATAAAGAGGGGAGCCGGGCGCGGTAGCGCACGCCTGTAATCCCAGCACTTGGGAGGCTGAGGCAGGAGGATCACGAGTTCAAAGCCAGCCTCAGCCGTGGCAAGGCAATTAGCAACTTAGTGAAACCCTGTCTCTAATAAAATACAAAAACAGAGCTGGGGATGTGGCCCAGTGGTCGAGTGCCCCTGAGTTCAATCCCCAGTACCCAAAAAAAAAAAAAGGGGGAAAAGGGCACATAACTAAGAGGCACTAATTAAAATACAATGCCTCTTAGATGCTAGAGATGGAATTAAAACTGATTAAAAGGGTATGAGTGGTGGCAGTTTGGGGATTCAAGAGGCAGAGGCAAGCTTTATAGTGTCATTACTGAGCTCTGTACCTGTAGACACATTCTTCTCCATGGCTATTCCTGAACCAACCAGAAATCCTACAAGACCTCACCTAGCCCTGCAAATTCTACCCTCTCCATCACTAATGTAATTGCTCTGCATATCTATACTCCAATCTCTCTTAAAAACAAAAGTTTCAAGCCGGGCGTGGTGGTGCACGCCTATAATCCCAGCACTTGGGAGGGGCTGAGGCAGGAGGATAGTGAGTTCAAAGCCAGCCTCAGCAATGGCGAGGCACTTAGTAACTTGGTGAGACCCTGTCTCTAATAAAATACAAAAAAGGGTTGGGGATATGGCCCAGTGGCCGAGTGCTCCTGAAATCAATCCCTGGTCCCCCAAAAAAGTTTCTTGCAGAGGTGGGGATGGTGGTGCATACCTATAATCCCAGTGGCTTGGGAGGCTGAGGGCCTAAGCAACTTAGCAAGACAATGTCTTAAAAAGAAAAATTAAAAAAAAAATTTTTTTTTTTTTTTCAGCACTAGGGATTAAACAAACCCAGGCACTCTATCACTGAGCCACATCCCAGCCCTTTTATTTTTCTTCTTTTCATTTTAAGACAGGGTCTTGCTAAATTGCTACAGCTAGTCTCAAACTTGTGATCCTCCTGCCTCAACCTTCCAAGTAGCTAGGATCACAGGATTGCACCATCATGCCTGGTTAAATTTGCCTATTTTAAAGCTATTTTCTCAACTAACAGTTCCCAGAAAGCAACACTATCTCTTATTTAACACCTGTGTGCATCTGGGACCAGGGAAGAAAAGCATTATTTTTTAAATCAGAGAGAGCACTAGCAAATATAAGTGATGACTTCTACTGAGTAGCAGTCTGTGTGTTCCCCGTTTCTCCCTCAGATATTTATACATGAAACCAGGAAATTAGTACCAAGAAGTAAAAAAGAAAATATATTCATGACTGATGGCAGTTTCCACCTCAGGATAGTTTTGGGAAGATTAAAATTCGTAAGTGGTCAAAACAGTGTCTTGGGAAGTGTCTGGGTTTAAACTCAGCCCTTCCTCCACCCCCTCTGAAAACAGAAGTGCTCTGGGTCTCACTCAGGGTGCCCTTAAGCCCTTAAAAGAATAGTTCAGAATTAATCTTATTTTATTTTTCCCAGGATACTCAGAAAGAACTGAAATCCAACAAAAAATTTAAAAAGCATAAAACAGCTAGCACATTCTTAGTACAGCAGGCAGCGTGTCAGTCTCATAAAAAGCACAACACAAAATGTCTCCAAATTTGCATTTAATCTGAGGGAGGCTGAAGTTAGAAAATGCTAGATTCATCTAAAACCCCCCTCCCCTCACATTTTTCCAAACCACACAAAATCATGTGACCAGCCAAGGTGTGAGCAGGCTCTTCCTTGCCTTTATGAGCTTATAATATGTACACAGTAAACATGAAGCCACCACGAAACCCTGGGATTTATGGCATGGACTATGGAACAGCCCTAGGTTTTTAGTTTCTGTTTCCTGAAAAGCCTCTCAGTCAGCTGAGTCAACTGATAACATTCACGTGAGTATGCTGACCAGATAGGACCTGGCAAGTAAACATGAAGCCTTTAGGTAGTTAAAGTAAGGATACAAATGATCTTTATTCCCTTATCATTTTTTTGCAATGAGAGGGCACTAATTTCTGATTCTACCTTTCTGAGCAGAAATGGCTCTCCTGAACAGTTTAGACACAGCCATGTGGCAGGACAGACCATGGCAGAAGAGAAAGAACAGGTAGCTAGGCCTCCTATACAGCAGTGTGAGTCAGGCCTCTCTCTCACTGGAAGCCAAAGGGTGCCAGGCAACTCTGCCAGATCTTGTTCCAAATCTATGCCTGCATACAACAACAGAAGTAATGATGAAGACAATGATAATAATGGCAGCAGATAACACTTACCAAGCACTTATTAAGTGCCAGGCATCCTCACAACCTTTGTGTATTATTTCCTCCACTTTATAAAAAGGGAAACTGAGGCACAGAGTTGTAACTTAACCAACGTTCTATATATATGTGTAACTAATAGGAAGTAGAATCAGAATTTGAACCCAGGCCTCCAGGACACCCACATTTTGAAAACACAGAGGCAGCTGTAAATCCACTTTAAAAAAGAACAACAGAATTGCAGGAACAGTGTTGTCACAGGAGAATGAGGAGGAAAAGGGCTTCGAAAGAGTCACTGATTTGCCTACAAGGATGTCAATGAAAACCCTAATGAAGGTGGTTTCCTAGTAGAAGTGAGAGTTGAAGCCCAATGGTAAACTGTCCACACAGGTACATGAGTGAGCTGAAAGTGAAGCTTGTCTTTAGAATTTGGCTGAAAGGGGGCGGGGCGAGTGAAAAACAGCAGCACTAAGGAAGACTGTTTTTCTTTCATTTTCCTTTTAAAGATGGTTAGAACCAAACAGGCTCCCAAAGAGAAAAAACAGAGGAAAAGCCCAAGATGCAAGATAGCCTGAGAGGACTGAGTGAACCTGGCCTAGCAGGAGGAAGTGTCAGCTCCCTGCAGTGCTGCTGGCTTCATTGCTTCTTGGCAGCCCAGAAAGTAAAAACAAAATTGGATGATGGAAAAGACCCAGGGCATGGCAGTGAGGTCCTGCAGAACTCTGTCCCTTCTACTGTTCATGCTGCAACTTTCTGCTGGGCAGCATGTACACAAAGAGGAAAGTCAGCCTACTCTCCAGAGGCACCACCTTCACAGAACTCTGCTTCCAACAGAGTCTACACACTCCTCAAATCATGGCAAGAATCAACTTACCTATTTCACAAAAGGCTGGGACCCCAAAAGAGTTTGATTCTAATAACAACCTTTTTTTTTTTGTAAATGTTTTTTTAGTTGTAGATGGACACAATACCTTTATTTTATCTGTTTTTATGTGTGCTGGAGATGGAACCCAGTGCCTCATGCAAGCCAGGCAAGCACTCTACCACTGAGCCACAAACCCAGCCCTAATTCAAACCTTTTAAGACCCTAAATGAGTCTTAAAGCCATTGTCAGTGATGCTTAGGATCAGGTCCAAGGTTATTAGGTCCTATTTAAGGCAGCGGTTTGCAGAAGTTTCACATTTCTGGTGCTGTGAATCTTATTACAGTAACTTGGATTGTGGGGAAAGCCAAGTTGTTCTAGAAAGCAGGTAGGCAAAGGTGAGGCAGAAAGCAGTAGTAGTAGATCATTAACAGTATGAACAGGACTGCCCTCCTGAGGTCCCAGCACTGATCTGAGAAACAATGATTTTAGCTCTACCACCTTTCCCCATTCATATCAAAAACAGATCATGCTGGGTAGATGCTTCAGCAGTCTTTTTCGCCCAAGAAGCAAACTGCCACACTGGGAGGAATAAAAAGAACTACTGCCTGATACACCAACTGACTTGCTTTATTTTGCACTAGGTATTTTAAGGAAAATAAAGTCATCTATTCTGTGAAAACTACATAAGCTTTTACATGCATTAAGGGCAAGGGATAGCTGATATATATTTCCATTTGAATAAGCCACCTTTTGAAATAAAAAAAATCTTTCTTTTTTCATCTTTTGAAAATAAAAATTAACAAATCTGCATGATATTTGGGTCTCCAATAAACTAATTTATTAAAAAATGGAACCCCATCAATGCCAACAAGGCAGGCTGAATGGCTCTGACATTGTTTGTTTATTTTGTATGTTATTTAGAGACAGTGTCTCACTGAGTTGCTGAGGCTGGCTTTGAACTCCAGTTCGGTTGTGAGGTCTTTTTTTTTTTTTGTTTGTTTGGTGGTACCGGGGATTGAACTCAGGGGCACTTGACCACTGATCACATCCCCAGCCCGGTTGTGAGGTCTCTTGAAGGCACCCTGCTTCCAGGCCCTCTGCTGGACCAGCTGTAGGACTATTTGTTGATCATTAGGGAAAGGCAGTGCTATCATGCCCTGTTAGGAGCTTAATTAAAGCCAGGAGTCAGATTATTTGTTTAAAAGTCAACACAAAACATTTTTTTTTCTCATGCTTTTGATGGCCTGAAACCAAGGTGTGGTACTTTCCCATCAAACATTATTTGGCTGTGAAGGGTAGTTCCCAAAAAAGGAAACAGAAAGTAAATAAACACGTGGAAGAGCATTTACTGTCACAGGTAATAAACAAAATACAAAAGTTAATTACTATTGCTCACCTACATTAGTCATCCTCCTTAAAAAAAAAAAAAAAAAATTCCAATGATGGTGAAATTGGGAGTCTCAAAATACTACCAAAAGACTGTGTTTAGAATTTGTTTGAAAATAATAAGAAATGGAAGCTGGGCGTGGTGGCGCACGCCTGTAATCCCAGCACTTTGGGAGGCTGAGGCAGGAGGATCGCGAGTTCAAAGCCAGCCTCAGCAATGGTGAGGCACTTAGCAACTCAGTGAGACCCTGTCTCTAATAAAAAACACAAAAAGGGGCTGGGGACGTGGCCCAGTGGTCAAGTGCCCCTGAGTTCAATCCCCAGTACCAAAAAAAAAAAGAAAAGAAAATAATAAGAAATGAAAGATGGGAAGAAGACATGAAAACAACCCTCCTGAAACCATCTTGCCAATACACAGCAAAAACCAGATGCTCATACCCATGATGCAGGAATCCAACTGCTGGGACTCTAGGCTGTGAAAATGGCCATTCATCAGGATGTTCTCATCACCACAGTATTTATAAAATTTAAAAACTGGACACAACCCAAAATCAACCAACAGAAATGTGCCTAATGACTATGAATGCTACATCATCTAGGGAGAAAAAAGCATGCTATTATTTAAAAGCAGTAAGTTTTCTAATATTTTAATCCATGGAAAATATGCATATGGGGGCTGGAGTTGTGGCTCAGTGATAGAATGCTTGCCTAGAATACGTGAGGCACCAGGTTAGATTCTCAGCACTGCATATAGATAAATAAAGTAAAGGTCCATTGAGAAAAAAAAACTAAAAGTGTGCATATGAAGAGACCAGAAAGGAGTACAGGAATTAATAGCACATTTCCTTTCTTCTTAGATGCCATTAATAATTTCATGTACTTAATATCAATTTGCTTTTTTGGGGGGGAAAAAAGGAAACAGGTTTCTTTGATATCCACTTTAAGGTAGTGCCCAATTTCATACTGAAGTGGAAAGAATGTATCTGAAAATTGTACTACCCAAAGATACATATTAGCTACGTGACTAAGAAACACTTGAAATGTGACTATTCTAAATTGAGATGTGCCAGAAATACATAATGCACATAAGATTTTTAAGACAGGTGTGGTGGTGTACACCTGTCATTCCAGTTCCTTGGGAGGCTTGAGGCAGGAGCACCACAAGTTCGAGGCATGAGGCCTGTCTAGGCAACTTAGCAGAACTGACCCTGTCTCAAAATAAAATTTATAAGAGGTTAGGAATGTAGCTCAGTGATCGCACTTGCCTAACATGCATGAGGCTCTGGGTTCAATTCTCAGTACAACAAAATCAAAACAACAACAAAAAACTTAGTGCAATAAAATAGTATAAAATATCTCTAATAATTTTTAATATAGTGATTACATGTTAAAGTTGCACTTATTTTTAAATATTAAGTCAAATAAAATATATTAAAATGTTTCACTTATTACTTTTTTAGCATGTCTTTTAGAAAGTTTAACTGCATTTAAATTAAATTACTTAAAATGTATTTGTACATTTACCAGGGGCTGGGCATATAGCTCAGTTTGTAGAGTGCTTGCCTTGCATGCACAAGGCCCTGGGTTCAATCCTCAGCACCACCAAAATAAATAAATATATAAATAAATAAATTCTACCAGGCAGTGCTTGTCATAGGATCTTAGGTCCAAGGGGTCAAAAGAAAGGCTGGAGTTTTGTTAGACAAAGAGGTTTTTTTCCTTCTTCCCATTTTTCTGAAGTTTTTCAATTTCATCATGGGGTGGGGAGAAATGCTAAAAGGAAGGCCTAGTAATCAATCCCCATCCTTCCAAATATCAAATGCAAAAAATGGCAGATAGTATCTCCTTGCTCTCTAGTCCTCCTCAGGGGAGTCAGACCTCTGAAATCTGCTCTGCAGATTCCTGGAGTGATTAAAGAGGTTTCCGCTCTCCAGAGCATCACATTTAGTTAGGTGATAAGATAACCACAGAAATAAGGAAGACACAAGAGGCCCACAAAGGGCCACTGGAGTTAAAGGGACAATAGTTCTAAGGGCAGGGAGGTAGAGGCTGGCAGGAGAGGTACAAAAAGACAAGATAAAGTGCCTAGACAGGGAGGCCTCCGAGTAAGTCTCTTCAACATGAGACCCAGACATCATCTGGGCCACAAGGCTGGAGTTGTACTTGGAGGAAAGACCTCAGAGAAGCAGAGAATGACATTCCTGGGCAAACAGAGGAGGTGGAAACCTGTCCACAGTAACTGGAGAGTTAATGTAAGGAGGAAAAGTAGGCAGGCAAGTTTGGTGCCTCAGAGAAAACAGAATGCTGTCCTCACTCTTACAGGTAATGAAAGACCCTTGGAGATCTTCAGCAAGACACAAATTCAATTTTTAAAGAATTAAATGAATACAATTGCTGAACCTGGAGCTTAATAAAACCCTGAGCAACTATGGGCACAATTTATGACGTAGAAAATTTAAGGAGATGCTAAGTTGGAGTCTGGCCAGATAACAACCTTAATAAATAATATGTGAAATGGGTAGGATTATGGTCTACATTTTATTTAAAAGACATCCATTCTAGCAGCCTAGATATGATGTAGACACAAGTGTTGCCGAATGAACTGCCTGCCTTAAAGGCATCCACCAGAAGGAGCCATTTCTCAGAATCACGTGGTCAGGATAGATAGGGAGCTTCCTCCCCCCAGTTTAATAGAACTCACTGTGCTCCCTGTTTTATGCCAGGCATTAAGCTAAGAAAATGACCAAAAGGAGACATATTCCCTGCCTTAATGTACTTCCTATGATGCAGTGTGGGTAGATAATCAAATAATCACACAAAATCTACATAAACTACACCAGGCTGGGCATGGTGGTGGCACACACTTGTAATCCTAGCTACTCAGGAGGCAGAGGCAAGAGGATCTCAAGCTTAAGACCAGACTCAGCAACTTGGCAAGATCCTATCTCAAAATACAAAAAAAAAAAAAAAAAAAAAAAAAAAGAGCTGGTGAAATGCTTGCTTAGTACATGAGAGTCCCTAAGTTCAATCATCAGAACTATCAGACAGCAAACAAAACAAAACAAATAATCCCACACTGAGTTAAGTGCGAGAAAGTCTTAAGAATTTAAACCAGGCATGGGAGAATCTGTAATCCCAGCTAACTGGTAGGCTAAGGCAGGAGGATCACAAAGTTCAAGGCCAACCTGGGCAATTTAGCAAGATCCTATTCTCATAAGAAAAATAAAAAGGGCTAGATCTGTAGCTAAGTGGTAGAGTGCTAGCTTAGCGTGCACAAAGTCTTGGATTCATTTCTCAGTATCCCTGCCCTCCTCCCCCGCCAAAATCATCACATTCTTGTCACAAGGACTATTTGGTTTTAACATCTACCTGTGAAGAAAATCAGACTTTAAAACAAATGAAACAGATTCACTCAGTCTTTTAAACTTCCTATTTGATGCTCGTCATTGCTAATTGTTAGGTAAAATCCTCTTTCCCACAAGAAAGCAAGACCCTCAAAAGTAGACATCATCTATTAGGCCTTTAACCCTCACAGCACTTACAGGGTCTCAATCACACAGCTGAGCACACAGTGTTGGCTGTTGCTATTTTCTTTAAAGGGCTGAGCAAGCTGCTATTTTTTTGAGCTCTCTCTATAACTATGGACTGAGAGCCTACTATGTGCCACAACCTATAACGGGAGCTAACAGGTGGTGCCTCAGTGTCACCAAAATCCAGAAATTCTGAACTGAATGCTGACTAGAAATCTGTTTTTTATTTTCATTTGAGGTTATATTCTCTTTTCTACATAGCTCTCACCAGAAGGGAGAAATGCAAGCACAACTGCCTGAGATAGCAACACAGAGGCATTTAGAAAGAGATTTATAAGATGAGAAACTACTCTAAACTGCTATAGAGCTACAAATATCAATGGTGAAAAAATTCTCTATTGTTAATGTCCACCATGCTAAGGAGTCATAATTGAATCATTCTGGCTCAGGTACTGGGGCTAACTTATGGTGTAGAGAATGGAATTATACCCTCACGTAAAGGCAACCTGACAGGCGGTCCACCAGATCTTGCCCCCATACAAACATGGTGAGCTCATGGTCAGTAAATTACTAACATTCCCTAGTACCCAACTAAGGACCCTAAAACAAAGAATAATTTCCATTCAAGAAAAGTACCATCTCTCTATTTAAAAGATAGTACCACAGTTGATCTTAACCTCACAGCCTGACTGGCTGAAACTAATTCCATCCCATCTTTACTGGCGGGCTCCACGTCCAACTGAAAAATTGTAAGAGACACAATGACTCAAAACAAGAGCTCAAGGGTCCATTTGCTAACCCTGAAATTGGTGGCAAAACCCAAATAAATTGCCAACTGTAACGATCTATTGGTTGGGGGGGGGGGGTGGCGCTGAGTGCAGTAATGTGGACTTTGAAAGATTTTAGACTTGCAACGACCCTCAAAGCCTGCACTTCAGTGTTACCTACAAATGCCACCTCAGAGGAATATTTTTGTAGCAGCCCTGGCATGACATACTGCCAAGATTAATGTCTCTAGCTGAAGGGAAATCCTAAAATAATGACAAAATTTAAACAATATTTTTAAAATATATATCCTTAAATTGTAACCCTACGGTGTGGCAGAAAGATGAAATTAGGTAGTTCCAAGTTCTAGTCCCTGTCCAACTAGAGACTGGGGTGTCAATCTTGGGCTGTTTCCTCACCTCTTATAGTAACACTGGCAGGAGGAGCAGGAGTAGTGATTGTTGGTGATGGTATAATACCTCAGAGAACTGTTGTGTGGATTTAATTTTACATTGCCATACAGATGATAGTTAATACTAATTTCTTTTCCACAGTTGTGGGGAGAAAGCCTCGGTGAGTGCTCTACCAACTGAGCTACATCCCCAGTCTCACTGATATTTTACTTAAGCAAAAGGTAAATGTTCTTTATAATGTTTATTTTATAGCAAAAATATAGGATATTCTATCAAAGGATAAATGCAGTTTGGGTCTCACATTTGAAGTTCATTTTTTTTTTTTTAAATTTTCTTCTTTTATGTGTATGTGTGGTACGGGGGACAAAACCCAGGGACACTTTGCTCTTTTTTTTTTTTAGATATTTGTTTTAGTTGTACACACTGCCTTTATTTTTATGTGGTACTGAGGATCAAGCTTGGGCCGCACATGTGCTAGGCGAACGCTCTACTGCTGAGCCACAACCCCAGTCCCCACTTAAGCTATATCCTCAGTGCTTTTATAAAATTTTGAGGCAGAGATTTGCTAAGTTACTGAAACTAGTCTCAAAACTTTTGATCCCTCTGCCTCAGCCTCCCGAGTTGCTGGAATTACAGGTTTCTGCCACCATACCTGCCTCCTTTTTGTATCCCCTATTTTTTTATTAGGATCCAATTCAATCAATATTGACTTCTCTATTAAAAAAAAAAAAAAAAAAAGGCTTAGAATGCTTATGACAGATAATCCAAATGCTAACTAAAAAGTCATTTGGAGATGCTCAAATCAAAGGAGACCAGAACACAAAAAGCCCAAATCAAAGCTTCCCAAACTTCAAGAATCTGAACAAAGGTGGGCATGATGGCACACCCCTGTAATCCCAACAACTTGGGAGGCTGAGGCAGGATGGCAAGCCTGAGGCCAGCCTGGGCAAAATAAAAAAAAGTGGGACCCTGTCTCAAAATAAAAAGGGCTGGGGATGTAGCTCAGTGGTAGAGCATCTAACTTTAATCTCTAGTATAAATAAAAAAAACAAACAAACAAACAAACAAACAAACAAAAAAACTGAGCTAAGTACCCTAAAACTCACAGAGTAAAATAATCATTCCATGACTATTTACATTAATGTCACAACCTTAATTGCTGCAATCCTAATCAAAAATGAGTCAATTTCCTTTGGTTCAAATACCACATTTAAAAAAAAAAAAAATCGCAAGATTTAGTGAGAAGTCAAGTCTGAGAGACCAGTTCCGTTAGACTCACTGCACCTGTGAAACTGGTGACAGACTAAGAGAACAATGAAGGTCATGCTCATCATATCGGAAGGGGCTGGGTTCAGCCAAAGTGAAGGGTGCACAGGACAAGAGGATTCTGAAGTTAAATTCTCAAATTGGGGCTTTGCTGATTAACAAATCTGGTTCCCCCAGACTGCTCCTCTCATGCTTATAAAAAGTGTGAGCTAACAGGGTCTCCTGTGAACATCCTTTCACTCAATCCTTTAGCCTCTCTGGCCTCTAAGTTTCCTCAGCTGGCCCAGGAATGTTCCCTGGTTCCTGCCTCAGAGCTGCTACTACACTGGCCTGGCCCTCTCTCTCTGCCTGGAAGGTTCATCATCAGATGGATGCAGTCCTTCCTTCAAATCTTCACTCAAATACCACCTTGCCAGTGAGACATTTCTTGTTTGCCTAAATTAAAATCACAACACTTCCTTCCTGGTTTAATTTTCCTTCATAGCACTGATCTGTCAATAATTATTTTTAGTTCATTTTCTATCATTTCCTTATCAGAATAAGAACTTACTTCTGTTTTGTTCACTGCTACATTCCCAGCATCTAGGACAGTAGTTGGAATAGTTGATTCTCAGTAAATGTATGCTGATTGGAGTAAGAAATAAGTCAAAGGACCACAACAAATGACAAACTAGTCAGTTTTTAAGGCTACCTAAGTCAAACTTTCAACTGCCTCCCCTGCCCCCAGTACTGGGGATTGAACCCAGGGGTGCTCTACCACTGAGCTACATCCCCAGTCCTTTTAGAGACAGGGTCTCACTAAAGTCACCCAGGCTGACATCAAATGTGCAATCTTCCTGCCTCAGCCTCCCAAATTGCTGGGATTACAGGTGTGCAGCATTGTGCCTGGCTAAACCGTCAACTTTCTTGAAGAAAGGAAACAGGATTTAGGATAATGAGATTATAAGGACTTAAGAAAGAATGTTTTGGCAATGTAAAAATAGGGTTGGATAAAGAAGAGGTATAGTTGTGGTTTCTTTCACAGGGTTTTCAAACTTAAAAATGCCCAAGAATCACTTGACTGCTCGTTATAAAAACCAGTTTCCAGGCTGCCTCCAGGAAGCTGTCTTGGTAGTGATTCTGATGTGAGTGGTCCACAGCCCACCCCTTGGGAAGCACTGATTTCGCGCCACTCCTTCAAGCAAGATGTACAAGGCAGCTCTTGTCCATGTAGGTCACAGAAACTATGTTAACTGATAACATGGTAAAGAATAAGCACCAACTGTCAACAGCTGAGACATGCACAAGAGATAAGCTTTTGCATGTATGTACTTCAACTAAAAGGGTGAGTCTCTCCAGTCATAAAAATTTCCTGTGGTACTTAGACAGTGCTGTACCCAGGAATGTTGTTATTCCAGGTAAGTACCTTTGTTCGGGGCCATCAAATCTAATCCATACTAAGTAGGTTTAACTCATGGCAAATTCTGGTTTTGTAATACTAGGTATTCACATGGCCTGCTTTGTGTTTTTCATAAAGGTCAGATCTACTCCATGCTTCAGCTGCATGAAAGCCACACCTTAGATAAAGTATAAAACACGAGTTACCATAGTATAGAATGATGCATAATGGTTCCCAATTTAATATTAGTTAACCAAACAAACCCAGGACCCCCCAACACAGAGCTAATCAGGAGAGCTACTCAAACTACACCTAAGAGCAAAGACTGTTCTTAACAAAAGATGTTTCTTTTCTTTTGTGGTGCTAGGGATCAAATCTAGGACCTTACACTTGCTAAGCAGGTGCTCTAATACTGAGCTCCATCTCCAGCCCAAAATAGCTGTTACTTTAAACACTGTATCACAGACACCCCCTGCCCTCTCCAGGCACAAGCACAGGTCTTCTTCCCAATTTGCCACTTACTCCACTGAAGGGCTACAGAGACCAGCCAGCTACACTAGCATTAAGGATGGAATCAACTTTGCAAACAGATGTTTCCTCCAAATTCCAAGGAGTGACCCTAAAGCTTCTGTCTTTTGAATTCAGAAACAGCTGGTGCCTCCCACTTTAGGAAAAAGGCTAGTTTCTGGAGGCCATCAGTGGGGCTAGAGGAAAGAGAATGGCTATTTTTTCCTTCTATTTCTTATGAACATTTTACTCAATTTTTTTTGTTTCAAAGCTTAAATTACTCTTTACACACCTTGGAAAGAAAGGCTATCAGTGCTGTTAAGTCACTCATGCCCACATGGGTTCACAGACATGCCTGGAAATGTTCTCTTACACTAAATACTGATATAGAAATTCTCACAGAGGTCTGGAGACTCAATGACCTTGGGACCTTTAGTGTGTTCCCGAACTAACTACAGGTTAAGCTCTATACTAGAATGTGTAGTAATAATTTCTTGAATTAATTTATTACATATAATACTGAGTTTGAAAAACCACTCCTACAAACAGCTCCATTATATCTGATACATTTTCGTTAAGGATAAACAAGAGCAAGTAAGGTGTGTGATGATATGCTAAAGAATAAAAAATAAATAAAAAATAAAAAATAAAAATAAAAGGGAGAGAAACCATGCCATCTGAATATCCCTTACTGTATTTTTTTTTTTTTTTTTTTTTTTTTTTTTTTTGTGGTACCGGGGATTGAACTCAGGGGCACTCGACCACTGGGTCACATCCCCAGCCCTTTTTTTGTATTTTATTAGAGACAGGGTCTCACTGAGTTGCTAAGTGCCTCGATATTGCTGAGGCTGGCTTTGAACTCGCGATCCTCCTGCCTCAGCCTCCCAAAGTGCTGGGATTACAGGCGTGCGCCACCACGCCCGGCCTTACTGTATTTCTTTCCAGACAGGAGTGTCCTACTAATTTCCACAAGTTATAAGCTAGAGGTGGCCAACTGGCTTTCTCAATAAACTCACCTTCTCTCCTTGGAGTGATGGGACCGAGTCCCGCAAACTGTGAAAGCTGTCTTTGATGTGGTCCCTGCGTTTTCGTTCCAGTGCATTATGATGAGCCCGTTTGTCAGCCTAGAAGAATGGGAAAAAGAACATTAGGACTCCACTCCTTTGGCTTGGTGCAAGGTGGGTGGGGTACAGCCTGGAAGTATATGCTGTCAGCGCTGTCCCTGGCGAGTGGACTGGGAAGACTGGTCGAAGTGGGCAGTTAGGAGTCTCCAGAATTAGGCTCTGTTAAAGGGGGGGGGAGAAAGGGGTGAGCAAGGCTTGCGACAGGAACATCCAAAGTAGCTCGGTGCATCCAGCTCATGCATAAGTAAAATCAAAGTTATTCATGGGGACAAAGTGTGACTCTCCTGCAACAGTGTCCCCAACTTATTTATGTAACACAACAGCTACCAGTTGGTGGCTTGGAGGAGACTAGGGAAACCTCCAGTGAGCCCCTTCATAAGATGTGATTACCCCCACTGTAAGAGATTCCGGCGGGGGGGAGGGGGTCCCCAGGGAGCAGCGGAGTCACTGGTACAGTGCTTCTCTCCATGTGAAACCCACCACCAGAGGATCTGCCCTGCTCTCCCGTCTGCTAAAAGACACTAGTCTAACCCTCTAATCAAATCATACAAGAGAAACTAAAACCTCCAGAAAACCCAGCTGCACAAAATCTGAGGTCATAATAACAGAGCTGATAGAGATGCCAACAGCATTTAGAGTCCCTGTTTTTTAAAGCACATCCAAGGTGCTATCCTGCCAAGGGCTTCCCTTTACACAGGCTGAGCCAGAAAGGTAGTTCTGACAAGGCAGGCCTTCCGACACCCACAAGCTCTGAATAAATTCCTTCAGGCACCTGTAGCAGGTCAGGCTAATTAGGCAGTTTTCGAAACACTCAAACCAAAGTCTTTAACCTGTCCTGCTCCTCCTTGAAATCACAAAGACAGCGAAGACTGCCAATGAATCAGGAACAGCAAAGGACTTCCAGTAAAGACAGTGCTGGGGAGCACTATGAGGGAGCTTCAGCAGGTCACTGTTAAAAAGGACAGTCCCTCCAAATGGAACACAAGTGCTTAACCTAATCCAAAGCAAGAACTGCACCACACCTAGACTCTGATACAATTATAGAGAATATGCTCTGAGATTTACCTTGAATATACCAGGTTGCAGGGAGCTAACCTACGCAAGTCTACATATGGGAACATTAGGTGGCTTTAATCCACTCAGACAGAGGGCGAGGAATTTTAAAAAAGAACCAACAAGAGTAAATAACTTGGCTTAGCACAATAATAATGCCTCCAATGAATTTTTGTACTACACAAGATGTATAGACAAAAATCTACTATAAAGACAAGAGCTGTCAGAAAGAAAGGACTTGCAGTTCTCATATTATCTAATCCTAAAGGTCTGAGTCAATCCAAAGGAGGAGAAGCCAGGAGCATTATGGTCATTTTAATTACTTCCTGGTCTCTCAAGCATATACCGCACCTATAGCTCTACTGAATGGACGTGTGGTTTCTCATCATGGTCCTTCAGAGCATGCCACTCTTTTGAGGATGGAAGCTAGAAGCACTTCTAAAGCTATCCCATCTTAAGTCAGAGTTCACTGTAAAGTGAATCTCAGAGACTTCCTGGACCACAGTGATGTATAGAATAGTATGGGGTATCTGAGAGGATAATCAAGCTCAGAACACCAGATGACCTGAGGTTAGAGGATTTCAATATCAGAGGTGCTCTGATAATTTTTTTTTTTTTAAATTTTGGTGCTGGGTATCAAACTCAGGGCCTTACACATGCTAGGCAAGTGCTCTACCACTGAACCACATCCCCAGTCCAGAGATAGGTACTCTGCATTATGACACAACTTTAAAGCAAGAAAACTATAGATACTTCCTAACAGCAGTATGAAATACCTTGAAGGAATTAGACATATTTAAGTACTCAGTCCTTGTCCAACTTTTTGTTCCCTCTAGTCATCTATACAAAGGTGAACTGGGCTGGGCCTATACCTGAGGTGCTTAGAAGGACTGACATTTGGCATGTATCTGCCTCTCCAGTGTTTGCTATGTACTCTCCAAGATGGTCTATTTACATGCAAATTAATCACCCAGCTTTGGTCTCCAGCAGGAGCCCAAGATACTCAAGTCTACTAAATCACCCTGAGTCCTGGCCCTCCTCCCAGCTTAAGAGCTGTGCACAGAAGCAGTGACAGCAGAATTACCCACAATCCCTCCTGTTGATACAAATAAAATTCTAATCATCTGTTTTCTTTCTGGGAGAGCACTGTAAATCACAAACAGCTAGAATCAAGTTGAACTTGGTTTTACTGAGCCTGCACTAGCGGCGTGGAAAGAGGTAAAACCTAACACTGAAATCATCCCCACAATGCACTACTTTCCTCCCATTCACTGAGCCCTTAAAGGACTCAAATGGACAAGTCTTTTGGTTAGAGGACTGTAAGTGAACTTGGCTGTAGACCATCAGCAGAAATCTTGGCTTCTCATCTGGGGCGCCAGCCAAGTTTGAGAAGTTGGCTCAACAAGGAAAAGGCAGCAGTCCACTGCCTAGTAGAGAGCCTGGGCTGGGGACTGTTGTTCTCAAAGTAGGGGATGGAATTTCTGTGGTAGTTCCAAGCCCAATTTAACTAGCAGATGAGTGGAACCTTAGACCAATCCCTGCTGCCATGTCCATCCCTGAGCAGCTAGGCCTAACCAGAATCAATTTTAAAGCTCTTGAGACAATGACAAGTATATATTTTTTCTCTTCTTCAAGCTTCATTTGCACAAGCAAGTTAAAAACATGCAAAACTAACATGCCTAACTCCAGGCAACTCTGAATTATATCACCAGTGGCTTAAAAGAGCACATGTAAAACTGAAAACCTAACACGAGGTTAAAAATTCTCTTTGGGAAGTATTTCCAAACCACAAATCCATCCAGCCTGATTACCCCATCCCACCCACACACCCAGAGGGCCCAAACCCAGAGGTTTATCACTGGCTTGTTAACCACCTTTACTCGCTGGCAACCCTTTCCCAAAGGAACAAGATTTCAGAGTTGAGAAGGAAAATGGAGAAGACTCTCAGTGTATGGTATCTGAGATCCTCCCACAAACTCAAAAGCATTTTTCTTTTCTTTTTTTTTTTTTTTAAGGACCAAACAATTGTGTCTTGACCAAGTAAGACTCAACTCAAGCTTTCTTGCCGGCTGTCCCAAGAAAGATGTCTGACATTGAACACTGTGGTACTGAAAGTACCCTTGCAAATTAATTAGGTGCAATTTGAGTTAGGTAACAGAAGACTTCTTGGGTTACTCAGCAGGCCCCCAAATATCACCACAATACATCCTGGAGGAGCAATGGCTGGATGCTGCTGGCTCTTCAAGCACACTGGACTGCTAGTTTCTGCCAGAAAGCCTTTCCTTCAGGACAGCCCAGATTAACAAATACTAAGGGGCTAGGCAATACCAAAGAGTGGCCCGCAGATGCTCCACAGGAACTGCAGCACCAAATTGCTTCCAGCTTTGGCATCTCTGCCAAAATTTTACTTAGCCTCTCAGTTTTTATTTCCACTAAACTTTCTGTACTGGTAGCCAGAATAAAAATCTTCACCTAAAATCTGTCCATCCTTGATACTAACAAGCACATGTATTTTAAGTGTTAAATACAGACTTAATTTTGTCAGCCAATAAATTGTTAAAACTGACAGGAGGTTCATCAAAGCCAAGGAATTCTGTTCAGAATTGAGGAAAATCTTTCAAAATTTTTTCAACTTATTGCAGAGAATGCATCTTCATTAGAGGCATGACATCAGTCCGCAACGGTAAGTTCTAGGCAAACAGCATGGGGACGTAAATACTTCATTATTCAAGAATGAACAAGGTCCTAAGAATAATGCCATTTCTTACAAGCTTCCTTACACCTAATCCTTTTTTTACAAGGATTCCAATGTAGAAAATATAGATTCCAATATAGAAAATTCTCAGCAATATAGGGAACCTGTGTTGCCCACTAGCATTAACTGCATTTAATGAATTTAAAAGTGCAGCAGGAGCTGTGGTGCACACCTGTAATCCCAGTGATTTTTGGGAGGCTGAGGCAGGGGGATCACAAGTTCAAGGCCAGCCTCAGCAACTTAAAAAAAAGACTGAGGATGTAGCTCACTGGTAAATCCTGTGTTCAGCCCCAGTATGTATACGTGTGTGTGTTTGTGTGTGTGTATAAAAACACACATATATATGAATTTCAGTTCATTTTAGAGGGAAGAGAGCACTGCTTATGACTGTTATCAAGCAATTCTTATTTAATAATTAGGACACTGAAAAATAAAAAGGTCCCAAATTCTCATCTGGAAAAAATCTCTTGTTTAATTCTGATAAGAAACAGAATAAATAAAACTGAAGCCTGGTGCGGTGGCGCACGCCTGTAATCCCAGCACTTTGGGAGGCTGAGGCAGGAGGATCGCGAGTTCAAAGCCAGCCTCAGCAATGGCGAGGCACTTAGCAACTCAGTGAGACCCTGTCTCTAATAAAATACAAAAAAGGGCTGGGGATGTGGCCCAGTGGTCAAGTGCCCCTGAGTTCAATCCCCAGTACCAAAAAAAAAAAAAAAAAAAAAACACTGAATTTCAAAGCAACTTAAAATATTTATTTTAATCAACATGAAAATTGCAACATGAAATAATGGGCAACTGGGATGAGATGAACTCAAGAAGATATTAATTTCAATTTCCCAACACCTCTCCTGCTTGAAGTTTATTGCCTGGTTATATGTTTCTGTCATCTAATGAATACATTTGCTTTCAAGGTTTTTCATATCTTTGGTGCCTAAAAGACCCGGGGAACGCTATTATCCAAAGGTAACATTATACTATATCCACTTAAAAGGAGACAATTCGTGAGACAATTTTGAAAACCAATTGGGTTCACTGGTCAACTCTTACACCATTATTGGCATCTCAAGAAGAAAAATGACTCAAACATAAGAACATCTTTCTTATAAGACAATAGCTTCCTGAGATCTCAGAGGAATGACCAAACTCATTCCCTTCTGAATATACTGCAGTTCCTCAAGAAGCAAAGAGCACTGAGCTATTAAAAATACTTCACACCCAGCACTTGGGAGGCTGAGACAGGAGGATCGCGAGTTCAAAGCCAGCCTCAGCAATGGCAAGGCAATTAGCAACTCAGTGAGACCCTGTCTCTAATAAAATACAAAAAACGGCTGGGGATGTGGCCCAGTGGTCGAGTGCCCCTGAGTTCAATCCCCGGCACACACACACAAAAAAAACTTCACACCAGAAAGGTCCGGAAGTGGAACTGCACAGATCTCTTTTTAAACCCCTAACAGATACACTGTAAACTCAACACATTCAGTTACAATACATTGGAAAAGGCCTTGGTTTCCTGATCAACAGACTAATGCTACATTTCTTGTATGCTTTCACCCTTTCCAAAGAAACTTCCCAAATAAAGCAAAAGGAACCTCTTGCATAAAGTATACCTATTCCAAAAATGTATTTTTAAATGTAAACGTTTCCCTTCAAAAAAATTAATAAAAATAACATCAGTGGGATTCTGTGATGTACTGAATTTAGTAATATTGTTCTGGGTTACTTCCTTTAACAAAAGCTTACTGGTAACTAGAGAAGCTATTTTCTGTTTATACTAAGGCAACAAAAACATTCGTCAAATCAGTTTCACTTTCTGTTACAGTTAGCCTCACTTCCTAATTCTGTTTGTGCTGAGTATCCTGCATATTTCGTGTAGTAAGGCCTACAAATTGTAGTGACATTTTAAAACATGAATGTCTCTTTTTCTATTAGGCCCATAAAACATTTTCCAAATAACTTTAAAAAAGATCAACTATTGTCCTAAATGATTGTTCATAGTCTACATCTTTTTCTGAATGTTTTTCCCAAGGCAAAACTTGAGGTTTTCTCCAAAATTAAAAACTATATTTATTATCTATACTAAATCTCAAAAGATAGTAAACAGATCTAATCACAGGGGGGAAAAAATGGAATCCTTTCTTACCCTACCCATTTACAACAGTTTGATATACTGTGAAATTGTCTATAACTCATCTGCTTTAATACTTAAGTCAACGAGTAGGTGTGTCAAATTAAAAACAAAGGGTCTGAAGATACTAGGTTCAATCCCTAGCTCCAAAAAAAACAAAACAAAGCAAAGGGTCAAACTTACTTCCCTTGTCTACCTCTCAAAGTCAAAGAAAAAAAATCATAGGCACTTAGGAGCAAACTGAAAACATCTACACAAAACAAGGAGATTAGCATTTTAGGAGAATGGAAACTTTTTAATAATTCAGTAAACAAATTTATATCAATACTCATGTGGAAGAATATTTTGAAAAGCAGAAAGCTTTCAAGAACTGTGAGCCAAAATTTCACAAAGAAAACTTTTTTCTCATTTGAAAGCCAATATAATCCCAATTCAATGGATGATTCTGCAAAGGAAGCCTTACCAATCCTTACCCTCCAACCCTGATCAAACCCTGGGGCAGATCTTACAACTGAAGACTTGAAGAAAAAAAAATTTAAACCGAGTGAGTCCCAAACACAAAACTCCAAGTACACATTATTAAGGACAAAATAATAATGACTGGAAAAAAAAGACAATTCAATGTTAAAATATACTCAAATATATTTATAAATTTAATGATATGACAATATTTCAACAAAAAACAAATTATTTTTAGTTAACTATTACCCAGGACCAATCCTTAAGACCCTCGCAACAACTGCATCAGAAGATTTTTATGGAAATATCAGTTCTGAACAAACAAAATTTATCTTCATACCTATCTTCTTTGACAACCTGCACAATCCTTTTGGTTGCTCTAATGAAAAGTAGGTACAACTAAGATAACTTGCCTTTACCCTGAGATTATTAAATTTTTCCACCAGAGATTATCATAGTGGCATCCTGCAAACTTTTAACAGTTTAGGGAAACTGCTGTTTCATACACCATTTTAAACATTAGAAAAATGGGACTTGGAATATAATTCCATGGAACAGTGCTTGCCTAGCTTGAACAGGGGTCTGGGTTCAATCCACAGCATGGTGAAAAAAAAAAAAAGGAACAAAAATCAGAAAAATAACACGAAAGTCTGGATTTCTAGTTTTTCTTTTAAAAATAGAATAGAAAGATCTTGGCAACACTAAGCCCTCACTCCCACTTACCAACCCACTGGATTTGAGAAGTGGCTGTCTTTTTAGAAGTGACATATGCTTTCCAGCACCCCAGTCCTCACTCCTCCCATCTAATTCCTGACAATCTCATTGCCTGGTCCCCACAGGCAAATGAATTCTTGACCTCCCCCCCAACTCTTACTGTTCTCAAATGTGAAGTATTAGACACTATGATGTACGTGTTTCTCCTTTTTCTTTGATTTACTGGGTCTGTTTTTCCTCCTATCTATACCCACATTACTGTCTCAAGCTCCAAAGACATGAGATTAGTGTCTATACAAATCCACAAACCATCTACTGAGAACATTAATATCAAAATCCTAAGAAACTATTTTAACACTATATGGTCTTATCCATCACACTTCTGCAAAGCTGTCTCTGCAATGCCACATTTCAACATTTGTTTTTCTTTATCTCTCTCCTTCAACTCAAATATAGTCAGACCACAAGAAGCCACCTGTACAGGACGCTCTCATGATTTGACCTTTGGCTCCTCTACATTTACAATTTTTGCATAAGAATACCATGCTGTGCTAAATTCCATGGGTCTAGAGCAGTCACATGACTTTTGGTTAAAGGAGATTATTGCATGTGGCTTCAGCTTCACACAACTATGCAAACAGGGTTTAAAACCTACTTGCTCTTAAATGAATCTTTTGGACACTTTGCCCAGAAACAATGCTACCATTCTCTTCAGAATGCTTTATTTTTTTCATTTCTTGCTTATATAGTGATAGCTGGATCTCTCACCTGAAAACTACAGAACAATTCATTTCTTTGCACACAGCTCCTCTCACTCACCCAACTCACTAGAATTTACCACCTGATATCGAGAATCATGGAATTTGCAAACCCCTCTCCCCAACCCCAGAAGGTCCCACCTCACCTTAACAGCTAACAAGAGAGTCTACTACAATATGAAAAGTAATAAAACAACCTCGTTTTCTCTCTGACCCCAAAAAGGATTAAAATTGAACGGAAATGAAAATGAAATGGAGAGTAGGAGACGTACCGCAGATTGAAACCTCGGTTGCTCTTCCTGGAATAAGAGAGAAAAAAAAATAGAAAATATAGAAGTTATTTTTACACTTCGCATTCAATAATAAGAAAGAAAATGCCGGCGGCGGAGGAAGCGGCGGGTGGGGAGTCAGCCCGACACCCCTCCCTCCCTCTCTTCCCCCCTCAACCCAACCCCCCAGCGGGATCCGGTAGCAGGGTAGGAGGGTCCCGAGCGCAGCCCCTCCTTCCGGGATCCGACCTGGGCCAGAGGGATCGGAAGACTGTCCCTCCCTCGGACCCAGCTTGGGCATCTGAGCACTCCCACCCCTCACCGTCCTCCCTCACCCCCAGAATCCGCGGGTCACGGGAGGAGGGGGTCGCGGACCCAAGGGGCAGGTCCTGAATGCCGTCCCCTTCTCCAAGATCCGGACAATGGGATCCCGGGCACACCGCATCCCTGTCCCCGGATCCTGAGCGGGGTGGGAGGCCGCAGAACCCTTCTCCACGGAAGGAGGTGGGGGTCCCAGAGACCGCGTGTCTGCTCCCCACCTCCAGTCCCAGGAGGCCGCTCCGGCCAGGAGCTCGGAGGGGAGCGAGCCGGGAACGCGACGCAGGCGGTCCCAGCCCCGGGGCAAGGAGAAGAAGGCGGCGGCAGCCCGGCCCCCTCCCGCCGTCGCCCCGCTGAGAGCCCCGGACGCTGTCCCCGCCTGACAACCCGCACGGGAAGGAAGAAGCCCCAGGACTCACGTCGCTCTCCACCTCGATGTCATCGTTATCGCTCATTTCCTACGGCCCAGGGAGCGGCCACTGCAGCGGCGACGGGGAGGGGGAGGGGCGGAGGGGAGGGGGAAGTCACCGACAACAACAAGCCGAGTGCCCCCACACACACTCTCACTCACTCACTCACTCGCTCCCTCACTCACACACACACACACACACAGACACACACAACACGGGCGAGAACCACCTCCTCACTGCAGCACCGGATCAACGGCGGCACGCACGCCCGATCTGCCCCCCGCCACGTGACCGAGCTCGCCGCGCCTGGGCAGCCGAGACTTGTAGTCCTCGGCCCTCTGACTGGCGGCCCGGTGAGCGCCAGCAAAACTACAAGTCCCATAAAGGACCGCACCCAGTCGCCGCCAGCCCGGCTTGTTGACGGAGCCCAGGGCGCCTGCGCGTCCAGGAGGGGGCGGAGAGAAGTGGCGCGGTGCCTGCTGGGAGACGTAGTCCGCAGACCGCGAGTTGTCAGGAGGTTTTCCTCTCGAGGCAGCAGAGAGGCTGCCGGGAAGACAGGACACGTGGAGGGAGCTGGGCTCCTGGAGCCGGCCACCATCTGAGTTCTGGGCGCTGGGCCCAGGGGACTGGGTGGAGACTTTGGGAGAGAAGCCGGCTCCCTAAATAACGCTGTCTCTCCTTGGAGCGACTGGTTTTACTTTGACTTTTTGATGCTTGGGTCGCTCCGCTTTGCGCCCCGGGGCGTAACCCGCCTGGGAGAGAACAGTGCTGCGGCTGACTAGGGGGCGCGGCTCGGGATGCCCACGCGGACCATAGGCATCTGGTTGTGGGGTGTCAATAGGAGGTGTTAAGTGGCATTACAGGACGTGGTAGAGGACCGACCTCGCGGTGGGTCTGCTTCCAAGATCTTGTATTCATACGCCGGGAGTGACCAGCCTAGCTACTCGGTTACTCGGATACTCACGTGAGGCTTGTAGATTACCAGGACCTCGTGTACGTGGAAATAAAAGCCCTTTCTGAGTTTGCTGTAGTCCATGCAGTTTTGGGAGTGCCCCAGTTCAGAGAACCCTAATTAAGGGTTGCAAAAAGGATCAAAACGAGAAACTAGCGCAGCTCCCTATCCTGTTAAAATCATATTTATTTACTATGGCAGGAGGCGTAATTCCATCCATCCCACCAGTATTTACTGAGCACCAAACATGGGACAGCATAGGAATGGTATCACATATAAGACTGGAAATTGCCCGTTTTCATGAAGCTCACAGTTGTGGAAGCAAAAATGAGACTGCCCTGCCGCCATTTTTGAGACTGTGCATCAAATCCCACAGGAAAGGAAAACAATAACAAAGATACTTTCCAAAGTCAGATAAACTGCCCAGCATGGTGGCACATGCCTCTAATCCCAGCGACTCAGGAGGATCACAAAGTTCAAGGCCAGCCTGGGCAACTTAGTGAGACTTTGTTCCAATAAATAAATAAATAAATAAATAAGGTGACAGGGGCGCTAGGGATGAAGTTCAGTGTTAGAGCGCCTCTGGGTTCAATCAGCAGTAATGGGAGAAAAAAAAAAGAACAAAGAGGCTGGGGTTGTGGCTCAGCGGTAGAGCACTCGCCTAGCATGTGCGAGGCCCTAGGGTTCCATCCTCAGCACCACATAAAAATAAATAAATAAAATGAAGGTATTGTGTCCAACTACAACTAAAAAAAAAATATTAAAAAAGAGCAAAGATAAACTAACCAACTACTCTTACACCTGGTCTCCAAAATGAATGAAATTAATTTCTCCCATGAATTACTGCTCCCTGAATGAAAATCATTTTCTCTCTCTCTCATTTTTGAATTGAAAATTTGAGGTTTTAGCATATAAACCTTTGTGACATATATCCCTGTGTCTGTAGATAGTTCTCCCCGAAGATACAAATGTAAATGTGGTAAACTTTCCTTTTTTTCCTTTAAATATGTTTTATTTGTTGCTCTGTGATCCAGCTCTACTGAAGTCTGCAGTCTTTGCAAATGAATTTATCTTTTCTAAATGTTTTTGTCTGCTAGTGTTGGGGAGATAGTCATAAGCAGACCATTGTGTAATAAAAGGTGTTTGGCTAGAAGGGAAACAGGGATGGCAGCTTTTGGGTAAGTGGGGGCTAACTGATGATTACAGCAAACACTGGTTGGATGCCTTCGATGTGCAAATTCACCTGGTGGCTTAAAAAATCCCCACACTGCCGGCTCCGTGGTGCAGGCCTGTAATGCCAGCACTTGGGAGGCTGAGGCAGGAGGATTGCAAGTTCAAAGCCAGCCTCAGCAATGGCAAGTCACTTAGCAAGTCAATGAGACCCTGTCTCTAATAAAATACAAAAAGGGCTGGGGATGTGGCCCAGTGGTGGAGTGCCCCTGGGTTCAATCCCTGGTACAAAAAAAAAAAAAAAAAAAAAAAAATCCCACACTGCCCAGCACGGTGTCATACACCTGTAGTGCCAATTACTCAGGAAGCTGATGTAGGAGGATTTTTCAAATATGAGGGCAATCTGCTCTCAAACTTTAAACAATTTTTTTTTAGAGTGGGACTGGGAGCATGGTTCCGTAGTAGAGCATTTGCCTAGCATATAGGAGGCACTGGGTTCAATCCCCACTGGGGACAGGGGTGGGGGTGCACTCCCTTGCCCAGGCCACAACCCAAATCAATTAATCAGTCAGTCTGGAGGTGAGAACCAAGCAGCATTTGTTTATAAACCACTTCAGGTGATTTCAGTATGCACCCAAGACAGAAAAGTACTACTATAGAGAATGCCAAGATAAATAAGATAGTCTTTCACTGAATTGTATACTTTAAAAGAGTAGATTTTATGGTACATCACTAATTATATGTCAATAAAGCTGTTACACAAGAAAAATGATCTTTGCTCATGCAGACAAGATGTAAATTATGGACACAATGTAGTGAAGACAATGTGTCAAATAGTACAGACAAGGTATGCTTTAAGAGCTCACGGGCATGGGCTGGGGTTGTGGCTCATCGGTAGAGCACTCAGCTAGCATGTGCGCAACCCGGGTTCGATCCTCAGCACCACGTAAAGACAAATGCATTGTGTACAACTAAAGCAAATAAATAAATATTAAAAAAAAAAATAGAGCTCATAGGCAGTGGGTAGAGTGCCAGGTCTGAGGTGGGGAGAGGAGGTGTTCGTCAGGGACATCTTAGGCTGTCAGCTCCACAGGGGCAAGTGCTGTGTCTGCAGAGACCAGACCAGATTTTACTCACCATAAATCTCCCATTGTTGGAAGGAAGTCTGGTAGGCTGAAGTGAGGGAGGAAAGGCTTCCTGGGTGGAGAGCCTGGAGATGTTAACATTCTTTGTAGTAATTGATAGAATATAAATGTCACCAAGAATTCCCAAAGAGGAGGAACTCGGCTCAGGACAAGTGCAGTCTTTAGTGTACGTGAGGGGAAAGAATTTTAACACTCACCAGAGACAGATTTATTTAGGAAAATAGTCACACATTCAAGAGAGAATGTGGGCCATCTCAAGGGAAAGACTCTTTTAGGGTAAAGTAAGAATTCACATTCAAGGGAGAATGCTGGCCATCTTGAGAGTAAGAAGCTCTTGTGGGGCTGGGGCTGTGGCTCAGTGGTAGAACGCTTGTCTAGCATGTGTGAGGCAATGGTTCAATTCTCAGCACCACATATAAATAAGTAAATAAAATAAAGGTCCATGAACAACTAATAAAAATATATAAAAAAAAAAAGTTCTTGTGGTAAAACAAGGAATAAACATCCAAGGTACAATGCTGGCCATCTCCAGAGGGAGAGAGAGCAACTTTTGGGTGTGGGTGTTAATATTTATAGAGGGACAATAGTTAGGGGCTGGACTAGAGGTGGAACCAGGGCAGGGCAGTTATCCCTATGGAGCCACTCGTGCATTGCTCTCCTGTTACTTTTTGCAGGGTCAAGGGCACAGGCAAGGGTGAGGGGTTGAGGACAAGGCTGAGTTTGTTCACAAATGCTTGTTTTGCATATCAAAGTTTCATGGGTGTTTCCTGCTTCCCAATGGGCTCTTGGGTACTTCTCTTTAGAGACTCAACCTCTTTTTCAGTCTCTCCCAATCCCTATCTCATGAAGACCTGTCAGCCTGGTTAATAAGTCTGACAGAACAGAAAAAACACTGCCCACAACAATTATAATATGTGTTATTTTCAGGCACTCAAGGAGCATTTATAAGAACTGACCATGTTCTGAGCCACAAAGCAAATTCTAACAAGTTTCAAAGGACTGTGATCTTAGCAGCTGATGTAGAATAATAACAAAAGAAATGACTAGGTGTGTGTCACCCCAGCCCAGAACTCATGTGCTTTCTTCCCACTTCTTTGGTTGCCCCTTCTCTGTGCCTGCTCTGGTTCCCATTGACTTGTTACTGTTTAAGTTCCTGGGGTTCTGTGGTTGGCTCTTGACTCTTCTACCCTTTGCCTGCTAGGATCCTTTACCTCCTTGTCTTTGCCCACGTCTTTCTGATGGTGATCTAAGACTGAATGTCTCTAACTCTGTATTGTTATATGCAGCTCATTTCTAGACACACTTATGTGGATTATTCCACTGTCAACTCAAAGCGCAAGGCTTACGGATGAATAAGGAAAAGTAGACTTTTTGTTTTTTGGTACTGGGGATTTAGCCCAGGGGGGTTTGCAACTGAGTTCTATTCCCAGCCCCCCCCCCCCCCCCCGCTTTTTTTTCTTGGTACCAGGGATTGAACTCAGGGGCACTCGACCACTGGGCCATAGCCCCAGCACTTTTTTGTATTTTATTAGAGACAGGGTCTCACTGAGTTGCTAAGTGCCTTGCCATTGCTGAGGCTGGCTTTGAACTTGCGATCCTCCTGCCTCAGCCTCCCAAGTGCTGGCATTACAGGCCTGCACCACCGCACCCTGAAGGAGCCTATAATCAAGGAGATAGCTAAAGATTGCGGTTAGCTGAGAGCCATAAAAGATGTTCTAGTTTCCACCTGATAGTAATACATTATTCAAGGAATCTTTGTATGCCCGTGAACACTGCGTGACGCACCTGTAAGCTCGAGCTGTAAGCACGTGTCCTTGTTAAAGCTATATGTATATAACTGGGTGAGTTTGGTTAGTGTGTGTGGGAAGAAGAAGGTGGTGGTTGGAGTTAGAGCGTTTGGAGTGATTGCTGGAGCCGGAGAGAGAAGAAGAATAAAAGACCTTTATTCATTTTCATCCTGCCTCCGAATTTTCCTACGGTGTTCGTTGCTCCAAGCGGTTTCCGCTTCAGGCAGCAACAAATGGTGGCCCGTCCGGGGCTTGGCAGGCAGAGAAGAAAAAATAAGATATAAGAACAAGAAGCTAAGATAGTGAGGAGAGAGGAGAAGAAAGCATAGCCTCTGACTCAGTTGAGACCAGCAAAAAGAGTAGTACTCAGTTGAGACCAGCAAAAAGAGTAGTACTCAGTTGAGGCCAGTTAAGAATTAGCGAAAAGCCGAAGCGAGTAGCCGGCGAGAGCCGGCGAGAAGCCGAAGCCATGAAGCAAGTAGCGGGCCAAAAGCCATAAAAAATAAAGAAGCCAGAAAGTAATAGCATGGTAAAAGCCATGCAGAGAAAAAGCCTTGAGCTTTAGCAAAAAGCCATAAAGAAAAAAGCCATGAGCTTAAAAGAAAATAGAGAATTAAAAAGCACGGTGAAAACCATGCAGAGAAAAAGCCATTGAGCTTTGGCAAAAAAGCCATAAAAATAAAGAAGAGACAAGAAAATTAAAAAAATAAAAAAATAAAAAAGTCAAAGCCGCTTATGCAATTGTGCTTAACTAAGTGCGTTAGCTGCTCCTCAGCAGTAGGCTTCCTTAAAGCCGCAGCACCTCCTCAAAAAGGGCTCAAATATCCACCCTTTTAAAACAAAAGGTGAAAAGCCAGGTAGGGACAAGAAAATAGAGAAAATAAAATATACAAAATAGAATTAAAAAGCACCTTTTAAACTAAAAGGGAGGAATATGAAGGAGCCCCAATTAGGGAGATGGCTATTGCGGTCAGCTGGAAGCCATAAGTTCCACCTGATAATAAGTATGTATGTGACGCACCTGTAAATGCACGTGAGGCACCCGCAAAGCTAAAGGTATATAACCGGGTGAAAGCGGTCGGAGTCAGGAGAAGAATGAATTCATTCAGTCAGTCATGCAGTCGCTGGGTCGGTCAGAAGAAGAGTTCGGGTCGTAGAAGAAGAAAAGAATCAGAGCGGCCAGAACGTAGGCAGAGCGGTTACAGAAGAGAAACCAGATAGAAGAAGTAATTCCTGGTCAGAGTCAGGCCGAGGCTCCCGAGGAAGAAAGAAGACAGAACAAAGAAGAAAGAAGCTCTAAAAGCTAAGCTCTCTCTCTCTCTAAAGAAGAAATCTCTCTCTTTCAAGCTCTCTCTCTCTAAGCTCTAAGAAGATGAAGAAGAAAAAGCTCTCTTTCTCTCTAAGCTCTAAGAAGATGAAGAAGAAAAAGCTCTCTCTTTCTCTCTAAGCTCTAAGAAGAAGAAGAAAAAGCTATCTCTAATCTTTCTCTCTAAGCTCTTTCTAAGAAGAAGAAAAATCTTTCTTTCTCTCTCTAAGCTCTCTCTAAGAAAGTAGAAGTAAAAGTAGTAATAGCTTTACTCTGCCTCCGAGAGTTTTCCTCCCGCGGCATTTGTGGCTGGCCACGACAGGCAGCTTACAGCACCCGGCTCTTTTTATTTATTATTTTAAGACAGAAGCTCACTAAGTTGGTTAGGGCCTTGCTAAATTGCTGAGGCTAGCCTCAAATTTGTGATCCTCCTGCCTCAATTTGTGATCAGCCTCCCAAGCCTCTGAGATTACAGGCCACCATCACTGTGCCCAGCAGGAAAAGCAGGTTTTGACACAGCATTGGAACATGAGCCATTCCTGTAAAATTGAGCATGTCTGTATGAGTATGTGTGTGTAGAGAAATATATAGAAAAGTATTTACAAGTCACGCTCCTGCCCCTCTGTACTTAAGCCCCTGCCAGCCTAGAACTCGCTCTCTTTTTCGCCACCATCTTCTCGCCAGCTCTCCCCTTTCCCCATCCTCCCTTCTCCCCTTTCCTGTTCCCTTCTCCCTTCTTCCCTTTGCCCCTACTCCCTTTCTCCCCTTCTCCCCTTCCCTTAATAAACCCCCCTTTTCTACAAGGCGGTCTCGGTGTGGTTTTTGTGCTTTCAGTATTCAGCGAAAATGTTAACGGTGTTTCTTTGGGAAGTGGACTTTCTAATGACTTTTCCATCTAAGTGTGCCACATCATTCTTGCCAAAATAGAGCTATTAAAGGACAACCACTATCTCAATAAGCCTGTTATCTTCCCTAAGCAGCAAAATTCTCAAGCCATAACCCTTAGGAAGACGGGCATGTCCTCTTCCTCTGTCAGCTGTGCCAGCTATCTCACTTGGTAGGGAGGAGTATAACCATCGGGGCCCCCAAAGGAACCAGCTGGCACACTCAAATTAGATAATTTGAAGAGTTTTACATAAAGAGATTGGGGGCTGAGGATGTTGCTCAGGGGTAGAGCACTTGCCTAGCATACATAAGGTCAGGGTTCAATCCCGAAATCCTTCAAAATAATTTGCTAATTAAAATGAATTTCTAAAATGAAGAGGTGGTTTACCAGAATATGGGCAGGGTATAAAGAAACTACAAGGGATTGCCCAGTTCCATTGGGACTCTGTTCCTACCCCGTACCCCACAGGGGAGAGGAGACAGAGCAATGACCAGAGCTGGGAGGGAGGGGCTGTGCAGAGAGAGACCTGGGACAGGAGCTGAGGCCAAGGGATCCAGAGCGTTTGGATCTGGAAAGCCAAAAGACAGATCTCTAAGCACAGTGAGGGCTCTTTTCTCCACTTCTCATGTTTCCGGAGAAGGCAGGGAATGTCCAGTCCACTCTTCAGGGAAGGAAAAATATGGGGGGGGGGGGGGTGGCGCGTGTAAATCTGGCATCTCTGCCCCCTCCTTTATTTTCCCTTGGTGTACAGGGAGAGGAGAACTTTCCCTCTACCCTCTGAGGGTTAGACAACTAAATCTACAAAATACACTGACAGTAGGCAGTCCAAGAAAAGAAAAGGGGGGCTGGGGCTAGGGCTAGGGCTCAGTGGTAGAGCACTTGCCTAGCATGTGTGAGGCACTGGGTTCGATTCTCAGCACCACATATGAATAAATGAATAAAATAAAGGTCCATCAACAATTAAAAAAAAATTAAAAAAAAAATCAGAGGAGAAAAGGTATACAGGGTGTCACCCAGGGGTGTCACAAGAAAGAAAAATAAGCACCCCAGTGCCCAGTGAGATCTAGAAGCTTCTGTACCTTCTTCATAGGGAAAGGCGGGAGTGGACAATTTAAGAGAGAGTAAAACAGTTCCTGGGAAAGAGAAAGGGACTCTCAGAACAGGTGATAGCCTGTGACAGAGTCTGTCTGGACGTGGGGCCAACTTCCAGTCCCTTCTCCTATGATAGGAGTTTAATCCTTTTTGGTTGATGAAGTTGGGGGAAGAGATTGATGGCAACTGAGCTCTGTTTAGAGGATCTGTCTTTAGGCAGATGTGGGGAGTTCAGAGAAGCCCCTCCCTGCATTGGCTGTTCCCCAAGTGCCCTCAGGTTGAAATCGCCCGCACACCAAGGAGGTATATTTTGGGGCTGGATTTTTTAACTCCTTGGTCAGCTTGGTGAGTTTGGAGGAGAAACTCAGTCCTGTCTCCCTGAGGGCAAGGGATGGCTTTTTCTGTTCTCCTTCTCTGTAGGGGGTCTGTCCCCAGCTTTCTTTGACTGGGGGAGGGGGAAGGGAAATTCAACAAGTGTCAGGGAGGACATACAGGTCAAGCCGCGTTCTTCAATTTAGTCTTATCGAAAATGAAGCTACTGTGGCGCGGTGGCACACACCTGTAATCCCAGCAGCTTGGGAGGCTGAGACAGGAGGATCACGAGTTCAAAGCCAGCCTCAGCAATGGAGAGGCACTAAGCAACTCAGTGAGACCCTGTCTCTAAATAAAAACCAAAATAGGCTGGGGATGTGGCTCAGTGGTCGAGTGCCCCTGGGTTCAATCCCCAGTACCCAAAAAAAAAAAAAAGAAAGAAGGAAAGAAAATGAAGCTACTATTTGGTCTTCATCTGTTTGAATCATGTTTCTGTGCTCTACCACTGAGCTCCATCCCCAGCCCCTCTCTCTCTGAATTGATTCCAAATTCAGGGTAGGAGACCTGAATGTTATTTATCAGCTTTTTTAAACCCAAAAGTGTCCCTTTCCCACCCATCTCTCTCATGGATTCCACCAGCAAGTCTGGTTATGTTTCAGGCCTTTCATGACCTTAGCTCCCATTGCAGGTCCTGCCTCTTTAGCCCCACGTCATCTCTCACCTGGCAAATGGCCTCCTAATGAGTCTCCCTGCCTCTAAATCCACCCTTCTGCTTTTCTCCATTCTGTAGCCAGTGTGATTTTTTAGGAATAAAAGATCTTCACTTTGGGTTTTTTTTTTTTTTTTTTTTTTTTTTTTTTTTTTGGCACTGGGGATTGAGCCCAGGAGTGTCTTACCGCTGAGCTACAGTCCAGTCCCTTTATTTTTAAAATTTGAAAAAAATATATTTATTTATTTGCTTTAGTTGTACACAATGCAATGCATTTTATGTTTACATGGTGCTGAGGATCGAACCCGGGTCGCACGTGCTAGGCGAGCGCTCTACCGCTGAGCCACAACTCCCCCTTATTTTTAAATTTTGAAACAGGATTTTCCTAAGTTGCTTAGGGCTTCACTAAGTTGCTGAGGCTGGCCTCAAACTCATGATCCTTCTGCCTCAGCCTCTCTAGTTGCTGGGATTATAGACATATGCCAACATGCAGGCTATCTTTGCTTTCTTTTATTTATTTTTTTAAAAATATTTTTAGTTGTAGATGCACATAATGCTTTTTTTTTGTTTATTTTGGGGATTGAACCCAGGGCCTCACACATGCTAGGCAAGTGCTCTACCCCTGAGCTACAACCCCAACCCTATCTTTGTTTTCATGATTGAACATTTCAATCCTGATTCCCTCAGGGTAGACCTAGCTTCCATAGTTTGGCACTTGTGGCCCTGGGTGATCTGGCTCCTTTGCCAGCCTCATCCTTCAGGTCCTGCTCACTCATTCTCTGAATACCACCTGCACAGAATTTCTTGTCTTTTTCCCAAAGGGCCATGTTTTCTTTTGCCTCTGGAGATTCCCACACAAGGCTCCCTCTCCCTGAGTGCTATCTCTCCCAAACTATTCCCACTCATCTCCAGTTTCTACTCTTCCTTTGGGGTATACCTTTTGCCTCCTCTAGGAAGTCCTCCTGGATTCTCCAAGGCTGGATTAAGTGTCCATTGATTGTTCCCATAGCACTTGTTCTCTGTGTGCCTGGTCTGTTTTCTGACTTCTGTTTGCATCTCTGTCTCCCCTAGTACATTGATTGTAAGCTGCCTGAGGCCAGGCCTCTCTGCGTCTCATGTGGCTTCACTCAAGTACACAAGGCTTGGTACTGAGTGGATTTCCTCCATCTCACTGCCTGATTTACTGACTTCACTTGGCTGCTTGCTGAAGGCCCTTGGGGTTTGATTTTCTCCCTCGATGTTCATGTTCATGGTCATCTATAGGACAAAAACCTTCTAGCTCAGACCCCCCCCCCTGAAGTCCTTCATTCATCTATCATATTTTATGTCTCTTCTTCGGTGTCACTTTGGCATCTCAAGCTCATCTCTTTAAAACAATTCTTAAGGAACTGGGTGTGGAGATTCATGCCTGTAATCCCAACTAGTGAGGAGGCTGAGGCAGTAGGATTGCAAGTTCAAGGCTAACCTGAGCAAATTAGCAAGATTCTGTTTCAAAGTAAAAATTAAAATGTCCTGGGGATGTGGCTCAAAGGTAGAGCACTTGCCTAGCATGCATAGGGCCCTAGATTCAATCTGCAGCACTGCAAAAAAAAAAAAAAAAAAAAAAAAAAAAAAAAAAAAAAAAAAAGGAAAGAAAGAGAGAAGAAAAAGGAAAGAAAGAGAGAAGAAAGAGGAGGAAGATAATAAGGAGGAGGAGAACAAGAAGAACAAGAAGAGGAGGAGGAGGAAGGAGAAGGAAGAGGAAGAAGAGGAAGAGGAGGATGAAGAGGAAGAGGAGTGGTGATGAAGAAGAAGGTGACAAACCCTTAAGACCTCTCATCCCTCTCCATCCCCTTGTCTTCCCCACAGTATTCCCTCTCCCCCCAAATGGTGCCACCATTCACCTAATTGCCAAAGTCAGAAACCTGGGTGTTAATTTCTCCTTCTCCCTCTCAGCTGGGACCCCCTCTTTCTCACCATTAGCAAGTCCTATTGGCTCTACCTCCAGAAAAGAAGTCGCTCAGGTTATTAACTCTCTCTTCCTACCATCTCACTTTAGTCAAGAGTCTGATACACAGAAGGCATTTCATTAAAAAGTTTTTGAACTAATAAAAAGATAATTTTCCACTCGCAGACTTGTCCCCATTCTAAACTTTTCTACACTCAAACAACCAGAGTGATTGTTTATAAAATAAATCCGATCATGTCCCTCTATGCTTAGCTTTCAGTGACCTCAACTCCCACTCCTTACCAAACTGGTAAGGCCCTGTGTGACCTGGCCTCCACCCCGCCCACCTCTCTGAACTCAGCTCACGCCCAGACTGCTCTCATCACAACTCCCAGTCTGCCCTAGCCCCCATCTCCTCCTCCCAGTCAGGGTCTTTGTGCCTGCAGTTCCCCTGACTGGATGCTTGTCCCCTGACTCCAGGAGTGACCTGCTCACTTTTAACTCTGCTGAGAGCCCTTTGGACAGCATTGTCTAGCAGGTAGCATTGTCACTGTTTTCATTCGGTGTTTGTTTTTATTGACTACTGCCCCACTAGACCACGAGCTTTGTGAAGTCAGGGACCTTGTTTATTTTGTTGCTAGTCACATCCCTGGCACTTAGCATGGTTGCTAGGCACATGGTGTGCACACAGTGCGCTATGGTCCGAATGTTTGTGTCCTTTGAGCATACATGTGTCGAATGCATGTAGGCCTTTAAGGAGAGGATGAGGCTCTGCCCCATGAAGGGATTAGTGCTTTTATGAAGTAGGGCCCAGGATGCTCTGTGGCCCCTTCTACCATGTGAGGAAGCAATAGCTGGGCGCGGTGGTGCTCGCCTGTAATCCCAGCACTTGGGAGGCTGAGGCAGGAGGATCACGAGTTCAAAGCCAGCCTCAGCAATGGCGAGGCACTTAACAACTCAGTGAGACCCTGTCTCTAATAAAATACAAAAAAGGCTGGGGATGTGGCCCAGTGGTCGAGTGTCCCTGAGTTCAATCCCAGGTACAAAAAAAAAAAAAAAAAAAACCATGTGAGGAAGCAATAGACTGGGCCCTCCTCAGACTCTTGATCGTGGACTTTCTCAGAGCTGTAAGAAATAAATGTCTCTTGTTACAAGTCCCCCAATTTATGAGATCTTTGTTCCAGTAAGCTGAATGGACTAAGACAATAAATACTATGGGACTGAACCTTGCAACTATTTATTTCAATTCTATCCTATTTTATAGATAAATGTTAACATACTCCTTGAAGTACCTGGGAAGAAATCATGAAAATTGTTCTACCTTTGTCAGGGGACTGAGAAGTTTTCCTATCTGGCTTATCATCTGGGGGTTGCTAGAAAAAGAAGAAGCTATTTGTATTTGTTTAGGTTCCACTCCATACAGAGTGCTTGGTGGGGGCAGCCCCAGCTTTTAATGCCCAGCTTTGAATTATTTCCAAAATGTGTTCCAACAATCCTGAGGACCTAGAGGTCATGGTGAAGAGGAGGAGGTTGATGTCAAGGGCCAATCTGTTTAGCCTATACCTTACTGAAGTCCTTGAATTAATTTAACTCCTTTGTCAGCAAACCAAAGACACTTGTTCATAGCTTTGGTAAGCAAGAACCAGTAGAGGATGTTTTGTTAACACTGGGATTATTTTCCTGATATGCATGCGAAGTTTGTTGTTTGAAATTGTTCCATTGATCAGTTTGGCTACTGTTAGTGATATATGATAGAAGTTATGTGATATAGAAGACATTTACTATAATGGAATAATATTGCACATATTATAATATGTCCCATCATTTAGTCAAAGAAAACACACACACACACACACAAACAACACAAACAAAAGACAGATCTTTAACAGAGATATTTAAGGTTGAATGGACAGTAACTTTTATTTAAAATAATAAATTAATCGGTATCCCTGTTCTGTCACTTTCCAAAAGAAAAAATGTGTTCCAAGAGATGATTTAGAAGTCATTGCTAAGAATTGTGATAAATTGCCCAGCTTCTTGCTTACTGTAGCAAGAATATTTTTGTCTACAAACCTCTGGTTCCTTTTCTTTTGTTTCTTTCTTTTGGTGCTAGGGACTGAACCCAGGACCACACACTCTACCACCAAGCTATACCCCCAGTCTTCCAAATTCCTCTTATTTTGGAGGAACATGCCCTAGGGCACTTGCTTTCTCCTAAGAAATATTCTGTCTCCAATCTGTGACAAAAAAAAAAAAAAAAAAAAAAAAAAAAAAAAAAAAAAAAAAAAGGCATTCTAGAAGAAAGAGGGCCCTCTGAAGTTTTGTGGAATTTAAATATCCATCACCAAATCTTTAGTTAACAAAGTACTTTGTCAGTTTCTTGGTGTTATTTAAACCTATGACTTAAAACATTAGACATTCATGGGAAAGAAAAGATGGGAGAGAAAAGGGACTGCAGAGGCTAACATCTTTGAACACCCCACCCCAGTACAATGGAAACACAGTCCTGTACATATGGTGACATTCCCATCAATGACGAGTCACAGGTACAATAGCGGTCCCATAGAATATAATGGAACTGAAAAATTCCTATCACCTAATGGCACCACAGCTGTCACAGTGTAGTAGCATAATTGCTCATGTTTGTGGTGATGCTGGTATAAATAAACTGTTGTGCTGCCAGTCATATAAAAGTACAGCACATGGGCTGGGGTTGTGGCTCAGAGGTAGAGCACTTGCCCAGCATGCATGAGGCACTGGGTTCAATCCTCAGCACCACATGAAAATAAAATAAAGATATTGTGTCCACCTATAGCTAAAAAATAAATATAAAAAAGTATAGCACATACATATACAGGATATCACATTTGATGATAATAAATGACTGTTACTGGTTTATGAATTGACTATACTATTATTATTATTTTAGAGGATACTCCTTGTAGCTATTTAAAAGAAATTACTGTAAAACAGCATGCTGTGTTACATTTCAAGTTTACCATGTCTCTGGATCACATCAAGAAGCCACGCAGAGGGCTTGTGGCCATCTAGGTTTGTGGAAATGCACTCCACAATGTTCACACAAAGGCAAAATTGACTAAGGGTGCGTTTCTGACCACGTGCTTTTGTCCACAGGTGACACTTGGATGTAGCTCCAGGTAAGGGGCCAGAGGTCCTGATTCCACTGGAGTTCCACTTCCCTCCACAAAATTACCCTCCCATACTACAAAGGAGAGAACTCGCCCTAGATAATGGAGACATGGGAATGAAATGTGATCATATATACAGCAATATTCTGGTCTGGTTTTCTTTTGTTGGTTTGTTTGTTTGGTACTAGGATTTGAACCCAGTTGTGATTTACCACTAAGGTACATAACCAGCCCCCCCACCCCCGCTTTTTTGTACTGGGGATTGAACCCAGGGACACTCAAGCACTGAACCACATCCTCAGCCCTTTTTATTTTTTTATTTACAGACAGGGTCTTGCTAAGTTGCTTAGGGCCTCGCTAAGTTGCCGAGGCTGGTTTTGAACTCATGATCTTCCTGCCTCAGTCTCATGAGTTGATGAAATTACAAGCATGCACTCTTGCTCCTAGTCTTGGTTTTCTTCCTTCCTTCCTTCCTTCCTTCCTTCCTTCCTTCCTTCCTTCCTTCCTTTCTTTTTTGGTGGTACTGGGGATCTGACCTAGGGCCTCATGCTTGCTAGGCAAGCACTTTACCACTGAGGTACATTCCTGGCCCCCTTTGTTTTCTTTTAATTGAGGTATAATTTACATCAAGTAACAATATTGAAAAATGTAGTCATGCAACCTAGCACCACAGTCAAAATACAGAACAGTTCCATCACCTGCTAAAATTCTCCTGTGCCCCTTGCTAATCAACCCCTCCTGCCACCCCAGTCCCTGAAAACTGTCACTGATCTATCTTAATAGTTTTACCTATTTCAGAATGATAAATTTCTTTTCTTTTGTTCCTCCATGCTGGGAATTGAACCCAGGTCTTATGCATGCTAGACACATGCTCTACCACTGACCTGTATCACCTGCCAAAAAAGTTCTTAATAGTAGTACTACTAATAGCCATGGTACTGGGTATTTGCTGTGTCCAAGGTGTTATGCTAGGCCCTGCATCATGCCACAGAAAACTCCCAACAGCCCAGTGAAGAGGAAGAAACTGAAGTTAGGTGAGGCCAAGTAACTTGCCCATCATTACTTAGCCAGTAGGTGACAGAAGCAGGAGCTGAGCCCAACTCTTTCTGATGCCAAAATACGTGCTCTTCACCACAGCACTGCTGCCTTAGATTAGGAACATAATGAAGGACTTTAGAATATGAAGGGCCTTTAGAAATGACTTCATCACATGACCCCAAACCACTCCTTTTGATCAACCACAGGATAGCTGCTGTTAGCTCCAAGTTACGTAAGTGCCTTGCCCACTCCAGTTTGTAGAAGAGCGAGTTGGAGAACCCTGACTTGCAAATTCCTTACATGGACTGAGACCCTTATGTGGTTAGCACGGTCTGAAGTTGCCATGCACTTGACCCTGAAGGGAATTCAAGGGCTAATGAAGGGCAGCGTCTGTGAAGTAGGCACTTGGGTGTTTAAAGCACTCAGGTGCTCTTTCTAGGGGTGAGTTGGGCAAGTGCCACCAAAGCTGTCATATAACTTTCCAAAGTCCAGCTGTCATTTCCAACTGTCAGTGCTGAGCCTCGTGCTCCTGGCATTCCAGTCTGGGCTTAGTAGGGATGACAGTGCCTGGTACAGACTGTCTGCTGGCCGAAGATACCATGGCCATCTTATCCTCTTCCCTCCCATCACTGCCAGTGGCTTATGTTACCTTGAAAAAGTCTCTCAAGGATCAGAACTGCTTAAGCTGTAAGTGCATTGATTTTAAAAAGTAAGTAAATAGGAATTATAATGTATGAACAACGACTCTGTATTTTTAGAAATACTTACTTCTAGGTCACAATTTGCTCCCTGCCAACCACTTTGGTGAAATTATAGGCCAAATGCTGCAGCAATTCAAGAGAATGAGAGGAAATTTGCTTTGAAATAGGAGGAGAAACTGACCTGACTGGTTTGGTAACAGGTCCAAAGAACACAGTGTCCCTTGGATGCTGATAGCTGCTGGAATGTCTGTTCTCATAGGTCAGGCCGACCCTCTGGCCAGTTGACTCATGGCAAGTGGAAATGGTCACAATATTTAGGGAAAGCCCACTCCATCCTTACAGTGAGATGTGCTGCGGAAGGCAGGGGAGATTTCTACCTACTGATAAAGGAGGGAATGATGTTCATCATGCAAACAGACACAAATGAAGCAAGCTACAAAACAGTACCTACCATAGTATCACACAAGTTTTCACAAATATAAATGAGCACACAGAAGAACGTCTGGAAGAGCTGGGCATGGTGGGTACCCCTGGAATCCCAGTGGCTCAGGAGGCTGAGTCAGGAGAGTTGCAAGTTTGAAGCCAGCCTCAGCAACTTAACAAGACCCTGTCTCAAAAATAAAAAGTGGTTGGGATGTATGTAGTTCTGTGGTAGAGCATCCCAGGGTTCAATTCATAGTAATAATTTTATATAGAGAAGTTGCAAAAATTATCCAGGGAGTTCCTGTATATCTTTCACCCAAATCTCCCTAGTGTTAACACCTCAAGTAGGGGCTGGGGTTGTGGCTCAGCGGCAGAGTGCTCGCCTCGCACGTGCGCGGCCTGGGTTCGATCCTCAGCACCAGGCAAACATAAATACATTGCATTGTGTACAACTAAAGTAAATAAATAAATATTTTTTAAAAAATTAAAAAAAATAAATGCATTGTATACAACTAAAGCAAATAAATAAATATTTTAAAAAATTCACATAATCAGAGTGCAGTGATTAAAACTAGGAAATTAACATTGAAATAGTCTTAATAACTAACCTAGTGACCTTATTTAAATTTGATAATTTTCCTGATAATGTACTTTTTCTTTTTTTTAAAAAAATATGTTTTTAGTTGTAGTTGGACACAATACCTTTATTTTATTTATTTTTATGTGGTGCTGAGGATCAAACCCAGTGCCTTGCACATACTAGGTGAGTGCTGAGCCACAACCCCAGCCTCCAAGAATGTTCTTTCTCTGGCCCAGGATTCCACATTGCCTTTAGTTGTCATTTCTCTTTGGTTTCCTTCTGAGAGAGTTCCTCAGATGCTCTCATTTATCATTATAACCAGGGAAACTTTTTCTTCTTCTCCTTGTTCCCTGAATAATTTAGTTTAAAGCCATTAGCTTGGGCCAAAAAGTGTCCATCAGTAGGAGTGCAAGTTCCAGTGGCCTGTCACAGGATACTGTAGCCCAAGAGAGATGAGGGAGCATCTGTGAATGGGAGTGGTGGTGGCCCAACAGGGATGTCCTGACATCCTGTCTGTGTAGGGTGAAGAGGGAATCTACACCAGTGAGGAGGGCGTCTGTGCGGAGCTGTGATGGCTGAAATAGACTGAACAAGAGGTTGGTTACACACAGGGCCCTCCATCCAAGTAAATATAAAATTGAGGAAGTGCATTGATTAAAATAAGTAAGTACATAGGAATTATAATGTATGAAGTTAGATGTCTGCCTTTCAAAGAGAGATATGGAGGGGAAGATAGCTAGAATTAATTGTGGTGCTGGATTAGAATTGAAGATAACTGCATGACTTACGGCTTTTGTATATAAAAATAGATACAGAAATAGGGCTGGGATTGTGGCTCAGCGGTAGAGCGCTCACCTAGCACGTGGGCAACCCGGATTCGATCCTCAGCACCATGTACAAATAAAACGCATTGAATAAAACACATTGAATAAAACGCATTGTGTACAACTAAAGCAAATAAATAAAAATATTTAAAAAATAGATGCAGAAATAAATATAGATTTTCTAGCTCTATCCTCTGAGAGGTCGGGAGGAGCAACAACTCAATAGCAATGAGCACCACTTATACCCAGGTTTTGGCTTCTAAATACCATTTTCCACTTAAAGAAACAAAAGCTTTCTGGAGAAATGGCCGATTATAAGACTTGGCCAAGAAAGTACAGGATGTAACAGAAATAAATGTCTTTTTGTATTAGAAGAATGATAGAAGCACGTCAAAAGGACACAGACTAGCCGGGCGCGGTGGCGCACGCCTGTAATCCCAGCACTTGGGAGGCTGAGGCGGGAGGATCACGAGTTCAAAGCCAGCCTCAGCAATGGCGAGGCACTTAGCAACTCAGTGAGACCCTGTCTCTAATAAAATACAAAAAAGGGCTGGGGATGTGGGATGTGGCCCAGTGGTCAAGTGCCCCTGAGTTCAATCCCCGGTACCAAAAAAAAAAAAAAAAAAAAAGACACAGACTTCAGCATGAAGGAACTCCTGTTTGCTGAATCTGAGATAACTTGAGCATCAAGGTTAACAATAACAGAAATTATGATCCACTTAATAAAATGGGAATATAGTCTATATGGAAATAAAAGAGCAACAAATGGGGTAGGGAGAAAGCTTTTTCTGATCATGGAATGTCAAATAATTAATGCAGAATGATAATGGAATCAGAAAATCACTTTGGCAACAACAGTAGTAATTCAGCCAAGAACCATCAAGGGGTGCTAAAAGTGGTTGGTCAAAGTTGAATGGGGAATGGACGTTTACCTAACTTCAAAGTACCTTGCAAGGGCTGGGGTTTTGGCTCAGTGGTAGAGCGCTCGCCTAGCACATGCACGGCCCGGGTTGATCCTCAGCACCATGTAAATATATTCATGAGGAAACATAAAATGAGGAACTTTCTAGAAAATAACTCACCTGTGATCTTCAAAAATTGAAAGCTCAGGAAGAACTTTCCAGATTAAAGCAAATTGAACAGCCATGACAATTAAGTGTGATACATGATCCTGGATTAAATCTTTTTGCTATAAAAGATGTTATTGGGATAATAGTGAAGCCTAAGTGCAGAGTCAGATTAGACAACAGTAATGTATCTATGTTGGTTCCTTTTATTATTATTATTATTATTATTATTATTATATTATTATTATTATTGTAAAGAGAAAGTACTGGGGCTGGGGCTGTAGCTTGCCTAGCACATGTGAGGCACTGGGTTTGATCCTTAGCACTACATTTAAAAAAAAAATGAAAAAACAAATAAAATAAAGATACACTGTTCGTCTACAACCACAAAATTTTTTTTTTAAAAAAGAGAAAAAGTACTCATAAAAAAGAAACAATTATTTATCTACCCAACTCTTGCAACTTCTCTGATATTTTCTACCTAAACCGGTATTACCACCATCTACTCAGAAACTCAACCTTGAAACAAGAGTCATCCTTGACAACCTTCTTAGAACCTAAAAGCCCATTTGGAACACTCTCAATATCTATTAATAGACCAACGATATTAGGAAACATCTGTGCCTTAGAATATTATATTGCTATTCAGAGGAATGGAGTAGGCCTGCATAGCAACATAAAAATAAAAGGAGAAAGTTGTTAAACAAAATATGAGGATCTCATTTTTGTCAATTTTTGTACATGTACAGACCACGGTGTGGAGAAGGCTGTATTTAAAACTGTTATCTCTCTTCTTTCATCCGGGTGAGATTATGACTTTTCTTCAATTCTGTCCTGTTTTTTTTTTTTTTTTTTTTTTTTTAACAGCCAAGCATTTTTTAAAACAAGGGCAATATTACTTTTGAAGAAAAATTGTAATAACAAATGATGTGGCAGAGACTTATTAAGGAGATGATAGAAGCTATTTACCTTCAAAAAAACTTCAAATTTAATAAGACTATCTTAGTTCATTTTCTGTTACAACAAATATTTGATGGGCTGGAAGTATAGCTCACCCCACAGACTGTGTAATTTGTAAATAAAAGAAATTTAGATCTCACAGTTCTAGAGGCTAGGAAGTCCAAGATCAAAGGCTGCCTCTGGTGAGCGCCTGCTTCTTACACCATAACATGGCAGAGGGCATTGTCTGGCAAGGGAGGAGAGGGAAAGCAAGGAGGTTAGGAGAAAGAGAACAAAGGGGAGAAAGAGGAAGAGGAGGGGGGGAGGAGGAGAGAGAGAGAGAGAGAGAGAGAGAGAACTTCTATAATGAAGTCACTGTCACAATAATGAATTAATCCATTCATGAGATTTGCAATGGTTTGAATGTTTGTCTCAGAATTCATGTGTTGAGCCGGGCGCGGTGGCTCACGCCTGTAATCCCAGCACTTTGGGAGGCTGAGGCAGGAGGATCGCGAGTTCAAAGCCAGCCTCAGCAGTGGCGAGGCACTTAGCAACTCAGTGAGACCCTGTCTCTAAATAAAATACAAAAAAGGGCTGGGGATGTGGCCCAGTGGACGAGTGCCCCTGAGTTCAATCCCCGGTACCACAAAAAAAAAAAAAAAAAAAAGAATTCATGTGTTGAAAACTTAATTCCCAAAGTCATACACACACACAAACAACGTATACAAATACACACTATACAAGTGTGTGTGTGTATAAAATTTTGAATATTTCATTTTAATATATTTGTAATTATCTAGTTTCACTTAAAATTTATTTCCCAGTTTATCTGAGAAAACACAAGAAGAAATTCCTTTCTCCCCATCCTTACCATTTCATCCCCTGCTAGCCTTTTTTTCTGTGTATGAACACATTTAACAACATTGACCATTAAAAGCTATGCCAGAGATATGATTAATTTCAACCAGAGCTTATGAAAGTTTTCTGATTATATTTTTCAAGGTAAATATCCTTAGCAATAACATGTATTGAGAACTATACAAATATACAGATGGATAGACAAAAAAAAGACACAGGTGGTGTAAGTAGCAAAGAGTTTGTGCAGAACAGAAAACAAAACAGAAATTAGCCAGGGTTAGAAGTCCAGCTGGGTGCAGTTGTGCATGCCTGTAATCCCAGCAGCTCAGGAGGCTGAGGCAGAAGAATCACAAAATCGAAGCCAGCCTCAACAATTTAGCAAGGCCCTAAGCAACTCAGTGAGACCCTGTCTCTAAATATAAAAAAGGGCTGGGGAAGTGGCCCAGTGGTTAAATGACCTTGGGTTCAATACCTGGTACAAAAAAAGAAGTCCAGTGTTAATTTATTTTGCTGAGGTTCAGGTTTCCCCTTGATGGGTCTTTAGTGGTCCACCCAAATTCAAGTTCAGGATTATCTTTCTTCTTTATTAATCAAACATGCCCAGGTAAGAGCTACTTCTCTTCCCTATGCAGCTGCTGAGCGCCATCAGTGTCAGCTGAAGGTTCCTCCAGACATTGGCATCTCTGGTCTGCCTAATTTCCGCAGATGGAAAAAGGCTTCTCTGGCCTCATTCAAGGCCTTGGCAAAATCCGGCTGCCATTCCAGGACTTTCTCACTGTTTTCTCTCACTCATTCATAGTTCCCTGGCTCCATCTGAAGGAGACAGGCAGGTCTACTGTTGTAGCAGTGTGTCTGGGTGGGGTGCAGTTTATGTTCTTGTTCAAGCGGGAGAACCAGGCCCTGAGGTCCAGTCTTGGATCCAGACCCCTCAGCTGAGGCTGAGCTTTGTGGCAGCTACTCATGACCTGTTGGTACTTGCCTTCTGGTATCTCTGGTTCCCTTTCTCCCTGTACAGCTGAGTCTTCTATAGGTGCTTCTGAAGCCAGAATTAGACAGGCAGTCAGTATAGATAGGTAAATCGAGTCAGGTAGATCAAGGAGACCAATTTTGAGTGAGTCCTGGGAAGTTGGAGACTGTCCCCTGAGGCATTGAAATGTTCATTCCTCCAGAGCCCTTCTTCTACCCTTATCAAGAACCTGCCCCTGCTCCAACCTGTTGCTAAGGTAACCTGTCCCAGGAATTGTCCCTCCCTACAGGGAGCTATAAAAGTTGTTAAATAATGTGTCCTGGCCTGCACCATCCTGCCCTTCCCCCTTCAGCCCACCGTTTTCCCACCTTTTGGCCAGCCCACCAAGCATTCCTGGGCCTAGTCATATACACAGGAAGGAGAAAGATAAGGGGAAGAGGCAGGAGAACAAAGGAAGCCTTGGACATATAAAAAGGGCTGAACCCCTCACTTCTTGGGATACCAGGATACCAGCTATGGCCCCCCTCTCCCTCCCTGGAGAAGTCTATGTTACCCCCTTTGAAATAAACCCTGCTTTATATGCCTGCCTTGTTGTGCTTCTCTAATGTTCAAACTTCAACATTTGAGGGAGCAGAACTCGTCACCGGTACCACTTCTCCATTATTCTTTGTTGCCCAGGTGTACTTAGGGAACTGGGAAGTGAAGAGTAACTGAAGATCTGCGGCTGGGAGCAATAACTGATTTTGGTAGCCAACCTAAAAAGGCAGAAAAGTATTCTTCTCCAGAAGGCTCCCTCTCCCCACCAAGGAGATTAGCCATGCTTGTTTCTATTGGCCCCCCATCTTTCCTCTCTGCAGTATTTTCTAGTTTTCAAAAGTACAGGAAAGTATTTGGATGGGAAGCTGAAGTCACTTTCTTTTCTTTCTTTTTTTCTTTCTTTTTTTTTTTTTTTTTTTCCGGTACTGGGGATCCAACCCAGGGGTGCTTTACCATCGAGCCCTTTCTCTTTTTTATTTAGACACAGGGTCTTGCCAAGAGGCTGAGGGTCTTGCTAAATTGCCCAGGAGGATCTCCAAATTGAGATCCTCCTGCCTTAGCTTTCCAAGTCCCTGGGATTATAGGAATGCATCACCACGCCCAGTTTAAGTGAATTAAGACAGGCCCGAAGTTATATGTTAATAATATTTGGAGGTGGGACCTTTGAGAGGGACTGGATCATGAGCATTCTGCCTCATGAGTGGATCAATCTGTTCATGAATTAATGAATCAGTGGGTTATTGAGGGAGTGCCTTTGCTATAAAAGTGAGCTCTCCAGCACCCTTACTCTGTCTTGGCGTGTGTTGCCCTCCACTGTGTCTGAAGGTCCCTCACCAGAGGCTGGGTAGAGCTGGTACCATACTCTTGAATTTCCCAGTCTTCAGAACTATCAGAAATACATTCCCATCCTTGATCAATTACTCGGTCAGTGGTAATCAGTGATAGCAACAGAAAAGGGACCGATAGGGGTGCAATTCTTATGACTTAGCCACCTCTTAGGTCCCACAATTTAATATCTTCACAGTGGCAATTAAATTTCATAGTGAGTTTTGGAGGAGACATCCTAATCACTTCAGGGATAATGTAAAAATTATTGATACGTGAAATGGAATACCTAACAAAACAATACAGAAGAAATGTAAATAAAGAGGCAAGATGCAGCTATAAAAATAAATAAATAAATAACGTTGGAGGAAATGAGATAAAAGACTGATACTAGAAGACTTGGAGATCCTGAAATGGGGCACTGCAGGGAGGTCTTGACTATGAGATGAATTTTGACGAAGGAAGGGTCATGGGAGGCAGGGAGAAGGCTGTTTTCCAAGAGTGGGAGAGTGGTGGGTGGGCCCTTGGTTTAGAGATTTCAGCCAGGTAGAAGGATGGCTGCAATGCTCAGCCTGGCAGGATGGGCCGTTTCACCCTGAGTTTTTGTCTTTCTACCACTAAGGTACAGCCCCAGCAAAACTTCTTCCATTTTTATTTCTACTTCCTTTGCTCTTCATGGGTAAAATGTACCCTTATTCACTCCAAGGAAAACACAAGCAAAACTCCCTTAAGAGCTGACATAAAAAGATATTTTATGAAAAAACTAAAGGAATATATAAAGAAAATAACATCTGATAATACAACATGAACACAATTATTTTTGGAGTTGTAGATGGACAGAATGCCTTTAATTTACTTGTTTATTTTTTATGTGGTGCTGAGGATCGAACCCAGTGCCTCATGTATGCTAGGCAAGCACTCTGCCACTGAGCTACAGCCCCAGCCCAACATAAACACAATTAAGCCACTTCTAAGTTTTTTTTTTTTTTTTTTTTTTTTGTGGTACCAGGGATTGAACTCAGGGGCATTCAACCACTGGGTCACATCCCCAGACCTTTTTTGTATTTTATTAGAGACAGGGTCTCACTGAGTTGCTAAGTGCCTTGCCATTGCTGAGGCTGGCTTTGAACTCGCGATCCTCCTGCCTCAGCCTCCCAAAGTGCTGGGATTACAGGCGTGCGCCACCGCGCCCGGCTTAAGTTTTCTATTTTAGGAAATTATGTGGTAGGCTTGGTGGTGCATATCTTCAATCCCAGCAACTCAGGAGGTTGAGGCAGGAGGATTACAAATTCAAGGACAGTCTGGTCAATTTAGCAAGACCCTGACTGCCCCTGGGTTCAATCCCTAGTGCCTCAAAAGAAAAAAAGTTAAGAAAAGAAAATATCTGTGAAAATATTCAAGATCTATAGACAGCTCTCAGTTTCCTAAAATGATCTCATGCTAACATTTTGCAGGTGTCTGGTCTGGCTTCTTTTTCCTTTTTTTTAAATACTTATGTGTTTTAGTTGTACACAATGCGTTTATTTTTATGCAATGCTGAGGATCAAACCCGGGCGTGCACAACCACCTCACCCTGTGGTCTGGCTTCTTATCTTGCCTCTTAGCCATGGAGCCTCTGTGCCATTCAGTTGTCTAGTCCAGGGAAGCTGGTCCAACAAAGTCATCTTGTTCCATATAGGACAAACTCCAGCCTATTAAACTCAACCTTGGGAACCTCTGGAAGGCTCTCATTCTCTCCTAGTGCAGTTAGTATAAAGGCCACACCTAGTCCACTGCTGAGCTATTGGGCAATGCACATGACATCTTTAGGTCCTTCCCACTTAGGATCTTGGCTTCACCTACTTCAGAAACACTCTGTGATGATTCACTCAAATGAAGTCCTACACACGAGGGTCTTGTAAAAATCTGCCTGTTACTGTTTCACAACATAATAACCACATAATAAACATGCCATTCTCACAATATGAACTAGTACATTTACAATATGAGGAAGGTCATGCTTATTTACCAAGTGAGGTGGTAAAATCTTGCCTGGAGGGCACATGTTGGGTAGACTCAGGAGTAATTTTGCACGCAGGTGAGAGCTTGAGGTACTCCATCTTGAACTATTGTGCAAATTTCGTTTCAATAAATTTTTTTTTTCTGGTACTAGGGATTAAACTCAGGGGCACTCGACCACTGGGCCTCATCCCCAAGCCCTCCCCCCTTTATTTTTTGTATTTTTTATTTAGAGACAGGGTCTCACTGAGTTGCTAAGTGCCTAGCCATTGCTGAGGCTGGCTTTGAACTCGCAATCCTCCTACCTCAGCCTCCCAAGTGCTGGGATTACAGGTGTGCGCCACTGCACCTGGCTAATAAATTATTTTTTAATGGCATCTATCTCCAATTCAACATGGGGATATTTGTAAAATTTACCTCAAAGTGTAAGTAACTTAAATTCCTTTGGTTAAAATAATTAGATGCTGCACACCTATAATCCCAGCAGCTTGGGGGGCTGAGATAGGAGGATCACAAGTTCAAGGCCAGCCTCAGCAATTTAGCAAGGCCCTAAGCAACTTAACAAGACCCCATCTCAAAATAAGAAATAAAAAGGACTGGGGATATAGCTTGTGGTTGAGCACCCCTGGTTTTAATCCCTGGTACAACAAAATAACAACAACAACAACAACAACTTAATACAGTTTTTAGGAATAATTCAGATCTAGGGTGATTCTTTTGTAGACTTTTCTCAGGTAAGGGTCTGGACTAGGGCACATAAGGTGAACAGACTTGTTTTTGTTGTTGTTTTGGTACTGACAATTAAACCCAGGGCTTTGCGCATGCTGAGCACATTCTGGACCACTGAGCTACAACCCTCACTTAGACTTGTAATTATATATTTATTTACAGACTCTTTTGTAGTGTTTTCTTTGTGCTTGGTTTTGTACAAGTAGGAACTCAGGCTCTTTTAGCAGCAGTCTGATGTGGGGACTGTCATTAGTCCCATAGAGCCGGGGCACCGATAGGTTGAGTGATGTGCTTAAAGCTTCATAGTTTGGCTGGGGATACAGCGCAGTTGGTAGAGTGCTTGTCTCACATGCACAAAACCCCAGGTTCAGGGCTGGAGTTGTGGCTTAGCGGTAGAGCGCTCGCCTAGCATGTGCACGGCCTGGGTTCGATCCTCAGCACCACGTAAAAATAAAGGCATTGTATACAACTAAAGCAGATAAATAAATATTTAAAAACAAACAAACATACAAGAACAACAAAAAACCTGGGTTCAATCCCCAGCACTGCAAAATAAATAAATAAATAGAAGATCCAATGATCTTAAAAATAAATAATAGATATTGTGTCTGTCTACAACATATATATATATATATATATATATATTTTTTTTTTTTTAATATTTATTTATTTACTTTAGTTGTACACAATGCAATGCATTTATGTTTATGTGGTGCTGAGGATCGAACCCGGGCTGCGCACGTGCAAGGCGAGCGCTCTGCCACTGAGCCACAACCCCAGCCCTATTTTTTTTTTTTTTAATAATCATACGCCGGGCGTGGTGGCACACACCTGTAATCCCAGCACTTGGGAGGCTGAGGCAGGAGGATCACGAGTTCAAAGCCAGCCTCAGCTATGGCAAGGCACTTAGCAACTCAGTGAGACCCTGTCTCTAATAAAATACAAAAAAGGGCTGGGGATGTGGCCCAGTGGCCCAGTGGCCGAGTGCCCCTGAATTCAATCCCCAGTACCAAAAATAAAAAAATAAAATAAAAATAAGCCGGGCGCGGTGGCGCACGCCTGTAATCCCAGCACTTTGGGAGGCTGAGGCAGGAGGATCGCGAGTTCAAAGCCAGCCTCAGCAAAGGCGAGGCACTTAGCAACTCAGTGAGACCCTGTCTCTAAATAAAATACAAAAAAGGGCTGGGGATGTGACCCAGTGGTCGAGTGCCCCTGAGTTCAATCCCTGGTACCACAAAAATAAATAAATAAATAAAAATAAAAATAAAAATAATCATACAAACTTTTTGATTTAGAAGAGAGATCCATGTCTTCTCTGATCCTTTCTCAGAGTATCAGCTGCTCTGCACTGGGGGCCTCCTTCCCAGCCCTGAACTGGGAGCAATAAGGACTCAACCTCCTGCAGACTTACACTTTCCTGCCATTTTGAGGTCCCAGGCCAAACCTGGCCTGACAGCTGGGCCTGACTCACTGCTTTCTCTGCCTCCTCCCTCTCCACCATAGACGTCAATAACCTGACCTAGGTGCTTTCCTTAGTGTTTTGAGACACACCTGGACTGTGAGAGGAGCCCCACCTGGCACCCTCCCTGCACATTCAGGCAGTAAACCGCTGTCAAACCTGTCTCCATCTTCAGGTTTGCTGGACATTTTATTCCCTCACCATTCCACAAGTAACATGGGCTGGTGCCCATTTAGACAGCCTCACTGGGCTTGTTATTCTGATCAATTTACCGCCCATTTCCTTCAGGGCAGAAGACAGGTTCCCCAGGGAGAGAAAAAGGAAAACGCTTTGAGCTTCCAGTCCACAGGTTTTCTGCACATGTGTCTTCCCTAGAGCTGCAGATAGAAGCCTGGCCTCCTTTGCATGTCTGGATCCACAGTGACCAGCCCAAGGGAAAACTGGGAATCTCATTACCTTTGAACTCTTGTAGGAAGTACTGAACTTGGACCCTTCAGTTAACTTGGGGATTAATGGTTGAGCTTCCGTGACTTTATTCCTGGGGTTTTGTAAATCAAAATGAATGGGTTTTTCTTCATCTCCTCCTTTTTCTGTCTCTTTCTCTCTTTATGTGCAATGCTGGGGATGGAACCTGGGGCCTTGTGCATGCTAGAGAAGGGCTCTACCACTAAGCTATATGCCCGGAACATTTCATCTTTATTTTGAGACAGGGTCTTGCTTAGTTGCAAGGGTTGGCCTCAACCTTGTTATCTTCCTGCCTCAGCTTCCTGAACAGCTGGGATGATAGGCATGTATCACTCCCTGTGCCTGGTCCAGATAGCAGACTTTTAATACTTGGGACTGGGGCAAGGGTACCTCTTGCCTGTGGGAGGTCAGGTATAAAAGAATACTGCTAGGAATAAATAATTCCCTTTCCATAACCTTCCTCCACTGTGGAGACTCAGTCTTCTCTGAGTTCTTGCCCTCACCTCTGATCCTCCTTCCACAGGGAGGAAGCCAGTAGAGAGGTAGAAGTTCAGAGGTCAATGCCACATGGACGTGTCCACAAGCAATTCAGCAAACCACCCTCTTATCAGTTGGTTAGATTTCTTATCAGCTCCCAGGCTTCTAAGAGCTGCTAATGACCCATGCATTGGACAGAAGCCACTCCCCAGTGGTGACGTGGGCATTCCCAGCCAAATGCCATGTATGGAATGGAGATGGGGGATCCTTTTGATCATGTCTGGGCCTGCCAGGCTAATTGTTCATCTTCAGATGATTTTGCTCCCTAGATAGGGGAGCACAATCAGGACATCCTGACACATCCTTGCCCTCCTCCCAACCATCTCCCTCACATACCTGTTTAGGGTATTCCTGCTATTCTGCAAAGAAAACAAGAGGGCCTGCTGGCTTGCATAAGACTTTTTGATTTTCCCTAGATATTCCACAGCCTCTTGACAAAAAAGACCAGCATTCATTCTGCATCTTTGTTTTATAGACTGTTTTATGACTAGAAATAACCTGCTTATTGTAAATCTCTCTTGTGGGATTTACAGAAGTGTCGCCTGTTCTATTTGCCGGGCTCTTTCACACATTTATTTAGCTTTATCCATTATTGGGGGAAAACATTTTATATTCTAAGTCTTAATTATACAAGAAAGAAATACTGCCCAACAAGCATAGTCCTTACTGTACTGATTAAGGTTTTCTTAATTTACAAGGTAGATTTCTCTTCTGTGGTAGTTCTTCAGCTCTTTAAATTTTCTTTGTGAAGCCCTAGGAATGGTAGTATGTTTGAGCCTGTGGGCGATCAAGGTTGCAAAATGCTTTCTTTAAGAAATAAACTCAAGTTTATTATTGCTTCAAGTTTTACCAACTGTCTTCTTTGCAAGGAAAAGACAAAAGTATATTATAGCTTTGTTTTTTTCAATCAATAATGCCTAATTTTGTCCCTGACTCACATCTATCTGTGTGTGTGTGTGTGTGTGTGTGTGTGTGTGTGTGTGTGTGGTATTGGGCTCACATCTATCTGTGTGTGTGTGTGTTTGTGTGTGTGTGTGTGTGTGTGTGTGTGTGGTATTGGGGATTAAATCCAGGGCTGTTCTACCACGGAGTTACATCCCCAGTTCCCCCCAACCCCTGCTTTTTTTTTTTTTTTTTTTTTTTTTTTGTGGTACCGGGGATTGAACTCAGGGGCACTCGACCACTGGGTCACATCCCCAGCCCTTTTTTGTATTTTATTTAGAGACAGGGTCTCACTGAGTTGCTAAGTGCCTCGCCATTGATGAGGCTGGCTTTGAACTCGCGATCCTCCTGCCTCAGCCTCCCAAAGTGCTGGGATTACAGGCGTGCGCCACCGCGCCCAGCTCCAACCCCTGCTTTAAAATTTTTTTTTTTTTTAATTTCTGTTTTTTTTTTTTTTTTTTTTTTGTACCAGGGATTGAACTCAGGGGCACTCGACCACTGGGTCACATCCCCATCCCTTTTTTGTATTTTATTAGAGACAGGGTCTCACTGAGTTACTTAGTGCCTCACTTTCGCTGAAGCTGGCTTTGAACTCATGATCCTCCTGCCTCAGCCTCCCAAGCCACTGGGATTACAGGGATGCACCACTGTACCTGGCTATTACCTGATCTTTTAAAGATACAATCACCTGCAAAATGGAACCAATAAGAATGAGAGCCTTGCCGGGTGCGGTGGCGCACGCCTGTAATCCCAGCACTTTGGGAGGCTGAGGCAGGAGGATCGCGAGTTCAAAGCCAGCCTCAGCAATGGCAAGGCACTTAGCAACTCAGTGAGACCCTGTCTCTAAATAAAATACAAAAAAAAAGGTCTGGGGATGTGGCCCAGTGGTCGAGTGCCCCTGAGTTCAATCCCTGGTACCACAAAAAAAAAAAAAAAAAAAAAAGAATGAGAGCCTATGTAGGGTGGTTCTATTCATGCAGTACCACAGGCAAAGGGGCTGTGCCTCGAACAACAGCACAAGCCTCCCCAAAGCTCCAGCTGCCGCTGCTATCTGCTTTTCTCTGCTTCCTCCTATCATTGGTGGCCTCTGCTTCAGATGACGCTCTCTGCTATGATCTCCAAGTCCCCACATCCTCACTCCACTGGTCTAGACCTGACTCCCTCTCCATTCCTCCAGCTGGGCCTGGGCCTGGGGCAGGGATTGGGGCATTCCTTAATCTTCATGATAATATTTGTCAAGTGTTTACAGATGGTGAAACTAAACACAGAGATAGATGCTAAGTAACAATAAGGCCTCCCAGTTTATAGGTGAAGAGAAAGGATCATTAATATAGTCTGACTTCATAGCCCATGTTCTCAACCACTGGACTACGAGGCCTTGGTGTGCTGATAAACATCTGGTGATGATGACGGCATGAGTAGAACTTAAAGGAGGAAATTCAAGCTCATGCAGAAAGTCAGTAGTGAAGCCAGACTTAAAGGTAGGTAGTTAGTGGAACTGGGATTGTGGCTCAGCAGCAGAGCGCTCGCCTCGCACGTGCGCGGCCCAGGTTCAATCCTCAGCACCACGTAAACATAAATGCATTGCATTGTGTACAACTAAAGTAAATAAATAAATATAAAAAAAAAGATAGGTAGTTAGTGTAGTTAAGTAAATAGGCTCTAACATCAAGTCTAACCAAGAAAATGAAGTGGGGGGTGGGGTGGGTGGGAAGCCAGAACAATACCTGGGAGATTGAAAGGTTAATGTTCCCAAGGCCCGGCCCATTCCAAAGAACTGTTAATGAAGCACCATAAAGAAAAAACAAAACAAACAAAAAAGCTCCATGCAAATAGGAAGACTTCAAGGAACATCACTACAGCTACATCTGGACTATTTTGAGGGCTGAGAGGTAACTCAGTGGTAGAGCAGGGGCCTACCATGTGAGAGGCCCTGGGTTCTAACCTCAGCACCACAAAAACAAATAAAACACAAAATTCCACTTTAGACAAGTAACATTCAGAGTGACTGAGGTGTGGAGGATGGAGAGGGAATCTAAAGGGCAGAAGGCAGGTGCTGTAGACAGGCAACCTGCTTGGATCAGGAGGGTCTGCGCTGAGATATGTAGCAGATGCAAGATAGTTAAATATTTACCACCAAGAGCCTATTAGATGAAACCACCCAAACTACAAGTGGTAACAATGCTTTTTATTTTTAAATCATCCAGAAGTTGTAAAATACAGTGACCAACTAGAAACTGAGTATTAACAAGAGTTAATGATCCAATTTGTGTTTTTAAGTAACTTTTTTCTTCATCTCCCTCTAAGTTAGGAATCAGCAAACCGCTGCCTGCTGGTCCATCTGTTTTTATTTAACCCTTTTGCTAAGAATGACATTTTTAAATAGTTGAAAAAAATCAAAAGAAGACTGTTTCATAATAAATGAAAATTATCCAAAATTCAAAATCGGTGCTCATAAATGAAGTTGTATAGGAACACAGCCATACTCATTCATTTATGTGTTGTCTATGGTGGCTTTCATTTTATAGGTGCTCTAGCACTGAGCTATTTTTTATTTTGAGACAGTGTCTTGTAAGGTGCTGAGGCTGGACTTAAACTTGCAATCCTCCTGCCTTGGTCTCCCCAGTTGCTAGGATCACAGGTGTATGACAGCCCATTCTGTCTTTTGAGCTACAAGAACAGTGGTGAGTAGTTTTCAGGAAACTTCTGGCCCTCAAAACTTGAAATATTTACTATATCTTTGCAGAAAAAGTTTGCCTACTTCTGTTCTAAGACATGCTTGCAAAGTGGACTGTTTGCAATTGTTCGTTGAAAAAAGGGGTTTTGATGACAAATAAATTGGGAAATGCTATTTTAAAAGAAATCAAGAGCCAGGCGCAGTGGCACACACCTGTAATCCCAGTGGCTAGGGAGGCTGAGACAGAAGGATCATGAGTTCGAAGCCAACCTTAGCAAAAAAAAAAAAAAAAAAAAATGAGGTAAGCAACTCAGTGAGACCCTGTCTCTAAATAAAATACAAAATAGGGCTGAGGATGTGGCTCAGTGGTTGTGTGCCCCTGAGTTCAATCCCTGCTGCCAAAAAAAAAAAAAAAAAGGAAAAAGAAATCACACCAGTTTCTTTAATAAGTTAATGTGTCATAGAATCTACAAAGAATGGGGATAAGGGAAAAAGAGTATTTCCCAAACTTATTGGCTGTGGAACTCTTTCCTTTTTTTAATGGGCTCTTTTGTGGCACTTATTGTCCAGAGGATATGACTTGTTGGTAAATACTGCTGAAAAGCAATTGCTGATTTATATATACAAAATGAGGAGAAAAAAAATTCTGTTACTAAAAAAACTGGCAGTAGACTTTTATGGGTGAAATCTGATTTTTATTTCACAAAACACTTTAATAGATCATTTAGTCACTGTTATGGTTTAGATATGAGGTATAAAAGCTCATGGATGAGATAATATAAGAATTTTCAGAGGTGAAATTATTAGATTACAACAGGAATAACCTAATCAGTGGGTTAATCCACTGATATGGACTAACCGGGTGGTAACTGGGCAGGTGAGGTGTGCTGGAGGAGGTGGGTTACTGGGGACATGCCTTTGGGCTTCTATTTTGTCCCTGGTGAGCAGAGCTCTTTCTGATTCCTGTTTGCCATGTCCTGAGCTGCTTTCTTCCACCTCACCTCTGCCATGATGTTCTGCCTCATCCTGGGCCTCGAGCTATGGAGTCAGCCGACCATGCACTGACCCTCTGAAACTATGAGCCAAAATAAAATTTTCCTCCTCTAAGTTCTTGTCAGATCTTTTGGTTTTAACAATGAAAAAGCTAAAACAGTTGTGAATTTGGAAGATGGAAAGTACCGAGTACTCAACAATTCTGCACAGTACTGTGAGGATTCTCAGGCTAGACTAGGGGGCACTGAGAGGTGAACAGGATAGGAAAAGACAGAGACGTGAAGGAGCTGTAGAAGCTCAAGAAGAATCAAAGAAACCTGGTAGGGAAGTTGGCCAGTGAGAACCCCCTGTGGCAGAGAGGGCTGTAGAACAGTGGAACAATGACCAGGAGAGCGAAAACAAAAAATTTCAAAATGCAGTCTAGGGCTTGGGTATGGCTGTGGTGCAGTGGTAGAGTGTGAGGGCCTGAGTTTGATCCCCAGCACTACAAAACAAAACAATACAAATACCCTCCCACAAAACAAACAAAAGCTGGTCATGGTGGCACAAGCCTACAATCCCTGCAGCTCCGGAGGCTGAGGCAGGATGATGGAGAGTTAAAAGCCAGCCTCAGCAACAGCAAGGCACTAAGCAACTCTAAATAAAATACAAAGTAGGGCTGGGGATGGGGCTCAGTGGTTGATAGCCCCTGAGTTTAATCCCTGGTACTCAAAAAACAAAAACAAAAACAAAACAAACAAACAAAAAATCCCAAGTGCAGTAAAATAGGCCATTAGAAGTACTAAAATACAAAGCTCTTCTCTTTCAACTGGAGTCTCTCTCTTGATCTTTTATACTGCTTTTAATTTGCTATTTTGTTTGTTTGTTTTGGTACCAGGGATTGAACTCAGGGGTACTTGACCACTGGGCCACATCCCCAGCCCTTTTTTGTATTTTATTTAGAGATAGGATCTCACTGAGTTGCTAAGTTCCTTGCCATTGCTGAGGCTGGCTTTGAACTTGCGATCCTCCAGCCTCAGCCTCCCAAGTGCTGGGATTACAGACGTGTGCCACACACACTCGGCTTAATTTGCTATTTAATATCATGCTCCCTTGGGCATAGGGAGACCCAGGAATGCAGATCCTTGCAGACAGGGAGTGGGATGGGGGATACAGAGGACTGCTCTTCGACTTGGTGGAGTATGCATGTGCCAACCACCAGCTACAGGTTTTCCCTCCCATCAGCCCTCCTAGCCAAGGGTGGAGAATTCAAACCAGGCATCTCCCCCTTTCCCATATGCCAGCCACCCCACCCCGTGCTAGATCAACAAGAGTCAGGGAACACCAGGTAGAGGAGCGAGGTGGTGGTAGGTCTTAGGGACAGCTGAGAACTTAGGCAGGGCATTGGTTGGAGGAGTCCAGGCTCCAGGTCCCTGATGCATGTTGCATTACCCTGTCAGACTTCACTCACAACCTGCTAATTTAAAAAGGAAACTTACTAAGAATTTCACATAGTGAAAGCCCAAGTGTTAGACCCTTTTGAACACAGGGCCTGCCATAGTTTGGATGTGGTTTGAGTGTGGATGAGGCTTCATGTGTCGAAATTTAATCCTCATGCAAGGTATTAAGAGGTTAGAAATTAAATCTATGATGTTTAGAGTGAGGCCTCTGGAATGTGATTAGAATTAGATAAGGTTAATCACCGAATCCTGGTGGCTTTATAATAAGAGGGAGAGAGACAGAATGCACACATATACACATGTGCTACCTGTCTCTTGCTGTGTGTCACCATGTGCCACCTTGAGACTCTGCCAGCAAGAAGGCCATCACCAGTTGTGGGCCCTTTAACTTCCAGAACTTTAAGCTAAATAAACCTCTTTTCTTTCTTTCTTTTTTCTTTTTCTTTTTGGTGCCAGAGATTGAACTCAGAGGCACTTGACCACTGGGCCACATCCCCAGCCCTTTTTTGTATTTTATTTAGAGATAGGATCTCACTGAGTTGCTAAGTTCCTCACCATTGCTGAGGCTGGCTTTGAACTTGCGATCCTCCAGCCTCAGCCTCCCAAGTGCTGGGATTACAGCACGTGTGCCACCACACTCGGCTTAATTTGCTATTTAATATCATGCTCCCTTGGGCATAGGGAGACCCAGGAATGCAGATCCTTGCAGACAGGGAGTGGGATGGGGGATACAGAGGACTGCTCTTCGACTTGGTGGAGTATGCATGTGCCAACCACCAGCTACAGGTTTTCCCTCCCATCAGCCCTCCTAGCCAAGGGTGGAGAATTCAAACCAGGCATCTCCCCCTTTCCCATATGCCAGCCACCCCACCCCGTGCTAGATCAACAAGAGTCAGGGAACACCAGGTAGAGGAGCGAGGTGGTGGTAGGTCTTAGGGACAGCTGAGAACTTAGGCAGGGCATTGGTTGGAGGAGTCCAGGCTCCAGGTCCCTGATGCATGTTGCATTACCCTGTCAGACTTCACTCACAACCTGCTAATTTAAAAAGGAAACTTACTAAGAATTTCACATAGTGAAAGCCCAAGTGTTAGACCCTTTTGAACACAGGGCCTGCCATAGTTTGGATGTGGTTTGAGTGTGGATGAGGCTTCATGTGTCGAAATTTAATCCTCATGCAAGGTATTAAGAGGTTAGAAATTAAATCTATGATGTTTAGAGTGAGGCCTCTGGAATGTGATTAGAATTAGATAAGGTTAATCACCGAATCCTGGTGGCTTTATAATAAGAGGGAGAGAGACAGAATGCACACATATACACATGTGCTACCTGTCTCTTGCTGTGTGTCACCATGTGCCACCTTGAGACTCTGCCAGCAAGAAGGCCATCACCAGTTGTGGGCCCTTTAACTTCCAGAACTTTAAGCTAAATAAACCTCTTTTCTTTCTTTCTTTTTTCTTTTTCTTTTTGGTGCCAGAGATTGAATTCAGAGGCACTCGACCACTGGGCCACATCCCCAGCCCTTTTTTTGTATTTTATTAGAGACAGGGTCTCACTGAGTTGCTAAGTGCCTCACCATTGCTGAGGCTGGCTTTGAACTCACGATCCTCCAGCCTCAGACTCCCAAGTGCTGGGATTACAGGCATGTGCCACCGTGCCTGGTTTAAACCCCTTTTCTTTATAAATGTTGTTGCCTGAAGTGATGGCCGCTTGGAGCAACGAAGCCGCGGAAGAAGTTTAGAGGTAAACTGGAGACAAGCAGCTTTTTATTTTGATAACTTTTTTCTCTGGCTCTAACAACGACTAACACGCGCCGCACACACCACCAAAAATGGCGCTGACCCGATCAGTAATCTCGGCCAAGTCACTCGAGATCTCGGGCCAAGTCCCATGAGACTACGGAAGGCGACAATGCCTAAATTTCCATGGCTCATAGTTAACCGCAATTTAAGCCATCTCTCCAAACAGGGCTCTTGTTTATGGTAGCCTGCCTCAAGTATTTCATCATAGTGATGAAAAGCTGACTAATACAGGGCTCTGTGGACTGCACTGCACTTCTATGAATCCAGCCCTGATGATGTCTAATCACTTTTACCTTTTTAAATAAGAAGAAATTATTCCCACACCTTTATTTCTATGCCATAGATAAGAGCTCCTGCACAAAAAAAAAAAAAAAAAAAAAAAAAAAAATTGTGTTGGGCCAGCAGTTGCCTTGGGAAATTCAAAGCAAAAGGAACTGATTTCCTTGTCTGGGTAGATGCCAGCTGAAGGAACAAAACAGTTACCAGGAGTCAAGACTATGAGATTTAGAGCTCAGCACAAACAAGAAATTGGATGAGAGGTGGCCATGAGAATACAATCCCATTGGGAGCATATGGACATTTTGGGTTTCCAGCCACACAAGTGACCAGTGCCAGCTGGAGGACCTGGAGATGGTCAGATGGCCAACACTTAGGTTTCCCACAGTCTGACTTAATGCTTTATGAGAAAATGTTAAAAATATGGAAAAATAATCTGAAGATATTTTTACTGTACGCATTTCTCTCTACCAAAAGTAAGTCTAACTGTGGCTTGTGCTTCTTTAATTTGTCACTATTAATCACTGGTGACAGGAATCAGCACAGAGGCATGGTCACAGATACTTTAGGCCCAGCCCCACGGGATTTGAAAAGAAGCTGGCATATACCAAGAGACCCTCTCACCAAACAGAAAACGTATAGTGGGTCTTTTACAGAAAAAAAAAAAAAAAAGAAAGAAAGAAAGAAAGAAAAGAAAAGTTCCAAGTCTGGGGGCGTAGAACTGCTTCTGCCCAACCAACCTGGCTTTGATCAGATTAGAATGACGGAGAACACGGGGAAGAGAGGCAGTAGCCATGTTTGGCTCACCTGCCCAGGTTAAAGGTATTGAGTAAGAAATAAATGAATAATGAGTCTATTATTAAACACTTTCCAAGTGTCAGGTATTCTACCAAGTCATTCTCAATCTCACTTAGCTACCACATTGATCCTACGAGGTGAATTATCATTTATTTTACAAATGAGAAAATCAAAGCTCAGAGAAGTCACACCTTATAAGATCACACACCCAGAAATCAGGAGTCCAACCCAGGTCTGTCTGACTGTGATGTCCAACCTCTTTAATTACATCTAAGTGAGCTTAAGCTGTTTTTTTTTTTTTGTTTTGTTTTTTTGGTACTGGGGATTGAATTCAGAGGTGCTTAACCACTGAGCCACATCCCCACATCCCCAGCCCTTTATATATTTTATTTAGAGACAGGGTCTCACTGAGTTGCTTAGGGCCTCGCTAAGTTGCTGAGGCTGGCTTTGAACTCGCAATCCTCCTGCCTCAGTCCCCTGAACCACCGAGATTATAGGCATGTGCCATTGCACCTGGCCTTATGCTGGCTTTTGCCAAGTGACAAAATTCTTCTTACCCTCAAATGTCCAAGTCCAGAAGGTCTGACTGCTTAGGGATTTTAGTAGTAGTAGTAATCTAAGGTAAATCACTTGCCTAAACACTAGACAGAAAACAGAGTCAATGGAGGGGCATTGGTATCTAAGCATTGCTCCTTTGATTTTAAAAGTGTTTTAAGTTAAAGACTAAGGGCTGAGATCATGTCTCTTGTGCCTCATTTTATCATTAATGTGTTCACAAATAGCAGTCAGTCAATAAATGCTGAAGAACATAATGCTTAGAAAGACCCTTAAGGGCTGGGGTTGTGGCTCAGTGGTAGAGCCTAGCATGTGCGCGGCCCGGGTTCGATCCTCAGCACCACGTAAACATAAATGCATTGCATTGTGTACAACTAAAGCAAATAAATAAATATTAAAAAAAAAAAAGAAAGACCCTTAAGATTGTTGTTCATCTTGAGACTTGGTAGCTATCATGATAAAGAAACGTTTCAGTACAGATAGTAACTTATAAGGAATAATCTGGCTGTGCTTTGTTATTAAGTGTTAATGTGTGATTTAAAATAAAATGGTACTTAAACAAAATGACACTTAAATAAAGGTGATTTGAAATAAAGCAATAAATTAAGCAATATATTAAGGACTGGGGATGAAATATAGTCCAGGGTAGAGTGCTTGTGTATGATCCCTAGCACCATTTAAAAAAAAAAATAGAAGAGTGAACATTTTGAAGAAGTTTTTCAGTTCACTCTCTTCATTGTCTAGAAGAATAATAACCCCAGAGAGGACAAATGGCCCATCTAAGTCTCCTATCCAAGTCTCTGTACTGACCTTGCCTTCTGCTTTATAAAGATTGCAGAAGTCATCTCAGACTCTGTCTAGAAATTTGGACTCTACCTTTCCTTCAAGCTCCATGCACCCCTGTTGTCACATGATCCTGTCATCTGAGTATCTTTTGAATCTGCCCCTCTCTTCTCATCCCTCTGAACCTGCCTTCTCATTTGGACAGTGAAGTAGTCCCCTATGCTCTGATGCATCTGCGCCACTTGTGTGTGATATTTCTAAAACAACATGTTTTATTCTGCCCTGATGGAAATGTCTAATATGGTAGCCAGTGTCCATGTGACTACTGGGCCTTTGGAAGGTGGCTATATAAATGTGACTATGGAATTGAGTTTTACATTTTACTTAATTTGAAGGTCAACAGGTGGCTAATAGCTACTTTATTGAACTGTGCAGATCTGGGTTCACAGGAAAATTACTTAGCACAGTCCACAAGGCCCTTATTCATCATTTTGTCCCAACTTCCTTTTCCCATCCTCAGTTTCTACAGCTTACCCCCCTGAGCTCTAGCTTTTTCCTCTACCACACACTCAGACGCTACATTTTTTCATGCCTTTGCTTCTCCTGGAATGACCTGTCCTGCTTGCCTAAGTAGGACAAAGTTCCTGGAGAGCTTTTGAGACTCAGCGCCACTTCTCCCCCACTGTGAGGCCTTCCTGCACAAACTCAGGATGAGTTGAGAGTTCTCTTCTGGGCTCCTGCCAGGGCTGCCCCACACCTCCATTTGTGCTATACGTGGGGTACGCAGCCCTCATGGTGGCCACAGTCTAAACTCATCTTCTACACGTCATTCATTTCACTCCTTCATTTGTGGGTCACTGGGGTTTGGCTTACATATCACTGTAATCACTTGTTTTTAATGTCCTACTCTTATGCCACTCTGTGATCCTGCAGGCAGTGGCTTTGTTTCCCTAAAACCTGGCTTAGTGCCCAGAACATAGTAGAAACTCACCAAGTATCTAAGGTTTGGAAAGCTACGGCCTACAGGACAAATCTAGGCCGCCACCTGCTTTGTATAGCCTGTGGGCTAAGAAGGATTTTTACATTTTTTACAAAAGGTTAGTGAAAAATCAAAAGAATATTTTGTGACCCATGAAAAGTATGTCAAACTTAAACTTCAATGTCCGTACACAGTTTCATTGGACATCATTTATGGATTGTCTATAGCTGCTATACACACAAAGTCTAGAAGTGGTAATAGACCATGTGGCTCACAAAGCCAAAATTATTTATTGTCTGGCTCTTTAGAGAAAAAGTTTGCTAGCTGGGTATGGTGGTGCATGACTGTTATCGCAGCTGCCTGGGAGGCTGAGGCAGGAGGATCACAGATTTGAGACCAGCCTCAGCAATTTAGTGAGATTCCTATCTCAAAAATAAAATAAGAAGGGCTGGGAATGTAGCTCAGTGATAGAGTGCTTGCCTAGCATGTGTGTGGTCCTGAGTTTAGTCCCTAGTACTGCCAAAAAGGAAAGAAAGAAAAAGCTTGCTGATCCCTATGTTAAAGGAATATACAAGAAGGCTCCCTGTCCCTCAGAAGTCTTCCTCACTACCTGCTTCAGAGGAGGCGTGGCTCTGGTCCTTGTCAAGCCCACATGAGAAGTACTCACTCCCCGGCCTCCACTAGTACCTTGACTTTACTGCTTCCTCATTTGAATTGAGCACATGCATTTCCTCATTTGCTCCAGATTTTTGTTATTGTTTTTTTTTTTTTTTTTACTTATATGATGCTCCGAAAATATCAGATGGCTTGAGATTCCCCCAAACCATGCATTTCCTGTCTTTGATAACCCAACATACAAGATTCCTTTACCTTCCTCCCACTATTTTTCTAATCCTCATTACACCATCCCTGGTCATTCCATCTCCCCTTTCTTTCTCCATTCCTTCCTTCCTTCCTTTCTTTCATTTTATGCTGGGGACTGATCCCTCAGAGGCGCTTTACCACTGAGCTGCACTCCCAGCCTTTTTTTTTTTTTTTTTTGTGGTGCCGGGGATTGAATTCATGGGGGCACTCGACCACAGTTAGGCACGGGTCACATCCCAGCCCTATTTTTGCATTTTATTTAGAGACAGGGTCTCACTGAGTTGCTAAGTGCCTCGCCATTGCTGAGGCTGGCTTTGAACTCGCGATCCTCCTCCTGCCTCAGCCTCCCAAAGTGCTGGGATTACAGGCGTGCGCCACTGCGCCCGGCCCTTCTTATTTTTTGTGACAGGGTATCACTAAGTTGCTGAGGCTGGTCTCAACTTGCGATCCTCCTGTCTTAGCCTTTCGAGTTGCTGGGACTACAGGAGTGCACCACTGCACCCAGAAAACCCTTCTCCTTTCAAATGAAGAGTGAGGCTCAGAGACCTTCCCTGACTTGCCTGAAGTCTCACAGGTTCCAGCAATTAGTTCTAGCAGCATTCCATTGACTTCAGTTAATTGAATTCATTTGGGTGAATCCAGCCTGATTGTCTTTGTGTTACACCATTCACTTTATTTTCCAATGAATATTCTCATCAATAGTCATCAAGTGCTTGTTTGAGATTTAAAAAAAAAAAATTTATTTATTTTAGTTGTATACAATGCCTTCTATTAATTTTTACATGGTGCTGAGGATCGAACCTGGGCCGCACACATGCTAGGCAAGCACTCTACTGCTGAGCCACAACCCCAGGCCCTTGTTTGAGATCTTTATATACATGTTTTAATAACTCACCTGAGTTTGACACCAAGGAATTAGGTGTATCGAGTAATGGAAACTTGGCCCAAATAACAGTGACGCTAATAATTTCCAAAGGCTTCAAATGACTTATTAAGCTGTGACATATTCTCGCAGGCTTGTCTTCCGTCCACATCCCCTCACCCTTCTAGATGTCAGTGTGGGATAAGCTTTGCTATGGTTCTTTCTGGAAATGGTGCTGGAGGGCAGAATGAGCTTCATGTGCCGTGGCCCCCACCTGGCTGTCCCTGTCCATCCAAGGCTCTCCTCCATAACACGGCAGAAGGCCAATTGGGGCCCCACAGGGTTTAAATGGAGTCTGGTGGGTATGGACTAATCAGTAGCTGCTATTGGGAGGTGGTTTGGGGCAATACCAGGTGAGGTTGGAGTTACAAAAAAGGACCCTCTCCATCTTCAAACATCCCCCTCACTGTGTCCCCAGCTGGGTTTGCAGTGTGCAGGGTGGTGGTGAATGGGATTGAAGTCTGGCTCCTCTGTCTCCAAGGTGGATGACTTAGAGAAGTCACTCAACCTGTAGGTCTCAGTTTCTTCAAGTACCTAGGGGAGATACCCAGAAGTCCCACCTCTGAGGGCTGTTGGGAGGGTTAAATGAACTCATCTGGGTGAGCAGATGAGCGCTCAGCCCATGGCTCAGCGACAAGGGCAAATCTGTATAAAGTGCTTCCTCTGTCTCAGGCACTGTTCCAAGTTCCTGTATCCATAAGCTTAATCCTCAGAAAATCCCTCAGAACCAAATAGCATTCTCTTCATTTTACTGGATAAAGAAACTGAAGCACAGAGAGGTTAACAGGCTTGTCCAGGTCACACAGCCACACTCACAAACACTACCCTAAACAGACTATCAGTAAAGATGAGCTAAATTGTATTTGCATATCTTTCGACATTTGCTCCTCCTCCCTCTTTCTTTAAATGGCAAATTCCCTTTGCTCACGTATTCTATGATAATTGCATTGCCTGCACCCCAAAGTTGAGATAGATGTTCAGAGAAAGGATTTTGTGCTGCAGAAGATAAGAGGTTTAAAGGAAAGAGGCCATTTTGTGAAGATGTGGTTTAGATACTGCAATGTTGGGATTTCTGAAACATTTGCATAGCTTAAGGGGACAGCAGGAGAGAATATTTGAAATATATATTATTCTGGAAAGGCTAGAATAGTAGATGGAGATTTTCTTTTCTTTGCCCTTTAAGTCCTTTTCCAAATACATATAGTACAGGTCTGAGGGTGAACTACCTAGGATACCTCCTGCCCCACCTCCCATCCCCATCCTGGGAGGCCAGGCCCTTCCTGAACACCTGTCCAGAAACATCAGCTCATCCAGCCAACCAGGAGGTCTTGCTGTTCTTGGCCCCTCCCTCCACATATTCCGCAGTGCTTTTCCTTCTGGTGTTCCAGTGGCTCTCAAGTTCCTGGAAACAAACAAAACAAATAACCCCAAGGTAACTTTTAAAGGATTTTGACTCTTTGCTGTTTTTCCTTAAAAAAACAAAAAACAAAAAAACTATGTAAGAGCTTTAATGAGGAGGTAGCTAAGATGGCGGCTGGCTGAGATGGCTGAGAGCCAAAGAGGAGGCGTTTAATTGTTTTCTCCTGACCTTAATGTAATCAACTAAGAATCTTTCTGTGCCCGTGAACACTGTGTGACGCACCTGTAAGTTAAGCTTGTGACACGTGTATACTTGTTAAGGTGAAGAGTATTTAACCAGGTAGGGCTGGTGAGAGAGGTGGTTGGAATCAGGAGGAGAATATAGAGGAGAAAGCAGAGAAGAAGCAAGAATAAAGAACCTACTCATTTCCAGTCTGCCTCCGATTTCTTTCCCGCGGTATTATTGCTGCAGGCGGCAATAGCTGCAGGCGGCAACAAATCTAGACCTATAATCCCAGATATCCAAGATACAGGAGGCTGAGGCAGGAGTTCATGAGTTCTTGTCTATCCTGGGCAACATCATGAGACCCTCCCCCTACAAAAAACACACAAAAAACCAAAACAGGATTTTGGGCATGGTGCTGATCAAACTTGACTTTGAATAGATATCTGAGAAGGGAGGGAACAGGTGGTATGGGCATTCTTAGGAATGGAGGGAGAAGAAACTGGTATCGTTGGTTACCTAGGGGGAAGAGAACGCAGGCTTGAAGACAGGCTGGGAGGGAGAAGGTGCCATCTTTGTACCTTTTGAATTTTGGCTAGTGTGCATGTATAACCTATTCTGAAATAAACAGATAAAATCAAGAAACAAAGGTAGCGTTTGAGGCTGCTACCCTTTTCCATGAGCTGGGGAAGTGGTGCTGGCCCCTTGTGTTGGAATGATCCTCCCACCCCCTGCCAGGTAGGTTGTGGGGAGAGTCAGCTGTGACAGAGTAGCAAGTGCCCAGGCATTTATGTACCCATGATCTCTGAAGAAAAACCACTTTCTATGCCTCAGTATCCTCATCTCTACCACAGAAAGTATGTTAATTAAAAGCACAGGCCCCACACCACCACTTGCCAACTGTGCAGTCTTGGGTATATTATCTCTTTGTGTCTCAGTTTTCTCATCTGTAGAATGGAGATTCAACATGCTACCTTCCTCATGGGATGGGCAGGATTACCTGGGTTTAAGTGCTTAGAATAGAACCTGCTACAGAGCACTAGTCAAACATCTACTATCACAACAGGCAGTGCTTGTTTTGCACAGTTCCAATATACACAAACTTTAGTTACCATGGTTTAGTAAAGAACACCAGTCCTTAATGACATGATTCAAATTCCAGTGATCACGGTGTATCAATTACGAGTAATTGTATAAAGCATAAGTTTTGCTGCTAGCTCTTTCGTCAACAAATTGTTACTGAAATAACAGGTGCACATCATAAATCGGTAACCAACAATGTCTCTTATTTTAAAGTCTATTGGTGCTTACTTTCTGCACCTCTGTTGTTGGGTTCATGCACAGACAGCAAAGCATTTGATTGTGTTGCCTCCTTGTCCTCCAGTGATGAATCCCCAGGACATTTTACAAAAAAAATTGTTAATCAAAAAAATGGGTGGGCAGGGTGTGCTGGAGGTGTGGCTCAGTGGTAGAGTGCTTACCTAGCAGTGTGAGACCCTGAGTTCAATCCCCAGCACCACCAAAAAACAAAACAAAACAAACAAAAAAGTTGGCTAACAACGATGAAAGTGTAGCAAAGAAATGAAAAACAATAAAATTGGAAGTGAAATTAGATGCAAGAAGATTTAAAACAGGGGTGGGGTTGTGGCTCAGCGGTAGAGCGTTCACGTAGCACATGCTGAGGTTCGATCCTCAGCACCACGTAAACATAAATGCATTGCACTGTGTACAACTAAAACAAATAAATAAATATTAAAAAAAAAAAAGATTTAAAACTGCATCAGCAAAGTTAGAATGGGATCTAAAGCTGCATGAAGCCATAGCACAAATCAAACTGAAAAAGTGTGATGAATCTAAAACCAAGATGGAGTCACTTCAACATCTTTCCATTTCAGTTGCCCCAGACACAGCAATCTGCTTGAGGTTGAAACAGAGCATTGATTTTTATTCCACCATGCAAACAACTTTGCAGGATTCAAATCTAACATAAATGGAATCACAGAAAAAAGTAGCTGACCATGGGAATGACACTATCACCACTGGAGAGACTAGATTTGCAACCCGGGGAATTTAGCATTTACCATGTGCCAGGCTCTGGGCTAAGTGCTTTATAAACAATATTTAATCCTTACAACCACTCGAAGAGGTCAAGTGACTGTCATCATTCTGAAGGTAAAGAAATGGAGGGTTAGTGAGGTTCAGACATTTATCCAAGGTGACCCTGAACATGGGAAGTGGCAAACATGGGTTTGAGTCCAGGTGTGACTAACCGCAGGTCCCTGCCTCTTAACCATAAGCCCACCTGCAAAGGTGATTTTTCTCCTATAAAGTGTTTCATGATAATGTTACCGCTGGTTACCATGATGAGCCCTTGCTTCCCGAATGTTGAAGTATAACACTGAAGAAGCACACTGAGGCAAACGTAGAGTGGAAAGTGAAAGGCTTTATTGAAGGACAGCAGAAAAGACACCACCACCACCCCACCAGGAAGAGGGGGACCCAAAAGGCAGGAATCCAAGGGAAGGGGAGGTTTTCTCCCTTTTATATCTAAGTCTTCTTTTATTCTCCTATGTTTCTGTCCTTTATTTTGCTTATCTCCCTCTATCCTGCAGGTGGTAGGGGATGCAGGTGGGAAGGCCAAAAGGTGGAAGACAGGTGGGCCGATGGGGGAGGGGGGGAGCAGTGATCTGGGCAGGAAGGGCCTAGGTGATTTGATTAGCATATCCCTGTCTTGCTGGGAGCTGCTCCATTAACAGTTCTTTGGGATGGGATGGGGCCTTGGGAACATTAACCTTTCAATCTCTCAGGTGTTGTTCTGGTTTCCTGGGCTCAGACTGACTCCATTTTCTTTGTTAGACTTGATGTTAGACCCGATTTACCTAACTACACTAACTACCTATCTTTAAATCTGGCTTCAATAACCCTATTATCATGGTGGGCAGCTGTGCTGGGAAATATTCCATTCTCCCACCCTCCTCCCTGCCTGTCTCTTGCTTAAATCCCATTTTCCACACCCTCTCTGCAAACCTGTACAGGCCCTGTGAGAGTCAATCCTCCCTCTGACAGGCTGGCTGAGGTAGGTCACACAGAGTGCGTGTCCTGCTCCTCACCCACAGGGGTACATCCCCCAGGTGCTTCCATGCCCTGCCTCCTCCCACTCCTGCTATATTCACTGTTTCCCAGCTGCCTTCTGGGTTTGCAGCTCTTGGCCTGGAGGCTCTGGGCACTGGGGACAGAAGAGGGCCCTGGGCCCACTCCTAGCACCTAGGCAGGCCTGGCAGGAGCTGTGGCCACATCTAAGATGACAGTCGCAGAAGTCTTCTAGGCAGAGGGAAAGGAGGAGGAGTGGGTTTCACTTTTCTCATTTTCACAGCTCCCCTCCAGGAGCTGAAGGCATTGGCATTGGCCTTGGCCTCTCAGATCAGCCTCTGTAAGTAATCAGAGCTTTTTGGCTTTAGGTTTCTTTCATTCTCCTAATCAGAAGGCTGTGTCTCTGGATTCTGCAATTTTCCCACTGGGAAAGCCTGTCTGCAGGTCGCAGGGCCCTCTCTAACAGGAAGGAGATGACAGCGCAAGGGGCTCCCATCTGTCAGACCACATCTTTGAGAAGTGCTTTGCAGTAGCTGCTGTGCTGGCCCCAGAGAGGTGAACCCCCAAGGGATGCTGCTTCCACAGTGACCCTACTGATCTCACAGTGTCCTCAGGGATGGAGGGTGGGGAGGGGCTGGAGGTTTGGTTTCCTATGGGTTTAGAAGGATCCTAAGAAGCGGGCAGGACAACACTGGGTCCCTTCTCAAGAGAATTTAGAAGTGCTTTTCTGGCCGGGTGTGGTGGCACACGCTTATAATTCCAGCACTTGGGAGGCTGAGGCAGGAGTATCGCAAATTCAAAGCCAGCCTCAGCAATGACGAGGCACTTAGCAACTCAGTGAGACCCTGTTTCTAAATAAAATACAAAAAAGGGCTGGGGGGGATGTGGCCCAGTGGTCGAGTGCCCCTTAGTTCAATCCCAAGTACCAAAAAAAAAAAAAAAAAAAGTGCTTTTCTAAAAATTTCTTCTTAGAATGTTAATCCCCCCCACACACAAGCTTTCTCCAGTGCTCAAAGATTCCTAATTTTGTGGAATTTATATTTTAATGAAAGAGTCCAGAAAGTGAGCAAAATAAATTAAGAGAGAAATATAGCATGAGACATTCTATTGAGGTGGGGAAACAAAGCAGGGAACTGATGGGGCCTGATGGCGTAGGTGTGACTCACTGGTAGGTGAGGCCAGGGGAGGCCTCATTGATGGGTGAGATATCTGAGACTTATGGAGAAGAGAATCAGGAGGGAAAGATGAGCTGGGTATCCTGGGTTTCTTGTGATGCCAGTTGAAGGACTTAATTAAATTCTCTGATGGTCTCAGGTTTTGGAGTTCCTGCCTCTACGTGGTCTTTTGTCCCTGGAAGGGAGGGTCTGAGTGGTGAAGCCAGAATTAGACAGGCAGTCAGTACAGATAGGTAAATCGAGTCAGGGTGGATTGAGGAGGCCAATTTTGAGTGAGTCCTGGGAAGTTGGAGACTGTCCCCTGAGGCATTGAAATGTTTGTTCCTTCAGAGCCCTTCCTTCACCCTTATCAAGAAACTGCCCCTGCCCCAACCTGTTGCTAAGGCAACCTGTGCCAGGAATTGCCCCTCCCTACAGGGAGCTATAAGGTTGTTGATTAATGTGTGCAGGGCTGCACCATCCTGCCCTTCCCCCTTCAGCCCACCTGTTTTCCCACCTTTTGGCCAGCCCACCCAGCATTCCTGGGCCTAGTCAAGTAAGCAGTTAGGGGAGAGATAAGAGGAAGAAAGCAAAGAAAAAAAAAAAAAAAAGGAAGGAAGCAGGAGAACAAAGGAAGCCTAGGACATATAAAAAGGGGCAGAACAATATCCCTTCTTGGGATACCAGGATACCAGCTATGGCCCCCTTCTCCCTCCTGGGAGAAGTCTATGTTACCCCTTTTGAAATAAACCCTACTTTATATGCTTGCCTCAGCGTGCTTCTCTAATGTTCAGACTTGAATATGTGAGGAAGCAGAACTCATCACTGGTGGTATCAGTGGGAAGAGTCTTTTCTGCTTTGAAGTAGGTTCTGGAACCTGGGCCTGGATTCCTGAATGCTGGGAGGTGATAGGAGACCATAAGAAGGTGGTTGCTCCAACAAGAGCTGAGATGGTCCAATCCTCGTACCTGGGCAGATGATCAAATGGGGGGAGGGGTTGAGAGGTGGATGAAAGCCTTAGGGTTGGATGCTCAGAAATACAGCTTAGCCTGAAAGACAGGACAAGTCCTGCTGTTGGATTCTGCCTCTGGAAGGGCTGTAGCAAGAGTGTGAAAGTTCAGCAGGAAGAAACACATGATGATTAATTTTATGTGTCAACTTAACTGGGCTAAGGGATGCCCAGACAGCTGGGAAAACATAATTTCTGAGTGTGTCTCTGAGGGTGTTTCCAGAAGAGAGTAGCATTGACATCGGTACGCTGAGTTAAGATTATTCAATCTTCTGAGGGGTGAAACAGAACAATAAGGCAGAGGAAAGGAGAATTCTCTCTCTGGAACTGGTATAACCATCTTTTTTTGTGCTTGGACATTGGAGCTCCCACTTCTCAGGCCTTTGATCTTGGAGTGAATTACACCACAGGCTTTTCTGGTTCTCTAGCTTGAAGACAGCAGGTCACAGGACTTCTTGGCCTTCACAATTGTGTGAGTCAGTTCTCATAATAAATCTCCTCTTGCATATCTCTGTATTTCTCCTGTTGGCTCTGGTTCTCTAGAAAATCCTGGACAAACATAAGGCAGTTGGCGACAGGAATGGGAGGGCAGTCAGGATGCCCTTCTGAGCCCAGCTGGCTCATCCTACTGCTGCAGCTCTGCTGAAGAGCAAAGAGCAAAGTGACTTGGTCAGGAACTGAGTGCCTGAGTGCCTACTGTGCCCCAGGCACCCACACAGCATGCTTTTACCTATGACCTCTTGGTATACTCACTGCCCCTTCTTCAGGTTCAGCAAGGGAGAAGCTCTTGCCTAAGGCCAAACTTCTTGGGAAGTGATGGAGCCAGGATTCAAGCCCAGGTCCCTTGAGTCCAAAGCCCAGGTGTTTACCATGAACACCAGACCACCTCTCATCCCCAGAGAAAGACTCTGAAGGACTTGTCCTCTGGATATGACTAAGCATGATCTCTGGAGGCAGAAGTCACAGAAACTTCTTTTGCAGCAGAGAGTCCTGATGGAGTGGGTGCTCTTTGCTCCTTGCTCTTGCGTGTGTCTGGAGCGAAGCAGGGTTAAGCGGCAGTGCAAGAAGCTGCTGCGCTTGCTGTAGTGTAGGCATTTAAGGGAAGAGTGCCTGCCCTAGTTTTTGCCACTATCGAGCCTGAAACATCTGGGCTAGTAATGTTTCGCCACAAGCTCTTCTAGGGCAGGCAGCCACTCAGGGGACATCTGGGACTTTACAGGTCACATTCTCTGACAATGCACTTTAAGTCATGTGAGCATCTGCTTGGGGCCCTGGAGTTCTATTCTTCCCCCAGGTTGGACTGGGATATTGGGGAAGTCGAGGTTGAGATGGACTCAGGCAAGAGGGGCCAGCTGTTATCATTATAACAGCTGAGGAAGTTTCTGACAGTCAAAAGCCACCTGTTTTAGGGCAGACGCAAGGCATGATCTTGGTAACATTGATGGAAAAATGACATTTTGTCAGATACCAGGAAAACTTAGCGGAACAAATTTGCATTTATGTTCTACATGGGCACCTCTGGTGCTTTGTAGATCAGCCACCAAAAAATGTGAGGTTTTCAGAAGTATTTCCTATAGCAAACCAGAGCTAAGAATGAGCATTTTAACAATACCACTGCAGTGATATGGGCTTTACTAAGTGAAGAGTATTCCAATTTTAATTTTAAAAGTACTTTACAAATTAGGATAGGCAGACAGGGTGATCCATAAGGGTAGGTTGCTTTTCTAAAATGGCTTAAAGAACCAAAAGTTTGGAGGCTTCTGTCAGGAAAAATAGGACTTATTTCCAAGGTCTCCTTATTAGGGGTATAGAAGGTTGCTGTAGAGCTTGATTTCCACTGTTTTTTTTTTTTTTTTTTTTTTTTTTTTCTTTTAAAGTATATTTTTTTAGTTATGGGTGGACACAATACCTTTATTTTATTTACGTGGTGCTGAGGATCAAACCCAGGGCCTCACACATGCAAGACAGTGCTCTACTGCTGAGCCATAGCCCCAGCCCCATCCACTGTTTTTGAATGGAGATAAACTTTGTCTTTTTCTTTGCAGTTTGTCTGGAGGGCCTGTGGTTCCCTGCTGAAGGGGAAGACCCCTGCCCTTGGTACATAAATGCTGTTTTTTAAAATAAAAGGTATTATTTGGGCTGGTGTTGTGGCTCAGTGGTAGAGTGCTTCCCTAGCATATGTGAAGCACTGGGTTCAATTCTCAGCACCGCATGTAAATAAATAAATAAAATAAAGGTTCATCAACAACTAATAAAAGTATTTTTTTAAAGTATTATTTGTATAAACGTGGGGGTGGAAACCTGGGGGGAAACACATCAAATATGGATGTTAGCTCTGGGTGATTTTAATTTTGTGTACTCAATTGTAATTTTCAGAATTTCCACAAAGAGCACGTATTCCTTGCATAAGGAGAGGGGAAGCAAAACAAAACGTTGTGAAGACTTGTCTCAGGTAACACTCTGATTTATGAAGTCCTTCCTACTACATTCTAATTTAATCCACACAACAGTGCATTCTGATGTTTATTTCCATGTGGGCTTCAGAGGAGAATGAAGGGCAAAAATCACACTGGGGACAACCGTGCAGCCAAGAGATTTATTCAACAGCCTTTGTGGCTGGTTGGAGGTTGAAGAGGTGCTCTGGTCGAAGGTTGAAGAGGTGCTGGGAGAGGGGAGTCAGGGAGAGGGGAGTGTGCAAGCTCTGAATGGAAGGTGGGTGCCTGGTCGTGCGCCGGCTGGGATCTCTGGAGCTGTCGGCTAAAGCAGCTGCTGTTGGGCTGGAGGCTGGAGCTGTTGGCTAGGCAGCTGCCGTTGGGTTGGAGGCGATGGGTCTAAGACTGGTGCAGTGGCTTCCTCCTCTCTACAGGGACGAGCTGTTGTGTCTGAGAGTCTCTCCAACAGGACCCTATATGGGGATTTCTGGTGGTGGGGGCGGTACACCAGAGCAACCCCAGTGCTATTGGCTCTTCGCCCATAGAACAGGGCGACCTTTAAGCCTATTGGCTCCTGCCCAGAAAATGAAACAAGGTTGCTTTGCTCAGGATATGGAAAACTGTGGGGGAGAGGGTAGCCCATCTATCAGAGAACCCTCAGGAGGTTTAGAAACCTTCCGAGAACATAGGACTCTTGAGTGCCTGAGCCACACGTGGAACTCCATCTTCTCAATACAGACTTCTTATTCAGTTGGGGCCAACGGGACCTTGGGATGAGTGGATTGAAGCTGCAGAAGGAAATCAGGGCAGGTTGGGGGAGAACAAGCGAGGGGAGCTGCCAGCCTTGGGACGCAGAGGTTTGCAGCGGCTGCTAACAGGGGTCATCAAACTTCTGTTTTTATTTGGTGGATGAGTCAAAAGCTCATGTGCAGGAGATGGGTTCTCTCTGGCTCCTGGCAGCTGGATTTGCTCAGCCTGGCTCACTTTTGTAGTTGGAGACAACTGGGAACTGTTCCCTCGGGCCATGCATCTGCCTCCACCCCCATTCCTTCTTTCTTGCTGGACCCAGGCAGGGCCCTCTTCCTTATGATTTGGGCACAGTGAGAGGCACACTGTCCAGGGTTGGCCAGCCTCACATCAGAAAATCTCAGCCTTCTTCCATCCTGCTGGGATGGGGCTCTAGACTGATATAGGACTCTGGACCAAATCTATGAGAATTTGGGGGAGGGTACTGGAGATGGGGCAGGGAAGTAAACAGCAGAAGGAGGGATTTTTTCAGAGACATCATGATGTTCTGACAGCAGTAGGAGGAAGGAGAAGTGAATCTTTGGCCAGAGCCACCTGAGGATGCTTGGGGATGCTCCAGCTTGCATTCCCCATTTCTCACTTGGGGTCAGTCTTGCTGGAGTGAGGCTGATCTGTCCCTGCTCATCAGATGTGTAACAGCTGAGATAATTCTGGAATCCAGGCCAGTGGGAAGGAAGATGCAAAGGTAAATTTTTTTTCTAGAATTAAAAGAAGTAGTATGTTGGAACCAGTTCCTATAGCTTGCAAGAGGCCAATTGTTAAATTTTCAAGAAACTTGAGAATCATCATGTTGGTAGCTTGCAATTGGTCATTCTGTGAGTATTTATACCACAGGCATCGGCAAATGTAGGACTTGCCCCTGCTACCCCTCTGCAAGGAATAGCATTTACCTGGTGAATTTGGGCTCACTGTGACCTTGTGAGGAGGAGGATGGCCATGATGTCTGGCTCTGGCCTCCTCTTTTTAATGTCATCATGGGAATCACCCAGTAAGTGCTGAATAAATATTTTTACTTTGGAATGCTAATTCTGAGATGAAATGTAAGTCATTCTGTCTTTGGCTTTCTATTTTCCTTCTCCTGTACCTAAATCATGCAGAACAGAGTTGGCTAGAACAGAATTTCTTGCACCCTCCTTGTCTCTCTAGACCTGGGAGTAGCTGATACAATGCCCAGCACAAGGTCTTAGCTCCAGAGAAAGTTGTTCAAGGTGGTCCTGAGGGATTGATATCACCTGCTATTGAGACTTTACAATTTTCCTAATTGTTGTCAGCAGAGGGCACTACAGGACTAATGATGTGTCAGTTCCAGCTCCTTAATAATCCCTAAAAGAGGGGAAAAAATTTATTAATTTGAATGAATTAGGAAGGGGTCAAACTGAATTGGTGATTTTTAGGTAAAGCATTAATTTTGAAAAAGAATTGCAGTGCTCAAGTGATAATAACAAACATCGCTTTACCACATTGTTGTTTATACTTGTCCTGCCTCGTCTTTGTTTAAATGTTGCAACAACCCAATGCAGGTGTAAGCATCAGAGGGAAGTAAACAGAGGGATGGATTCTGTAGTCAGAGAGTGTGTCCTCCAAATACTGGCTCTATTTCTGACTGACTCTCTTGACTTCGAACAGCCTACAAAACCTATCTCCTGCTTTGGGGATACTACTAGTACCTGACCCCAGGGCTTGGTGTGAAAAGAAAAGAGAATACACACAAAGTACCTAACACACTGCTTTGGGAGGAATAGCACTCAGCAGACATTAGCTCTTACTTATTATTGTTATTACACCAGGTACCTAAGCTGGGAGTGAAGGAAATGCTCAAGGTCATGTCACTAGTAAGGGCAAAGCCAGGACAGAAGTCCTACCATGTCTAACCCAGGGCCTCTGCCTCTGGCCACCACCTGTCCTGACAAAGTGCTGATAAAGCTTCCAGCTGTGCTAATATCCTCATTCCTTCTGGAGTGCTTGAAGACAAGGAAGGAAGGAAGGAAGGAAGGAAAGAAGGAAGAAAGCCCCCTTGAAATATTATTTATGCTATTAATTTGCTTAGTAACTAATTTTTCTTAAAGAGCTCAAAGTCAACTCCAGCCAAGTACTATCTAGTCCTCATGATCTGAATCTGAGTGTTCGAAATCAAGTAGATTCACAGTCCTGGGTAGTTTAAGGCTGGTGTTGTGAACTCAAATGACTTCAGGGCTAGTGGGTATCCTAGGATGGGAGTAATAGAGATCAACTCTGTCTAAAGCAAGAAGCTGGCATGCAGGTCTAGCATTTCAGATTTTCTGATTTTTTAAGAAAATTGAGGATTCCAGATTTTTATGTGAAACATCCCAGTCAATAGATCTTGTTAACTAATTTTAAGTTTTATGATACAGACTACTGGGTCCAAATAACACATGTTGGTAGGGTACCTCCATTTTGTGGCTACTGTTAACAGTCCCTGTATAGGCCTTGAGGTGGGGTAGGAGGGGACAGGGTGTTCATGGCACATAAAAGTGATCTCACTTCAGTCTGTAGATCCTTGTCAAAGCCAGTGAATTTTGTTCAATTGATCATTTTATCCCTTTGGCTGAGTTAAGCAGCAGTCTTTGCTCTTTCTGTAAATAATCAATTCCTTTTCTAAGTAGCTTTGGAGGCTTCTGGATGGAGAATTAGAATAACTGGAATCTATCTGCAACACTGCAGAGTGACCCAGGTAAGAAGCAGCAGATCCTTCCCACCCTCTTCTTCTAACACACCCAGTGTGGCTGGGTGTCCACCCTTTTAAGACCAGCAATGACTATTTTCACCTCTCTGTAGAAACTTGCTTAGAGGAGTCTTTAGTTTCTAAATGCCAGGCTAGGAACTTCTGTATTGGCCTATATTAGATCTGCCTTCCCCATCTTCCTAATTTGAATTTATAAGAATGTATATATATATATATATATATATATATATATATATATATATATAAAATGTATGTATTTGGGGAGGGGAGTTGTACTGGGGATTGTGCCCAGAGGTGCTCTAGCACTAAGCTATATTCCCACCCCTTTTTATTTTGAGACAGGGTCTCTCTAAGTTGCCCAGGCGGGTCTTGAACTTGTGATCCTTTTTCCTTAGTGTCTTGTGTAGCTGGGGTTACAGATGTGCACCATTGTGCCCTACTTTAAATTAGTATTTTCATTCTCACTTATTCTTTCATACTCAAGAATCTTGGAAACTTATGAGCCAATGGTGTAGTCTATGCAATGAGTCAAGGCAGGTACAGGAAGTGTGTCATTTTGAGTCCTTGGAGAAACAGAAGCCAAGATGAAATTAGGCATACAAGACCTATACTCTTGAGAATGCCTCTGAACGATAAAAGTATGGGAGCCTTCAGGCAACAGTGCAGGCCTGACACTTGCCAAAGGAGAGAGGAAGGAAAGAGGACTGGGTTGGAAGAAACTTGGACTGCAGCGCAGCTCCAGAAATATCTTGGCCAGGCTGATGGGGAACCTCAGAGCAGATGAGTCACCACTGGGCAGCACAGGCCTGGCTCTGGAGCCCCTACTGTGCCCAGGGAAGGTAAGAGCTCAGTGCAAAGGCTCCAAGGATCCAAAAGGTGCCACTGCTGGGCAGAGCAGCTTTCAGCCTGCTATTACTGGCAGCAGGTTTTTATCTCCAAGGGGGGAACTGAGCAGTGCTCTCATGATGCCACAGTCAACAGGAAGATTGTCATGATCCCATATATGTGGATTTTACTTATTTGTACACAAGAGGGAGCAGAGTTGGGAATTCAACCTTACTTAGTCTTGGCTTTATGGCTCCATCACTGCCCTGGCTGGGACCTTAGGCAAGAAGCTAAATTTCATTATCTATTAAAACAGTGAAAGTATCTTTCCCACAGAATTATTATAAGAGTTATAATAGAAATTATATAAAACGCTTAGTCCAGTGCCAGGTACTTAGCAAGTGCTAAATAAATATTTTAAATTTCAAATGTGTTATGAGATGAAATATAGACTGCTATTAAACAGCACTCACTTTGATTTATTGAGGTCTTGTCTTTTAAAATGATTTTTTTTAAATATTTATTTATTTATTTTAGTTGTACACAGTGCAATGCATTTATGTTTATGTGGTGCTGAGGATTGAACCCGGGCCGCACACGTGCGAGGCGAGCGCTCTGCCGCTGAGCCACAACCCCAGCCCCTTAAAATGATATTGTTAAAGGTTAAGTGAGGATGCACTATGGACAATGGCCACCAGCAGCACTCTCCCATCAATGCTGTGAAGCAGTTTCAATTATCATGTCTATCTTTTTTGTTTTATTTTGTTTTTTTGGTACCTGGGATTAAACTCAGGGGCCCTCGACCACTAGACCACATCCCCAGCCAGCCCTTTTTTGTATTTTATTAGAGACAGGGTCTCACTGAGTTACTAAGTGCCTCGCCATGGCTGAGGCTGGCTTTGAACTCGTGATCCTCCTGCCTCAGCCTCCCAAGTGCTGGGATTACAGGTGTGCACCACCGTGCCTGGCCTATCATATCTATCTTACACAGGAGTAAACTGAATCCCAGGAAGGTCTTGGTGATTTGGTGGAGGGGGTAATTTAAGAATGACCAGAGAATTGTATTGCTTCCCTTGATTAATTATGGCCAGGTGACTCAGTCAGAACCAAGGAGATGTAATGAGACTGGCTAGGATATCTGCAGAGGGGTGGGGCTTTTTCACTAATGCACTAGAACCAGGGAGAGCATGAGGCTGATGATGCTGAAGCTGTCTGACCTCTGCAAAAGTAAGACTCTCTGTGGAAAAGGCAGAAGCAGAAATGGTTAGCTGGCTAATCCAACATTCATTCAAACCCTTTCTCCTATACTGATTTGGAAGAGATAGCTAATTGTTCAAAAATACTCCTCCCCTTCTTCATGTTAGTAACAGAGCTTCTCAAATTTTAGCTAGGCACATGACTACCCAAGTACTACATTTCCCAGCCTCCCTTGCAGCTAGTTGCGATCACGTGACTCTGTTCTGGCCAATGGGATGTGAGCAGGAAAACATGGTGAATGCAACTTCTGTGTATCACATTCTTAAAAGGAAGATTCTTGCCCTCTTCTTCTACTTTCTACCCACTTGCTTGCAAAATGACAGTGCAGCAACTGATCAGACCCTGTGATGAAGAGGTAGAACCATCCCACAGTCTTGAACATGACTTGTTCTTTGTTACATGAGGATTAAATAAAACAAAAATCACTGCCTCTAATTTAGACACTAGAAAACTCTAAAAACACACTTTCTAGCCTCTGCAGTGGCTAGAGTAGCCATATGGCCCTGATGTATCCATTCAGTTGTAAGCAGAGGTCGGCTAGGGGCTTTGGGGAAGGATTTGGTTTCCTAGATATGAGAATCAGAGGCAGCTATTCTCTCCTTTCTGCCTTGAACACCTGGAGCTGATGAATCTTTCAGTAACCCTGAAGACACCGTGAGGAGTCCTTGCTTCCCCAATGCTGAAATATAACACCAGAGAAGCACCCGGGGCAAGTGTAGAGTAGAAAGTAAAAGGCTTTATTAAAGGATAGCAGAACAGGAAGAAGGGGACTTGAAAGGGGGATCCATGGGATGAGGAAGTCCCATCCCTTTATCTGAGGTTTCCTTTGTCCTGCTACATTCCTGTCCTTTATCTTGCTTATTTCCCTTTATCTGCATGTGTTGGGGGATGCAGGTGGGAAGGCCCAAAGATGGGAAACAGGTGGGCCATGGGGCTGCTGCCCCTGCCCCCCTTGTTCTGGGCAGGAAGAGCCTAGGGTGAATTGATTAGCACCTTCCTATCTGATGGGAGCTGCTTCATTAACAGTTCTTTAGGATGGGCTGGGGCCTTGGGAACAGTAACATTTCAATCTCCCAGGTGCAGTTTCTGATTTCCCAGACTCAGATTGGACTCCATTTTCTTTATTAGACTCCACTCCATTTTTCTCTATTCGACTCGATATTGGACCTGATTTACCTAGCTACACTACCTACCTATCTTTAAATCTGGCTTCAACAGTGCAGTAGGACAGAAAAGAAGAGGCTGGGTTCTCAATAACATTACTGAGTTGCAACACAGAAATGTCATCTATGCCTATTCTGGACTACTTGTTCTATAAGAAGAAAACCCATATCTGTACTTCATATGTGAGAAAAGTAAATTACACTTTGTCGAGGCTTCTATCAGCTGAGTTTTCTGCTATTATAGCCCTAAAGCCAAAATATCAGTGGGACTTAATGGTGTGACAGAGAGCCCAGATGTTGATGATGTCCTCTGGCTCTGAATTCATCTGGGCCTGAGACCGACCCCAGCCCCTGGGGTTTTTGGTTATTAGAGATGGCAAGTTCTCTCTCTGCTTAAGTAATTTGAGTTTTCTGTTGCCTGAAACAGAAAGACAGATACAACTCCCATCATTCAGTGCATAATGATGTTTTGGTTAATGATGAATTGTATATACAATGGTGGTCTCACAAAATTGTAATGAAGTTGAAAAATCCTACCATTTTAAAAAAAATTTATTTTTAAATTATTGATGGACCTCTATTTGACTTATTTATATGTGGTGATGAGAATTGAACCCAGTGCCTCTCACATTCTAGGCACAACCCACAATCTTTTCTGTGTTCAGATACACAAATATAAATAGTGTTACCTACAGTGTTCAGTATGGTGACATGCTGTACAGGTTTGTAATCCAGGAGCATAGGCTATATGATACAGCCTAGCTGTGTGGTAGGATACATCAACTCGGTTTGGGTTTAATAAACTCTATGATGTCGCACAGTGATGAAAATACCTAACGATGCATTCCTCAGAGTGTATCCCCATCATTAAGCAATTCGACACATGACCATACTACCACGTAGCCAAGTGGACTGATTCTGTTTTCATCTTCTCTCGCCTCCCTAAAATGTGATGATGCAATAAATGATTAGATTTATGTGCTGGTAGTATATCTCAATGGTAGACCTATGCTTAGCATGTGCAAGGGCCTGTGTTTAAGCCCTAGCACAACAAACACACACACAGAGTAAAATTAGAGCAAGAAGAAGAGAGAGAGAGAGAAAGAAAAATAACAGCAAGATGAGCCAAGTTTTAAAAAAACTTAGTGTGCTTGTATAGTTCCTTTTTCAGAAATCTGCTGTTAGTTGCCTGGGACGTTGGGTTTTATTTGTACGGCCTGCCCTTGACCCATTTGAGCATACTGATTGCATTGAGTAGCAGGACTCAGCTTCCCCTTCCAAGCAATCCAGCACCACATTACTGGTGCCTTTTATGCTCTTTCCTCTCTTCCTTAGGTGTGGCATGACCCATGCTAATTAACTCATGTCTGGAACCAATCTGGTTGTTCTACCAGCTTACCCTTAGGTCCATGGGCCATACCTCTCCTGTACTTAGTGGTTTCCAGGGTTTTCATCACTTTGGAGAATGGACCATTTAGTCCAATCCTAGTGCAGACCAGCATTAATAGGCAATTGCCACAGGGAGATAATACAGGAAGAAAAATGGCTAAAAAATATACAGTGAATCACAGAAAATTACATCTCTTAAAACCTACAGTGTATTCCCATTGCCATAGCAACCCTTGGCTAGTAAAGGCACAGCCGATTTATCACAGGCTCTCCTTAGCACTCAATTCGGCCCTGAAGCGCCTCCAGTCTGTGGTGTGAGTTGTGGTGAAAGGTGACGGGGCTGCCACAAGCCCTGTGTTTTTCTCCTCTGTCCCTTCCAGTGGTGTTCCTGTGGAAATGGAACTTAAGTTCCTTGCACACACACAGTTCCCAGACCCTTTCATGTCTGAGATGAAGATGATCATTTCTAACCTCTGAAAATGTGTCCTGTGTTCTGTAGCAGGGTGCTGACTTCCTGGAGGGGCAGCGGGGCTGGGGATGTAGGAGGTAGGAGGCTGTAGGTGCCAGACCCATCTGAATAAAGGAAGATGGGGGAGGAGTTCTTTTTTTTTTTTTTTTTTTTTTTTTTTGGTACCAGGGATTGAACTCAGGGATACTCAACCACTGGGCCACATTCCCAGACCTTTTTTGTATTTTATTAGAGACAGGGTCTTACTGTCTTACTAAGTGCCTCACCATTGCTGAGGCTGGTTTTGAACTCGCAATCCTCCTGCCTCAGCCTCCCAAGTGCTGGGATTACAGGTGTGCACCACCACACCCGACGGGAGGAGTTCTTTCCCTCTGTCTTTCTCCTTCCTTTTCCTATCTCCTTCCCACCTTCCTTCACATCCCAGACTCTCCTCTGTCTTTCCTCAGTCTGTCTACTGAGAAATGGACTGGCCACACAGCAGGACCAGGACAAGAGGTCCTGGTCATGCTTTGACATACCAGATGAGTCTGCTATCTAAGAATATGATAAAAATGTGTGTTGATAAACATTTTGCTGTTCCATCAGAACTCTATAAAATTCACTGGCAAATAAAGTATGTTTTGTCATAATGTTAACAAATGAAAATTTTGAATACTATTTAAAAAACTCATTATCTGGGGAAATATTCTGGACCAGAATTCTGGAGCATCCTCCCTCCAAAATAGTCCTGTCTAGATACATCAAAAGGACAAAGGAGACATCTGGAAGGAGTTCCCACTGGAGGAATCTGGGACATCTGAACTTTAAAAAAAATACAATGATAGTAGTAGTTTAATAACCCATTGAATAAAATAAGAAAATATAAGTCCATAGTGATATAAACAAATGAATAAATGGAGAAAAGAAAAAGCTCTTACAGTAAAGTTCCAACTACTAAATATAGGAAAAATGATGGAATTAGAAAATCATCATTGGTAACTTTTAGAGTAATAATGTATTCAGGTAAGAATTATTAGTGGATATTAAAAGTAGTAGTCAAAATTTAATAAGCAATGGCATATTTACACAGTTTCAAAGTATCTCCCACAAAATAGTGATTTAAAAGACAAAAATAGTAAATTGACAGTGGAGAGGTTTGTCAGACCCTGCCTGAGCCCACGAAATTTCACATCACAAGGGACAAATGGGACAAACTGATATCACATATCTCCTGATGTGTGCACCAAAGAAGGACACAGTTTCACACCTCTGTGCTATTCCTGCCAAGCTTCATAGTCTGAATCTAACTGTGAGGAAACGACAAGCTCAAATGAAGGATAATCTATGAAATAAATGGCTTATTTATTTATTTATTTTTGTACAAGGGATTGACCCTGAGGGTGCTTACTTACTGAGCTACATCCCCAGGTATTTTTATTTTTTGAGACAGGGTTTTGTTAAGTTCTTAGGGCCTCGCTAAATTGCTGAAGCTGACTTTGAACTTATGATCCTCATGCCTCAGCCTCCTGAGCTGCCGGGATTACAGGTGTGCGCCACTATGCCTGGCTTAAATAAATGGTTTTTATTCTTCAAAAATATCAGTCTCATGAAAGACAAAGCCTGAAGAACTCTTCTAGTTGAAGAACCCTAAAGAGACAGAACAACATATAATTTTAGATTGGAGTTGGGATCAATTTTTTTTTCTCTTTGGCTATAAAGAATATTCTTAGGAAAATTGGTAAAATTAGAAAAAGATGTGTTGTTTAGATAATAGCATTAATATTAATTTTTTTGGAACTGGGGATTGAACTCAGGGGCACTCGACCACTGAGCCACATCCCCAGCCCTATTTTGTATTTTATTAGAGACAGGGTCTCACTGAGTTGCTTAGTGCCTTGCCATTGCTAAGACTGGCTTTGAAGTCATGATCCTCCTATCTCAGCCTCCATAGGCGTGTACCACCACACCCAGCAATATTAATTTCTTGATGTGGGTAATGTGTGGGGTTCTGAAAGACTGTTTATGTGTTTTAGAAAATATATGCTCAAAGGCTGGGGATACAGCTCAGTTGGTAGAGTGCTTGCCTAGCATGCACAAGGCCCTGGGTTCAATCCCCAGCACCATTAAAAAAAAAAAAAAAAAGAAAAAAAAAGAAAGAAAGAAAGAAAGAAAGAAAAGAAAATATGCTCAAGACCTTAGGGGATAAAGGAGGATCTTATTTGTATCTTACGCTCAGATGGTTCAGAAAAAAAAAGTATTTAGAAAAAAGGAAAATGATAAGAAAATGAGATGAGGAATGTTTAGGAATTCTTTGAATTTTCTGTTTTTTTTTTTTAAATTTAATTTTTTTTTTAAAATTTTTTTATTTTTTGGTTTGTTTTCAAACACCCTGGTACATGGTAGAGGGGCCATTTCTCCCCAGGACAGAAATCTCTCCATAGTAGAGGGAACTTTCTTTCTCTGAGGCCACAGAGTGAAGTTCAGTATATGGAACCTGCTAACTCCAGGTTCTGAAGGTGGCAGGGTGCAGTGGGGTGGCGGGGAGCATGTGAAGTTCAGTTCCCCTCTGTGCACATTTGGTCCAGCCTGTCCAGAACCTTGTATCCAAGTCCAAGGACCTCTAATACAAGTCCCAAAGCACTTACCCTGATACTGACACAATAGTCACGATGTGCAAAGATTCCAAAGGAAGGTTTGCCATGTGCTATACACCGCTCCTTTTTCTGACAGTGGTTACCCTAATTCACTCTCAATATTGTGAGTGGCAGTGAAGCAGAAAGTGGTTTGCTTACAAATGATCCTGATTGAAAGAAATAATATCTTGATTCCTTCCCATTTGATCTAGGAAAATAACAAGAAGACTAAAGAGGGCTGGGATTGTGGCTCAGCGGTAGAGCGCTCGCCTAGCCGTGGGCGACCCGGGTTCGATCCTCAGCACCACGTACAAATAAAACCATTGTGTACAACTAAAGCAAATAAATAAAAATTAAAAAAAAAAAAAAAAAAAAAAAAAAAGAAGACTAAGAGATGGGAAAGCCTTAGTCCCTTTTCTGTGGAAGTAAGACTTTGTCCATTCCCAGCTTCTAGAGTGTTGGCTTATTCTTGGAGGGAGACTTAGGGAGGAAAAAAAGAAATGGAGGCTTTTCAGTTCTGAAAAGATATTTGTCTCAATCCACCAACAGCAGCCAGATATGAGTTGTATAAATCAAATAGGCACAGGGCTTCAGGCTGAGCTGTGAAAAAAAAAAAAATTAAATATTTAAGAGCTGGTTGCCTTTATCTGATTAGATTAGTGAAAATAAAGACATGAAGTCTGAGCCCTTTTAAAAGAGGCCACAATCTATATATGCCTGCAGAAAAGGGGCACCTGACAGCTGGGCCTAGGTTGTGTATATAGATAGTTCAAATCCCTGCCTGTCATGTGGCCTATTTGCCCACCTACTACCTCCTAAATGGTTTGCTTCAGAGATACTGTGCACAAAATAGCAGTGATCAAGGAGTGCCCAGACATCCCTGCAGCTCTCTGAAGGGACTGGGGATGAGCAAGAATCTTCCTATACCACTGAAGTCAGGAATGGGGTTGACCAGCATGGCCTGGTTCACTCAGACCTCCTGTGTCCAATGATGTGAGAGAGCTTTATTTTTTTCAAGGACCCTCTGTGGAAACACAATATGAACTCTTACCTGGAAAATGGACCACTTTTGTGAGCGACCTATGCTTTCTTTTCATTTGCCAGTCTGAGGAAGCAGATGTTTGTTATTTTAGCAGCCATGTTCTCACAAAGGATCTCATAACTTATATCCCATACACTTGGGAAAGAAAGGAGTGGGAAATTTGCACAAGGAGAAGCCAGTGCTTCGCTGGAGCCTGGTGAAGTTCCACTGCAGAGGGAGGAGTTGGGCTGGATGTCTAGGTCCCAGTGCCTTCTCCAGCACTGTAGTGGTGACTATAGGTCAGAATGGATGTCACCACTGTTTCCTGGGCTGTGAGTTCTGCAGGAATTCTGTTTTCCACTTACCACCTGGCAATGTCACTCTTGGTGCGTTGCTCAGAACTGAGGCAAAGTTATGGATCATGTTTAGGCTTCAACCTCTCTTTTGGTTGGCTGAGTCCACACTTGGGACTTGGTATTTTGCGACACTATCATGTTCCATGTATCTTTTTTTTTAAAAAACATTTTATTTATTTATTTTAGTTGTACACAATGACTTTGGTTTTTTTTTTTTTTTTTTTTTTTTTTTCCCAAACATTCATCCACTTGCTTTTAGTTGTACACAATGTGCCCATCTTTACATGGTGCTGAGGATCGAACCCGGGCCGCGCACGCACCAGGCGAACGCTCCACCGCTGAGCCACATCCCCAGCCCATGACTTTGTTTTTACGTGGTGCTGAGGATGAACCCAGGCCGCGCATGTGCTAGGCAAGCGCTCTATCGCTGAGCCACAACCCCAGCCCCTCCATGTATCTTGATTGCAGAAGAATTTTATAATCTTTTTGTCCTCATTGTGATACCAGAGTAAGTTCAAGATAGCTTCAAATCCTTTGTCTCTCCTCCTAGCAAAAGGTGGAGTCTATTTGCTCTTTCTTTAAATTGAGTGACACTGAGACTGGCTTTGTCCAACAGAATACATTGAAAATAGTACTCCGTGACTTCTAAGCCTGGGCCTTAAGATACTGGCAGCTTCTGAGATTGTCCTACATCGACTTAGCTGCCATGTATGGCCACTCTGAGTGTCATACGTGGTAAAGAAGCCCAAGCTAACCACACGGAGGGAGAGAAGTGCTGAGGTGCCAGACACTCTCCTGTGTAGCCACTAAGTGAATGAAGCCAAGGCAATGACCCCAGCCAACCGCACATGGAACAGAAAAACCACCAAAGACAACCCTGTCCAAATCGTTGGCCCATGGAGTTGTAAGCAAACAATGATGGTTGACTTAAGCCAGTGAGATTTAGTGTTATTTGTCGTCCAGTAACAGATAACCAAAACATACAATGAAAAGATAGAGGGCCAGCACCACACAGCAACAGCAGGACCTGGATGGATAAAGCTTCTTTATGTCCTTCAAATAGCAGAAACTCTACAGAGCTGGGAGTGGAGCCCAGAAAAACTTCTGGACTCCAGGTGTGGTTTACATGATGGCAGACAGAAATATTTTTCTGAAAGCAGCTCTTTTTTCTCATACTTCTTTTTCCATACATTGCCCCATTTGTCCTATCCTGTTTGGTCATTGTACCTCCCTAACCTAATCACATTTGTTCATTTTAGTTTTAAAAGACCTCATGGAATACCATAATAGTAACATTTGTAAACAATTTTGCTGTCCAAGAGGGGACTGGGTAAATAATTTATGATCTATTCGCTCAGGGAAAAATAAACAACCTAGAAAGTATTAAAATCAATGCTTTAAAAGGGTATCGATGAGCAGTGAGGGGGATTCATTTAATGATCCTTAAAAATCTCTATACAAGCTGGGCACAGTGGTGCACGCCTGTAATCCCAGTGGCTCAGAAGGCTGAGGCAGGAAGATCCTGAGTTCACAGCCAGCCTCAGTAAAATCGAGGTGCTAAACAACTCAGTGAGACCCGGTCTCGAAATAAAATACAAAATAGGACTGGGGATGTGGCTCACTGGTCAAGTTCCCCTGAGTTCAATCCCTGGCACCTGGAAAAAAAAAAAAAAATCTCTATACAGGGCTAGGGTTGTGGCTCACTGGTAGAGTGCTTGCCTTGTACCTGTGAGGTACTGGGTTTGATCCTCAGCACCACATAAAAATAAATAAATAAATAAATAAATATATCGTGTCCATCTACAACTAAAAATAAAAAACAAATCTCTGTACAATGCACATAGATGCAACAGAGTAGGATAAGGGTAACCTGTATGTTCTTATTGAAGTTTCCTGTAATAACGGTGTATATAGCTTTTGTCATATGATACAACAGAGGAGTATCATTTAGGAGCTAGAAATAGTGATGGGATGGAGGAAGACTGTCAGACCCCTGAGGGAAGTAGAATTAGGCTGAAATGTTATGACTTAGATCAAAACACCTGAGTTTCTTGGGTCCCCTGCTCAATATTTGCTCTTCTGTGCACAGAACTGCTGCTTCAGGCTGGGCGCAGTGGCGCACACCTGTAATCCCAGCACTTGGGGGGCTGAGGCAGGAGGATCCTGAGTTCAAAGCCAGCCTCAGCAATGGCGAGGCACTTAGCAACTCAGTGAGACCCTGTCTCTAAATAAAATACAAAAAAGGGCTGGGGATGTGGCCCAGTGGTTGAGTGCCCCTGAGTTCAATCCCTGGTACCAAAAAAAAAAAAAAAAAAAAAGAACTGATGCTTCAGGCCCCCTGCCAACACGGCCTCTGTCAATAGCACCTAAAGTCTGGGCTCATGTAGATTATCTAGTGAAATAGAAATGAGAGCCAGAATGCTGGTTATTAAGTGAGTAGTGGCCTTGTCAGAACTTTATCATCAAATGGTATTTATTAAACCTTCTCTTACTTTAATGAGCCAGGAAAGAGGATTCCGTTCCTTTCATAATTTACAGTCGTGTTTCTCAGCACAAGCTGGGCTCCCTTCCTAATATGGTCCAGGACCTTGGTTGCCCTGAGCCTTATTACCTGGCAGAGTGTTCCAGGGATGGAAGTGTTGATGCAACCAGAGAGCAGCAAGCGAATATCTGGTAGCTCGCTGGGACTTCTTGTCTAGCTCTTACTTCTTTCTTCCTGCATCCTACTAGAAAATACAAAGGTAGAATCTGTGTACGGTGGACATCTGTCATTCAGTATCTTCTTTTCTATGGGAAATATCATCTTGCTTTCCTTTTGGGGAAACATCCCCCCTATTCTGTTCATGTGGCTGGGAGCTCCAGATATTAGATAGATGACCCAGGCCTGCCAGTTGGCATATTCCATTCTCCTGGCCTTAAGGGAAAGGGTCACCAAGAGGCACGTGACCAAAGTCGAGGCCCACGTTTCTGGGACTTTGGCTGGAACTACTGAGCCAGTCAGGGGTAGACTATTTCTATTTGAGTTGCTACCTGGAAGGTTGCAAGCTGAGAGCTGCTTCTGGCCATCTGTGCCCCCTCACAGGGCAAGCCCACCTGAGAGTAAAGTCAACATGGAGGGCAACAGAATTAGGAGAAGGACAGAAGCAGAATTTTTCATGTTGTGGATCCAGCTACTCCAGAATTTACTCTTGAATTTCTCAGTTGCACAAGCTAATAAAATCTTTTTCTTCTTTCTTAAGACAGTTTGAATTGGATTTCTCTCACAGAAAAAGGTGGAAAAAGGTGGAACTTGAGAGTACTGCCTATGAGATTGGGTAGAGTAACTTTTCCCTTTTGCTATTTTTTTTTTCTTGTGGTGCTGGGGATCAAGAGCTCTGCCACTGAGCTACATCTCCAGCCCTTACTTTATGGCTTTTGAAACAAATTCACACATAGTCATTGTGTTAGTCACCTTTCTGTAACTGGAACAAAACACCTGAGAAAACAACTTAGAGGAGGAAAAATTTATTTTGGCTCTTGGTTTCAGACGTTTCAGATCAACCAGCTCCATTGCTTTGGACCTGAGGTGAGGCAGAACATCATGGGAGAAGGGTGTGGGGGAAGAAAGCTGTTCAGAGCCAGGCGTGGTGGCACACGCCTGTAATCCCAGCACTTGGGAGGCTGAGGCAGGAGGATCGTGAGTTCAAAGCCAGCCTCAGCAATGGCGAGGCACTTAGCAACTCAGTGAGACCCTGTCTCTAATAAAATACAAAAAAAAAAGGGCTGGGGATGGGCCCAGTGGTCAAGTGCCCCTCAGTTCAATCCCCAGTACCAAAAAAAAAAAAAAAAAAAAAAAAAGAAAAAAGAAAGCTGCTCAGTTCATGGGGCCAGGGAAAGAGAGAAAGAGAGAGAGACCTTTCAAAGGTATGTCCCCAGTAACCTTTCTCTACCTCCTAAAATTTCTATCACCTTCCATAAAGCCATCAAATTATTAATTCATCAATGGATGAATCTATTGATGAGGTCAGAGTCCTAATGATCTAATCACTTCCCCAAAGCCCTGCCTTTGAATATTGCTGCATTGGGAACTAAGCCTTCAACACATGAATCTTTCAAAGACATTCCAAATCCAAACCCTAACAGTCAGATTTGAGCCTCACCACAACCTTATGAAGCAGGAAAAGTCTCTATTATTATTTCCATCTTACAGAAGAGGACACTGAGGCTCAGAGAAATTGTGATATAGGCAGAGGCATAGAGCTAGGGAGCAGCAGAGCTAGGGCACAAATCCAGTCTCTTTCTGCTACACAGAAAAGCTTCTGGTGGTACATTGACTTGGGTGGGCAGAGAGGAGGCAAAGTGGGGATTTGGAGAACATATGCCTCAGTGATAGTAACTATAGTCATCCTTTGGTATCTGCTGGTGATTGGTTCCAGGACCCTTTTAATCAGCAGGCTATAGTTACTATACTCTTGATTTCTTTTTTGGCTACTTTGTTGTTAGTACATAGAAATGCTACTGATTTTTGTGTGTGTGTGTGTGTGTGTTTGTGTGTGTGTGTGTACCAGAGATTGAACTCAGGGGCACTCGACCACTAAGCCACATCTCCAGCCCTATTTTGTATTTTATTTAGAGATAGGGTCTCACTGATTTGCTTAGCGTCTTGCCATTGCTAAGGCTGGCTTTGAACTTGCAATCCTCCTGTCTCAGCCTCCCAATTCTTTGGGATTACAGGTGTGTGTCACCATGCCCAGTGAAATGCTACTGGTTTTTATATGTTGATTCTGTATCCTGCAGCTTTACTGTATTCATTTATTCTAACTTTTTGTGTGTGTGTGTGTGGAATCTTTAGGGTCTTTTCTATATAAAATCATCATCAGTAGCAAAAAGCAGCAATTTCGCTTCTTTTCCTTTTGAATGTCTTTTATTCCTTTCATTTGCCTAAATGCTCTGACTGGGACTTCCAGTGCTATGTTGAATAGAAGTGGCAAGATCGAGCATCCTTGTCTTGTTCTGGATCTTAAAGGAAAGGCTTTCAGTTTTTCACTGCTGAGTAAAATATTAGCTGTGGGGTCATTGCATATGACCTTCATTGTGCTGGGACACATTTCTTCCATAGTTAATTTGTTGAGAGTTTTTCTCGTGAAAGGAAGTTAAACTTTGTCAAATTTTTTCTACATCTATTGCGATGATCGTGCGTTTTTTTTTCTTCATTTTGTTAATACAGTGTATCACATTTAATGATTTATGTATGTTGACGCATCCTTGTATCCCAGAGATAAATCCCACTTGATCATGGTGAATGATCCTTTTAGTGTGTTATTGAATTTGATTTGTTATATATTTTTGATTCTATGTTCATCAAGGATGTTGACCTGTAATTTTTCTTTTCTTGTAGATACCTTGTCTGGCTTTGGAATCAGGGTAACACTGGCCTCATAAAAAGATGTTGAAGGTATTCCCTCTTCTTGGATTTTTTTGGAAGAGCTGGTGACCTGCCCACTTACTGATAAACACACTGGCACCTGTCAGCAAATCCTGGTTGGCCTTCTGGCCTTTCAGTTGGGGCTGGAAAGATGTTCTAGATTTGTCATTTTAATTGTCCCTCTCCCTTCCTGATTAAGGGACATATATTTTCTAAAACTCCACAAAGGACGTGATCCCTTCATGTGCTCCATCTTTTCAAGCTGGCTCTGGCTGGCTGGCCGTGGAAGCTACAAAATCTACAAATGGTTCCAAATGATTCATGCAACCACCTGGCTTCCAATTTTCTGGCTCTTGATAGTGCTCAGAAGCCCAGAGTGGTATTTTATGGGGAACAGGGGAAGCAGGGTCTGGCCGCAGTGAGGGCCTGTGGCCCCACTCAGAAGGCTTTCCTGTGGCTCCCCACACTCCACCTGGCTTGCTCCATCTGCAGCCTGTGGGGAAGCCAATGTAGCTCGTTATCTATTTATTTTTTAAAGTGCTGCCCTTGGTGTTAAAGTCACCTCAGGGCACAGAGCACACAATTTAAAAACAATTAAAAGATATAAAACAGAGAATCGGCAATAATGGCAGTTTTAAAAAATCAGCAATAAAATGCCCATTTGAGGCTCACTGAGGGGCTCTGAAGATCACCTTCCTGTCCTGTGGGCTCTGTCAGCAGGAAGGCCAGGCATGATTTTTCCTCCAGTCCCTGTGAGCTGTTTGCTCATGAAACCAGGCCCCAGTCACCTTCCTTCAGACTCCCCTGAGTCTTTATGACTCAGCTCCAGGCCAGCACCAACTCGTTTATTTTCTTTCTGTCCCTGGCTATTGGTGGCTTTCTGGAAACTGTGGTGTCTGCTCTAACTGTCCAGAGTGGGGGTGCAGCCCAGCAGTCAGCACGTCACTGCCTGGGCCTCTCTAGTAGTTGATGACAAATAATAATATTAATCATGACAATCATAAAATGAGAGCTCATCTCCATGGAGGCTTCTGCTTTGCACAGGGAGGTATGTCAGCTCATCATTAAGGTTTCTCCAGCTTTGAAAATCTATGGTTAGAATCAGAGGGGAGGAAAGAAGGCCAATGCAACCACATTACTCAGGTTGAAAGAGAACTTGGGAAAAGGAAAGCACCATGTCAAAGTCATTTCCAGTAGCTGGATGGTCTGTCTGCAGCTGGGCTCTGGCTGCTAGTAACAGAGATCCTCCCCTTTGCAGGAAGTTTTGCAAACTGGGTGATGAACCAAGGCTCAAAAGAGCTGAGCTATCACTTCCTTCTTCTTCACCTCCTTGGCAAAGTCACTTCCCCCCCCCCCCCCTCTCTCTCTCTCTTTTTTTTAGTTTTCCTCACTGGTAAAACCAAGATCTAGGACCTCTCCTTACAACACTACATTATGGGCTCCATATCTCAGAACTCCAATCACCACTGGCAAATATTGATTGTCTTTTACCTGCCAAGCACCTATAGGGATCTCCATAAAATAAACATTTTCTAGTATCTCAGCATCACAGAGGTTTCTCTCCAGTGGCCACAGTGGCATTCCCAAGGAGAGGGAGAAGAAGCATCTTTCGGCTCAGTTACATATGTATTAATCACCTACTACCTTCCCGCCCACTGTATTGGTGGTTGCCATTTGGTTGCTGTTTCTTTTGGTGCCCATGCAACCACATTTTGGAATTCCCTGAGTGCCACTCCACCTGAAGGAGCCACGCTGCCTCTGTCTGGACAGTAATGAGGTTTCCTTTCCAGCCTCACACTGACCTACTATCTTTCATCCTGCTGAGCGTGCCCTCAGCTGCATTCATTTCTCTCCATGCCCCGGTTTATTCAGCTGTGTTCTCCTGTGCTCTGCAGGCTATCTGTCACAGGAGGCTGTCACAACCCAATTGGAATTCACTTAATCTTTCCCTCTGCCCTATTCACTGAGCAAACATGTACATTTGGCATTTCAGCCATGGAAATTCTCAAGCCCTCTTTGATTTTGCCTAAAATGGAAACCTCAGTAGCTTTGCAGAAAAATTCCACCTTCTCCTGCAACCTATACCCAATAGCTATGTGTTGAATCCTTATGATATGCCCAGTGCTGTTGTGTCCTCAAGAGTTTTATGATGATGTTAGTGGAACAAAACAGATACATGTGAAACAATTTGAAAATAGCAAAGCACAGCAAGCTATCAGTATTATCATTAGGTGCCAAAATGTGTGGTACTAAAATGCCACCACTTACCCTAGTAGATGTTGATTCACACTAAACACTTGTGTGCATTTCATTTCTACGTCATAACAAGCCTAGAAGGTGAGGATTAGTGTCCTCATTTTATCTGTTTACTTTGTAGTGCTGGGGATCAAACCCAAGGCCTCATCGTGCATGCTAGGCAAGTGTTCTACCACTGAACTCCACCCTCAGCCCAGCATCCCCATTTTATACATCAGCAAACTGAGTCACAAGCAATTTAATTGGCCTTTGGTTTCATGGATGATAAGATAACCAAGCTCTGTTCAGCTCTGAAGGACGTGTGCATTTTAAATTCTATGTTCAATCACTGCTTTTGTAAGCTCTGTGAAGGGGGTGTCTAAGTGTTTTGATTCTGGTTATTTCCAGAGCCCAATAAAAAAACACACATATGTATGTATTTATAAATACATAGAGCATGTGTTGCATGCTACACCTCTCACAGACAGAAAGATCAAAAGAAAAAGCCCCATGAAATGGCCTGTTGTACTAGAGGTCAGGGTTGAAGGACTGCTGAGGGGTTCAGAGGATTATGCAGGTCAGGCTTGGCTACCCCAGTAGGGCAAGAGAAGGGGGAAAGAGAAAAGGAGTGAAAGTAAAACCACACATATACACACACATGCACACAAACAAGAAAAAAAAAAAAAAAAAAAGAAAACCCAACAACCCAAAACCCATGCACCTCAATGCTGCCCCTGATTCTGAGGTCTTAAATCCCACTCTTCTCCCTGCACCGTTCCTGCGGGGACACAGTGCACCCCAGGTGCTGCTTAGGTCTGAGTCTCATACATCCTGTAGCCTCAGGGGGCAGGGCTGACATTCCCCTATTTTGTATGTCCTGAGATGAGCTGTCCCTCACAGCCAATGTTCCTTCAAAGGAACTGAAATTAGGAAACATCTATGCTACTTCGACTTTTTTTTTAGCCTCATTTCTTTTTCTTATCTGTGTTTTTTTGGAAAGTAGCAATGATTATAGGAGAGAGAACAGTGGAGAAACCCCTTGATAGTTATAAGTGGAAATGAATGAGGTGCCTTTTTTTTTTTTTTTTAAAGCCCTAGGTCTGATATGCCCCAGATTGGATTCCCATTCTTAGAATGAAAAAAAAAAAAAAAGAAAATACATGAAGCTGTATCTCTCCTTTGAGGCAGCCTGGAGGGTCTGCTTCAAAGAGGACTAAGGGGGAAATATTTAATTTTATCAGTTTGTTCTGCTGGGTCCTTCCCTCCAGGACACTGTTTAGTGCACTGAGTGAAGTGGAAAATGAAGACCAGGTAAGCAGTCAGCTGTGAAAAGCTCTAATGGACCAGCACCCCTTTGGGAATGAGGAGGCTCTTGGATCAACATCTCTCTCAGTTCCGCAGGCTTTGTTTTTGTAATGGGAATTTAACTCCCTCAGGTGGCCCCAGGATGGAAGACTACTTGTGCATTCAGCAGCAGTGGGGTTGCAGCATCTCCTAAAGAGAATTCAGGCCACTGTCCCAGAAGGGGCCCTTGGTTCACCTGGGGCCTTTGGAAATCTTGACCTTCCTGGATAAGGAGGACCATAGGAAGAGAACCATGCTGAGATTACCTGTGGCTTCTAAGCGGTGGAGCTGGGATAGATCTTGCAGTGGAGGAGACCAAGGGCTTGTCTGGATCTAGACCTCAGGGCCTGGGACTAAATAGTACCTTTTCCATAAAAGAGTAATAGGATGGGCCAGCCCCTTTAAGCTCCCTGGAGTTTTTCAAAAAGAAATAGTCTTTGGATTGGGGTTGGGAGGGTAAAAAATGTTGTCTTCATAATAATAAATAACAATATTAATAGTAGGGCAGGGTGGCATATGCCTGTAATCCCAGTGAGTAGGGAGGCTGAGGCAGGAGGATTGCTAGTTCAAAGCCAGCCTCAGGGCCTTTAGCAAGGCCCGAAGCAATTTAGCAAGATCCTGTCTCAAAAAATAAAAAGGACTGGGGATGTGGCTCAGTGGTTAAGTGCCTCTGGGTTCAGTGCCTGGTTAAAAAAAAAAAAAAAAAAAGAAAGAAAAGAAAACAATAAAACAATAATAGGGTAGGAGAAAGAAGCAAGTATTTTGTGCTTATATACCATGTGGTCTTTGTTCAATTAATTTCTTCTTTTTGGCCCTATGCTTTTTAAATGTAAAAATGTAGAATCTGAGGAATGGATATAGAGAAGGAGGGCTGGAGAGGACGGGAGAAGGCAAAGGATTTTTCTCCCTGGGGTAGCTCCGGTGTTCCTCTCTATTGTAGACAATGCTGGTAATAGGCAACTTCCTTGCTGAACTGAGTCAACCTACGTAAAAAATATGGATGAAGAAAAGTGAAAGCAGAAAAAGATTTCTGGGTTGAGTGATGCTGGTGGGGTTGTCAGATTGAGTTCAGGTCACAGGTTATCTTTTAATTTCAGATAAGTGACAAATACTTTTTTGACTCACAAATGATATTTTAGTATAAATATTCATTTTTTAAAAAAATTTATTTATTTACTTTAGTTGTACACAATGCAATGCATTTATGTTTACGTGGTGCTGAGGATCGAACCCCGGCTGCGCACGTACGAGGCGAGTGCTCTGCCGCTGAGCCACAACCCCAGCCCATAAATATGCATTTTTTTAAAAATATTTTTAACTATAGATGGACAGAATATTTTTATTTATTTTTATGTGGTGCTGAGTTTCAAACCCAGTGTGTCACGAATGTAAGGCAAGTAAGTGATCTACCACTGAGCTACAACCCCAGTCCCTAAATATGTATTTTTAAAGCATGTATATATATGTCCCCAACATTACAATGGGGCATACTAATCTTAAAGAAAATGGTTCATTGTGTATCTGAAATTCAAATTTAACTGGTCATCCTTTTTGTTGTTTGTTTCACTTTGTTTTGCTTTTGATTACTCTGATGAGTTGGGGAGTTTTGTGGAGTTTCTAGAGTTGAGATTGTAGAGAAGTTGGGTGGGGGTAGGACAATTAGGTAGATAAAGAAAATATATCTTAATAAATGTTAGTCGGGCATGGTGGCTCATGCCTGTAATCCTGGTGGCTCAGGAGTCTGAGGCAAGAAGATTGCGAGTTAAAAGCCAGCCTCAGCAAAAGCAGAATGCTAAGCAACTCAGGGACCCTGTTTCTAAATAAAATACAAAATAGAGCTGGGGATGTGGCTCAGTGGTTGAGTGCCCCTGAATTCAATCTCCAGTACCTCACCCCCCAAATGTTGTAGATTATAAATTGGGTTCTCCTTTTGTTTCTTGAGTGATGCTATTATGATTAGAGTTATGATTAGAGAACTTTAGGTTCTATTTGGTTTTAGAACTGTCTTCTTCAAATGTAACTACTAGCAGAGACTGTGTGATGTGGGATACTGGTTTATGTCTAGGGTATATATGTCATCGGAGTCCTGGAATGAAGGCACTGGCTTTGAGTGTCTCAATCGACCAGACTTGGTCACCTGTGTCAATATGCCAATCAAAGAGAAAGGCCCAAAGGAGATCTATTCAGCATGGCCACACTGGGAAGAACAGATACACGGGTACAGTCATCAGAGATCTGTCTTCATGGGCTGATGGAAATGCTGATATTTTATAGAAAGGAGAACAAAGGCATGGGTTGGGGGCTTGCATGGCTAGGGGGCTTCCAAGGCTGGCAGAGTAGATCATTGTCGGCAGGCCCTGGTTAGGTTGATCATTATTTCAGCACTGGGTCTATGAAGCTCTGGGAAGGTCATCATCACTCGAGGGGGTGATTCAGTTCCAGTCTAGAAATAAGCGCTCCTGCTTAGTGGGAAATCCTTAGTTCTGCTGTGGGGCAATCACTTGTGCTTTTGGAGGCCAGCTCATCTTAAGTGTTGTATTCTGGGAGGCTTTCCATTGCTTAGGGGTACTTTTGGTCCCTTGTCACACAGATGTGTCAATCAGACTTGTTGTTAGGCAAAGTGGAGCCAGAGAGGGACAAAATTGGAGTTGATTAGGTCAGTGACTGGCCCTCCTTCACATATACATTGTCTCACATAATCCTCACAATTACGTTAGTTAGGTTCTTGTTTTATAGGTGAGGAAATTGAGGCTCAGAATGGTTAAATAACTTGCCCAGGGTTACACAGGAAGTGGTGGAGCTAGATTTTGAGTGAGTTCATTTAAACTCTTGTGTTCTAAACTTGAAGACTAAGAAGCCTATTTCAAACCAAATCTCTACTTCTCAGCTAAATGCCACTGATATGTTATTTTTAAGCATATGATAAGTATATCTAGAATAAACTCTGATTTTTAGAATTCCTTTTTCAGTGGAAGAGACAAATGTCTGGAGAAGTCAAGGATCACAGAGGTAGGTATGGCAGAGCCAAGACTGGCTGGAACCCAGATCCACAGAGGGAACAGTAGGGACTGAGAGCTCCCAGGACAGCTGTGAAAATGTGAGGCAAGACAAACTGACTGCCCCTTTATTGTCTGTCTCCTCCTTCCTCAAATTCACTCACTTCTCCCTCCTCCTCCCTCTCTAGGCATTGAGCTGAGTCCCATTTCTAAGTGTTCCTGCTCTAAGCCAGCTGTCATAATCCCTGCAAGGTGTTAGCTGATAACGGCCTATGGGAGGATCATAAAATGTTAGCCCAGTGGAGGATATTAAAGGCCAGAAAGTCTGAAAACAAATGTGTGCTGAGACAGATATTGTAAGAGAGGACAGAGGGCCTGGCCACCAGGCAGCTGTGTGTGGTGGCATTTACCTTGGGACATTCACGATGATCCAGTGTCTCATCCCTGGTCTGCACCCAGCCTTGCTAGTCCAGACACCCCATCTTTTCATGCCCCAGTGTGACTGGATGTGAGGAGGATGACTCAAAGAGAGAAATGCAAACAAAAAAGCCAGTTTACTCCTGCACAATAAGACGTGGACCTGCTAAGCTAACTTTAGCCTGACTGGAGCCTTCCTCTGGAGGGATGAGAAGGTATGCTGGGAGTCAAAGTATTTGCTGGTTGTTTAGGACTCCTGGAATCAGTGCAGGAGGAGTTAGGTACAGAAGACCAGAGTTTGCTGGGCATGGTGGTACACACCTGTGATCCCAGTGACTAGGGAAGTTGAGGCAGGAGGATCACAAGTTCAAGGCCAGCCTGGGAGTGAGAACCTGTCTCAAAAGTAAAAGTGAAAGGGCTGGGGTTGGCTCAGTGGCCTGCGACCCGGGGCTCAGCACCATAAACATAAATGGATTGCATTGTGAACCTGTAAATAAATAAATAAATATTAAAAAAAAAAAAAAAGTAAAAGTGAAAAGGACTGGGGATATAGCTCAGTGGTAGAATACCCCTGGGTTCAATCCCTAGTGCCAATAAATAATAAACAAATAAATTTTTAAAAATTTAAAAAATAATGAAATGAAAGAAATAAAATAAGGCCAGGCTATAGCTCAGTGGTAGCTCATCCCTGGGTTCAATCCCTAGTATTGCAAGGAAAAAAAAAAAAATTGAATGGCATTGAACTCTATGATCTGGGGCTGTCACCTCCACAGTGAAGGACTACTTGCCACAATGACTGGCTACCTGCCCTCTTCTGGGTTGAGCTGGGACGTGGCAGGTATCAGACCAGATCCAGGTAGGAAATAAAGGGCACACTCAGAAGAGGGCAGTAATTGCAGAGAATTTAAGGAAGTAATTCTTTTCAAACATATTCCAAAATCAACCAGTGATACTGAAGCACTGTTAGGGTTTAGATATGAGGTGTCTTCCAAAAGCGCCTATTGACGCAGGAATGTTTGGAGGGGCAATGATTGCATTATGAGATCTGTAACCCGATGGGTCCATCTCAGTTTGAACCAGAGGGGTGGTAACTGTAGGCAGGGGGCAGAGCTGGAGAGGCAGGTCACTGGGAGCATGCCCTGGGCAGAAGCATCTTCCCTGCAACCTCTCCCCCCTCCTCTCTTTCTCTGCTTCCTGATCCTACCCTGAGTGGAGCAGCTTTTCTCCGCTGGGCCCTTCCTCTGTGCTGCCTCAACTTTGGGCCCAGAGCAATGGAGCCTCTCTATGGACAGAGACCTCTGAAACCTTGAGTCCCAAATAAACTTTTCTTCTTCTAAGATGTTCTTTTTGGGTGCTTTGGTCATAGTGATGAAAACCTGACTAAAAAACACACACCTGATCTAGCCACTGTGGGTGTCATTACCATGTCAAGGGCAAAAGGAGGAAGAGTTACTAGAACTTGGGGACAGCCATAGCCATGCTGTAAGGAAGGGCACTTCCACAACAGTCTAGCAGGGTGCGAACCCAAGGAAGAAGTGCCTTGGCTTCTCTCTGCTACTGTCCTCTAACCCTGCCTCCAGTTGGCTGCACACAGCTACAGGATTGCAAGAATTTCACCTTCTCTTTCTAGGTGTGTTGAATCTGCTAATGACATTTTATCAATCATATTTTCCCCAGTTTCTCATGGTTTGTAGGTCACGGTTTTGGGGGCTCTGCATGAGGCCTCTGCTAACTGACTTAATTCAGGCTCCTTACTAAAAGAAGAGTTGGTGGCAGAGGTGAACTCTCAGATAATCTCATGCCACCAGCTTTACCAAGAGTGATTTTTTTTTTTTTTTAATTTGACAGTGTTGGGGGTTGAATCCAGAGCCTCACTCATGCTAAGGAAGTGTAGCTGCCTGATGCTGTTTCTTGCAGCTACGATGCCGCCGGAGAAAAGTCTGAGGCAGGATGAAAATGAAAAAAGGTCTTTTATTCTTCTTCTCTCTCCGGCTTCAGCAACCTCTCGAACTCTAACCGCTCTAACTCCAATCACCAGCAACCTTCTTCTTCTTCCCCCAACACCAATTAACCAACCTCACCCGGTTATATACATTTAGCTTTAACAAGGACAAGTGCTTACAGCTCGAGCTTACAGGTGCGTCACACAGTGTTCACGGGCATACAAAGATTCTTTGAATAATGTATTAATATCAGGTGGAAACTAGAACATCTTTTATGGCTCTCAGCTAACCGCTCTTTAGCTATCTCCTTGATTAGGGCTCCTTCAAGGAAGTGATCGACCCCAGCTTCTTGTATTTGAAGACCCCTTTAAAATTTTTTTAAATTGATGTATTATGATTGTGACATATCTGTACATGCATATAACATAATTTGGTCAAATTCATTCCCTAGTACCTCTCTTTTCCCTCTCTTCCTCCTTCCCCCTACTCTGGTCCCCTTCCTTTATGCTGCTGGTCTTCCTTCTAATTTAATGGAATTCCCTCCATTCTTTCCCCTTTTTAAATTTCTAGCTTCTGCATATGAGAGACCCTTGGCTTATTTTGCTTAACATGATGCTCTCAAGTTCCATCCATTTTTCTACAAATGACATAATTTTGTTCTTTTTTAATATTTTTTTTAGTTGTAGTTGGACACAGACCTTTATTTTCTTTATTTGTTTTTATGTGGTGCTGAGGATCGAACCCAGCGCCTCATACGTGCTAGGCAAGTGCTCTACCGCTAAGCCACAACCCCAACCCCCATTATTTTGTTCTTTATGGATGAATAAAATTCCATTGTATATGTACCACATTTTCTTTATCCATTCATCTGTTGATGGACACTTAGGCTGGTTTCATAACTTGGCTATTGTGAATTATGCTGCTAAAAACACAGTATGCAGGTTTTGTTATATAGTATGCTGACTTTAATTCTTGAGAATAAATACTGAAGAGTGGGATAGCTGGGTCATATGGTGGTTCCATTCCTAGTCTTTTGAGGAACCTCTACACTGCTTTCCACAATGGTTGTACTAATTTACAATCCCACCAACAGTATATAGTGTTCCTTAAAAAGAACACTTGTATGTGGGAAATGTAAGACTCAAAGGCAAGATTTCAGTGTAATAGTGGGGAGATCTGGGGCATATACTCCCCAATATATCCACATCCTAATCCCCAGGGCCTGTGACTATGTTGCCTAGCGTGGAAAAAGGGACTTTGCAGATGTATGATTACTGAGGATCCTGAGCTATGACGGTTATTCTTAATTATCTGGTTAGGCTCAAAGTAATCACACAGGTTCTTATTAGTGAGGCAGGGGCTGGGGTGTATCTCAGTGGTAGAGCACTTGCTTAGCATGTGTGATGCCCTGCATTCCAACCTCAGCACTGAAAAACGTTTTTTAAAAAGGTAGAGTGAAAGCGGGCGTGGTGGCGCATACCTGTAATCCCAGCACTTGAGAGGCTGAGGCAGGAGGATCGTGAGTTCAAAGCCAGCCTCAGCAATAGCGAGGCACTTAGCAACTCAGTGAGACCCTGCCTCTAATAAAATACAAAAAAGGGATGGTCAAGTACCCCTGAGTTCAATCCCCAGTACCAAAAAAAAAAAAAAAAAAAAAAAGAGATGTGATGACAGTCGTTGGGGTTGGGCCAAGCATGGTAGGGCACACCTGTAATCCCAGCCACTTGATAGGCTGAGGCAGGAAGATGGCAAGTTTGAAGCCAGCCTCAGTAACTTAGTGCGACCCTGTCTCAAAATAAAAAATGAAAAAGACTGGGGAAGCGGGGCGCGGTGGGCGCACGCCTGTAATCCCAGCACTTTGGGAGGCTGAGGCAGGAGGATCGCGAGTTCAAAGCCAGCCTCAGCAATGGCGAAGCCTTAGCAACTCAGTGAGACCCTGTCTCTAAATAAAATACAAAAAAGGGCTGGGGATGTGGCCCAGTGGTCGAGTGCCCCTGAGTTCAATCCCTGGTACCACAAAAAAAAAAAAAAAAAAAAAAGAAAAGAAAAGAAAAAGACTGGGGATATAAAATACTCCCGGGTTCAATCACCAGTATTAAAAAAGAAAGGAAAAAAAAGAAGCAGCAGCCCCAGCTGAAGTTGGATCGTTATACTTTGAAGGTAGAGGCAAAGGAACCAAGAGTCACGAAATACCAGAGGCCTCTAGAAGATAGAAAAGGCAACGACATACCTGCTGGAATGCAGCTTTTACTTTTAGCTCCATAAGACCTGTTTTGGGCTTCTGACCTCCAGAACTGTAGGAGAATAAATGTGTTTTGTTTAAATCCACTACTTGAGACAGTAGCCCTAAGAAACTAACATGGAAGATATGTAAGGGATAGAGGTTCCTCTCCAACTTTGTGTGTGTGGGTGGGGATGGCTTTTTATCTACCAATTTGGGGTCTCTACACAGACACCAGAGGACACGAGTCCTGAGTACAAAAGCCCCCTGGTAATCTGTTCCATGATGTGGTATAAACACCTAAGGGGTTTTCTGCAGGGCTGGGTCCTTTGCTGCTCCCCAGGCCAGGGGTGGTAGCTGAGGCTCTCCCACCTCAACACCTCTAAGCTGAGAGCCCCAGAAAGGCAAGTGAGGAGTCCTCTCCAGACAGGGACAGTTGTTGAGAAAATTAAGGGGTGGCACCAAGGACACCCTCTTGCTGGCAATACATTGCAAAAAGAGCCCAAGGAAAGGGCTTTGAGTGGGCTTTGAACTGGCACACTTGGCGGGTGGGGGAACTCACCATTGAACTTCTTGTCATCTGGCAGGCTTCTTTAGTTCTGCTCGCCACCCTGCAGTGACCCCAACAGGCTCTCCAGGAGAGGCCCTTCTCTCTAAAGCTGTTTGCTTTCTTCTCCAATTAAGCCACACACACTAAATGGAAATCAAGAGGACCTCGCTTAAAATGTGCCTTTAGAATGAAATGGGATATGAAGAGGCTCGAATCCATTTTAGAGACAGTCTCTTCTGTCAGAAATCAATATAGCCCTTTCATTCTACAATGTGCCAGTTCATAAAGTGAAAATGGCTCGAACTCTCAATTTAACATTTTCAAAGCTGATATTAAATTCTAAGATTTTATATCTGCTGTTGCCCATTTAGGACCAAGTTATAAATCTGCAGTCTCTCCCCAGCTCATGAGTTTGACAGTGCTCAATAAAAACTTTTATAATCAAGTTCAATAAAGAATCACAAATCTCCATCTTGTGATTTTTAGCTTACAACAACCTTTATAAATAATATCTTCCAGCCTTGATGTTTGTCAATATTTGTCATTTGTAAAAGAGGTAAAATAGAAATACTACATAAACTTTTACCTCTTGGACAGAAATTATTGTTGGTAAAGAATTCAATGAATAAGATGTCTTCTTAGTGGCATTTTTTTTTTTTTTTTTTAAATAAAAAATGACCATGAAAAGCCAGAAGTTGGAATCTTTAGCAGACATGGTCTGCTACCAGTGGCATTCACAAGGAAACAGAAGGCAGGCCATGGAAATCTTTTTTAAAAAAAAAACAGGCCTGGGATTGTGGCTTAGTGGTAGAGTGCTTGCACTGGGTTCGATCCCGGCACCACATAAAAAAAAAACAAAATAAAGGTATTGTGACCATTTACAACTAAAAAGATTTTTTTTTTTTTTTTTTTTTTTTGTGGTACGGGGATTGAACTCAGGGGCACTCGACCACTGGGCCACATCCCCAGCCCTTTTTTGTATTTTATTAGAGACAGGGTCTCACTGAGTTGCTAAGTGCCTCGCCATTGCTGAGGCTGGCTTTGAACTCGCGATCCTCCTGCCTCAGCCTCCCAAAGTGCTGGGATTACAGGCGTGCTCCACCGCGCCTGGCTCCTAAAAAGATTTTTAAAAACCCTCCAATTTGCTTATTAGCAATTATTTCAGTCAAGAAACAAGCAAACAGACACTCATCCTCATTAAACTGTTTATATACATAAAGGGACCAATTTCATTCCCAAACCTGCTTTGGATAAGTTGCTTTCTTTAGAATCAGAAGCATTTTTTTAAAAAAAATTATAAATGTGTGTGTTTGTGTATGCAAGTTGGACTCAGTTGGACTCAGTTCTGTTTTCCTCTTGAAAGAGACTAGAAACAACACTATATACACATATACTATCATAGCTCAATATCCATAGTAGATTGGTTCCAGGATCCCCTGAGGATATCCAAATCCCAAAATTTTAGTATGATTAAGTCCTTTATATAAAGCGCTGTAGTATTTATATCTGACCTCCACCTATCCTCCTGTATACTTTAAAGCGTCTCTGGATTATTTATAATACCTGATAAAATGTAAATAGTTGATACTCTATATTGTTTAAGGAATAATTACAATAAAAAAATCCATATATGTTCAGTACAGATGTAATTAAAACAATATATTTTCAAGCCAGGTGTGATGGCCCACTCCTATAATCCCAGTGACTCAGGAAGCTGAGACAGGAGGATAGGAAGTTCAAGTTCAAGGCCAGCTTTAGAAACTTAGTGAGACCTTGTCTCAAAAAAAAAAAAAAAAAAAGGACTGGGGATGTAGCTTAGTGGTCAAGTGATTGTTGGTTGAATCTCTAGTATTGGTAGGGCGTAGGGGAACACTGTATGTGTTTTTAAATCCATGAGTTTAGAATCCATGGATGCAATGGATACAGAGTGTCAACTGTATCCATGTGCCCCTCCCCTACATATGTAGATATGTGCCATGTAATATGTAGTAACAGAATAGATATGTACGGGAAGGGTAAACTTCAAATTCAGGACAAGGGTCACCTCTGAGGAGGAGGGAAGGGGATTGGAGTAGAAGGATAACCAGAAAACTTCAAGTTAATTTGTAGTTTTATTTATTATATCATTGTCTATACCTGTTTTTATTTGCACATCTGCCATATTTCATACTTAAAAAATTTTTTTAAAGCAAGGTCTAGGGTTGGCTCATCAGATATATGAGGAAACAGTCCTCATGTCATTTAAATTCCACACTATTCTTTTCACCTTCCTCAAGATTGCTCTGCTAGTGAAGTAGAGACCACGACATGTGGGTGACAGGTGGTGAAAGGCAGACTGCTGTAGTGGCTCAAGGAAGCTGATTGTTACATTGCCAGGAATTCTGTAAGCTAGTGGCTAAACACCCGTGATGAAAAATTCAAGTATATAAACTTACAATTAAATAAATTATATTTAAAACAAAGATAGTAAGTACTTCAAATTCATCACATCCTAGTTATTTAGCTATATTTTCCTATCACCTATTCTCTTGTAGTTATGTATAGCTATTGAATCTGCATGGTGGGAATACTATACCATGGTCTGCTACTACACATACTTCACAACTCTGCATTTAGTGACATAATATTGATCGCCTGAAGTTGGACCTGGTGGGAGTATTTACACCATGGAAATTGACCAGTGCTACCCATCGGTCCTCTGGCCCAACATACTTGAGATCGTCTCTTGTTAACTATGACCAGCACATCTCTGGGCAGAAACTTCCTCAATAGCTTCTTGACTCAAACTTTATTCAAAAGCTTCTGAATTATCAATGATCATGAGAAGTTTATCCCTGGCTTGGGGGTGTAGCTCAGTGGAAGAGGACTCTCCTGGTTCAGTCCCCTGCACAGTAAAAAAAAAAAAAAAAAAAAAAAAAAAAAAGGAAAAGAAAAGTTCACTCCTCCACTAGGTTCAGATGACTTCAGAAAAACCAGCTGGATAGATACTTGAGGTATTAGGCAGTTGGGCAGGATTTTGAGGAGAGAAGTGTTCTGTTGCCTTTCTTAAACCCCTTTAGGTTTCGAAAATAGCAAGTGTCAGTGTTCCTCATTGTCCTGGGCAAAGACACATTTGTCTGTTAAGTTATTCTAATCCTGATGTCCTTGGTTATACTGGGTCTAATTTTTTTTTTTTTTTTTCTCCAGTCCTAACTTATCTTCAGCTGGTGAGCCCTAGAGACTTTAGATATGTATGATATGAGGAACTGGCAATGAAGTGGGATGCTGGCCTGCAGAAACTCTGGAAAGTATAGACTTGTGCATACATCTGCTGGCCAAACTCCTTGCCTCTTTGAAAGTGTGCCCTTTGGGTTGTGTTCCTGCTACTGTCAGCTCCTGGGCATTTAGAGCTCAGCAGAGGGCAAGCAGGGGTGGTTTAAGATTGGCTCTCAGCACCCCACCTCCACCTCAAGTCATTCCCCTGGGCCTAAGGCTTAAACAAGAGTCAAAGAGCAGCATCAGTTCATAAGGGGAGGTTATTCTTAAATCAGAGAGCTTGGTGGCCATCAAGGGAGCTCAGAGAGATGTTGCTAAGAACCGTCAAAAATAGCGCTTGTGTCTTGAAGTGGATCTTGATTTTTTTCCCTTTCTTTCAGTTCCTCTCCAAGACATTTCAAAAGTAAACCACAAGAAGAAATAGAAACAGCCTAAATATCCATTAGTAGGGTTAGATTGAGTCTATTCTATTTTAAGAAAGAAAATTATGGATCAATGAAAAATTATCTTTCCTTTGGAATCTTGTACCATAACCATGTAATGCTTATTGGAAATGTAACTTTTTAAAAAAATTTTATTTTGGTAAAATAAAAATTTTGGATTGAAACCAGAGGCACTTAACCACTAAGCAACATCCCCAAGTACAGGGTCTTGCTGAGTTGTTCAGGGCCTTGTTAAACTGCTGAGGCTGACTCACCATCCTTCTGCCTCAGCCTCCTGAGTGGCTGGTATTACAGGTGTGCGCCACCGCACCTCGTGAAATGTAGAATTTTAAAAAAAAAAATAAAATTGTAAATGATTTATGTTGTAGAGATCACATGACACATGGAAAAATCTACCTTCTATGATTTACCACTGTATTTAAAAGAATAACTGAATTGTTTTAGGTAGAACTTACTGTCCTACTTGTGATTTAGAATAAAATCCTCAGTAATAGCAAATTGATTCTGTAAAAGTGCTGTAATTGACATAATTTAAACACAAGGGAAGATAATGTACTCTAGAAAACTCTGAGATGACCCAAAACATGGACCTGAGGAAAACAGATACTCATATGAAAGAGACTTGGGAAGAGTTTGAATAAAGTATCTCATAAGTAAGAATGGGAAAAGGTCGTATTTCTATCTTAGGATGTTATTTTATATAGTACACGATTTTAAAGCTGTATGTGTTACTAAAGTAATATATAGTTTTAGTTAATAAGTCATGTTTTAGAAGACCAATAACAGAGAAAAGGTCATGGCAGCAATAAATCAGTATAAAAGTGTTTGGTATATAAAATCATTCCATTGTAAATACAAATACATATGAAAGAAAATAAATATATATTGGTCTATAAAGAAAGTCATAAAAATATATTGGTTATATTTGGATCTAAGATTACCGATGAAATTCATTTTCTTCCTTATACATTTCTATAATTTCTAAACCTTACACATTATTGACATTGTTACCAACAAATTTTGGCCCTTCTTAAGAGAGAGAAAGAGACCCCAAAATGGATCTTTTTTTTTCTGTCTAGTGTCAAAAAGCCAAAAGTGAAACAGGCTGAGCACCAACAACACAAGTTTCTTCAGTGGTCAGAGAATAGAGAAGCAAGGGTCTCACAAATCAACTTCTCCCCTCTTCAGGAATGTGGAGAGGGGAAAGGATAGGAGATGTCCCAGGAATCCCTGCACCATTACTTTATGCTCCTTTTATGAATCCTTTCAGCTGTCATCTACTGTCAACTGTCATGGCACTGGGCTGGTATGTCATTTCATGCAAATGGGATAAAATAGGGATTGGAGTTATTAGAGGTCATTTAGATGGCCACTTTGGATCCCTCCAGTTTCAGCCAATCATCATAAAAAGGAGCTTCTCACCTCCAGGCCTCCTGTTTTTAAAGGTAAGCACTGTTAGGGTAGGGTAAGAGGTAAACCAGGCTGTGTTTATATTGTCCTGGGTAACAACATGAATACCTTGATTTTAGGTGAGGAAACCAGAGATTAGAGAGGGTTAGGTTCTTGGCCTATAGTACACAGGTAGTCGGTGAGTATATAACAGTGGTCCACTTTACCTTCTGAATATAGCCCTCCTTGCTCTGAGCCTTTTTTTTTTTTTTTTTTAATTTTTAGTTGTGATGGACACAATACCTTTATTTTATTAATTTATCTTTTATGTGGTGCTGAAGATCAAACCCAGTGCCTTGCACATGCTAAACAAGCAATCTACCACTGAGCTATAGCCTCAGGCTTATGAGGCTTATTTATTTATTTATTTATTTTTGTACCATGGGTTGAACTCAGAAGTACTCAACCACTGAGCCACATCCCCAGCCCTATTTTGTGTTTTATTAAGAGATAGTGTCTCACTGAATTGCTTAGCACTTCACCATTAGCTGAGGCTGGCTTTGAACTCCCAATTCTCCTGTCTCAGCCTCCCCAGCTGCTGGGATTACAGCAGAGAGCCACCATTCCCAGCTCCTCTGAAGCTTTTTTTTTTTTTTTTTTTTTTTTTTTTGTGGTACCGGGGATTGAACTCAGGGGCACTCGACCACTGAGTCACATCCCCAGCCCTTTTTTGTATTTTATTTAGAGACAGGGTCTCACTGAGGTGCTAAGTGCCTCGCCATTGCTGAGGCTGGCTTTGAACTCGTGATCCTCCTGCCTCAGCCTCCCAAAGTGCTGGGATTACAGGCATGCACCACCCTGCCCTGGCTTTATTTTTTTTTTTTTTTTAAGGCTTATTTTTAAGGGAACATGTGCTATTCTCTCTTCTCTCTTCTCCCCATCCCTAAGAAGATTAGGGGAGAGAGTGTTATCTTTTCTTCCTCTTATTGATTGTCCTTGAACACATCCACCACAGCAAGGAGATATCTGCCAGAGGATCTCAGAAGTGAATTTCAACACACCTTCAGGGTAGCACCTGGAATGTGGCCTTTCAATAGCTTCTTCAAAAGCCCTGTTTTCCCTGATGGGAAGAATCACAGCCTCAGTGACAGGAGTCCCCTGTGTTTCTCCTTTGCTAGCAAAGCAATACAACTTCTTTTCCCCTTTTTCTCAAAACCATGTCCTCATTATTAAATTGGCATTAATTGGCATTGGGGACAAGGATGGAGCTTTCTGTTTCAAGTATGCTGGCATTTAAACCCAAGCAGCTGGGTGTGGTAGCACATGCCTGTAATCCCAGCAGCTCAGGAGGCTGAGGCAGGAGGATCTTGAGTTCAAAGCCAGCCTCAGCAATTTAGCATACTGACTCCAGAGGTGACAATCTTTTTTTTTTTTTTTTTTTTTTTTTTTTTTTGTGGTACCGGGGATTGAATTCAGGGGCACTTGACCACTGGGCCACATCCCCAGCCCTTTTTTTTGTATTTTATTAGAGACAGGGTCTCACTGAGTTGCTAAGTGCCTCGCAATTGCTGAGGCTGGCTTTGAACTCACGATCCTCCTGCCTCAGCCTCCCAAAGTGCTGGGATTACAGGCGTGCGCCACCACACCCGGCTCAGAGGTGACAATCTTTTTTTTTTTTTTTTTTTTTTGGTACCGGGGATTGAACTCAGGGGCACTCAACCACTGGGCCACATCCCCAGCCATTTTTTGTATTTTATTAGAGACAGGGCCTCACTGAGTTGCTAAGTGCCTCGCCATTGCTGAGGCTGGCTTTGAACTTGATCCTCCTGCCTCAGCCTCCCAAGTGCTGGGATTACAGGCGTGCGCCACCGCGCCGGCTCAGAGGTGACACTCTTAGCCATGGTATGACCCTGTCTGCCTTCCAGCCTTCCATACCTATCTGGAAAGATTTCAGAAGGTGTAAAAGGCCAGCCCTTGGGACAATTCCTAGCCAAGTGTCCTGAACATCTCTCAGCTTCCTATTCTACAGAGCTAGAAATTTTAATTGAGTTACACAAGAGCTATGGTCTGAACTTTTGTGTCCCTCCAAAAAACTCATATGTTGAAATCTAATCTCCAATGCGATGCTATGAGGAGGTGGGGCTGTGGGGAGGGTTAGGGGTATAGGAAAGCTTCTCTGTCTCCTTCATGAGGGCAGAACATTCATGAAAGGGATTAGTGCCTTGATACCAGAGGCCACAGAGCCACTATGTCCTTCTCTATGAGGACACAGTAAAAAGGTGTCATCTATGAACCAGAAAGCAGGCCCTCACCAGACACTGAATCTGCTGGTGCTTTAATTTGGGGCTTCCTATTCCCCAGAATTGCAAAAAATAAAATTTTTGTTGCTTGTAAATCACCCAATCTACTGTCCAAGCTGACCAAGTAATAGGTTTCTCATCTGGGACTATTTGCCTGAGTCCCCAGGCCTTGGGTCTGAGCAGGCTCCGTGGACTTTTTTACCCGAGCAAGTCATACAATCATTCTTGAACAAGGGGCTTATTTTTGTTTTTCTCTGGAACCTACAAATTGTATAGCCTGGCCCACCTGCCGAGCATCAAAAGGTAGAGATTTCCTTTGAAGTTTTTTGGGTCAAGGGCCAGGAGGTTTTGGGGTACAGGGAAAGCTTCCCCACCTCCTTCAAAGGTTTCCTGAAATGAACCAACAATAGGTGGGCTACAGGAGAAAAAAGGACACACGTTGATTAACATGCATGGGAAATCACAGGAGAGCGACTGCCTGACAACAGGGTGAGGTTCAGCCACTAAGACACCCTTCTTCATAGGGGACATGGCAGAGAGGAGAGGGGTGGGAATTCACTGCACACAAAGCACTGTATTACGCAGGTGAAGTCTCCCAGGTAATCTCTCTGAGCTGCCCTCAGAACTGCGGAAAAGCCTGTCTGGGTGTGCTGACGACTCACAGTCTCCTCTCTTCCCTGTGGTTAATCTTCCCTGTGGTTAATCTAATCTATTGAGATTCCTGGGGTGGGGGTGGGGGGGTGTTAAGAACAATCACAGGCTTTTAGAAGTTTCCTCAGTCAGATTAGGAAACCTCAGAGAAAGCCCCTCCTTGTGCTTTTGGGGAAACAAAGGAAGGTCTGGGAGACCTTGATTCTGAGACTGTTTTTCCACCTCAGCAGGTCAAAGCACCTTTCTTTAGGGTATCATTTTCTGAACTTCGATGGCAGGAAAGGAGGTGGTCCTCTAGTGACATTGAGCCTGGTGGGCAGTGGTACCAGGGACCCTGCCTGGTCTCTTCATTAACCCCCTTTATGGCCAAATTCGTGTGAGAGGGGACTGGGAAAGGGTGGTGAATGTGGCCTCAGGATCTGCCTCTCAGTCCCAGCCTGGACCTATATCCTTTATTTACACTTAAAGAGTTTTGTTTTCAGCTGCTGAGAACTGAGGCTGGAGGATCAAAAATTTGTGTGAGGCCCTGGGTTCGATCCTCAGCACCACATAAATAAAATAAGGGTATTGTGTTCACCTACAACCCCCCCCCCCCAAAAAAAAAATTAAAAAAAAAAAATGTTTGAGCCGGGCATGGTGGGGCACATTTATAATCCCAGCACTTGGGAAGCTGAGGCAGGAGGATCGCCAGTTCAAAGCCAGCCTCAGCAATGGCACTTAGCAACTCAGTGAGACCCTGTCTCTAAATAAAATTTTGAAAAGGGCTGGGGATGTGGCCCAGTCTTTGAGTGCCCCTGGGTTCAATCCCCAGTACCAAAAAAAAAAAGTTTGAGGTCACAGCTCAGCAATTTGGTGAGACCCTCATCAATTTAGCAAGACCCCATTTCAAAAAAGAATAAAAAAGACTAGATGTAGCTCAGTGGTAAAGCACCCCTGAGTTCAATCCCCAGTACTGGAACTTCCTTTTTTTTGTGGTGAGACAAAATATGCTTTACTGTGACAGCAAATGCACACAGTGCTGTAGGTAAGCATGCTATTAGGTATTTTTGTATATTCCAAGACCAGTATAGAAAAGAATGGGATGGAACGCTGTGTTTTAATTCTTCAAAGTTTAGTCCATTGTGAAGGGAAGTTAGAGAAGAATTTGTTCCACTGTTCAATAAAAAGTATAGGAGGTTGTTGCTCTAAACTAGTCCCCTGCACTAGTTCCTAGCAGATGAGACCCAACCAGAACGGAATCTGAAAGGGGCCAGTTTGACAAACAGGAAAAAACAAAACAAGAGATTAGCTGTGACTCATTGAAAGAGGCCCACTCTACCTGGGCCAGCTTGATAGGGAAGTCTCATTTGTTAACCTCATAAGGAAAGTAACCTGAACAAACAAATCTGCTTTTTGTCCTCTGGTTCTACTTTCCTCAGCCTTTTCCTGCCCATAAAACCAGGTCTCTGCTCAGCTCATCTGGAACACAGATTCTGTTTTAAAGAATGAGGGGTTGTCTGATTTAAAAATTGCAAATAAAAGCCTATTAATCTCTCTAAACTGGGGGTGACAAGGATGTAGCTCAGTGGTAGAGTGCTTGCCCTGAGTTCGATCCTGAGCGCCACAAAAATAAAACAACAACAAAAATCTTTAAACTTAATTTTTTATAATTTTGTTTTTTGAAATCACTTATTTCAAGTGTTATATTTATACCAACTTAATTAGGGACCTGTGCTTCTAGCCAAGAGCCCAAAGGCAAATAAGAACATCTTAATCTTTTTATTCTATTTTATTTATTTTTTTGAGACAGGGTCTTGCTCTGTCACCCAGGATTGGCTTGAACTCCTGGGCTCAAGTGATCCTCCCACCTCAGCCACCCAAGTATCTGGGAGTAGCTGGGCTGCAGGTGCACGCCATTGCATCTGGTTTTCTTTATTATTATTTTTTAAAATATTTATTTATTTGCTTTTAGTTGTATACAATGCGTTTACACAATGCATTTATTTTTACGTGGTGCTGAGGATCGAACCCGGGCCTCGCACGTGCTAGGCAAGCACTCTACCGCTGAGCCACATCCCCAGCCCTTTCTTTATTTTTTTTTTTTTTTTTTTTTTTTTTTTTTTTTTTGGTACCAGGGATTGAACTCAGGGGCACTCGGCCCCTGGGCCACATCCCCAGCCCTTTTTTGTATTTTATTTAGAGACAGGGTCTCACTGAGTTGCTAAGTGCCTCGCCATTGCTGAGGCTGGCTTTGAACTCGCGATCCTCCTGCCTCAGCCTCCCAAAGTGCTGGGATTACAGGCGTGCGCCACCCGCGCCCGGCTCTTTATTTTTTTTAAGCCACTTTAGTGAGATATGATTGACATACAATAAGATGTATTTAATGTATACTGTGAGAAATAGAAAGTCTGGTAGTCCATTTTCAGAATACGGTATTTAGCTTTAAATGTAAAATTACTGAGGATGTAAGAAAATCAGCTTAAAGAATGGTTACCAGCAGTTAACACCCGAGTGTCACAGATTCACAGCCCCTTGACAAATAGGAGGTGAGAGGGAAGGGGCCTTCTGGACCAACAAAGATAAATTTCATATATGCCAAAACGTACTCAATCCTAGAAAGGCTTTCCTGCCACAAGAGAACAAAGGGAGGTGGGAACAGCTAAAGGTACATTTCTTTAAACAACCCAATAGGAGGCTGGGGTTGTGGCTCCGTGGTAGAGCGCTTGCCTCACTGGTTTTGAGGCCCTGGGTTTGATCCTCAGCACCACATAAACATAAATAAATAAAGATACTGTGTCCATCTACAACTAAAAAAATATTTTAAAAAATAACAATAAGAAAGTCGGGGCGCGGTGGCGCACGCCTGTAATCTCAGCACTTTGGGAGGCTGAGGCAGGAGGATCGCGAGTTCAAAGCCAGCCTCAGCAATGGCGAGGCACTTAACAACTCAGTGAGACCCTGTCTCTAATAAAAAAATACAAAAAAGGGCTGGGGATGTGGCCCAGAGGTCGAGTGCCCCTGAGTTCAATCCCTGGTACCACAAAAAAAAAAAAAAAAAAAAAAAAAAAAAAAAAACAATAAGATAAAATAAAGATATTGTGTCGGGCTGGGGCCATAGCTCAGTGGCAGAGCGCTTGTCTAGTATGCGGGAGGCACTGCGTTGGATCCTCAGCACCGCATTACAATAAACAAAATAAAGGCATTCTGTCTGTCTACAACTACAAAAAAAAAAAAAAAATAGAGTTTATTTTTAAAAAATGATATTGTGCCCACCTAAAACTAAAAAATCAATATTAAAAAAAAAAATAACCCAATAGGAGACAGTAAAACCTAGGCGACTATCAAGAAAATGGTACACCCCATAGCACTCAGCCAACGAGGAACTGAGGGAGAAACCCTGTGCTCTGGGGGATGAAATGCTGATTGTAACTGCTCTGGGGTGTGCCTGCTCCCTCTGACACCAGATCTTGCAAGTCTATCATTAAAAAGTCAACTTTCTCTGTACATTTTGTCTCTTCTTTGGGTTTGGGCAGGTAAGAATATTTCTCACATATACAACTTGATGTGTTTGGAGAATCCCATGTTCCTATGAAATCCTCAACTATGATCACTATCAATGTCACAGACTCCGTTATCACATCCACGAAATTCCTCTTGACCCCTTTGCTTCTGGTTTTCCTTCAAGTCATGCCCAATATTTTCTGTTCTGATCAATTTCTTGTTTCATATTGATTCTGCCTCAGTTTCTTAACTGTACTTATGAGGCTTGTTTTGCATTGTTGGTGTGTTCGATCCTTCTGCTTCTGGTACAGATGTGGCTTGTGTGGTTTGCTGTTTTTCTTCTGGGGAACTGATAGTGCCCCCAGCAGGAGCCCAAGTTCCCTGGGACTCTGGCTGCTCTTTTCCTATTGTGTACATGAAAGTGCCCAGGGCCACATCCTGGTGTGAGCCTTCTCCCCAGGGTTTCACAGCCTTCTTGCTATTGTTGGTTCCTGGAATCCCTGTTTCCCTGTATAGTTTCTCTAGTGTGGTTTGGGAAAGGGAGCCAGTCACCCTAGTGGGCCACCAACTTGGCAGGAGCTGGAAGTCTCTTTCTGATGTCCTCTGGTCTCTCTTTCTCTCTCTCTCTGTTTTTTTTTTTTTTTTTTTTTTTTGGTTCCAGGGATTGAACTCAGGGGCACTCGACCACTGGGCCACATCCCCAGCCCTTTTTTGTATTTTATTAGAGACAGGGTCTCACTGAGTTGCTAAGTGCTTCACCATTGCTGAGGCTGGCTTTGAACTTGTGATTTCCTGCCTCAGCCTCCCAAGTACTGGGACTACCACCACTGCGTCCAGCGTCCTCTGGTCTCTTGGTGAACCCACTCATGCTGCGTCCTCACTTGCAGATGACAAACCATGCTATTATAAGTGGCTAGGGAGGGGGATTCTCCCTTGTAATTGGTCCATTTCAACTCCTTTACTCTGGGCCAATCAACTGCTACTGTCTTTTGATTCCAGGATCCTGGTTGTGGAGGTTAATAAACAAAGTGTCTGTGAGGAGAATTATGTGATTGCAGGGTGGCAACTTATGCCACCCCAAAACACTCCACTTTGAGCTAAAGGCACTTACAAAACAAAAAACCAGCAGGTGCAAAAAGGGTGTTCCAACTTCCCTCTTTTCTTCTTGAAAGCTGAGGACAAAGCCTAGAGGCCCTGTCCCTGAGAGTTTCACTTTACAGGTCTGAGCAGAAGCCAGAACTCTGCCCTCCCTGTGCTGGAAGTTCACAGACTGCTGCTCTTTCGGGCCCACCCAGGAGCAGATGCCAAGTTGAGATTGGATGGAAAAGAAATTTACTGAGGAAATGTCTGTGATGCAAAAAGGGTAGGAGCCCAGGAAGGTGGGGTAGGTGTAGGTGGCAATGCAGGTTGGTCCAAGGAGTCCCACAAGATTGCGCTCCCTTTTGACACCCTTGCACATTCAGAAGTCCCCAAGACCACCTACAATTTTTGATAATTTGCTAGAAGGGACTCATTGAACTCACTGAGAATTTTTCTACTCATGGTTATAGTTATTACAGAGAAAAGTTACAGATTAAAACCAGCAAGGAGATGGCAGCCCCATGGGCTTGGGAACAAAAGTTCTCCTCAGTTGCTGACTGTTAGAAGAACTCTAAGAAGGCCAGAAAGGAGTAGGAGATGGCCCAGTTAGCTGGGGTCCAAGAGGAAAACATGCACAGGATGGATGAGGATGACTAATAATTTATGAAAACTGAATATATGGTCTTAAAGTAGAATGTGTATCTAAATACCAGAAGCACTGTCCTTTGTAATATCTGCAAGAAGACTTAATGTGGATGGAGTTAATGGTTCTAATGGAGGGGTAGACTTGAAAGCCATATCAGTGCTAGCAACATGACAGAACTCCTACATCATCAAGGCCGGTCCACCAGTGTCCTGGTGCTTAATGATATCTAGAGACAATATGAAACTCCCTCAGCCCCTGAAGGACAGTGTTGAGCGCAATTAATCAAAAAGAAAAACCTCTCCTCCCCATTCAATTTCAGTCTTCATTTTTCTCAGTAGCGAATTGTCTGGATGTCTGGTAGACCTTGCAGTACCACAAAGGAAGCTCCTGTTCAAAGACCATGTATCCTAAGGTGCCATAAATGATACTGATTTTTTTTATCCATTGGAATAAGTTGTGGTGCAATAAATAGCAACAAAAATCAGTCAAGGGAAGGACCACATAGGGTGGGGTCCAGGGAAGTATCCAAGCAGGAACTACCATTGTCCCTTCTCCAGGGAGTCCCATGTACTACTTTCTTGGAACTGGTGTGTGACAGTATTCCTGGAATACTGTCTAACAGGGAAGCTCACCTTGTTGGTACCTTGTGACTCGATGCCCCACCCTAAATTACAATGTTGGTTTTGCTGGTGTGGCCTATACCCAGCTCCAGTCACCTTGTTAATATCTGGCCAGTCCAAGGCCTCCAGGCAAACAAAGATTACCTTCCACAAGCCAGGGATAAAGTCCAGACCTCTCCTGGGGCAAGGTTAAATTCTTCGCTGCTTAGGTAGGAACACCACAGATGGCAGCACAGCTCTAAAAAAGGTTCAGCCAGGTGGGTGTGGAGCTCTGTAGCCCAAATTACCCTTTGGAGGAGTCCTGGGTCTTGTCAGAGTGGTCCACATTAGTACTGCTCATCCCCTGTGTTAGTTAATTTTCATTATAATAATGAAATACCTGAGGCAGTCTACTTAAGAAAGAACAGAGGTTTATTGTGGTTCACAGCTCTGCAGGTACAAAGGGCTGCACTGGGTGATGGCCTTCCCACTGGCAGAGTCCTCAGGCAGCAGCACAGGGCATCACATAGCAAAAGACAGGGAGCACACATGGATTTATACGTGTGACTCTTCTGGCCTGTCTCCTGTTGGATAAGATTCAGGCTGGCAGGCCATACCCCCAGGCACCTTTCCCGGAAATGCCCAACTCTCGCGAGAATTCACCTTTGGCGGGCTCTGAGTCCCCACCCTTCCTGATCCTGGGAATACTCGCCTCTCGCTGGAATTCAACCCTGGGCGGGCTCTCCCTTTCTAAGCCAATCCAGACCATACAAGTCATGCTCCCACCCCTCTGTACTTAAGCCCCGGCTTGTCCAGAACTCTCTTCTTCTCTTTTCGCCATCATCTTCTCACCAGCTCTCCCCTTCCCCGTTTCCCCTTTCCCTTTTCCCCTGCCCCCCTTTCTCCCCTTCCCTTAATAAACCCCCCTTTTTCTACAAGGCGGTCCCGGTGTGGTTCTTGCCCTTCATCTCCCCCTTTTATTTTATTTTAATTAATTTATTTTTTTGTCATACCGGGATTGAACTCAGGGGCACTCGACCACTGGGTCACATCCCCAGCCTTTTTTTTTTTTTTTTTTTGTATTTTATTTAGAGACAGGGTCTCTTGAGTTGCTAAGTGTCTCACCATTGCTGAGGCTGGCTTTGAACTCATGATCCTCCTGTCTCAGCCTCCCAAAGTGCTGGGATTACAGGCGCGGCTGCCTTTTCTTGTGAAACCACCAGGATTTAATCACAAGGACTGGACTCTAATGATTTTAATTCTAATTAGCTCCCAAAATGCCCCATCTTTAAACACCACATTCTTCACCTTCATAATACCTTACAATTCAGCATGAGTTAGGGGTGGGGCTATGCACTCTAATCAAACCACAGCACCTCCTACGCTTGGCTTGGCAGGCTAGGAGAAGGCCTAGGGAGAGGCTTAATTGTGGACGGGTGTGGGTGGGTCCAGAGCAGTAGCAGTTGGGGCTTCCAGTCAAGCCTGCTCAGGAGCAGGAGAGCTGAGTGGCACAATGTCCTGGCTGTTGTGCCATCAGATCTGGGAAGGGCAATGTGATTGGGGGTGGGGGTCTAGCTGGTTTGTTAGCCTTCCTGCTGCAATGCTCCTTTGTTGGTTGGTTGGGTTTTTGGTCCTGGGGATTGAACCCAGGAGTGTTTTACCACTGAGCCACATCCCCAGCCCTTTTATCTTTTATTTTGAGACAGGGCCTCACTAAGTTGCTGAGGGTCCTGTTAAATTGCCCAGGCTGGCCTTGAACTTGCAATCCTCTTGCTTCAACCTCCAGAGTCACTAGGATTACAGGTGTGCTCTATCATGCCCGGCTGCCTGTCTCCTTTGCCTGGGATGACTCTCCTCCTCTTCTGACCTGTGGCTGCCAAACACAGCCATGCCAGGGCTGGGCAGGCCCTGGACTGTATATGCACCTGTGGTGCTGTGTTGTTGGTAACCTGGGGCAATGCATACAGGGTAAGAACAAAGCAAGAGCAACAGAGGCTGGGGTGTGGATGACAGATGGGCTTTGCTGGGGGTCGGGTGGCTCTGCTGTGGCTTCTGCTTGGATGGCTCTTCTCTAGGGACCCCAAGCAGCTTTGCCTCAGCATCACTCAGGAGCGTCCCCACACATGTGGTGCCTGAGGGGCAAGGTCTCCCACGTTGGAGTGTTCCACACATCCAGAATGACAGCCAAGAGGAGGGGCTCCTCTCCTCTGTGCTGGGAGGGAGATGGGGAGAAGCCACCCAGGGGAGTGGCCAGAGCCAGAGCTGCTTTTCTGGGCTCCTTCCTGGCACAGATACTTCCAGGCCTTTACAGATTTCTCCTTGACTTCCAACAAAGGGCTTGGGCAGGAAACTTAGATGGGAGGAACTGATACGGTAGAGAAAGTGTCAGGCGTAGACCCATGTTATGGAACCAGGAAGGTGACAGATGACTCAGAACAGACTGCCAGAGCTAGTTGTGTAGAGTGTGTGTCCACACACGTGGGTTTTCTGAACCGCGTCGTTGGGTTTGCCTCTCATTTTGGAGACTGGTTCCTATTTTCACCTTTGCTTTCAGGCACACGCCAGTAATTCCTGCAAGTGGGGAGGCTGAGGTAGGAGGATTTTGAGTTTGAGGCCAGGTCTTAGTGAGATAGATACTGTCTCAAAATAAAGTTTAAAAAGGGAGGATGCTTTAGCTCAGTAGTGGAGTGCTTGCCTAGCATACAGAGATCCTGGGTTCAATCCCCAACAGTACAAAAAAAAAAAAAAAAAAAAAAAGCAAAAATGCCTAGTCCTGGGCCAAGCTCCCACCAAAGCTAAGACTAAAGGAAGAGAGAGGTGACAACGCCTCCCTCAGAACACAGTGATCTTGGGAACAGGACCCTGGACATGGAGGCTGGTGCCTTGAGTCCTATTCCTGACTGTGCAATTGACTTTTATTACTGTGTTTCTGGATTTCAAATCACCATTGATTGTAAGATGCACCATCAATTTAATAACTGCTTTTAAGGGGGGTGAAAGAGAAATACAGCCACATGGAACACATACATCAACTGAAACACTTGTCCTCAGACCATTAAAATGTGAAAAATACAATGCCTCTGAAAATCTGAGGTACAGCTTTTAAAAGGAGCAGAATTTACAAAGACTAAATATGAAGAAACCATCTCTAATCCTGGGAATGAGATGCAAAATGAATACTCAATTTTTGGAACAATAGCATTACTAGTCCTTTTACCATATGTAGCTGCTATTTTGGGAGAGAAAGAGGACAAGAATTGACCTGATAAATACTCACCCAGAAGTGTGGTACTAATGATATTTATATCACTAAACCCTACAAGCACTATACGGTTTAATTTGATTAGTTAGTACATATTTGCCTTTGTTTTGCTGGGGGGAGGGAAGTTCTGGGGTTGAACTCAGGGCTTTATACATGCTAGGCAAGCACCCTACCACTGAGCAACACCCCCACCTATTTTTTGAGATAGGGGCTTACTAAGTTGCCAAGACCTGTGGAGTAGCTGGGACTACAGGCCAGTGCCACCACACCCAAATGATATTTGCATCTTTTAACCATACAGCTGGAATACGATAATTCAATGATATTTCAGTTTTAGGATAGTAATAGCTTGTGGAGCACTTTATTATTTTTTTAATTGCAATGCTGGAGATGGAACCCAGGGCCTCCTGTGTTAGGCAAGTAGCTGTGGATCACTTTTTATGCACAGGTGGTGCTCTGGGTAGCTCACCATGTTTTAACTCATTTAACCCCATGAAAATCCTCTGAAAAGTCTGTGGTTCTCTCTGCCTTAGAAAAAGGAGGGCTGGGATTGTGGCTCAGTGGCAGAGCGCTCGCCTAGCACGTGTGCGGCCCGGGTTCGATCCTCAGCACCACATACAAATAAATGCATTGTGTACAACTAAAATAAATAAATATTAAAAAGAAAGAAAGAAAAAGGAGCAATGAGGCACAGAGAAATTGAGCCACATGCATTCTACCCACAAGTAGAATGTAGACTTGAACCCAGGATGTTTGGCTTTAGACGTACCCACCTTTTCATCTGTGCCACGCAGTTCCTCTTAGAGAATACAAGAGGGAAATAAATCAAGTAAAGCTGAGAGTTTCTAGTCATTGCTGTGGTCAGAAGGGAATGTTAGGTTGGCCCATGGCAGTAGTATGCTGATAAACTGGCTCTTCTCCTCACAAAATGCCCTGGTTTGTAACATTTGCCAATTTCCTTGGTGTAAATATTTCTACCTTGGCTGATTTCAAGATGCCCATCCGCTGGTAAAATTCCTTAGTGTTTAGCGGTTGCCCCAGGATACCACCAGCTGAAATTAACCATCTAAGGTGATGTGGGGCATTTGGGCCAGGAACATAACTTGCATGGCACTACATTAAATCCACTGTGGACATGACTTAGCCTGTGGGTTCAGGGCTTGGAAATGGATTCTTCCCCTCTGACTCCCCACCTGCCAACCAGGGAAAGGAGCCCTGTGATGGGCCCTGGGGAGGGGAGTGCATGCTCTCTGCCCTCCGCTGGCCCCCCTTTGTGCCACAGAAAAAGCTGAGGACCACAGTGCCCACTGAAAGGTACACAGCTCCCTGACTCATGCTCAAGAAGGGGCAATTAATGGCAGCAGTGAAATAATGAGATGTAAGGGGAGAAAAACCACCAGGTTAAACAAGGGAAAGGAGGGCTGCTGAAGTAGGCTGGCCGAGGGCCAGGAAGAGGCGAGTGTGCTGTGGCCAACAAAGGCAGAGAAGAGAGAAATCCCTAAAAAGCGAAATAACTGGAAAACATTTAAGTTGCCGTAAGGACAGCTCTGAAAACAAAGTCATGAAGCAGGAGCCAGACTCAGATGCCTTCGAGATCTCGGGGGAATATTAGACAAGGTATGATAGAACAGACAGTGGCGGAGACTATGGTACTACAAAGCACAGCTGTGCTGGAAGACACTGAAGGCTTTCAAAGTGGTTTTATTTTATTTGGTACCAGGGATGGAACATGGGGGCGCTTAACCCCTGATCCACATCCCCACCCTTTTTCGTTTTTCTTTTTTTAATATTTGTTTATTTAGTAGTTGTACACAATGCCTTTACTTATTTTTACATGGTGCTGAGGATGGAACCCGGGCTGCGCACGTCCTAGGTGAGTGCTCTACCGCTGAGTCACAACCCCAGCCCCTTTTTCGTTTTTTATATAGAGACAGGGGTCTCATTGAGTTACTTAGGGCCTCACTAAGTTACTGATCCTGACTTTGAATTTGTGATCCTCCTGCCTCAGCCTCCTGAGCTGCTGGGATTACAGGCATGCAATACTGTACCTGGCTTTTTTCCTTTTTTAAAAATATTTTTTTAAAAAATATTTATTTATTAGCCGGGCGCGGTGGTGCACGCCTGTAATCCCAGCACTTTGGGAGGCTGAGGCAGGAGGATCATGAGTTCAAAGCCAGCCTCAGCAATGGTGAGGCACTTAGCAACTCAGTGAGACCCTGTCTCTAATAAAAAAAATCCCAAAAAAGGGCTGGGGATGTGACCCAGTGGCCGAGTGCCCCTGAGTTCAATCCCCAGTACCCAAAAAAAAAAAAAAAAAAAAAAAAAAAAAAAAAAAAATAATATATATATATATATATATATATATATATATATATATATTTACTTTAGTTGTACACAATGCAATGCATTTATGTTTATGTGGTGCTGAGGATCAAACCCGGGCCGCACATGTGCAAGGCGAGCGCTCTGCTGCTGAGCCACAACCCCAGCCCTTTTTTAAAAATATTATAGCCACAATCTGGATGCAGGCCTCATTGTGAATTGTCCTGAATCTCCTCAAAAGGTCTTGAAGTCCAGACTCCTAGGTTAGCTTACAAGTGGCCACCAACAGCAGTTGCCTCCACTCCTCATCTGAGACTCTGGGGTCCCAGTGGTGGGTCCAATACTGGGATTCATCCATCCCTGGTGCAGGCAATAAGGGGTGCATTGTTTGTAGCAAATTTTAAAACAATAGTAAGACAAAGCACAATTCTGCCTGTTTTCTATTACCACCATGTGCTTGCAATTCTGATCAAAATATTCCTCCTTGAGAAAAATCTTTTGTTGGTTCAAGTTCTACATCATTGTACGACTGTTGTCAATCTTAACAGTATACATACATGTAAGCTTCATGGACACATTTAAATAACTTACCTGTTGATTAACAGGGTTTTCTTCATGGAGGTTAATTTGGAGAACTAACCACTAACTCAAGAGGTTTCACCACAAGTATTTGTTTCCAGAGTTGGTATCTAATGGTTTAGAAGCCCTTGGTTCTGAATCTTGTAGAAATACACATTCCCGTAGTTAAACAATAGATTCCAAGTAAACAATACTTGCACATGATTGTAACTCAAAGAAACAGAATCCTAGTTCCTTTCAATTCTCTTGTTCCCTGTGATCACTGCCAGAACTCAGAAGGGCAGTGTTTCAATGCTTTGATTGTTTTCCTCAAGAATGCGATGCTTGTTCTAAATCAACAGATCCAATAATGCCAATATTTCCTGCCACTCGGTCATTTCCTCTGATTTTGAAAGAAGCAAAACTTGAGAAGTTCACCACTACAATACAAATTTATAATGAATTTCCTGGTGAAGGTGTTTTATTGGGAAAATTTTGACTGTGGAGATATTTGAAAGCAGTTACAATCAATTGTAAAGAAATACATACTTGGACAGTCTTGCAAATTCTGAAATTAATTATAAGGTAGGATTTTTGTGACTCTCCAACAAACCTATTCTTATGTTTAAAACTTCCTATCTATTTGTACGTCTGTAGATTCAGCCAAAAGAAAATTTTCTAAGTTAATATTAATAATTAACTATGAGTAAAGACAGATCCACAAACTGTCTACTGAACTTGAGTTTATGAAGATCAATTTTGACAGATATTCATACATTTGTATTCATTAAAAATAAAAAAAACAAGCCGGGCGTGGTGGCGCACACCTGGAATCCCAGCACTTGGGAGGCTGAGGCAGGAGGATCGTGAGTTCAAAGCCAGCCTCAGCTTCAAAGCCAGCCTCAGCCTTGGCGAGGCACTTAGCAACTCAGTGGGACCCTGTCTCTAATAAAATATAAAAAAGGGCTGGGGATGTGGCCCAGTGGTCGAGTGCCCCTGAGTTCAATCCCTGGTACCAAAAAATTAAAATAAATAATAATAAATAAATAAATAAATAGAAACTACTTTAGTCATCGCTGTGATAGATCAATATGTAGGTATGTTTGTTCCAGGTTTTGAAAATACGATGTAATTAAAACATCAATCCATTACTTTTTTCTTTTTTGTATTTTAATGTTTATTTTTACTGACATAGTTATATACTTCCTTTCCTGACCATGATTATTATTTGTTTCATTGCGTGATGACTGCTGCAAGTTGTCCCATAGAGGAGGGGGGCTGTTGAGAACCATCTGTGACCCATGGCCCTGGTGTGCCCTCCTCTGGGGCCTGCCTTGTCTCTCAGGCCAGATAGCCTCAGGCTAATGAGAGCCAAGGGGAGGATCCCTTGATGCTCTCTAGTGTATGCACAACGGGTTTCCCTGCAACATTTTATTTAAAACTTTATCCATTATAGGAACAGGTTTTTTTTGGTTGTTGTTGTTTTTATTTTTTAATTTTTGGTACTGGGGCTTGAGTCTAGGGGTGCTTAACCACGGAGCCACATCCCCAGCCCTGTGTATTTTTTGAGATAGGATCTCACTAAGTTGCTTAGGGCCTTGCTAAGTTGCTGAGGCTGGTCTTGAACTTGTAAACCTTCTCCTTACACCTTTGGATTACAGGCGGGAGCCACCCTGCTCAGCTCTTATAGGAACAGTTTTTTTTTTTTTTTTTTTTTTGGTAACGGAATTGAACTCAGGGCCACATACCCAGCACTTTTTTTTGTGTGTGTTTTATTAGAGACAGGGTCTCACTGAGTTGCTAAGTGCCTCGCCATTGCTGAGGCTGGCTTTGAACTCGCCATCCTACTGCCTCAGCCTCCCAAGTGCTGGGATTACAGGTGTGCACCACCACGCCTGGCTTAGGAACAGTTTTGAGACAACCTAACCATGACCACCTAATTGCCTGGTTTGAGAGTCCATTGTGGTAGCACCGAAGGAGCTTTGAACCAACTACAGAAATTCCATATTCACAAGTTAGATTACATGTACAAGGAATGGTGAGTCTTGGTCCCATTTGAGAATAAAAATATTGTGGGGATCTTTCTGGCCACCTTCCCAGATGAGTGACTTGGGTTTTTTTTTTTGTTTTTTTGTTTTTGGTACTGGGGATTGAACTCAGGGGCACTCGACCACTGGGCCACATCCCCAGCTCTTTTTTGTGTGTGTTTTATTAGAGACAGTGTCTCACTGAGTTGCGAAGGCTGGCTTTGAACTCTCTATCCTCCTGCCTCAGCCTCCCAAGTGGTAGGATTATAGGTGTGTGCCACCACGCCCGGAGATTTGGGTTTTTGGTTTTTTAAAAATATTTATTTGTTTATTTTACTTGTACACAATGCAATGCATTTACGTTTACGTGGTGCTGAGGATTGAACCCGGGCCGCGCACATGCGAGGAGAGCCCTCTGCTGCTGAGCCACAACCCCAGCCCGATTTGGGGGTTTTTACTGGCACAATGACCTCATATTAGGCAGAGGGATAGAGATGACTTGCTCTTCTGCTGTCTGCTGGCCATGAGCCAGATCATCTTACTGCAGGCTCCATCATGTCTACCATTCACAGAATGGGGAAGTGGAGATAGGGGCTGAGCTAAGGCATGAGAATGATCCCTAAATCAGGCCAACAGGGTGAGGCTGGGCCCTATTGTGGTGATCCCTGGAGGTCAGGGATGCAGAGCAGGAGTGGGGTAATGGGGAATCTCGGATAGGGAGAAATCTGGGACCGATGGGCAGGATAAAAAGGGCAATGGGGCTGCTGGGGATGTGGCTCAATGGTGGAGCACTTGCCTATCATGTATGAGGGCCTGAGTTCAATCCCCAGCACAGGAAAAGAAAGTGGGGGAAAGAGAGAGAGAGAGAGAGAGAGAGAGAGAGAGAGAGGAAGTAAGCATAGGAGTGTGAGGAAGGTCTGGACTGCCAGGGCTGGGTGCAGTACCAGATGCCCAGGGATGGCAGAGGTTTTGGTCCTTACCACTGTGCTTGGTTCATTCGGGGCATCTAAGATTGTCATGTGCCTGGGGGACCAGGTGGTGGCATGGCGACACTCCAAAGGCAACTGATTTCTTCTTGGAAGCTGCTAAGGTTATTGATTTAAGTCATGACAGGCTCAAGGGCACTAAGAGAGTCTCTCAAAAAGAAATCAAACTGTTTCTCCAGGTGACTATTGCTTTTTATTTAGGCAGGGGTCTAAATCTATGGAGGTGAAAGCTACTGGGTCTCGCCTCTGGAGCAATCTGGGGAGACCTATAAAGTTTATTGATTTGACTTACTTAACTTACACTGACTAATAATAAAACAACCAGACCCATCAATCAGTCTCCAGACCCCCCAAGAGAATGATTACTGAGTGGATTGATTCCTCCGCAGAGATGAGAGTTTATGGGGAAGTCACTGAGGGGGTCGGGACAGTAGATGCTGTCCCATGCTGAGGCTAGTCTGCCCCTTTGCATTGCACAATGACATTCAAGGGCAGTGCACTAGGGAAGCCGCTTTCCTGCCCAGGTGAGGGATCTGGGAGAGGGCCAGGAGTTCTCTGGGAATAGGCTGCAGTGTCCTCTCTGGACAGCAGAGAGCCAGACTGTCCCCAGGAAAGTTGTGGGGAGCTGCCAGATTTGTCTTTGCCAGGTTAAGAAAAGGCAAAGAGAAAGAGAATATCAACACAGGGTGAGGAAGGAGGGGTGGATACCGAGGGGCAGGCAGCCAAGACAACAGCAGCCAGCACGCTGGCCTTGAAGTCTGGAGCATGGCCTTTCAGAGGACACACTGCAGCCTGCCTTTGTGCCAACATGAAGGGCCTGGAGGAGGAGTCATACAACCCCATTCACCAAGCCTCTCTCATGCCTCCAGAAGGCCTGTCCTTACCCAGGGTTACTGCGGACTGGCTGGAGACAAGATGTTCCCATTTGAACAAGATAATGACCTCAGTCCTTGGATGATGAAATGCCAAGCCAGCGGCTGGGGACGTAGCTCAGTGGTAGAGCACTTGCCCAGCACCCATAAGGTTCTGGGTTCAATCCCCAGACAACCCACCACCTCCAAAAAGAGCCAAGACAGGGGCACACATTATAAGTGTTGTAGAATTCCTTATAAAGGTGCCCTATGAGAGCTGGAAGGGATGGGGATGGTCTCAGAGAAAAGCTGAAACTTGAACTAGGCTTCCCTAATTCAAGAAAGAACAGAGGGGTGTCGGATGAATAAATCCATCTCCTAGAAATGTAGCATCTACTGTGTAATTGGAAGCAGAAACACTCAAGAACAGTCAGGTAATATACAGACTGGTGAAATGTGAGAGCTCTGGAATCAATGATTGGGTTTAAGTCTAAGCTCTTCCAATTACTATCTATATGGGCAAGTAATATAACATCTGCAAGCCTTAATCTCCTCATCTAAAAAAAAGAGATAATGATAGTACCTGATAATAGTTCTTAGTAATAATAGTATTATTAATCTATAATCTATTAATTATAGTACTATTAATAGTAATACTAATAAAAGTGTTAATAATAATATTAGTAGTACCTAATAATAGCACCTATATGGAAAAATAGCGGTAAAGACTAAATAAAAACTAATGTTTGGAAAGCTCTTGGCACAGAGAAAACACTATCACTATGAGGGCTGGGGATATAGCTCAGTTGCTAAAGTGCTTGCCTCATATGCACAAGGCCCTGGGTTCAATCCCCAGCACCACAAAAAAAAAAAAAAAAAAAAAAAAAAATTATTACTATGAGTGGTGGTAGGAACAGTTTTCAGATTACCACCAGATTTGGAGATGCTCTGATTCCTCATTCCCTCTGCTTGGGTGAATGGATGAAGGGCAAGAAATTTTCTCTCTCTCTCTCTCTCTCTTTTAATTGTAGGTGGACACAATATCTTTATTTCATTTTTATGTGGTGCTGAGGATCAAACCCAGTGCCTCACATGTGCTAGGCGAGCGCTCTACCACTGAGTCACAGCCACAGCCCAAGAAGAAATTCTCAGCCAGATGCAGTGGCACACGCCTGTAAATCCCAGCACTTGGGAGGCTAAGGCAGGAGGATCACGAGTTCAAAGCCAGCCTCAGCAACAGCAAGGTATTAAGCAACTCGGTGAGACCCTGTCTCTAAATAAAATACAAAAAAGGGCTGGGGATGTGGCCCAGTGGTTGAGTACCCCTGAGTTGAATCCCCGGTACCAAAAAAAAAAAAAAAAAAAAAAAAAAAAAAAAAGAAAGAAATTCTCTGTTCTGAGGGAGATTGCATAGGGAATTATTTCCAAAATTTGAATGTGCTTCATGGAGGTCCACATTCTTCCTTTGTCTTCTCAGCCCCAGGGTGCACCCACAGCCCGCTCTCCTTCCTTCCGGACCTCAGGAGCCCGTTGAGGCTCCTGTGTCATGAGCAAACTATGCCATTAACGTAGATGGGACACATTTGTGTCTTTCCACAATGTCACAATTTATTGAATAACAATAAATTCACAAGCTCCATCACTTTCATCAGCTTTAATTCATCCAAACACTCAGGGTTCACTTGATGTCAAGATTGAGGCAATCACAAATTCTTTCATTTCATTCAGATCTTAATTACTAATATCAGTACAAGTCACATATCATAATTTACCATTACATGTTACGGAAAGGCTAAGAAAGGGTTAACAGTAATCACATGGTTTTAAGAAGCTGAGCACTGGCAGAGTGCAGATACAAATGTAAAAGAGTCACTGCAGGGCTGGGGTTGTGGCTCAGAGGTAAGAGTGCTCCCCTAGCACATGCACAGCCTGGGTTCATCCTCAGCACCACGTAAAAATAAAGGCATTGTGTACAACTAAAACAAATAAATAAATTATTAAAAAAAAAAAAAAGAATCACTGCAGAGGATCAGATTAGATGATGAATCCAATCAGTCAAGGAAACTTGTTCAAAGCACAGAGCTATTTGGTGTAGAAATTGTCCTAGCTGAGGTTCCTCCTGGCAGACAGTTTTGAAGTGGGCCAAGGAAGAAAATGGGCAGAGCTTAAGTCCCATGGACAGAGTCTTCAGTCTGTTGCCTACTGACCTCAAATGATCTCCTAACACATTCATAGGATGGTCTGATGAGAGGGCAGGTGGTATGAGCTGCCTATCACGTGCTGCCCTGCTGCCACCTTAGCTGCCTCTCCCATTATGAGTTTCAGGTCAGGTGCTTTCGCTCCGTGGTCTGGTGTGTTGGATAAGCTCATAGGCCTGGTTTCCCTGATAGGGGTTTGACCCACCCATGCATACGTCCTTCTGATTTAATTCAGTAAGTTCACAGAGGGTCATCTTTATCACAATAATTCATTTATTTATCAGTTTTTGCTTGATGATTATGCTGTCATGATGGGGGTTGTTCTTTTTTGATAAGTTCTGTATGCCCGGCACCTGGTGCTTATCTGTTTTCCCAGACAACTTAGCACTCATACTCACCATGGAGTAGCTTGGGGCTGGGCACGGCATGAAAGCTGCTGTTCGCTACAACATGGAGCAGCTCAGCAGGGCACAGCCTGCCCTCCACATCCCACCACGGGGCTCTCTCCTTCCCTGAACCGGCCACCCTTGCCTCTTGTGGGGCCCAAGTCGGAGGACTGACTCCTGTCCTATGGAGCCTCTGTCAGGGCTGGGCTCCGCCTCCCCAACCACGCTGCCTTTCTCACAAGTGGGAAGTGGGCGCAGCAATGTGCTCTACAACCACTAGATGAATCCAGTTTTGCTGAATCTGCAGACTTGGTGCTCTGCTGAGGTTGGAGCGTCTTTGCTCCCATTCTACCTATTCTTTCTCTGTCAAGCCTGTGCCTATTGCTCAGTTCCTGGAACCCAGGTGTCCTGGGGTTCCTACCTCTGTGATCTTCCCAGGATGCCCAGGTCCCACTGGTAAGGAGCCTCCCTGTGTGGGAGGAGTGCCACAAGCAGGCTGAGTTTCTGTGACAATGAAGGGGAACAGCTGGACCTGTTCTAGGCCCAGGCTTGGATCAGTTTCTCACCTCTTCAGACTGTTTGCAGAGAAGTGGCCACCCTAGTGCCAAATGGGTCTCAGAAAGTTTCCATCTGAGAGATCTGAGTCCCAGTCAAACCTGATAGCTGAGACAGATTGGGATCTGTGCTGGGAGGAGGAACAATGACACCATCTTCTTCTTCTTTTTCTTTTTTAAAAATATTTATTTATTTACTTTAGTTGTACACAATGCAATGCATTTATGTTTACGTGGTGCTGAAGATTGAACCCAGGCCGTGCACACTCGAGGCAAGCGCTCTGCTGCTGAGCCACAACCCCAGCCCCCGACACCATCTTCTTGCTTTTCTTGTGGCTTTCCTTCAGGGCTGGGAGCTCCCCCTAAATCACGTTTTATATTCTTGGTTTTCAACAGTCACCTGTCTGGCAAACAGATTATTGGAACCATTTCTGTTCCTCCTACTGCCCCTGTTTTATTCTCCAACCCATACTTAAGAAGGGAGATTAACATGGAGATATATTGCAGGCTGATTAGAGAGAGGCTCCTGGACCATCAAAGGAGACGGCCACAGAATGGAAACACCTCCATCCAGAATAAATAATCTGAGACAACATGCAGGGACTGCCACATACAGACCAAGGGCAACCCATGGTATTAGGAATGATAAAACTGAAATCTGGCCCTACATTCGGGCTTCTTCAAGGAGAGACATTTTGGCCCAGATGTCATAGAGATTGCTCTCTGTATGGGCCTTTCTGTTCTGGTTGATATTTCTTTAACTCATGCTATCCTCTTTGCATTATATGTGTGGCCCTTACCTAGAAACTGAAGGGCAGGGGAGAGGAAGCCCTGGAGCCCTCCAAGGAGGTAAGCTATATGGTGTGCCACAGTGGTAGCTAGCCAGTGTAGCTCCTGCAGGGAAGAAATAAAGTACCCCTGAATTTTACAGGGCCTCTACTTACAATGGGGCTCCCCAAAGGCACAATGGAGAGCTGACAGGAATATAATAGAGCAGAGCGCAACTCTGAGCCTTGAACTTGAAGGCTCTGCCGCCTAGAGAATAAATAGATTGAAGAAACTCTGAGAGAAGGCAATCCTTCAGGGATTCAGCAAAGGCAGATCTAGAAGCAATGATTCCACACAGCAACAATTTCACAAAGGGATTCCTAACTCCTTGTGAGATGAAAAGTAAACCAAGCTCCAGTGCAATACCCGAGTGCCTTGGGTGATATTTACAAACATCTTCAGAGCTGGGACAAGGAGCAAACTTACCCCACTCACTCTCTTGCTGGTTCTCCTTTGCATTCCCTGTGCAGACACAAGTGGCAGGGCTAATAAGCTCTCACAATGGGGCGAAATGGAATTTCCAGAAGCAGTACTTTCTGCAAGTTGGCAGGGTTTAGCCAGGGTATCAGAGAGGTCAAGAAATGTATGAGCCACTGTCATTTTTTTTTTAAAGGCTTATAATATATTAGAGGGGGCAGGGAGGGAAAGACCGAGAGGAAGAGGGAGAGGGAGAGGGAGAGAAGTGTCAAAACAGAATAAGAGTTATGATAGTTTGAAACTTTATATTTCATAAATTGGTGCATGTCATCAAAGGCACTGAGCTATTCACAAGATAATGAGAAGACTTTTGAAAAATATTTATCCATAACATATCACAGGCAGTCTGATCTGGTGATGGGGACACAAGCTCTAGTTATATGAAGATTATCATCTTTCACTGTTGTTGTTAGTGTGACTCTGAAACTTCTATGCATAACCTCATTTGGAGATGGCTCGGAATTTTAAATTTGAGGACCTTGGTTGGCCTGGGATAAATGGCTTCTCTAATCCTCCACTTCCTTCCTACCATGATAGCTCTGGGTTTGGTGGGAGTAAATAATTTATGTAAATGAACATATGAGGAACTTTCAGAAGTCCTGGATAATATTTAATCAATATTCCTTTGTTGGGCTGGGGTTGTGGCTCAGCAGTAGAGCGCTTGCCTAGCACGTGCGCGGCCCGGGTTCGATCCTCAGCACCACGTACAAATAAACACGTTGTGTACAACTAAAGCAAATAAATAAATATTAAAAAATATTCCTTTGTGGATCAGAGAATTTTTAAACAAGGGGTTATTATGGCTTCACAGTCAGAATTTGGGGATCCTTTTTCTTCAAGTGCTCAAATTTTATAAAAGCATTGCCAATAAGAATCATTTACATACCAGCATCTGTAAGAAAAGTCTTAAAAAAAGACTTGGAGGTAAAACGTTAAAGAAATTGCCTTTCTTCACCATACCTGTACCAGATACCTCTCGTGCATCACATCAGAGGTATGGGCTCGTCTGTCTCTTATGCCAGCTGGGTCCATTTCTGTGAGGCGCCAACCAGTTCCCACAGGTGCAGTTGACCATAACCTGCCTCAGGTTCCTGCCCCTTGCTTCCTGCCTTTAGGTTGAATGACACTGTGGGTGGGACCATCATGGTAGCCTGCTTGGCACTCACATGTGGGGGACACAGACATCATGGGGATTGACCAGGGCTTTATGGTGCAGTAGAGAAATACTGCTCCATTTCTTTGCCCTGTGGTTGGCACTGAGGCAATTCATACCATAAGATGGGACACTAGTGAGCTGTGGACACGGCCACCTCAACAACACAGTTCTGTATTGCTTTTTTAAAATTTTTTTTATTTCTCCTCCCTCTAAGCTCCGACTCCCTCACTTCTGCTCTTATGATCACATTTCCCCGCAAAGGGCTTGCGCAGCATGCATCCCAAACCATGATTACCATGCCTAATTTATCTACTTATTTATTTTTAAAAAATATTTATTTATTTGTTTTAGTTGTACACAATGCCTGTATTTTTACGTGGTGCTGAGGATCGAACCCAGGCCGTGCACGTGCTAGGCGAGCACTCTACCGCTGAGCCACAACCCCAGCCCCTATTTATTCATTTTTGATATTTATTTTTTTAGTTGAGGTTGGACATAATATCTTTATTTTATTTATTTTTACATGGTGCTGAGGATCGAACCCAGGGCTGTGTATGTGCTAGGCGAGCCCTCTACTGTTCAGCCACAAGCCCAGCCCCTGACCACGTCTAATTTATTAGTTTGTTTTTTTTACTGTTTTAGGCTCTGCTTTCTGCAAAATCCCTGGGGGGGGGGGGGGACTCTTCATAAAAACTAGTGGTGGTGACATATGCCTGTAATCCCACCAGCTCAGGAGGCTAATGCAGGAGGATTGCGAGTTCAAAGCCAGCCTTAGCAAAAGGGAGGTGCTAAGCAATCAGGGAGACCCTGTCTGTAAATAAAATACCCAAAGTGCCAGGGGATGTGGCTCAGTGGCTAAGTGCCCTTGAGTTCAATCCCCTGTACCGAAAAAACAAACAAACAAAAAACAAAACTAGTGGTGTACTTGATCTGACTATTCTCTTGCAATTGATTTTTTGAGCTTAAAATGCAAAATATGATATTGAGATTTGTTATATGCTATCAATGGGAATGTTTTTAAATTCTGCCTTTGCCACTTAACAGTGTTATCTGTACTCTCTAGCCTTGTGTTATCTACAAATTTGCCCATAAAATTTATTGGCTCTTGAAAAGGAGCCATCAGTGACCAACTTCTGCAACCTAATCTCATGCTTCACCTTCCTTGATTACTACCCTCCAGCAGCCTCACCACCTCTCAGGTGCATAAATGGGTCAATTTGTTCTTCCCCCTTGGAGTCTTGAACTTCCTGTTCTTTTGGCTTAAAATTCTGTTCAATCAAGTTCTTGAGTTACTTTTTGGAATGAATGAATAAAACAGCAAAGCCTTCTTGTACTAACAGAGAAAACCACCAGTGTAAATGTAACAGACCCCCCCATTTGAAATTAAAAAATCCAAAGTGTGTTTGCTTCCCAACTTCCTAGTAACTGCTTTTCTGCATCCAGAATTTCCTCACCCCGAGAAGCTACCCCCTGGCCTGAGCAAGCATGAGGAAGCTGAAATTAGGACAGTATCTCTTCTCTGATCAGCATAGCCTAGCTACATCTACATATGTGTATTTCCTGGCTTTTGTTTCTATAATTGTAACCACGTCTATAGGACTGGGGGGAGACAGAGTAGCTTCTTCTCCCCAGTTCTGCCAAACTACAGTTAAATTCATTTTCCTTTTAACATTGCTTATTTATTTCTTATGTGGGTAGGCAACCAAATCCTGTCAGCCAGGATCCAGGAAGGCTCCCTAGCTTGGCTGCCACTTACATAGATTTTGAGCAATGTCTAAATAATTTACAAGATCAATATTCAACCAAGAAATGAATATATACAAGATGGTGCTCTAGGGGTGTGTGGTGGCTATTTAACTGTGTAAGTATGTGGGGAAAGAATTCTCTTTCATTCTCTAGCACAATCTTTTTTGGGGAGAGGGGGAAACACTGGGGATTGAACCCAGGGGTATATTCCCAGTCCTTTTTGCATTTTATTTTGAGACAGGGTCTCACTACATTGCTGAAGGTCTTGCTAAATTGCTGAGGCTGGCCTCAAACTTGCAATCTTCCTGCCTCAGCCTCCCTACTCACTGGGATTACAGGTGGGTGCACTGCCTTTTAATGTGGAAAGCTCAACAGGGTAGTTGGAGAAAGAAAAACATGTCATGAACTCTCCCAGCATTTAGACAAAGACTGAGGCCTAAAAGTAATCTTTTCCCAAACCCTGTGTTCATCCATCTAATGGCCTAAGGCATCATCTTCCATACAACACATCAGATTACTAACTCACAGTAAAGGAAAAGTTCTTGTGCTTTCTTAGGACTGGAACACCCAGAATTGCTTTCTGGAAAATGGCTATGCAATAATAGTACTGGCCAGGAGATGGCGACTTGTCTCTCTCTCCAGGAAGACTACACTCTAGGCAGCATGTAAGGATAGAGAGAAGGTTGGGCCCTGGGCCCTCTTAGGGAGGAAAGCCCAGAAAACAGGATTCTGACTCTGAATACCTGGGTCTTGTTGGCTGGGTCCACACTGGTAAAACGTGCTTGCTGAAACACATGCATTTTTGAGACTTCAGATGCAAGAGCAACCACAAGTCCAGAATGGTTGGCAGGTCCACAGTCAGGATATTTATCTCAAATTTAGGGAGTCTGAAAATCTAGGACAGCTCCTTGGCAACACATTACTGACAGACCTTTTGTTCAACTGTCCCTACGCTGTTGCCTCTGAGAGCCAAGTAGATTTTCTCTAAGATGGAGACTCAGCCTAGCCAGCTTTCTGCCATGATAATTATTACTTGGGCTTTGGGGTTTACTCAGCCTTATAACTGTGTAGCATTGTGTGCAAGGGTTGGGCGATGTGCTGATAAATGATCACACTTCCAAGAGAGAAAGCCTGTGGTTCCCTCTGCTTCTTAGAGGGATCTGTGTCTCAAAAATGGCTAAGAAACTACCTTTTGGGCTGGGGTGTAGCTCAGTGATAGAGCACTTGCCTAGCATGGCCAAGGCCCTGGATTCAATCCCCAGCACTGGGGGAAAAATAAAAAAGAGGAAGAAAAAGAAAAAAGAAAAAGTATTCCAGCATTTTCACCAGTGGCCTTGCTGATTTTTACCCCCAAACAATGCCCTGAGATACTCTAGTTCTCCGTTTTTCATTGGGAAGTATTTTGATCAGGGACCAGGGACCAGTCAAGAGGTAGAAAACATTATCAGTTATTTGAACACAGAGGATAATAGAAGTACTAACTGAGAATGATGTTGTTAACTAGATATCTGAAAAGGCACAAAGAGGACACTAAGGTATCATAGTAGTAGCAACTGCAGGAAGCATTTACCACCCCCAGAGCTGGTTATGGGGAGGGGTGGGAATTATTAAAACTTAAAAACTTGAATCTAAAACTCTGAGAAGGAGGCGTGGCTTGGCGGGGCTGGTGTCTCTGAGCAGGAGAGGGACCTGTGAGCACCTGATGTCTCCTGGAAATGGGGCATGATGAGGCTGATTCTGAAAGTGTTGGGGAAACTGTAAATGACATTCAACAGCTGCCACAAGAAGGAACTGCCACTGCCAAGGTGAAGAAGTGAGACTAGGGTAACACTGAGAGAAACAGAAACCCTCTGGGAAGCAGGCAGGACGGGACAAGTCCTTTCTTTCTCCTCCACCCGTGCTGCTCCTTCTAGTGACTTCCATTGGAAGCATGGAGCCAGCTGGCAAAGCAAAAGCGTGGCTGGCAGAGGCCCAGCTCCAGCATCATGAAGCCAAGTACAGAAGGGTAGGTTTGGAGGGAAGAGACAATAAGTTAAGAAGGTCTCCCAAAACATTTTGTTTACTGCAACATTCACACCCATTATCCAAGCTCTACAGGCAAAGGGATCCACACTCTTGATAGATTTATCATAGGGCAGTCTCTGGGGGCATATCTTGTGGGTTTCTAGCCAAGTTTGGAATTTCCAGAGGTAAGGCAGTAGCATCCATATGCTTTCATGGTCTTAGAGCAATGAGAAGAGCAGTGAATCTAATCTAATCTTTATCTAATCTAATCTTTTTTGGTGTGTGTGGTACTGGGATTCAATCCAGGGGCCCTCTACCACTGAGCCTCACCCCAGCCCTTTTTAAAAATTTTATATTAAGACAGGATCTCACTAAGTTGCCAAGACTGGCCTCAAATATGAAATCCTCCTGTCTCCCAAGTTGCTGGAATTACAGGCATGCATTAACTATCATTTTCAATTTCAGGTCAAGATGATCTTCTAATCTGGTGGGAGCAACAGAGACCTCTTGACCATGCCCCAATGTTACATGAATTTGGGCGGACAGGCCATACCCCCCAGGTGCCTTAAATTGGCCACACCCCAGATGCCTTATGTTATCTGGTGAACCTGAGCTTTAACTTCTGGAAGTTTCCATCTCTTGGGAGAATCCACCTTTGGTGGGATCTGAGTCCCGCCCTTTCTAATCCTGGGAATACTCGCCTCTTGCGGGCATTCACCCTGGGGCAGGCTCTCCCTTTCTGAGCCAATCCCCAGCGTACAAGTCCCACTTCCTACTCCCAGCAGCCTATGGAGTGGGGGAGGGCAGGGGGGTTGTCCCTTGGACCACCGGAGTAGCTACTTAAACCCCTGCGGGCTGGAACTCATCCCTTTTTCCCCTTCACCGACTTCTTCTTGCTGGCTTCTCCTTCTCCTTTTTCCCCTTTCCTCTTCCCTTTCTCCCCTTCTCCCCTTCTCCCCCTTGCCACCCTTCTCCCTTTCCCTTCTTCTCCCCGCCAGTTTTCCTTCCCTCCTTCTCCTTCCCCTCATTCCCTTTCCCTCCATGCGCCCCTTCGGTCCCCACCGGCGGCCAAGACTCGTTAAATAAATCCCTTTGCTACAGAGTGGTTTCTGGTGTGGGATTTTTGCCCTTCACCCATATATTTAGTTGGTCTCAACTTGTTAGTGAAATCTTTTGGGATTTTGACTCAAACCACTCTTCCTTGGGCATTAGTAAGTCTCAGTGTTGGAAATATGGATGTTCATCATGCTGAAGAAATGTGACTCACAGGGTATAATCAAAAAGCAAAATCTGCCCCATCACTGAGAAAAAAAAAAAAAAAAAAAAAAAAGCAAAATTTGGAGGTTGGGGGTATGGCTCAGTGGTAGAGCACTTGCCTAGCATGCATGAGACGCTGTATTGGATCCTTGGAACTGCAAAAAAAAAAAAAAAAAAAAAAAAAAAAAAAAAGAAAGAAAGAAAGAAAAAAGAAAAAGAGAATGTGAAATATGTTTTGGTTTCTTATTCATTTCTTATCTGTTGAAGGAAATGAGCTCTTCCTTTGCCCCAGATGAAATATAGAGCAAGTCCCACGATGTCCTGGTCACAGTGTTTTAGTTCTTCATTGCTATGACCATAATATCCAACAAGAACAACTTAGAGGAGGAAAAGTTTATTTGGGGCTCACAGTTTCTGAGGTATCAGTCCATAGATGACTGACTCCATTGTTCTGGGCCCAAGATGAGGCAGCACATCAAGGGGAAGGGCCCAGTGGAGGAAAGCTGCTACCCCCATGGTGTTAGGGAAGCAGGGGATGGTGTGGGGCACAGGGAAAATGTACTCTTCCAGAACAGCCCCCAGTGACCCACCTCCTCCAGCCATACCCCACCTGCCTACAGCTACCACCCAGTCAGTCCATTCGAACTAGGATGGACTGATTAGGTTACAGCATCACAATCTAATCATTTTACTTCTGAATATTCCTGCATTAACAGGAGCTTTGGGGGGAACAGCTCATATCCCAACTATAACACTTAGTAATACCAATAATCTTCCAGTCACTTTAAATCACCTGGTAAAACGAATTAAGTAACAAATTATTTAGTCTCTGCTATGGCTTGAGTGTTGTCCCTCAAAGGTTCACGTGTTGGAGTGTGGTCCTCAGTATGACAAAGTTGAGAGGAGGGGGGACCTTTAAGAAGTGGAGCTTAGCCGGGCGCGGTGGCGCACGCCTGTAATCCCAGCACTTTGGGAGGCTGAGGCAGGAGGATCGCGAGTTCAAAGCCAGCCTTTGGCGAGGCACTTAGCAACTCAGTGAGACCCTGTCTCTAAATAAAATTACAAAAAAGGGCTGGGGATGTGGCCCAGTGGTCGAGTGCCCCTGAGTTCAATCCCCGGTACCACAAAAAAAAAAAAAAAAAAAAAAAAAAAAAAAAAAAAAAAGAAGTGGAGCTTAATGGTAGGTTATAAGACTGGCCCCGCCCCATGCTATGACTTCCCATTTACCACTAATCTTTCCCTCTTGCATGCATGTTCCCACCGTGATGCTGTCCACCAGGATGTAATGTAGCTAAGGGACCCCTCACTAGAGTCAGTGCTATGCTGTTTGGACTTTTAGTTTCCAAAATCATGAGCTAAATAAACTTTGTGTGTGTGTGTGTGTGTGTGTGTGTGTGTGTACACGCACGCGTGCACATGCTAGGAATTAAAACCTAAGGCCCCATGCTAGCCAACTGCTCTACTGTTAATCCTTATCCCCAGCACTAAATCCTACCTCCTACCTCCCACCCCTTAGTACTAGGGTAGAACCTAGGGCCCTGGGCATGCTGGGAAAGCAGTCTACCATTAAGTTACACCCTCAGCCCTTTTTAGAAATATATTTTGTTCTGAGAGTAACTTGCTAAATTGTCCTGACTGGTCTGGAACTTGTGATTCTCCTGCGTCATCCCCCTGAGTAGCTGGGATTATAGGCATGTGCCACTGCGCCCAGCTCCTTCTCAATTCTGCTTGGTGGTTTGGTACCTCATTTTGGAATGTAATATTTGTTGTCTTCAGGCCTTAGCAGAATTTCTATATTTTAACACCATATTATATGTGTACATTGAGAAAAAAATGTGTAAAGTAATTGCACTACTTTATTATTCTAAAAGTAACATTATTTGGAAAGCTTCCAAACATGAGTACTATAGCCAGAATGGGACATTTTAGGCCCTACACTGACTGTTCAGATAGAGGAGAGATGATGCAAAACTTTCCCCAGCTCTCAACTAAAATCACCAAACTGTTTCTAATCCCTTCTAGAAGGATTGAAAGCTCTGAGATTGCTTCAGAAGACTTTTATCCGCCTCACTGGTTTACCATGAGCATTAAACGAGATAATATACACAAACGAATTTTGTAATTGTGTAAAGTAGAAGGCACAATGCACAGACATGTATAGATCTATCAGGACTATCAATACTTTAAAGGGGTATTGATGATCTAGTTTTTTTTTTTTTTTTTTTTTTTTTTTTTTTTGGTGCTGGGGTTTGATCCCATGGCCTTATACACACTAAACATATACTCTATCACTGAGGTATGTCCCTACCCTTGTTATCTAGAATTTCTAAAGACAGTACTACGTAGGTATTTATAGAGAAAATTTTGTTCTTTAAAACTAGATCCAGGGGGCGCTGGGGTTGTGGCTCAGTGGTAGAGTGCAGGCCCAGCAAGCGTAGGCACTGGGTTCAATCCTCAGCACACATATAAATAAATGAATAAAATAAATGTCCATCAACGTCTTTAAAACTAAGCAAAACAAAAACCCTAGATCCAGCTAAGTATGGTGGCACATGCTTGTAATCCCAGTAACTGGGGAGAGAGGCTGAGGCAGGAGAATTGCCAAGTTCAAGGCCAGTTTCAGCAATTTAGCAAGACCCTGTCTCAAAATAAAAATTAAAAAGGGCTGCGGATGTACCTTAGTGGCAAAGAGCCCCTAGGTTCAATTCCCACTACAAAACAACAAATCAAAACAAAATAGATACAGAGCAGGGGCTGGGGTTGTGGCTCAGCGGCAGAGCGCTCGCCTCGCACGTGCGCGGCCCGGGTTCGATCCTCAGCACCATGTAAACATAAATGCATTGCATTGTGTACAACTAAAGTAAATAAATAAATAAATATTAAAAAAAAAATAGATCCAGAGCAAACAACAGAGCTATTTGGTGGCAAGTGGTTTTGAGAAGAGTGTACATTAACTACATTGGGCATCAACTGTAGCTGATAGTCAAGGTATCACCCTACATAGATGGCCTACCCCCAAATCACCTGCATACTATTCCCATTAGACCAACTGTTTTCCTCCTCCTCCTCCTCCTCCTTCTTCTTCTTCTTTTGGTACCAGGGATTTAATACAGGAGCACTTAACCACTGAGCCATATCCCTATCACTTTTTATTTATTATTTTGAAACAGGGCCTCACTAAGTGGCTAAGGCTGGCTTTGAACTTGCAAACCTCCTGCCTAAACCTCCCTAGCTGCTGGGATTACAGGCATGAGCCACCACACCCTGTTCAGCTTCTTTGCACCTGGGAGAGCTCTGGCCTTTGGAGTCCTTGGAATGCCTGCCCTTGAGGAAGGAAGGTAGTGAATGTCCCAGGGGCAACCTTACCAATGGAGGATGGGTGCAGGGTTCCCAGGGACCTTTCCAAGATTTATTCCAAATAATTTTTCAGAGGATCTCAGAGGGATTGAGCCCTTTCCCCTGACACTAACCTATTCACTGACACCTTTATTGGCTTGCCTCTATCAAAAGACAAAATTACTACAAATTTAGTTGACAGATCTTAATTGACTTTATTTGCAATTCTAGAGTCAGCTAACACCTCATCCTACAAAATAAGTATGCCAATGAGCTAAGTAGAAGAGGCTAATTGATTTTATAGTCAGAAAAGGGCTGAAGAAAACAGAAAGAACAAAGAGTGGATTGGTTATTTCAGAGTTATTTTCCTTGTAAGGTGGGAGACAGACAGAACAATAGAAAAAGAACTGATTGGTTAACAATTAGCTTCAGATAACTGTTTTTTTTTTTTTTTTTTTTTTTTGTACGAGGATTGAACCCATAGTTACTTTGTCTCTAAACTACATCCCATGTTCTTTTTTTAAAAAAATTTAAATTTTGGGACAGGATCAAGGCTGGCCTTGAACTTGACATCTTCTTGCTTTAGTCTCCTGAGTTGCAGGGATTACAGTCACTGAGCACAGGTTACTTCTTCTTCTTCTTCTTCTTTTTTTTTTTTTTTTTTTTTTTTTTTTTTTTTTTTTGGTACTGGGGATTGAACTCAGGAGCACTCAACCACTGGGCCATATCCCCAGCCCTTTTTTGTAGTTTATTAGAGACAGGGTCTCACTGAGTTGCTAAGTGCCTTGCCATACCTGAGGCTGGCTTCGAACTCACGATCCTCCTGTCTCAGCCTCCCAAGTACTGGGATTACAGATGTGTGCCACCACGCCTGGCTTGCTTCAGATTACTTCTCTTGGAAAGGAATAAAGCAGGGGGAACTTCATTATTATGCCAAGTAAAACTGGCCCCTAACCACTTAGTAATCCTAGCAGCTCAGGAGGCTGAGGCAGGAGGATGATAAGTTCAAAGCCAGTCTCAGCAATTTAGTGAGACTCTGTCTCTAAATAAGATAATAAGATATAAAAAATGGGCTGGGGATGTGGCTCAGTGGTTAAGTGCCCCTGGGTTTAATCCCTGGTAAAAAAAAAAAACAAAACAAAACAAAATAAAACTGGCCTTTTTGGAAAATTTGGCTGCTATCTCTCCCGACTTCCAGGAAAGCCAGACAACCACTGAGGTTTGGTTTGGTGATGTGGCAGTTGTGTATGAGAGACTCCGTTTTGAGTTTCAGTCTGGTCTGCTGGGGCCTAGTGCAATGGCTTCCTGTAAAGTTCATCTAACTCATTCCTTGCCTGTCTGACTTCCCCATTCCCCCAAAAAGCTTTCTGGGATCTCCCTGACCAAGACAACTACTTGCCCTCAAATCTTTGTCCCCGGCAAAGGGGGAATCAGAGAAGTCAGGAGAGCCTGGCTTTGGCAAAAAAATATAAATTATAGTAACTTAAATGAACACTTCTCTGTAATCTATCATATGATAGTAGAAATTGTGTCTCACAATAAACTCACATTCATTGACAGCTGTCTTCATCCTAGGCATGATCCTAAGCACTTTCCCCAATACCTCATTCATAGAGATCTTAGACATGTGATCCATGATTTTGTACATGAGGAAACTGAGGTACTGAGTGTTGCCCAAGGTCACATAAATTGCAGGTGCTGGAGGTGGGATTTGACCATGGAAATTTAGTTCTAGAACCCACACTCCTAACACCTTACACAGGATATTTTTCAAACTATTGACTTCCAAACAAGCCAGGGAGCCCGGCACGGTTCTTTGCCTTATTTGAGGGGCCTACATCAGGGATTGTAGAGAGACATAGGGGGGTAGAAATATGTAAATTTGAGCCTAAAATCAAAACTACCTACCACCACTGCTTACCAACCAAATGACCTCGGACAAATCATTTCTTTTCTGACCCACAGCTTAAACCTTCTGCGTAACCCAGGGTAGTGGTGGAAAATAATGTTGTGAGTCATGAGGGTTTTGATGAGGTTCAAGTGAGGTGAAGCTTGTGGAGTTCTTGGCAGCCTTTAAACATGATGGATGATTTTGGATGCAATGTCATCCACTGCAGGCTCCCGACTTCCTCCTCCACAGAGTACCATCCCTTTAGTCTGTATCCCAGGGCATAGGCCCTCACCTGTTGCTTCCTAGAAAGTATTGGTATGATGTAGGTGTAGTATAATGATGGAACTTTGGAATCAGATAGGGATTTGAATTCCAGCTCTGCTATTTCTACCTTTGAAAAAAAAAAAAACAAAATAAAGCTGGGTGCCATGGCACATGCCCATAATCCCAGTGACTTGGGAGGCTGAGGCAGGAAGATCACAAGTTCAAGGCCAGCCTTAGCAAATTAGTGAGACTCTATGTCAAAATGAAAAATAAAAAGGGCTGGGGATGTAGCTCAGTGATAAAGTGCCGCTGGGTTCAACCCCAGTATACACACAAAAAATTTTAGCACATTATTAATCTCTCCAGGCCTCAGTTTTGTCACCTTAAATGGGGACAATAAGGCAGGACTATGGAAAAAGTTAAGACAATGCACATAAAGGATTTATCACAGCACAGTAGTATTAGTATTCAAACTACAAGAGGTCAGTTATTATCGTCGATTTTATGAGAGAAAAATAGGAGCCCCATCTAAAAGACAGAAAAAGGCAAAGTGGATTTGACTGATTTAAGAAGATTCTTCTTCATCTACTCAAGAGGAAGCAAGAAGACCTCAATCTGTCACTGCATTCCTGTTTACATTCAAATTCCACACATCTTACCAGAGAGGGAAGAAAAGGACCGGAAGAGAAAATCATTTTGGAAGCCATCATCAACAATGATGTAACACAAAAGATATCATCTGTAGTGCACATTAAATTCTTTAAATATAAACAAAAGCTATTCCTGAGTCTAAAAGAGACAGCTAGGCTAGTTAGGTGGCTTTCCAGCCAGGCTGGAATTTGAAAGGAACAGGGCAGGGAAGGGGGGGGGGGAGGGGGGGAGGAGGAGGAGAAGCAGAAAATAGTAAAATAGTGAAAAAGAAAGTTGTCACTGGCCTGCCACCTAGAGCAGGGTGCGCCTGCCAGGCTCATTTTTCTGCCCCACCCTGCCCCAGGGGCTCACAGGAAGAGCACACTTCTAGTCTCCGTGAGAACCACGGTGCTTAGGAAGGCTTCACTGCCAATTGGAAAACTCAGCACTTGTTAACTTGTCACCATCTAAAAGAAGGGAGAGAGGCCTGACATTTTCCCAACCCCTGAAAGTGAAAGAAGAAAGAGTTCTTTACTTTCAGGGCCACATCCTGAATGACAGGGGTCAGTGTCTGCAACTGATCTGCGTGGGCGCAGGTTTCTAATTATTTCCTGGATAACCTGTTATCTATTATCCATCAGGTTTTGTGCCAGAATATGCTATGTCTCGAGATTCCTGGTCTAGATTCTAAGGAGCATTTTTTGGGGGATTCTGTTTTGTTTGCGTTTTGTTGTTAAAGGGGAAGCCAGAGTGGAGGGGCCAGCAGCTAGCTCTGAGCTTCCATTAGCAGAAGGGCTGTCGCTGGCCTGTGCATTAGCCCCTGCTGGTAGAAAGCGAGCGCCGCCGGGCGCAGGCGGCAACTCGTGGTGTCTCCTTCTTCTCCTGGCTCTTTGACTCACACTCCTCTGAGAGGCTTGACTTTTTCAGAACCTTCTGGAAAAGTTTCTGAGAAAGCCATGTTTTTCTGGGCTGCTGTTGGAGGCTTGAAGAACAAGGAAACTCTTCAAATAATCTTTTGTTTGGGGAAGGGAAGGTATCAGAATTCAATAGGACTGTTCTGAAGAGCTGGAGCAGAGTTTGGCCACCACCCAGGTGAGCTTCATATCGTCAACCATCAGTTACACCCCAGCCTGTATATTTGTACTAAGGCACAATAAAATGCCATCCAGTGGGAGGGGTACACAAACACAGGGTATTCTTTTTTTATAAAGATCTCACATGTACATTATTCTAAAATTTAGAAACTCCAGAAAAGCAGAAAGAAAGAAAAATACTCAAAAGTTCATTTCTCAGAGATAATCACTGTTAACATTTTGGTGTATCTTCTACTTTTATCTTACTCCAATTTCTACCTAGCCCATTTATGAAAAATGGGGATTCTGATTAAAAAATACAACAGTGCCCTTGAATTTTTTGATGTGTGTGGTGGGGTGGGGGACAGTGATATGTCCTTTAGCTTTGAAATTTGAGAGTAGGTGTCTGAAATCCTCAGAGGGTGAGTGTTATGAGGCTAAGAGGGAGCAGGGCTGAACTCAGCAGGATCTAGTGGGGGTTGAAATCCAGGATCTTTGGTTTTAAGCATTTATTTTCACTTATGTACACACAGAGAAAAAGGGGTAGGTGGAGCTGCCCAGGAACAGAGAAAGAGTACACATAATGCTAGTAAGCCCCAAAAGCAAACAGGAAGATTACGGGCCAGCCCTCCCGTGGTAAACATCCAGAAAAACAGACAAAGTATATAACACAACTGTTTTTGCACATTTCAGATGTTCACTGAGAGAAAGGAAATAAGTGAGGGGATCCCTAGATTGCCCTAGCTTTCTGCCTAGAAGCACATTCCAGAACACAGCCCAGGGATGGAAAATCAAGCAGAACACCGCAGACTTGCTGAGTTGAGGAGACAGAGGCCGGGCGAGGCTGAGGTGTTTGGAATTTGCCAGGTGGAGTTTAAGGAGGAGGGATTCACACACACAAAGACCTCTAGAAACCCTTACAGGAGGATTTGGCTAAATAGGAGGCCACACTTGAGCAGGATCCCAGAGTAAGTTTCCATGAAAGTGCAAAAACACTCGTGAGAGAAAAACAACTACTGGGGAGCTATAAACTGGATACTGCCAAAAGTTTACACATAGTTGGAAGGATTTTTAGTTCTAATCAGCTACTATAAAGATACCTCACTGAATATCTGGAACATTCAATAGAGACTCCAGGAAAGTTGGGCCTTAGAAGTGATGCTGAACTAGTCCTAGAATATACGTAACTCTAGACCTGCCCTAACAAAGCTTGCTTCAAAAGGATCATGATAAATCATAAGAAGTTTAAACTACTCACAAAAAAAGGAAAAAAAAAAAATTCATCCAGGCTTGACAGCACATGCCTGTAACCCCGTGAGTTGGGAGGCTGAGGCAGGAGGATCTTGAGTTCAAAGCCAGCCTCAGCAACTTAGCAAGGCCCTAAGCAACTCAGCAAGACCCTACCTCTAAATAAAATACAAAAAAGGGCTGGGGGATATGGCTCAGTGGTTAAGTACCCTGGGTTCAACCTCTGGTACCACACAAAACAAAACAAAAATTCAACACTCTGAAGGAAGACAAAAGAGATCAGGCCCTCAACAGCATAATATTTATAATGCCGGGCATGGTGGCGCATGCCTATAATCCCAGCACTTGGGAGGCTGAGGCAGGAGGATTGCGAGTTCAAAGCCAGCCTCAGCAATGGCGAGGCACTTAGCAACTCAGTGAGACCCTGTCTCTAATAAAAATACAAAAAGGGCTGGGGTTGTGGCCCAGTGGTCAAGTGCCTCTGAGTTCAATCTCTGGTACCAAAAAAAAAAAAAAAATAAATAAAATAAAATAAAAAAAATAAAATAAATATTTATAATGACCAGGATTCATTAAAAATGTTTCTTGATAGAGCTAGACACAGTGGTGCACACCTATAATATCAGCAATTTGGGAGGCTGAGGCAGGAGGTTTGCAAGTTTGAAGTCAGACTCAGCAACCTAGCCACAACTTGCCTCAAAATAGAAAAATTTTAAAAGTACTAGGGATGGAGCTATGTGGCAAAGTTTTTTGATAAACATAAAATCAGGAGAAAAGTTAAGAAATAAGAAAGAGAACACAATTAGCAGATAAGTACCAACAGCTATGATAATATGCTTAAGGATTAAAGGAAAAACATAAACATAATGAAGAAATAGAACTTTTGAAACTACTCTGAAATGACAAATTACACACTGCAAAGAAAGAGCACTAGAAATTATTCAATGAGGCTCACAAAGAAAAAACAATAAACAAAAGTGAACAAATTTTCAAATGAAGCACAGGACATCACAAGGTCTGACATACTTGTACTGAAAATACTAAAATCAGGTGAGAGACAGAAAAATATTTGAAGAAATAAAGGCAGAAGACCTTTTCAATCTCAGTCACAGATTCAAGAAATTTAATGACCTCCAAGCAGGATAATTGCAAAGAAAAATAAAGGCAGTCATATCACTGAAAACCAATGACACAGAGAAAGTAATTAAAATAGAGAAAGGGCTGGGGATATAGCTTAGTTGGTAGAGTGCTTGCTTTGCATGTACAAGGCCCTGGGTTCAATCCCCAGCATACCACACACACACACACACACACACACACACACACACACATATACACACACATACACAAAGAAAAAAAAGGAAAAAATTAAAATAGAGAAAAAAATAAAGCACATTAGAGGTTGCCTGGGGAAGGAGGATTAACCACAAAAGAACACAAAAGGACTTTTTAGGGTGATGAAAATGCCCTGTATCTTGACAGCAATGATAGTAATTGTGATTTTAGAAACTATTAGTTTATACTAATTCATCTAGTTCTAATCCAAAATATCCATAATTGTTGTAGGGACAGACGAGGCAAGGCACCGAAGATAGTAGGAAACAGTTTTATTTGACTGTAGTCAGGTTCAGAGGGTACATCTCTCACTGTAATCAATTAATCCCCTGGGCCCCAAATTCAGGTAATTTCAGAACTTTATACACAGCACGTAAGGGGATAGGCTCAGAAGTTCACAGTTTACAGAAGTTCACATAAAAGCAGCTTTTTCTTTCACTGTTCTGGGCAAGTTAACCCTTCAAGGACAACACCTGAGAAGGGGAGAGCTTCTACTCCCCTTTCTTTCCTCCCCCTGCCAGCTGTTACCTTGGAGCCCTATCGGTAACTTCTCTTATCTTAGAAATGTAGACATCTCTGTGAAGCTCCAGCTCAAGGCCAGAGAGGCCTTGTTAAAGAATTTGTCCTTTTATTATCACATTTTGCATTTGCAAACACACTTCTACAAACTACTATACTGGATACATGTTTGTGAAAAACAAGTATAGGGGTGTCCAGCACCTGGAGTGATGATTTCTTCTAGGTCAGTGGCCAAGTGAAATAGGGCAACATGAAAATAGGAAGCCTATCTACATTGAACTCTCTGGTAGAGACTCTTTTGCTGACAGTCCCAAAATCAGCCATTGTGAAGATTTCTGGAGAAGCTTAGTTAAGATTTTCTGTGGAGGAGGGGGTGCTACTAGAATAATTATCATATTTCCCCTCTTCACTGAAGGAGCCCCAATTAGGGAGATGGCTATTGCGGTCAGCTGGAAGCCATAAGTTCCACCTGATAATAAGTATGTATGTGACGCACCTGTAAATGCACGTGAGGCACCCGCAAAGCTAAAGGTATATAACCGGGTGAAAGCGGTCGGAGTCAGGAGAAGAATGAATTCATTCAGTCAGTCGTGCAGTCGCTGGGTCGGTCAGAAGAAGAGTTCGGGTCCTAGAAGAAGAAAAGAATCAGAGCGGCCAGAACGTAGGCAGAGCGGTTACAGAAGAGAAACCAGATAGAAGTAATTGCTGGTCAGAGTCAGGCCAAGGCTCCCGAGGAAGAAAGAAGAAAGAAGAAAGAAGCTCTAAAAGCTAAGCTCTCTCTCTCTCTAAAGAAGAAATCTCTCTCTTTCAAGCTCTCTCTCTTTCTCTCTAAGCTCTAAGAAGATGAAGAAGAAAAAGCTCTATCTTTCTCTCTAAGCTCTAAGAAGAAGAAGAAGAAAAAGCTATCTCTAATCTTTCTCTCTAAGCTCTTTCTAAGAAGAAGAAAAATCTTTCTCTCTCTAAGCTCTCTCTAAGAAAGTAGAAGTAAAAGTAGTAGTATCTTTACTCTGCCTCCGAGAGTTTTCCTCCCGCGGCGTTGTGGCTGGCCACGACAGGCAGCTTACACTTCACAGTAAGAAACTGGCTCCTAACCATGAGTGTATTTACCCATTTACCCAATAGTTTCAGAATTTATACATCTATACTATTATAAAAAATAAATGTACTAAAAAAGTTCTTTTTAATTTTTTTTTTTGTAGTTTCCCCCCCTCTAGACTGTATATATTCGAAATGTTGTGTTTAAAAATTACTTGGATTATTTATCACCTACCCTTTCCACATGGTTATTTAAAACATCTGTCAGTGCCCAATAAGGGGACAAATGCTTTTTTTTTTTTTTTTTTTTTTTTAACAGAGAGAATCTAATATAAATATTTGTTAACTAGGCACTAAGTTGTTAAGTAGGTAACCATACAGGTTAAAAAAGAACTCTCTTGGGCAGCAGTTCTATCCTTGTTTGGTTTTAGGAGTCTTTTATACTTCTATAAACTAATTGTGGACCCCTTAAGAACTTCTATGTACATGAAATCTCTTGCTATTATCATCAATATTAGAAATTAAAAATTAAAACTTTTTCTTGCAATATTTACTTTAAAAATTCATTTAAAAATGACATCAAACCCATAGCATACTAATGTAAAATACATAATTGTGTGTGTGCGTGTGTGTGTGTGTGTGTGTGTGTGTGTGTTGCTAGGGATCAAAACCAGGGCTTCAAGCATGCTAGGCAAGTGCTCTACTGCTTAGCCATACCTCTATCCCCTAAATAACAACTTTTTATTAGGGAAAAAAAAATACAAAAATTTTAATAAGAAGCCAGGTACAGTAGCATACACTTGTAATCATCCCAGCAATTTAGACACTGAAGCAGGAGGATCATAAGTTCAAGGCCAATCCTAGCAACTTAGCAAGACCCTTAGCAACTTAGGGAGACGCTGTCTCAAAATATAAAATATATATATATATATATATTTACATATATATATGTATCACTAATATATATATTTAGTGATACAGATGTAGTAGAGTGCCCCTGAGTTTAATCCTCAGTATTTTAAAAAGAAAAAAAATCATTGAGAAGAGGGACATTATTTGAACATTTTTGCAAATCTCTTTAATGTCTGGCTTAATGGAAGACAGTAGGATACTCATATCTGTTTCTGCATTCAATATATTGTGTATTGTGATAAGTTGTTTTAGTTGAAGAAAAGCTAACTTTACACAGATCTGTAATTAGAAAAAGGAGGAACGTTTTTAGTAGACTTTTTCAGATAATTGTGGCTACTTTTTTTTATATCAAAATCAAACAAGTAGTAGTTTCTTAACAGTTGTTTGTAATGTGAAATCTGAAACCATGTCTAAAAAACTTTTTGTTAGTCTGTGACATTTAAGTCCCTTGATTTATCTTGCACTTTGAATGGATCTTTTACCTATGTATGATTTTGTAAACTCATGCATGGGTCACTAGAAAATATCAGTGACTGAGTAATACAGATATTCTGAATGTTGACACATTTCTTATGCACAATCAATAAAAAATCACATTTGTTAATATCACCATCAATTTTACCAGTATTGGGAGCTGTCAAGCTCAGAGTGGCAGATGCGCATTTTTCCAAATTTATAATTTTAGCTTGAGAGCTCACATTTTATCATTGGCAACAAACTGTATCAGTTTTTTCCTTTGGAAGGACAGGCTTACTTTGTTCATTTTTGAGAAAATGTCTGCTAAATTCCCAAGTCTGAATAAGCAAACGTTGTCAATTTTTTCTTTCATCAAAAATGCATTCAGGGCTGGGGTTGTGGCTCAGCGGCAGAGCTCCCGCCTCGCACGTGCGAGGCCCGGGTTCGGTCCTCAGCACCACGTAAACATAAATGCATTGCATTGTGTACAACTAAAGTAAATAAATAAATGTTTTTTAAAAAATGCATTCAATGGCTGGGTGCGGTGACATGTGCTTATAATTCCAGCAATTAGAGAGAGGCTGAGACAGAAGGATCACCAGTTCAAGGCCAACCTCAGCAACTTAGTGAGGCTCTCGGCAACTTAGGGAGACACTGTCTCAAAATAAAAAATAAAAAGGACTGAAGATGTAGATCAGTGATAAAGTGCCCCTGGGTTCAATCCCCAATACCAGCCCCACCGCCCCCCAAAAATGCATTCAATGGGAAAAGTGATTCATTTAGCTAACAAATTCGAACGATTTCAAAAATGCTTTTCCTTGAGACAATCATATTTTGCAATAAAGCAGAAATACTTCCCACTTAATCGTTAGAATATTGATTGATGTGTCCATAATGAGCATGATTTAATACAGTTACTGTAACAGGGGTTCACTTGATGCTTTGACTACATTCCTTGTGACTTTGAAACTTACATTTTTTTTTCTTTTTCCCAAACTTCTTCTCCCTGATCATCTCCTCTCTGATCTTCTTCTCCCTAACCTTTTCCCTGATCTTCTTTTCCTCATCTTCTCCTTCCTGATCTTTACTTTCTAAACTCATCTTTTCTTTTCTTTTTTTTTTTTAATTTTATTTTTATAATTTTTAATATGTACAACTCATAGTGCATATATTTAGTATCTTTTTACATACAACTGTTTGTATACAAAGTATATTCGTACAATTTAGGTCTTCAATCATGCATTAAGGAAAATGATATCCGTCTCATTCAACCACCTTTTTTTTTTCCCCCCCTCCCTCCCCTCTTGCTCCCTCCCTTACCCTCCCTTCCCTTGACCATTCTAGCGTTCCTCTAATCCTCCTATGTACCCCCATCCAACAATACTTTGAAATAGCCTCCTTATATAAGAGAGAACATTTGGTACTTGGATTTTTGAGACTGACTAACTTCACTTAGCATTATGTCTTCCAACTTCATCCATTTACCTGCAAATGCCATTAATTTATTTTCTTTTATTGCTGAGTAAAATTCCATTGTGCGTATATACCACATTTTCTTAATCCACTCATTTACTGAGGGACATCTAGGTTGATTCCACAACCTAGCTATTGTGAATTGTGCAGCTACAAACATTGAGATAGCTGTGTCACTGTAATATGCTGTTTTTAAGTCCTTTGGGAATAGACCCAAGAGTGGGATGGCTGGGTCATAGGATGGTTCCATTCCCAGTTTTCCAAGAAATCTCCATACTGCTTTCCATAACGGTTGCACCATTTTGCAGTCCCACCAGCAATGTATGAGTGTGCCTTTTTCTCCACATCCTCTCCAACATTTATTGTTGCTTGTGTTCTTGATGGCTGCCATTCTGACTGGAGTGAAGTGAAATCTTAGAGTAGTTTTGATTTGCATTTCTCTAATTGCCAGCGATGTTGAACATTTTTTCATGTATTTGTTGATTAATCGTGTATCTTCTTCTGAGAGGTGTCTTCTCAATTCCTTAGCCCATTTATTGATTGGGTTATTTGTTTTTTTAGTGTAAAGTTTTTTGAGTTCTTTATATATTCTAGAGATTAGTGCTCTATCTGATGTGCATGTATTAAATATTTGTTCCCAATTAGTTGGCTGTCTATTCACCTCACTGATTGTTTCTTTTGCTGAAAAGAAGCTTTTTAGTTTAAATCTATCCCATTCATTAATTCTTGGTAGTAATTCTTGCGCTACAGGATTCTTATTAAGGAACTTGGGGCCTAATCCAACATGTTGGAAATTGGAGCTTACTTTTTCTTCTATTAGGTGTATTGTCTCTGATCTAATTCCTAGGTCTTTGATCCACTTTGAATTGAGTTTTGTGCATGGTGAGAGATAAAGGTTTAATTTCATTTTGTTGCATATGGATTTCCAGTTTTCCCAGCACCATTTGTTGAAGAGGCTATCCTTTCTCCACTGTACATTTTTGGCACCTTTGTCTAATATAAGATAGCTGTAATTAAATGTATTAGTCTCTGTATCCTCAATTCTGTACCATTGGTCCACCAGTCTGTTTTGGTGCCAATACCATGCTGTTTTTGTTACTATTGCTCTATAGTATAATTTAAAGTCTGGTATGGTGATGCCCCCTGCTTCACTTTTCTTGCTCAGGATTGCTTTGGCTATTCTGGGTCTCTTATTTTTCCAGATGAATTTCATGACTGCTATTTCTATTTCTTTGAAGAATGACATTGGGATTTTGATAGGAATTGCATTAAATCTGTATAATGCTTTTGGTAGTATGGACATTTTGACAATATTAATTCTACCTATCCAAGAGCAAGGTAGGTCTTTCCATCTTCTGAGTTCATCTATAATTTCTTTCTTTAGTGTTCTATAATTTTCGTTATACAGGTCTTTCACCTCTTTCGTTAGGTTGATTCCCAGGTATTTTATTTTTTTTGATGCTATTGCAAATGGGGTATTTTTCATCATTTCCCTTTCAGAGTCTTTGTCGCTGATGTACACAAATGCCTTTGACTTATGTGTATTGATTTTGTATCCTGCAACTTTGCCAAATTCGTTTACTAGTTGTGAAAGTTTTCTGGTAGAGTTTTTTGGGTCTTCTAGGTAGATTATCATGTCATCAGCAAATAGTGCTAATTTGAGCTCTTCTTTTCCTATCTTGATCCCTTTAATTTCTTTCGTCTGTCTAATTGCTCTGGCCAGAGTTTCCAGTACTATGTTAAATAGCAGTGGTGAAAGGGGACATCCCTGTCTTGTTCCAGTTTTTAGAAGGAATGCTTTCAATTTTTCTCCATTTAAGATAATGTTAGCTCGGGGCCTTGCATAAATAGCTTTTATTATGTTAAGATATGTTCCTGATATTCCTAGTTTTTCTAGTGTTTTGAACATAAAGGGGTGTTGTATTTTGTCAAATGCTTTTTCTGCGTCAATTGAGATGATCATATGATTTTTTTCTTTAAGTCTATTGATGTGATGTATTATGTTTATTGATTTCCGAATATTGAACCAGCCTTGCATCCCTGGGATAAACCCCACTTGATCGTGGTGCACTATCTTTTTGATATGTTTTTGTATCCGATTTGCCAGGATTTTGTTGAGGATTTTTGCATCTATGTTCATTAAAGATATGGGCCTGAAGTTTTCTTTTTTGGATGTGTCTTTGCCTGGCTTTGGAATTAATGTAATATTGGCCTCATAGAAAGAGTCTGGAAGAGCTCCCTCTTTTTCTATTTCTTGAAATAGTTTGAAGAGCATTGGTATTAGTTCTTCTTTGAAAGTCTTATAGAACTCGGCTGTAAACCCATCAGGTCCTGGACTTTTCCTTGTTGGTAGCTTTTTGATGACATCTTCTATTTCTTCGCTTGTAATTGATCTATTTAAATTATGTATAGCCTCCACATCCAGTTTAGGCAAATCATATGACTCTAGAAATCTGTCAATGCATTCAGTATTTTCTATTTTATTAGAGTACAAGTTTTCAAAGTAATTTCTAATTATATTCTGTATATCTGAGGTGTTTGTTGTGATATTCCCTTTTTCATCACGAATGTTAGTAATTTGAGTTTTTTCTCTTCTTCTTTTCGTTAGCATTGCTAAGGGTCTGTCAATTTTGTTTATTTTTTCAAAGAACCAACTTTTAGTTTTGTCAATTCTTTGAATGGTTTCCTTAGTCTCAATTTCATTAATTTCTGCTCTGATTTTAATTATTTCCTGTCTTCTACTGCTCTTGGTGTTGGTCTGTTCTTCTTTTTCTAATGCTTTGAGGTGTGATGTTAAGTCATTTATTTGTTGGTTTTTTTTCCTCTTAAGGAATGAACTCAGTGCAATGAATTTTCCTCTTACTACTGCCTTCATAGTGTCCCAGAGATTTCTATATGATGTATCTGTGTTCTCATTTACCTCTAGGAATTTTTTGATCTCCTCTTTGATGTCTTCTTCAACCCCTTGTTCATTCAGTAGCATGTTGTTTAGCTTCCAGTTGATGGAGTAGTTTTTCTTATTCCTTGTTTTGTCGTTGATTTCCAATTTCATCCCTTTATGGTCCGATAGCATGCAGGGTAGTATCTCTATTTTTTTATATTTGCTGAGAGTTGCCTTGTGACATAATATATGGTCTATTTTGGAGAAGGAGCCATGTGCTGCTGAGAAAAATGTGTATTTGTTTACTGAGGGATGAAATATTCTATATATGTCTGTTAGGTCTAAATTGTTCATTGTTTTGAGGAGGCTTAAAGTTTCTTTGTTTAGCTTTTGTTTGGATGATCTATCCATTGGTGAGAGAGGTGTGTTGAAGTCCCCTAGAATAACTGTGTTGTGGTCTATTTTACTCTTGAACTTAAGAAGCGTTTGTTTGATGAATGTAGGTGCTCCATTATTTGGGGCATACAGATTTATGATTGTTATATCCTGTTGATGGATGGTTCCCTTAAGTAATAAGAAATATCCATCTTTTTCCCTCTTGATTAATTTTGGTTTGAAGTCTACCTTATTTGATATGAGAATGGAAACCCCTGCTTGCTTCCGCCGGCCATGTGAGTGATAAGACTTTTCCCAGCCTTTCACTTTCAGTCTGTTGATGTCTTTTTCTATGAGGTGTGTTTCTTGGAGACAGCAAATTGTTGGGTCATTTCTTTTAATCCATTCTGATAATCTGTGTCTTTTGATTGGCGAGTTTAGGCCATTAACATTCAGGGTTATTATTGAGATGTGATTTTTATTCCCATCCATTTTTATTTGACTTATGGTCTTTAGCTTGATTTGGTTTCTCTTCTGGTTGGTATTTCCTTTAGTTTAATATCTCCCTTTGTTGATTTTCGTTATCATCTTTCTCTTCTTCTTCATGAAAAATGTTGCCCAGGATGTTCAGAAGTGCTGGCTTTCGAGTTGTGAAATCTTTTAACTTTTGCTTGTCGTGGAAGGTTTTTATTTCATCTTCAAATCTAAAGCTCAATTTTGCTGGATATAAGATTCTTGGTTGACATCCCTTTTCTTTCAGAGCTTGAAATATGCTATTCCAGGATCTTCTTGCTTTTAAGGTCTGGGTTGAAAAATCTGAACATAGTCTGATTGGTTTCCCCCTATATGTAATTTGCTTCCTTTCTCTTGTGGCTTTTAGTATTCTCTCCTTGCTCAGTGTATTAGGCATTTTCATTATAATGTGTCTAGGTGTGGCTCTGTTGAGATTTTGTTTGTTTGGTGTTCGGTATGCCTCTTGAACTTGGTTTTCCATTTCATTCCTCAAGCTTGGAAAATTTTCTGTAATTATTTCATTAAATAGATTACTCATTCCTTTGGCTTGAAACTCTGCCCCTTCCTCTACGCCAATCACTCTTAAGTTTGGTCTTTTTATGCTGTCCCATAATTCCTGGATGTTATGTTCATGATTATTAACAAGTTTTGCTGTATGGTTTAAATTCTTCTCTAAGACATATATTTTGTCTTCATTGTCTGAGGTTCTATCTTCCAGATGGTCTATTCTGTTGGAGATGTTTTCAATTGAGCTTTTATTTTGGTTTATTGCTTCTTTCATTTCTGGAATTTCTGTTTGGATTCTCTTTAGAGCCTCTATTTCCCTATTGAAGTAATCTTTTACTTCCTGTATTTGTTTTTGGAGTTCTTTGTCAAAATGATCTTTTGCCTCCTGTACCTGCTCCCTCATCTCATTTTTGAGTTCATTCTTAAGTTCCATAAACATTTGGCATATGTAATTTCTAAATTCCATCTCTGGCATTTGACCAACTGTGCTTGCCATGACATCTGCCGATGAGGTATCTTGATTTGTTTGTGTCATTTTCTTTCCTTGTTTTTTCATGTTGCTTGTGTGTCTATTCTTCCTGCACTGTGGGACCTTGACTGTTTCGATTTTACCTTAAAGCCTTATGTTGTTCCTGTAGTACAATGCTATCAGATCACCTTATAATTCCTTTATACTTTTAAAACCTAACACTTTCTATTCAGAAAATCCAAGTTTGGTCACAATGTACAGATTTTGTTATCCCAGATATTATTTCCAATTTACTCTGTACGTTTCTGGATAGGGTTTTATAGCTTCAAGTATTGGATACAGAGGTGTTATGTTTAGGAAGAAGGAAGTGTCTTGAATTGTTCTTTCTTGGAAAGTATGAAAAGAGATATCTATTGAAATGTTTTAGTGGAAGTGGTTTAGTATCAGTAGACGATGGAAGAAAGAGAATGGGGTTGACAATTAGGTAAAAAGATCAATTTATATATATAGTAAGTTGGAAAAGAAAAAAAATGATAAAGAGTAGGAATTGGTGTAAGAGAGAGGAGAGAGAGAATCAAGGAAATAGAGAGTGAACTATATATAACACCACTTTGCTACCCAGTTCAATTGCGCCGGTTCTAGAAATCCCAAGTTTTGCGTATAACTTGTTTTTGGCTCTGTTTAGTATGCACTGGCAGGATGTAAACATGAAAGATGAAGGAGGAAGAAAAGATACAAGGGTGAGAAGGAGTAAAAGAATGAAAGAAAAAAGGGAGCGGAAGCAGATAAACACACTAACAATCAATGCGGAAGGGAAAAAAAAAAAAAAAAAAAAAAGCAGAACAAAACAAAGCCAAAAAAAGAAAAAGAAAAATAAACAAACAAACATACAAACAACAACAACAACAACAAAAAAAAAACCCTCCCTGCAATCCAGAAAATCAAGCAGACCAATAAAAAGAAAGGGAAAAAAAAAAAAAAAACAAGTCAAACCCCAAGTCTCAGACAAAACGGGCCCTGGGAAGCCCCCCTCTTTTTTTCCTTTCCAGTTCAAACCAATTGCTATTGGATCACAGTCTGTGATCCTGTCAGTGAAATCAAGGCTGCATCCTAGGCCAGCGGCTGCACGGTTCAGTGAAGGAGTGGCCCAGGGGGACTGTGTGTGTCAGCAGATGAATGGCGCCGGGAAGGGGGATCTTCCAGAAGGCACCACCTCCCCAAGCCCACCCACAGTTGCAGTCCCCTGTGGCTGCTGTGCCAGCCTCAGAAACGCCTTCCCCTGCTGACCAACCAAGTCTCACCCAATTGTGCGTTGTCTTCAGAGAGCTGGAGAGTCCCTGGGTGGATGCAGCAGTCGCTCTCCGTCTCCTCCCCTTTGTCAGGACCAGCCCCTGCAGCTTTCAAAGATGGCGGCGCTCTCCTTCCAGTCAACAGCAGCTCCGCAGACTCCCAGACTCCCGTATCCTTGCCGATCGCACCGGGAAGCCACACCGAGGGTCGCGTCAGGCGGAGTGTGGATTCGAACTGGTGTGTGGACCCGCGGTCTCCCGTGGCTCCCCAGCACCAATCCCACCGGCTGTTATCGCTGGTTTTTATCGCCGGTTTCACGCTAGTGTGCAGTGAGTTTGGCTGGGGTTGCAGCAGTAGCGCGGTCTCCTCACCCTGTCCTTGTTTCGCTCGGCCTGTGCACCGCCCAGGTGGTTTTGCAGGAGCCTCGCGGCTCCAGCCGCTGCAGACAGCTTGTCTCTTTCTCTCTCTGGTAGTGGTAATCAAACCATCCAGGATATCGGTATTTTCAGTCCATATATATATAATGAAAGGCAATTTATCTGCTTTGTTGGATTCTTTCTACGGAACTGTCCTGAAGTGCGGCTTCCTCTAATCCGCCATCTTGGATCTCCCCCCTCAAACTCATCTTTTCTGAATCATCTCTTTGAAAGTCCCCTATTCCTGCTGATGGGCAGAATCAGAGCCTTTGGGGCAGGAGTCCTCTGTGTTTCTCCTTTGCTAGCAAAACAATAAACCTTCTTTTTCCTTTTTCTCAAAACTATGTCCTTGTTATTGGATTGGCATTAGGACAAGGACCGAGCTTTCGAGCAACATTACTAATTTTTCTTGCTTCATCAAGGGTTTTCTTAAGTGTAAGTGGATTATTTTTCCTGAATGTGTGTGGTAGTAAAAACTACAACTGGGGCTGGGGGTGTAGCTCAGTGATGGAGCATTTGGCTAGCATGTCTGAGGTCCTGTATTTTTTAAAAAATATGTTTTAGTTGTTGATAGGCCTTTATTTTATTTATTTATATGTGGTTCTGAGAATCGAACCCAGTGCCTCACACATGCCAGGCAAGTGTGCTACCACTGAGCCCCAGCCCCAGCCCCTGAGGTCCTGTATTTTACCCTCAACAACATAAACAAAACAACCAACAACTACTCTTTCAGTACCAACTTTATTCATGCTAACTGCCAGTAGTTTTACTCATTATTGCTTCTGCATCATCATTTTGCAAATATTAACACAGTGAAAAAGGAAAATAATGTCTTTTTTTTTGGCACTGGGGATTGAAACCAGGGGTGCTTTAATACTGAGCTACATCCCCAGCCCTTTTTTCTTTATTTGAGACAGAGTCTCAAAGTTGTTGAGGCTGGTCTTGAACTTGTGATCCTCCTGCCTCAGCCTCCTAAATAGTCTGTCTTATTATTGTTAAAAAAATATTTTTGTCCTCAGGGATCCCCTGAAAGCCTCAAGGATCTTCCCCAGGGATCCAAGAAACATACTTTTTAAAAACTGGCAGAGGCTGGTTTCTGTGAGTTCAGAGGTAGGGCCCTTAGAGCTGGAAATGCTGGGTGGGAGTTTTGAGAAGGGGGTGCCAGCTGGCTGGAGCCTGGGTACCTGCCATGATGTGCTGAGACTGGTTTCATAAGTGTGGGAGAAACTGCAAGATACACTTGGCTGTTGCTGGGGGAAGGAACTGTTGCTGCCAGGGTGGAGAAGCATGGTGGGGGGAGACTCACAGCAACTGCAACCAGAGAGGCAAACAGGAAGGAGCAGGTCCTCTTTCCCTCCTCCAGCCTCACAGTTGCCAAGCCAGCAAAGCCGAAATGTGATCTGCAGAGTGTTGGCTCTGGCATCCTAAAGCACAGCATTAAAAGGGTGGCCTTGGAACTGAGAGTCAATAACAGGCTGATTTGAGTTTATTTGCTCTTGTTTGCATTTATATAAAGATCCCTCCCCATGCTTCTTACTAAATGTTATTTTGTGGACTTATGAAATATTAACATGCTTTGCAAAAACCAAAACTGTACAAAAAGGTGTATCCAGGGGCTGGGGTTGTGGCTCAGTGGTAGAGTACTCGCCTAGCATGCCTGAGGCACTGGGTTCAATCCTCAGCACCACCTGAAAATAAGATAAAGATATAGTGTCCACTTTAATATTTGTTTAAAACTAAAAGACAAATATTTTAAAAAAAAAAAAACAAATAAACAAAACCCAAAAAGGTGTATCCAGAGAAATCTCCTCATTCCTTATCCCTTTGACCCATAGCCTATCTCTTATAGGTAATACATTCCGTTGTTTTCTGATTGATCTTTCCTGTGTATTTTCCTAAAATTAAGCAGATACACATTATCTTATTCCCTTTTATCTTTTATACAAAATATATTGTGTTAGTCTGCTTTCCATTACTGTAACAAATACCGAAGATAAATAAACTTACAAAGAGACAAGGTTTATTCTGGCTTATAATTTTAGAGGGTTCAGGGCTGGAGATGTAGCTCAGCGATAAAGCACTTACCTAGCACGTGCAAGGGGATTTGAACCCCAGCACTGAAAAATAAAAAAATTTTAAAAAATGAAGACTAACAGTTTTGGAGGGTTCAGACCATGGTTGGTTGGCCCTATTGCCTTTGGGCCTGTGGAAAGGCAGCACATCAAGGCAGAGGGAGGGTGGCAGAGCAGTGTTTGCCTCATAGCTGTATCCCACAGTCCCCTCCAAGGGCCTGTCTCCAGTGACCTAAGACCCCACCTCTTAAAAGTTTCACCACATTCCAATACTGCTACTGAGCCTATAACACATATTTAGGGGACATTCCAAATACAAATGATAGCACAAATCCATATCTTATAAATCATTCTTTTCACTTTGAGTTTTTCATTTAATGTCCTCCAGGAATCAATTCATAGAGATCTTCTGCCATCTTTTTAAATACTACTGCACCCAAACACCATCAATTTAGCCCATCTTTGATGTTTGGGTATCTATGATATTATTTTTTTGCAATTGCAAATAATGTTGCCTACAACTTAGTGCATGAATATTTCAAAGTTGCTGGAGGTTCATCATGGTAAATTCCTAGAAATGGGACTACTGGGCCCAGGGGTGAACACCTCTGTAGCTTTGTTAGATATTGCCAAGCTCCTCTCCATGGAGATACCACCAGTTTTTATTCCTAGCGGTAATGTATGAGTGCCTGTTCTCCACATTCTCACCATCACACTGTATTTTCAACATTTTGAGGTTTTGTCAATCTGATGAGTGAAAAATGCTCAGCATAGTTTTTTTTTTTAATTTAAAAAAATTTTTTTTTAGTTGTAAATGGACACAACACCTTTATTTTACTCATTTATTTTTATGTGGTGCTGAGGATGGAACCCAGTGCCTCACACATGCTGGGCAAGTACTGCTCTACAACTGAGCTACAACCCCAGCACTCAGTATGGTTTTTCTTTCTTTTTAAAAAAATCTTTATTTTGTTTATTTAGATTTTTTTTTAATGTGGTTCTGGGGCTCGAACCCAGGGCCTCACATATGCTAGGCAAACGCTCTACCACTGAGCTACAACCCCAGACCCTCAGTATAGTTTTAATGTACACTTTTCTTATTATGAGTGAGGTTGAACATCTATTCACGTTTGACTTTTACATTTGTTGTTAATATTTTATCCACGCCTGTTCATTTTTCTAAGAGACTTTTAGTGCTTTTCCTCAAGTTTTAGAAGTTATTTATGTGTTAGAGATTTTGATCCATTTTCTGTGACATAGATTGTAAATATTTTTCTCTTACGTTGTCATTTGACTTTTGATTTTGTTCCTGGAAGTTTTGCCCTATAAAAGTTTTTTTAAATTTAGGTAATTAACTGCATCAATATCTTATTTTATTTTGTTGTATCTTCATTTTGAGTCATAATTAGAACATTTCTCCCTTCCTTGGTCATGGAGGAATTTACCCATATTTAAAAAAAATATTGTATTGTGTCATTTTTTGCATTAAGCTCTCTGGCCCATTTGGAGTCTATAGTATCTTTTTCCAAATGACTGTTCTTGTTATCTATTGCTATATAGCAAATTACTCCAAAACTTAGTTCCCACCAGCTGGTTGGGCTGGCAAGATGAGCTGGGTTCAAAGGAGCTGGCTGCAGCAATAAACTGAGAAAATGGCGAAGAAACCATGCAAAACACGAAAATAAGTTTCTAAGAACAAGGGTAGGACGGCTCTGTGACCTTAAGGTTCAGCTCCACGCTAGGCAGTGCTGGAAAGGGAGCAAGAGAGAGCATGCACGGGGAACCCCTCTATTTATTGGGGAAAAGACATTCAACAGAATATTTCACCCAAATAAGGCAAGGGATAAGGTTTCCAAAGGTGGAGTCTTGCTTGGTGGTCAGCAGATTGATTGACATCTTAGCAGGTCACACCCATCTCAGGGGCTGTGTGGGATCACAGGCAGGGTGAGAGCAAAGGCACACTTACGTGGCACAGTGTGATCAGCGCCCAACGCCAGACCAGTCCCCTCATATGCTCAAATGCGCATAGCTCATACACACAGGCCATGGATGGCTCATGACACTTAGTGACTTGAAACCGCATCCATTTTATTATTTTGCTTAGTTCTGTGTGTAATTGGGGCTCAGCTGGGCAGTTCTGCTGATCTTGGTGGCTAGAGCTTGAGTTTTTCAGAGGCTTTGGATGCAGGGAAGGCAGGGCCTCTCCTCCTTCCTCATCTGATTCCAGGGCCTCTCCTTCCCATGTGGCCTCGTCACATAGTCTTTTCAGTAGGTAGCTGGACTGCCCCTTTCTTTCTCCATCCTTCCCTCCCTTTCTCCATCTCCTTTCTCCATTTACTGAGATAAATTTAACACGCCATAGTGTTGCTGTCTGAAGCGATTGCCGCTTGGAGCAACAACGCCACAGGAATAAATTCAGAGGCGGACTGGAAACAAACAGGCTCTTTATTCTGCTAGCTTTCTCTCTCCGGCTCCAACAACAACTCCAACACCATCCACACTCCTACAACCACCACCACACCACAAAAATGGCACTGACCTGATCCACAATGTTCCCGGGCCCAGTCTCGCGAGATCATGCAAATGGCGCCGACCCAATCCGCAATGTCCTGGGCCAAGTCCTGCTAGACCATGGAAGGTGGCAATGCTTGAATATCTCTATGGCTCACAGCCAACTGCAATCTTAGCCATCTCCTTAATTAGGGCTCCTATACCATAGTGTGCACCCATGTGAAGATCGCAGGTTAGTGTTTTTTAGTACATTCAGGTGTGTAATCATCACCAAAACCTAATTTTAGAATATTTTGAACACCCCCTAAAAGAACCCCTATATTCTTTTTTTTAGATCAATTTTAAAAAATATCTTATTGGTTGTTGATGGACCTTTATTTATTTATATGTGGTGCTGAGAATCAAACCCAGTGCCTCACACAGGCTAGGCAAGCGCCACAACCCCAGCCCAAAACCCTATATTCTTTAGCAGTGTTTTCCCCCTTATGGATGGAAACTTCACTCCTACTCCAGCCTCTGACCAGAAGTTATCTACCTTCTGTCTCTATTTGTCTTTTTTGGGAATTCCCTACAAATGGAGCCATATCATATATTGCCTTTTTTGATTAGTTTTTTTTTTTTTTTTTTTTTTTTTACCAAGCATAATGTTATCAAGACTCATCCATGTTGTAGCACATATTAGAACCTCATTCTTTTTTTATGCATAAATAATAATCCATTATGTGACTATTACACATTTTGTTTATCTATTTATCTGTTGGCATACATTTAAGTTGTTTTCACTTTTTAGCTATTATTAATAATGCTTCTTTGAACTTTTTGGTATAAATTTTGTGTGGACATACAGTTGCCCCTTTATATCCATGGGGGATTGGGTCCAAGAGCCCCATGTTGGTCATCTTTCCAATGCTATAGCAGAACACCTGAGATAATCAAATTACAAAGAAAAAAAGGTTTATTTTGGTTCACAGTTTTGGAGGTTCCAGTCCATGATTGGTTGGCTCCATTGTCTTGGGCCTTTGGCGAGACAGCATATCACAGAGGGGATGCTCATGGAACAAAACTGCTCACCTCATTGCTAGGAAGCAGTGGAAGAGAGAGAAGGAGGTGAGGGCAGGAAGGAAGGAAAAACAAAAAGAATGGGTCAAAGTTCCATAATTCATTTCAAAGACGTGCCCCTAATGACCTAAAGACTTCCCATTATGTCCCATCTGCCAAAGGTTCCATTACTTCCCGATAGCACCATCCTGATGACCAAGCCTTTAAGATATGGGCTTTTGAAGGACATTTATCCAAATCATAAAATGCCCCCAATGAATACCAAATCCACAGATGCTTGGTTTCCTTATACAAAATGGCAAAGTATTTGCATATAATCTACACACTTCCTCTCATATATTATAAGCCATCTCTAGATTACCTATAAAACCCAGTACAATGTAAATGCTGTATAAATAGTTGTTACACTGTACTGTTTAGGGAAAAATGACAAGGTAAAAAGTCTATTCATTTTCAATGTATTTTTTAAAATATTTATTTATTTACTTTAGTTGTACACAATGCAATGCATTTATATTTTTACGAGGTGTTGAGGATCGAACCCGGGCCATGCACATGCTAGGTGAGCGCTCTGCCGCTGAGCCATAACCCCAGCCCTCAATGTATTTTTTAAAAAATTTATTTTATGTTTTATTATTTTGGTACCAGGGATTGAACCCAGAGGCACTTAATCACTGAGCCACATCCCCAATATTTTTTATTTTTTATTTTCAGACAGGGTCTTGCTTAGTTGCTGAGAGTCTCACTAAGTTGCTGAAGCTGGCCTTAAACTTATGCTCTTCCTGCCTTAGCCTCCCAAATTACTGGAATTATAGGTGTGTACCACCATGACTGGCTTTTATTTCATTTTTATTTATTTATTTAAAAAATTTTTTTAGGTGTCCATGAAACTTTATCTTATTTATTTATATCTGGTACTAAGACTTGAACCCAGTACCTCACACATGAGAGGCAAGCACTCTACCACTGAGCCACAACCCCAGCCCTTATTTAGTTTTATTGTTTTATTTTTTAACAATTGAACCCAGGGACACTCTACCACAGAGCTACATTCCTAGCCCTTTTAGCTTTTATTTTGAGACAGAATCTTACTAAGTTCCTCAGGCTGGCCTTGAATTTGCAATCCTTTTGCCTCAGTCTTCGATGTAGCTGGGATTTATGATGTGTACCATTGGACCAGGCCAAATGCTTAAAAAAAAAAAATTATTTTGTTGTTTTTTTTCATCTGTGATTGGTTGAATCCATAGATGCAGAACCCATAAATAAGGAGGGCTAATGGCACTAAATGTTTTTTCCTTTTTGTTTTTCATGAGTAAATGTTTAGAACTGGAAATGTTGAATCATATTCTATATTTAACTTCTCAAGGAACTGGCAGTTTTCCAAAGTGGTTGCACCATTTAAAAATTGTTGTCAGGGAGGGGAGATGGGAATAGGAAAGATAGTAAAATGAATGGGACATAACTTTCCTTTGCTCCATATATGAATACGTGACCATGGTAACTCCACATCATGTACAACCAAAAGAATGGGATTCTAATTGGAATGGGTTCTACTCCATGTATGTAAAATATATCAAAATACACCCTACAGTTATGTATATCTGAAAACAACAAATAGAAATATTTTTTTGTCAAAGGATTTATCTTTTCTTTTTTTGTGTGTGTGTGCTGGGGATTGAACTCAGGGGCGCTCGACCACTGGGCCACATCCCCAGCCCTTTTTTGTATTTTATTAGAGACAGGGTCTCACTGAGTTGCTAAGTGCCTCATCATTGCTGAGGCTGGCTTTGAACTTGCGATCCTCCTGCCTCAGCCTCCCAAGTGCTGGGATTACAGGCGTGCACCACCGCGCCCGGCTGGATTTATCATTATTTAAGGTGAAATCATGTTATATTCTCCTCAGACCCTGTGTTAGTTTTTCATCACTGAGACAAAATGTCTGGGGAAAAGAAAAACTTAAAGGAGGAAGGATTTATTTTGGCTCATGGTTTCATAAGTTTCAGTCCATGGTTGGTTGACTCCATTTCTTTGGGTGAGATAGAGCATCATGATGGAAGGGCCTGGTGGAAGAAAGCTGCTCACCTCAAGGCATCTGGGAAGCTGAGAAAGTCCTAAGGACAAATGTTCTCTCTGATATGCAGATGCTAGCCCACAACAAGGAAGGGCGGGAAGGGAGGAATAGAAATTCACTGGATTAAACAAAGGAGAATGAAGTGAAGGGAGGGGGCATGGGAATAGGAAAGACAGTGGAATGAATCAGATAAAACTTTCTTATGTTCATATATGAATACATGACCAGGGTAACTCCACATCATGTTCAACCACAAGAATGGAAAGTTATATTCCATGTATGCATAATATGTCAAAATACACTCGACTGGGCTGGGGTTGTAGCTCAGTGGTAGAGTATTTACCTAGCATATGTGAGGCACTGGTTTCGATCCTCAGCACCACATAAAAATAAGTAAGTAAAATAAAGATCCATTGACAATAAAAAAATATAAAAAATAATACATTTTACTGTCATGTATATCTAAAAAGAACAGCAAAAAAAAAAAAAAAAAAAAAAAAAAAAAAAAAGATAGTCCCAAGGGCACAGCCCCAAGGACACACCCTGTTTAACGAGGTTGCACCTCCTGTATCCACCACCTCTCAGTTGTTCTTTCAGCTACAAATCTCTCAATGGATTGATTCATTGATGACCTCACTGCCCAAAAGTGCCACCTCTGAACATTGCTGCACTGGGGACCATGCCTATAACACATGAGCCTTTTAGGGACATTCCAGATCTGAACCATAACAGATTTCACTGAATTATATTAACGGATGTCTGAATATTGAACTATCCCTTCATTCTTGGTGTACTTCCCAATGAGGTTTTTCTTTTTCTTTTTCTTGTGGTATTAGGGATTAATCCTGAGAGTGCTCTACTACTGAGCTTTTTATTTTTAAAACCAGCTCTTTTATTTTTTAATTTGAAGACAAAGTCTAGGCATCCTAAAATTTGTCATCTTCCTGCCTGTACCTCCTGAGTAGGTGGGATTACACCGCGATTGCACTGCCACACCCAGCTCCTACAAATCATTTTTTTTTAAAACCAAGATTGAACCAAGAAGCACTTTACCACTGAGCTACATCCCCAGCCCTTTTTATTTTGAGACAGGGTATTGTAAATTGCTGAGGGCCTTGCTAAGTTGCTGAGGCTGGCCTCCAACTTGTAATCCTTCTGCCTCAACCTCCTCAGTTGCTTGGATTACAGGCTTACTCCACCACGCCTGGCTATACAGTAAATTATTTCTTGGTGATATATCTCTGAGTTTCAATTTTGTTATCTATAAATTATGGATAATAATAGTATCTACCTCATAGGGTTGTGAATATTTAGTGAGATAATGGATGTAAAGTGCTTTTCACAAAGTCCAATATATAGTAAATGCTCAAGAATGTTAGCTACATATTACTATTTTTAGTTGTAGCTTCCCAAAATATATAATGCATTTTCCAGCCACAAAATCTGAACCAACTAAATTTGTGTATGGAGAATTCTTCTGGGGGGAACAGTGCACTTTGTAGTTAAAGGCTCAGGCACTGGGATTAAGCAGACATGAGTTAGAACACTGGGTTTACTACTTACATGCTCTGTGCCTTTGGAATGCTTTAATTAACCTCTCAGTTTTACTTTTGTCATCTAGAAAACAGGGACATTAATGTCTACTTCACTCGTATCTGTGAATGAATCAGGATCACTTATGTAAAACAACCTATAGTAGTATGAGTTAAATACACAGCGTGTGTATGTGTGTGTGTGTGTGTGTGTGTGTGTATGTGTGTGATATAGCACAATACAGGGGATGTGTGTGATGTAGCACAATACAGGGGAAAAACAGGCTGGTAAAAGAAAGATGTTCCATGAGATGGCAATAAATTGACTCAGTCTGTTTTCTGTTGCTATAACATAATACACGAAACTGGGTAATTTATAAAGAATAGAGAAGTTTGTTTAGCTCATGGTTCTGGAGGTAGGAAGTCCAAGATTGGGTGGCTACAGCCTAATAGCAAAAAAGCAGAAGGACACGTTGGGAGGGTGTGGAAGAGACAAGCGGGAGGGGCTGGCTCATGTTGTAACAACTCATGCTCCAGGTAACTACATGAATCCCTCTTGACAAACTAATCATCTCTTAAATTTCCCCTCTCAACCCTGCTACATTTGGGGACCAGATTTCAACATGTGTTTTGGAGGGGACAAACCATATTCAAACCATAGCCCTAACCCATAAGAGGAACTGATTTGACCAGGATAAACCATCTCCTCTCCACTCTTCTGTCAAAGGAAGAATTAATGTCTTCCACCAGGGCGAACAAGGGTGGAGGGAAGACTGGCAGGGCATGGGGAGACCTGGGCTCTAGTATTGATTCATCTGCAAATGATTGCTCGGTGTTGGCTAACTCACCCTGTAACTAGATTAGTCACTTTCAAAGATTTAATCACATTCTGAAATAAATAGTGCATTCTACACTAAGCTCTAATAATGTCATTTATAGACATAAGTGAAAAAAGTTTTATAATACAATATTTATCCTTATTGTTAGTGTTGTATTCATTTTCTTTTCTCTCTCTCTCTCTTTTTTTTTTTTTTTTTGGTACCAGGGATTTAACTTAGGGGCACTCAACCACTGGGCCACATCCCCAGCTCTATTTTGTATTTTATTTAGAGACAGGGTCTCACTGAGTTGCTTAGCACCTCACTTTTCTTTTTTTCTTTTTTCTTTTTTAATATTTATTTATTTACTTTAGTTGTACACAATGCAATGCATTTATGTTTTTACGTGGTGCTGAGGATCGAACCTGGGCCGCGCACGTGCGAGGCGAGCGCTCTGCCACTGAGCCACAACCCCAGCCCAGCACCTCGCTTTTCTGAGGCTGAATTTGAACTTGTGATCCTCCTGCCTCAGCCTCCAGAGCAGCTGGGATTACAGGTGTGCACCACCGTGCCTGGCTGTATTCATTTTTCTATTGTGCAAAAATTGCCACAAATGTAGTTGAAAACAATGTTACATCGCCTCACAGTTTTCAGAGGTTGGGGTGCTCCCTTTGGGTTCTCACAAGGTGTCTTCTGGGTCTCATCCAAGGCTTGAGGTCCTTGTCCGTGTTTATAATAAAGTTGTTCCATGCTCACATGGCTGTCAGGATCCATTTTCTTGCAGCTGTAGAATTCATGGCAGTTTGCTTTTTCTTCAAAGCCATGAGGAGACACGGTTGCTGGGTTTGCCTGATTAGGTCAGGTCCACCCAAGTTGATCATGGACTTTAATTTTTACTAAAAATTCCTTCATTGCTACATAATCCACATAGTTATGAGAGTGATATTCCATCATAGTCACAGGTACTGCCCACACTCAAGGGGAGGGGGTTACATAAGGTCATTGGAGGTCATTTTTGCATTCTACTTTCCATATATATTTTGTACTCTGATATTTAATACTCTTTTCTTTCCATTAAAAAGACAACAACAGATTTTGCCACCTACTTAATGGATTGTTCCAGCTGCTTGAAAACACTGGGCTGGACAATTTTCAAGGGTAGGAATGTGTGCTTTCAAGCACAGACCAGACCCTTGGACTCTTGGAGGACTCTGGCCATTGGGGCAGGAAACAGTTGTATTAATGACTTGGACAGAGAGCTTGAAGGTGTCAGTGCTCACTGTCTGAGCTTCTTTGACTCTGACCCTCACAAAGAACTCCTGTCTAGCCGGGCATGGTGGTGCACGCCAGTAATCCCAGCACTTGGGAGGCTGAGGTAGGAGGATCGTGAGTTCAAAGCCTCAGCAATGGTGAGGCACTTGGCAACTCAGTGACACCCTGTCTCTAATAAAATACAAAAAAGGGCTGGGGATGTGGCCCAGTGGTTGAGTGCCCCTGAGTTCAATCCCCGGTACCACACACACACAAAAAAAAGAACTCCTGTCTTTCCAAGTTGTAAGCCTCTCGGCATGCTGGGTATTTTATTTGGTCAACTTCCAAGAGGAGGGAACAGCTGGGACAGACGCAGAAGCTGCTACTTGTCATGAGTTCTACCTGGCTTTTTTTTTTTTTTTTTTTAATTTTTTAAATATTTATTTATTTACTTTAGTTGTACACAATGCAACGCATTATGTTTACGTGGTGCTGAGGATCGAACCCGGGCTGCACACATGCGAGGCGAGCACTCTGCCGCTGAGCCACAACCCCAGCCCCTCTACCTGGCTTTTGAGGTCAGTGGTATACCAAGGAGACAGGGTAAGTGAGGCACTAGAAAACAGGCCCAGACCCAACACAGGGGCCATCAGCAAGCACGTGACCTGTGCTCCAAAAATTCTTTCTGGGCCTGAGATTCCATCCCTGATAGAGGAATGGGTAAAGACTTCTCCTATTCAGAGTATTTATGACTTTGAGAGGATGCAGAGTAGACATTTTTCTTGGAGACTGACGTAGGAAGAGGACCATCTCCAAAGAGATAGCTTTATTCTGCTGGCCATTGACCAGATATGTTCCAGGAAAGATCAGCTATGAGAACCCAGACTGTGAACTACCCATCCCCGTACGGGCCACCAACTGTTGTCGCTGGAAAGGGATTGCAGCCTGGAATGGCAGCGCCGCGGGAAGGAGTCCGGAGACAGGATGGAGACGAAAATATTCTTTAATCTTACAAGAAACTACAATATATCTACACAATAGCAATAACCCTGTCTTTTCTCTCTCTGGTCTCTTCCCATGCGCCCGAGCAGCAATGGCGCTAGCTCGATCTGCTGAGTCACCGTTCAAATCTCTCGAGATCCTCAACCAAGTCCCGCGAGATCCCAGACCAAGTCCCGTGAGACTACGGAAGGCGGAAATGCCCAAAAATGTCTATGGCCCAATAGTCAACCGCAATCTTAGCTATCTCCCCAAACAGGGCTCCTGCACTTCCTCACCTTTAGGCTCCTGCCTCAAGCACGGAACCTGGCACCTAAAACTTTGTTCAGGGATGGGGACATAGCTCAGTATAGAGCTCTTGCCTGGCACACATGAGGCCCTGGGTTCAGTCCCCAGGACCAGAAAAAAGACCCAAATCAAAACAGAAAAACAAAACCCAAAAATTTCATTTAGTTGAATGAAAGGACTCTAGAAGTGTTTTTATTTTATTTATTTATTTAAGCATTGGCTTCCCAGATCCTACCATCTAGCCTAGGCTTAGTGTTAAGAACCTTTCATGCACTTTGGCCAGTGGGGCTGATTAGACTTCTTTCTAATCAGAAGCAGCTGGGGCCATGGAGTGGTTTGAGCTGGGTGACCGGAGACCTGAGTGTCAGTTTCCTGGGTCTGGCTGAGGCCTCAGGCACCTGTGGGGCATCACAGCACTTCACCTCATTTTAAGACTGGGTTTTTTCACTAGGCTTGGTGGCACTCGCCTGTAATCCCAGTAACACAGGGGGTCTGAGGCAGGAGGATTGCAAGTTCAAAGCCAGGCTCAGTAACTTACTGAGCCCTTGTCTCAAACTAAAAAATAAAAAGGGCTGGGGATGTGACTCAGTGGTTCAATGCCTCTGGGTTCAATCTCTGGTACCAAAAAAAAAAAAAAAAAAAAAAAAAAAAAAAAAAAAAAAGAAAGAAAAGAAAAGACTCCTGGTGTGGTGGTGCACACCTGTAATCCCAGCAGCTTGGGAGGCTGAGGCAGGAGGATCATGAGTTCAAAGCTAGCCTCAGCAATTTAGCGAGGCCCTAAGTAACTCAGTGAGACCCTGTTTCTAAATAAAATACAAAATAGGGCTGGGGATGTGGCTTAGTGATTAAGTCCCCCTGGACTCACTCCCCAGTACCAAAAAGAAAAAAAATAAAAAAGACTAGGTATTTTCCCCTTGGGATTTTCTAAGGTGAAAAAATCAAAACAACAACAATAATACTACTTAAATATCTCTGCTGTGGTTGGGACATTTGTGTTTACCCCTAATAGAAAAATAAGAGATGCAGCCTTTGGATGCTGCTACATGAATAGGATGAGTGTCCTTAAAGTAAAAAGCCTGAGGCGGCTGGTTTTGTGGCTCAGTGGTGGAGCCCTTTCCTAGCATGTGTGAGGTACTGGGTTCGATTCTGAGCACCACATAAAAGTAAATGAATAAAATAAAGGCCCATTTAAGTCTAAAAAAGAAAAAGAAATAAAAAGCCTGAGGGAATTTGTTGGTCCCCTCAGCCACATAAGGGCACAGAAGGGACCGGCTTTGAGGAATGGGTTGTCACTAGGTATCAAATGTGTTGTGCCTTGATCTTGGATTTCCCAGCCCTTAAAACTGTGAGTAATAAATTTCTATTGTTTATAAAATACCGGGTCTAAGTAATGAGATTCCTTATCTTCCTCTTCTGAGTGGGCTGGGTACCGGTGGCAGGATGTCAACCTCTCAGCCCTCTCAGCCCTCGCCTAGACGGGCAACACTTCATCTGCTCCCTCCCTCTGCCTCCATTTCATTTCCCACATATAGCACTTTCCTTCGCGGAGTCCCCGTGTAAAGAGTCACTGTGATCTGGGCGCGGTGGTGCACGCCTGTAATCCCAGCACTTGGGAGACTGAGTCCCCGTGTAAAGAGTCACTGTGAGCTGGGCGCGGTGGTGCACGCCTGTAATCCCAGCACTTGGGAGACTGAGGCAGGAGGATCACGAGTTCAAAGCCAGCCTCAGCAAGGGCGAGGCACTTAGCAACTCAGTGAGACCCTGTCTCTAATAAAATACAAAAAAGGGCTGGGGATGTGGCCCAGTGGTCGAGTGCCTCTGAGTTCAGTCCCTGGTACAAAAAAAAAAAAAAAAAAAAAAAAAGTCACTGTGAAACTTTGTTCAAAGTTTGCAGTTTGAGTAGGTCATCTATTCCTGCCGGATCCGCAATTGGATCGGTGAGTTTAGGAAGAGAAATCTGGTCTGACTGTTCCAGCCCCTTCTCTTTACTTTCTTCCTGGGGGTTGGCCTTTCTACTTCGCTGTGCAGGGAGGTGGCCCCATCTGCCCCCGGGGAGGCCTGCCTTCCTCTGGGTATTTGAGACATTCAGCAGTATCAGTATTAATCAGTAGTAAATACGGTCTCCATTTGCTAAGTCATTTGTCTTATTTCTCAGCCTATAAAGGACTTGGTTAGGAAAGGGGGCGTTACTGGGCCCGGTCTGCAAGGCTGCAGTGAGGGAAGGGTGTGGCGGTGCGGAATGGAGGTCTTTCCCCCAGGGCATCCTGCCCTCTGCAGCGAGGCTGCCGGGATGTGGTGGAAGCATGCGCCCTGGGGCCGTCCGAGCTGCTGAGTCAGCGGCTGGCTGACGGCGGGGAGGCAGCCCGAGCCCCTCACCGCAGCTGTGGACTCTGGAGGCGGCGAAGGGCCTGGAGAGCCAGGCGTATAAAGGGCCCAGGAGCCTCGTGGAAGGGACTGGAGCGTCTCAGGGAAGGGGAAGCGAGTGGCTGTGCTCAGAGGGTCCCCTCCTGTTATGCTGTGGGATGCCCGGGGACCCTTCACTCTAGCCTTGTCCGGTGTGCTACCTGTGTGCTTGGAAACGCTCATTAATTTTAATATTAACATAAGCGAAGTTAATTAGGAAGGTGAATCCACTGCAAAATAAATCCTTTGATGCATTTACAAAGGAATGAATTGCCTATTGTTGGGGACTGTTCTGCTCTGCTCTCTTTCCATTAGCACAGCTCCTGGCGAGCCAAGTGTGAACTGTAATTGTTGCTCCATAATGGAATAATGTGTGGTGAGGGCCAGAGGAGTGGCATAGACAACAGGCACAAATAATTTTCAAGGAGGAAGAGGTCACATTAGGCCAGGTAGACAGAAACGGTTTCACAGAGCTGGGAACTGAAGTAGCTTTTGGCCGAGGGTGAGATTCTACAGCATCGATAGCTTCATATCATTTTATTGGATAGTTGTCCCATCATTTAGTCAATCAATTCTCAATTGTTGCGCGTATAGATTATTTCCAAATTTTTTGTTACCACAGATGAAACAGTCATGATCATACCTAAACACATTTTTAATATATTTACTTAAAAAAAATTTTTTTTTTGGTACCAGGGATTTAACGAGGGGCACTTAACCACTGAGCCACATCTCCAGTCCTTTTTTGTATTTTATTTAGAGACAGGATCTCACTGAGTTGCTTAGGGCCTTGCTAAATTGCTGAGGCTGGTTTTTATTTGTTTATTTATTTATTAGTTGTACACAATGCCTTTATTTATTTTTACATGGTGCTAAGGATCAAACCCAGGGCTAGGTGAGCAGTCTACTGCTGAGCCACAACCCTGTTGCCGCCTGAAGCGCTTGGAGTAACGGAGCCGCGGGAAAAACTTCAGAAGCAAACTGGAGACAAGCAGCTTTTTATTCTGATAACTTTTCTCTCTGGTTCTAACAACAACTAACTCACGCCAAACACACCCTAAAATGGCGCTGACCCGATCAGCAATTTCGGCCAAGTCACTCGAGATCCCGCAACAATCCCGTGAGACTACGGGTGGCGACAAAGGCCAAATCTCCACGGCTCATAGTCAACCGTAATTCAAGTCAATCCCCAAACAGGGCTCCTGCACAACCCCAGCCCCCTGAGGCTGCTTTTTGAACTCCTGATCCTCCTGCTTCAGCCTCCCCAACCACTGGGATTACAGGTATGTGCCACCACACCCAGCTATATTTATCAAAATATAGGATATTTTTCTTGAAGGGGACTTAATGAGCCAAAGGGTTTACACAAAAATTTTCAAATCATTATATTTTTTTTCTGATAACCAAACTAATACACATTTACTGTAAAACATTCAAACACAACCAAAGGTTACTGGTTTGAAAATGAAAGACTTCTATAATCCCATTTCCCAAAAGTATTTTCTGATAACGATTTGGTATTTATTTTTCTACTTTTAAAAATGAAACACTAAAATGTTGCAACATAGACACTTCTGAGGACTGACTGACCATCCCAATTAGATGAGATGGCTCAGGGTGGGATGGCCATAGGCTTTACAATCACATTTAAAATAGAGGCACATGCCTGTAATCCCAGTGACTCAGGAGGCTGAGGTAGGAGGATCGCAAGTTCCAGGCTGGCCTTACCATCTGAGAGAGATGCTGTCTTAAAATTAAAAAGGGCTGGGGATGTAGCTTAGTGGTAAAGTATCCCTGGGTTCAATCCCCAGTCCCTGCCCCCCCCCCCCAAAAAAAAAAGAATAGATGTCTCCACATCATGGCTGGGCCCAGATGGCCCTTGTGGTACCCCTTACCACCACTCTTTTTTGTTTGTTTGGTACTGGGGAGCAAACTCAGGGGGTGCTCTATACTTGAGTTAAACTTTTTTATTTTGAGAGAAGATCTAAATTGCTGAGGCTGGCCTTGAACTTGTGGTCCTCCTGCCTCAGCCTCCTGAGTAGCTGGGATTATAGATGTGCCTGACCCCCCACCAGTCTTTCTGTTACTTTTCTCCAGCTGCTGCAGTCTCCATGTTGCTTCTGGAACCAGTAGAACATGCCATTACTACAGGATTTGTGATATCTAAGTGTATGGTTGGAGGTTCTTCCCCTAGATATTCACATGAGTTTTGCCTTTACTCGGGTCTCTGTTCATTTCAGAAAGGCTCTTCCTGACCACCCTCCTTAAATATCACATCTCAAAACTATTTCTTCATGAATTTATATTTACCTGACTTTTCATTATATTTCTATTTATTTGCTTATTATCTATCTAGAAAAGTCTGGAGCTGGGTGCAGTGGCCCACGCCTATAATCCCAGGATTTAGGAGGCTGAGACAGGGGGATCACAAGTTCAAAGCCAGCCTCAGCAATGGCAAGACACTTAGCAACTCAGTGAGACCCTGTCTCTAATAAAATACAAAAAGGGCTGGAGATGTGGCCCAGTGGTCGAATGTCCCTGAGATCAATCCCCGGTACCAAAAAAATAAAAATAAAAAAAAAAAAAAGAAAGAAAGAAAAAGAAAAACTGTGGGAGGGCAAAAACTTTGCATTGTTCTTTTTTTTGGGGGGTGGTTACTGGGGATTCAACTTAGGGGTACTACTTGACCACTGAGCCACAACCCCAGCCCTATTTTGTATCTTTTTAAAAAAATATTTATTTATTTGCCTTAGTTGTACACGATGCGTTTATTTGTATGTGGTGCTGAGGATCGAACCTGGGCCACGCACGTGTTAGGCGAGCGCTCCACCGCTGAGCCACAACCCCAGCCCCTATTTTGTATTTTATTTAGAGACAAGGTCTCACTAAGTTGCTTAGTGCCTTGCTTTTGCTGAGGCTGGCTTTTAACTCGTGATCCTCCTGCCTCAGCCTCCTGAGCTTCTGGGATTATAGGTGTGCGCCACCACAACCAGCTGCCTTGTTCTTTTGTACATCCCCTGTACATGGAACAGAAACTGGAACATAATAGGTGCTCAATAAATGCATGTCAAATGACTGAATTAAAGAAAACTCAATTTATAGTTCTGAAAATGGTCTTTTGGTGGGTAGAAATTGCAAGAGTTTATTAATAGATAATAAATAGTACTTTTGAGTTCTTTAGGTATTCACTGAAATACACATTATAAAGTCCATTGTTCAACTTGTGAATGGATATAATTGATATTGGAATCAAAGAAAGGGGAAGTTATTTGTAAGAGGGTTGTATGTACCCAGATAAAACCCGTTTTTTTTTTTTTTTTTTGTAGGGGGATTGAACTCAGGGGCACTCGACCACTGGGCCACATCCCCAGCCCTTTTTTGTATTTTATTAGAGACAGGGTCTCACTGAGTTACTAAGTGCCTCGCCATTGCTGAGGCTGGCTTTGAACTTGCGATCCTCCTGCCTCAGCCTCCCAAAGTGCTGGGATTACAGGCGTGCGCCACCGTTTTTTTTTTACTCAAAGTATGTCATGTATATCTTTTCACATTGGTTTATACATCTTCTAGCTTTTCTATTTTTTCTGTTTTTTTTTTTTTTTTTTTTTTTCAGTGCATGGAATTAAGCCCAGCAATACTCTACCACTGAGCTATATCCTTAGACCTTTTTAGTTTTTTTGTTTGTTTGTTTTTGTTTTTGTACCGGGGATTGAACCCAGAGGCACTTAACCACTGAGGCACGTCCCCAGCCATTTTTTATATTTTATTTAGAGATAGGGTCTCACTAAATCACCCAAGCTGGCCTCGAGCTTGCAATCCTCCTCTTCAGCCTCCCAGTCACTAGGATTACAGGCATGTACCATCATGCCTGGCTTTCTTCTTAGTTTTTCTAAGGCAGCTTGGTCAAATCATTATTTAGACAGTTCTCTTTTGACGAGCATTCGGCCTGTTTCCAGCTTTTCAACATCGTAAGCAATGTTGTACTGCCTATCCTTATGTATATTTCCTGCTATGTGTTTACTGGTTTTTGTTCTTTTTCTGAGACAAAGAAAAAACATACAAACATAAATCTGGTGTTAGTACTGTAGACTTAGATCTGAGAGGTCTGTAGCCCAGGGTAGATTGGAGACTTCACACACACCCCAATCATTAAAGTCATAGGACTCAATGAAATATGAAGAAGGAAATTGAGCAAAACTCAGAGCCATGGATCATAAGCAGTGCTTGCACGCAGAGGGCAGGACGGGGTAAGAAATTATTCATTCATCCAACAAATGTTTGTTGAATTGGTATTTTCTAAATACCAATTTGAGACAGTAATGCAATCTGAGTGCAGTGGACATTGCCCTTGCCTTCCTGTGGCTCGAAGGCTAAAGGAACAGGGTTGCAGAAAATAAGAAATGAAATCCGACGACCATAACAGGGTGGTTCACACAAGGTGATGAAGTACAAAGAGGAACTACCAAAAGTCCAGACTTTACAGAAAGTGTTCTAGAAGTAATGCTGAGGCAGAGACAGGAGTGGGCAGATGAGAAGAACTTTGGGGAGTGAGGAGGTATTACAGGCTGGGGAACAGCGCTTTTGAAGGTTCAGAGTCATGAGGGAACAAGGCAGATTAAGGCCACTTAAAGAAACAAAGCTATGTGACAGGAGAATTGGGAATGAGGAGGGTGGTGGGGAGAGGTGCGATTGGGAAGTAAGAAGGGGCCATCTGGACTGTGCTAATGGGTCTGCCTTTTATTTTAAAGACAACTAAGGAATTTTAAGCAGAGAGGTCATGTGATCAGAATGACTTTAGAAAATTACTCTGAGTGCACTGTGGACACTGTACTGAAGGTGAGGTTTGGGCGTGGACAGGAACAAAGGGACACCTGTTAAGAATGAAAGGAGAGGGCTGGGGTTGTGGCTCAGTGGTCTAGTACATGCAAGGTCCTGGGTTTAAGCCTCAGCACCACATAAAAAATAAACAAATAAAAAATAAAGGTATTGTGGGCTGGGGTTGTGGCTCAGTGATAGAGCGCTCGCCTAGCACGTGTGCAGCCCGGGTTCGATCCTCAGCACCACGTAAACATAAATGCATTGCATTGTGTACAACTAAAGCAAATAAATAAATATTTAAAAAAAAAGAAGAAAAAAAGAAAATATGATGATCAGGGATGAAGACACTTCTGGTTTGGGTAACAGGGAGAGGGACTAAGAGGACAGGGATGAAACTTTCATTTGGGCAAGTCAAGTTTGAGGTGTTTGTGGGACACTCAAGTAGAGATGTCCAGAAGACAAGAGAGAGGGGGAGATCTGGGCCAGATACAAAGATGGATGTCATTGGCGTCAAGAGAGAATGGACGCCATTGGCAAATGTCAAGTCCACTATAGCCTGGACTTTGACTCTCCTCCTCTTATGGTACCCTTAGGGTGTAGAACATTGCTTGACTCCTGATGGGTGGGTGCTCAATAAATACATGTGGAGTAAAGGAGTCGAGATCAGCTGAGGCAAGGGGAAAAGGAGGACCAGGAGAGAAAGCAGAGGGGTACCACCACCGCACGGGAGAGAAGGCAGGGGGGAGGGAGGGGGAGGGGCACTGACTCCTCCTGGGCACAGAGAGGGAGAAACCAGGTGAGGAGAGGCAGGAAGTGAATCATGTCAATGCTATCCAAAATAAGTCAGAGGCGACCAAAGGGTCCAAGGGACTTTGGCAATAAGGAAGGCACTGGTAACCTTGACAAGGTTGTTTACTGGCAAGTTGGGTAGAAAGTTACAGTTCAGAGGAGTGAGGAGTGACCAGGAAGGGTATAAGGGGTGAGGACAGGCTCCTAACCCTTTCAGGAAGTTTAACTGTGGTACTGATACCGCCAGTCATCCTGACGACTCCTGTGTCCTCACATGCTGAGGCAAGCATTGTAAAGCAGGTTTTATTTGAAAAGGGGTAATATAGACTTTTCCCAGGAGGGAGAAGGGGGGCCATAGCTGGTATCCTGGTATGCCAAGAAGTGAGGTGTTCTGCCCTTTTTATATGTCCTAGGCTTCCTGTTGGATTCCTGGCAGGAGGCTGCACCTCCCAGGCAGAAGGCCACACCTCCCCAGGTACTTTGTAAAAAGACTACCTTTCCCAGGTGCCCTCGCCGCTGCCCCCTGACCTCCGGCAGCCTATGGAGACACTGGCCCCCAGGGGTCTGCCTGACCAGCACTCTGCTATTTAAGCCAGCCCCGGACTAAAACCTCTCTCTGTTCCTGCCTGTCCCTGTTCTCGTTCATCCCTTCCCTATCCCCCTTCCCTTCCCTTCCTTTCCCTACCCTTGTCCATGTGGCACCCCAATAAACCCTTTTATTTGACTAACACGGTGTTCCTGGCTAAGTTAACTTTGTTCAGCATTTTCTAACACTTCCTTTGTTCTCCTGCCTCTTCCCCTTATCTTTCTCATACCTGCATACATGATTAGGTCTAGGAAGTGCTCAGTGGGCTGGCCAAAAGGTGGGAAACGGGTAGGCTGAAGGGGGAAGGGCAGGATGGAGCAGGCCAGGACACATTAATTAATAACCTTATAGCTTCCTGTAGGGAGGGGAAATTCCTGGGACAGGTTACCTTAGCAATAGGTAGGAGCAGGGGAGGGTTCTAGATGAGAGTGGAGGAAGGGCTCTGATTGAAATTAACATTTCAATCCCTCAGGGGACAGTCTCCAACTTCCCAGAACTCACTCAAAATTGGTCTCCTTGATCCAACCTGACTCGATTTACCTATCTGTACTGACTGCATCTGATTCTGGCTTCAGTACAAGGGTGTAGCTCAGTGTTTGAGCATTTGCCTCCAATACCAGAGGCCTTGGGTTCAAACCCAAGCACTGGAAAAAAAACCAAAAACACATAAGCAGGAGGTTTGACTGTGAAGTAGATGTAAAAGGATGTGAAAATAGACCTTTTTAAAAAAAGAGATGGAGACAATAATGTTTTCATGATTTTTAAGGAAGAGCAGCAGCCGGGGTAAATGATTTAAGGGCAAGGGAGGGGAGATGTTAGAGCGAGGTCCCTGAGAAGGTGGAAAGAGACAGGACTCTCCTGGATGGAGGAACTGGCTCAGGTCAGGAAAGAGACAAGCGCTCATTTCAACCAGAAAAATAAAATGCAGATAAGAGTGAATTTTCAGTAATCCCAGCACTTTGGGAGGCTGAGGCAGGAGGATTGCGAGTTCAAAGCCAGCCTCAGCAATGGCGAGGCACTTAGCAACTCAGTGAGACCCTGTCTCTAATAAAATACAAAAATGGGCTGGGGACTTGGCCCAGTGGTCGAGTGCCCCTGAGTTCAATCCCCAGTACCACACACACACACACACAAAAGTGAATTTTCAGGTTGCAGGTGGGATCTTGGGGGTGTTTCTGTCTGGTGGCCTTTAGTCCTTCTGTGAGGTCACCAGCAATGGTGGGGAAAGGCTACAAAGGCAGGGGCATTAGCACTAGAAGGAAGTTCAGAAGGGAAGGGCCTGTCAGGAAACAGGGGAGCCACCTGGGCCAGTGTCACAGAGAAGAGAACAAGAGGGCAGAGGAGGCACAGGGTCTGGTAAATTGTGGATTATCCGTAGCATCTAAAGTTTCTAGAAAGTGACAGAGAATAGACCTTGTACTGCAGAGATGCATGAAATGAGCAGATGTGTGGGAAGTAAAGGCAGCCGTTATAAATAACTGGAGAGAATTCTGGAAGGAGAAAGCAGGGTGGAATGGGTGCTAAAGGATGATTTGAACTTAATTCAAGATTTAAAAAACAAAAAGTGTAGCCAGGGTTGAAGACACAGTAGGAGCTACCAGAGAGCCACATGGAGAATAAAGGAACAGAGACGCAGAGAGAAGGAAAAGTCAAAGTTAAGTGAAGGTAGCCCTAAAAATGTGGCAGGATCCTTCACTTTTGTGACAGGAAAGGATTTGGTGGGAACTGGTACCAGCAGAGATAGGCTAAGGAGGACCTTTATTTTCTAGACAGATTATCCATGGGAAGGCAGGGGGCATATGTTTTCCCTCTTCCCAAAACTTTTACTTCACAGGCTGCTAGGCATTTGATGCCCAGGCCACCCCTGGCAATCTGACCCACTGGTTGAATCAAAGCCAAGGACTAAGGATTTGGCAGTCTCTGCCCTGGCTCTAACAGGATGTGAGACTATTGTTGTTCCTGTCTCAATGTTATCTTGTGGGAAAGAAGAATCACAGAAAATTGGGTCTGGAAGGAACCTCAGAAAACACGTGGTTCAAATTCCAGAGTATACAGTTGGAAGAAATTAAGTCACCCTCACAGGGAATCTCCCACGTGCTTACCTTCTCTCCCTGGCTGTGTCTTTGTCACTCCCTTGTCAAACCCTGTAGCATCTCTCTGTTGTCTATGGAAAGAAGTCCCAAGTCGGTAACTTGGGATTCAAGGCCCTGTACTATTTTGGCCTCACTTGACTCTGTAAGACCCAGGCCCTTTTTCTCCCCTAGAACTTTACATTTGAGCTGATGTTTTCCCTCAAATTGGAACACCCTACCTTCTCAGTGAAAATCCTACCAACCTCAATGAAATCCCAATTAAAATCCTAGAAAGAGTTTTTTGTTTTTTTTTCTTTTTGGTGGGGGGAGGGTAGAGGAAATAGAAATTGACAAATAGATTCTAAAATGTATAGAAAAGCAAAGGATCTAGAATAGGTAAAACGATATCGTAAAATAAGAATAATTTCATGATAAAAATTGAATCTATAGAGTCCAGAATAGATTCACATTTATAGAGTCAACTAATTTTGGACAATGTTACCAGTGAAGTTCAACAGGATAAGGATAGGCTTTTCAACAAATGGTGCTGAAACAACTGAGTTTCCATATTTAAAAAAAGTGAACATTGATTCTTACTTCTATACTATAAAGATTCCAGAAGAAAACACAAGAGAATATCTTTATAATCCTGGAGTAGGCAAAGATTTTTTTTTTTCCTTAGGCAGCACAAAACAACAGCCATAAAAGAAAAAAAATCAATTAGATTTTATCAAAATGAAAATCTTCTGCACTCTTAAGAAAATGAATAGGCAATCCATGGTCTAGGAGAAAATATTTGCAAAACAAAGATGCTATCAATAAAAGAGAAAGCAATCACACGACTAAATAATGAGAAAAGTAACACATTAAAAGATATGGACAAACAATTCACACAGAAAGATATACCAGAGCCTGCTAAACATGAAAAGTGTTCAGTCTCACTAATCAGCAGGGATATGCAAATGAAAGCAATTATATTCTCACTAGAATAGCTAAAATTAAACAACTAATGACAACAAATGTTGATGAAGATGTGGAGCAACTGGAATGCTCACACACCATTTGGGAAACAAGTCTGGCAGTTTCTTACAGTTGGGTGTGCACATGTTCTGTGACCCAGCGATTAAATGTCTAGAAATTTACACAAGAGAAAGAAAAACATGTCCACAGAAGGACATGTACAAGAATTCTTCTGACTTTGCCACTTAACTAGTTGAGTGTCTGTCTTAGTCAGGGTTCTCCAGAGAAACAGAACCAATAGGACCTATAGGTAGGTAAATGATAGATAAGATGGACAGACATGAGATTTATTATAAGGAATTGGTTCACATGATTAAGGAAATTGAGAAGCCCCAAGATCTACTGTTGGCAAGCTGGAGACCCAGGAGAGCTGAGGTATAGTTCCATTCTGGACCTCAAGATGGGGGGAAACTGATGCACCATCTAAAAGTTAGGCTGAGAGAGCAAATTCTCCCTGACTCAGCCCTTTGTGCTATTCAGGCCTTCAGTGGAGAGAGATAAAATTCAAAGTTAAGTGAAGGTAGCCCTAAAAATGTGGCAGGATCCTTCACTTTTGTGATAGGAAAGGATTTGGAGGGGACTGGTACCACCAAAGATAGGCACAGGTTTTCCCTCTTTAGAGAGGGCCATCTGCTGTCCTGGGTCTGCCAGTTCAAATGTTAAATCTCAACTAGAAACACTCAGAGATACCCAGAACAATGTTTAACCAACTATTTGGGTACTTCATGGTCCAGCCAAATTGTCACATAAAATGTCCACCACAACAAGTCCACCCTTTGTCAACTTAGCATCCACAGGCATTTCCCTAAACCATTCTTAATCTCCAAATAAAGATAATAACGAGGTTATAATTCTGCCTACCATGATTCACATATCCTGAGTACACCCCAAAGAAACACTAACCTCTTCCCCAGAAAAGGAACTATAGTCTTTGAGGGATATTTACTTTCTGCTTGATATCTTGTATCTTTAATACAATGATGTAAAATTAACAATGTGTAAACACCATGATATAAAGTCAATACATCTCATGAGGAAATAAGAGATGGCAGAAAACAAACATATCTGCTTAGCACATAGATAGATTGATATCTGTACCCCCCTCCCCACGTAACACATTAACCTATCATTAACTGTCATCTGACTTATGGAACACCTAAAAATCTTAAGTTGACTAAGAAATATATCATTTATTATAACTTTGAAATAAATATGTTTTTAGAGTTCTAGTCTGTTGAGAAAAGAATATATGAATGATTTATGATAACATTTATTAATATTATTAATGATATCATTAATGGTATAATGATAATAAATTATCCAATAAGCTCTGGATTATGATATCCAATTTATTTTAATGCACCTTTGTCAATTTCACTGAAATATTTCAGAGTTGAAAACCTGGGTCTTTTTTTTTTTTAATATTTTTATTTATTTGCTTTTAGTTGTACACAATGCGTTTTATTCAATGCGTGTTATTTCTACATGGTGCTGAGGATCGAACCTGGGTCACCCAGGTGCTAAGCGAGCGCTCTACCGCTGAGCCACAATCCCAGCCCGAAAACCTGGGTCTTTATGGGTCAATAACAAAGTAAGGAGGACAAATACAGCCCTCCTATCTGTAATTGGTCACATGGCTGTCCCTTCTCCCGATACCCATTCTGTATTCCCTTTGCCTTCAGCAAGTGCCTCAGCTGTTCTTTACCTGGTGCGGTGACTCAAGCCTTCTTTCCTGAAGAGTCTGAGTCATTCATAGCTCTGGCTGCCTTGAGTTGTTGTAGTTTTCCATTGACCTTAATCACAGGGCATTACCCAAAGCAACCTTCTGCATTCCATTCTACTCTTCCTTACCTCCTCTCTGGAGCAGTAATCCAGTTTCCCCTTGGTAGTCAGGATCAATCGCCCCAGCCAGAACCACACCACACCACACCCCCCACCCTTTTTTTTTGTACTGGGAATTTAACCCAGGGGCACTTACCACAGAGCTACACCCAGTCCTTTTTATTTATTTATTTTATCTGAGACAGAGTCTCACTAAGTTGCTTAGGATTTCACTGTTGCTGAAGCTGGCCTTGAAGTTGAGATCTTCCTATCTCGGCCTCCTGACACCATTTCCCTTTCTGTCTATTGATTCAGAGTGTAAATAGGCCAAAGTGGCCAGGTGGCAGTCTTGACTTGCAGTCCAATTGAATCATTGTTATGTCTTTATATATCTATATTTATCTATATCTATATCTGTAGATAGATATGGATATATTTATTTATTTGTTCTACTTTGTTATACATGACAGTAGAATGCATTTTGACACATCATACAGAAATGGAGTATAACTTCTCATTTGTCTGGTTGTACATGATGTAGAGTTATACAGGTCATGTAATCATATCTGCACATAGGGTAATAATGTCCCATTCATCTACTGTCAATCCTACCCCTCTACCCCCTCCCCTCCCTTCACTCCCCTCTGCATTGTTATGTCTTCTGATGGAAGTGGCTCCCACTGGAACTGAGAACTCTAGGCCAGTAGGGAAATATGTGTATGAGAATAGGAAACAAAAAATTTGTTCATGGGTTACTAGAGGTATACTAATACCTCTAGTGTGGTACCACTCATATTTCTACTTCTTGATTTTTGGACTTGTAAACCCTAGCTACAGGAGATGCAGCACTGTGTATTAGAGCATATACAGCTTTCTGGAGAGCTGTGTTTCAGATCCACAAGGTATTGCCACCTGGTTGGTTCTGTAACTGACCTTTCAAAAGGCCATTCCAGTTAGGTGTGATAGGGCACACCTGTAATCCTAGTGACTTGGGAGGCTGAAGCAGGAGGATCACAAGTTAAGGCCAGCCTTGGAAACTTAGCAAGACCCTGTCTCCAAATAAAAAATTAAAAGGGCTGGAGATGTAGCTCAGTGATGCAGCTCCCCTGGATTAATCCCTAGTACTGCAACAACAATAACAACAGCAACAACAGAAGCCATTCCACTCTTCTATCAAACCATCGGCTTCAGGATGGTGGGTATGTAAGTCAGCTATCCATTACTGCAACAAAATGGTTGAGGAAACTTAAGTTTATTTTGGTTCACACTTTTGGAAGTTTTAGTCCATGACTTGTTGCCCCATTTCTTTGGGCCTGTGGCAAAGCAGCACCGCATGGAGGAGAATGTATGGCAGAGCAAACTGTTCATGGCCAAGATGTGAAAACAAACACAGGCTCCCACATTCCCCTTCTAGGGCATACCTCCAAAGACCTAAAATATCCCACTAGGCCCACCCCTTAAAGTTTCTACCACCTTCCAGTAGCATCATTCTGGGGATCAAGCTTTAATGCACGTGCCTTTGGGGGCATGCTAGATCCAAAAGATAGCAACAGGGAACACGGTAAGATCAGTGAATTCCACGAGCATGGGTCCTTTGTCACACTTCTTTTGCTGTAAAATGAGGTCCTTTATCAAAAGCAATGCCATGGAGCTGGGATTGTGGCTCAGTGGCAGAGCACTTGCCTACCATGTGTGAGGCCCTGGGTTTGACCCTCAGCACCACATAAAAATAAATAAATAAAATAAAGGTATTGTGTCCATCTACAACTAAAAATAAAGAAAGAAAGAAAGAAAGAAGGTGATGCCACGTAGCATACCCTGACAGTGGGTGATGCATTCTCTTAAGTCCATGGGTGGTGTTTTGGGGAAATCTCACTGTGTGCAGGAAAGCTAAATCCACATCCCAAATAAGTGTTTATTCCAGGCAGAACTGTTCCATGATGGAAGGAGTCCAATGTAATCAACTTGCTACCAGGTAGCTGGCTGATCTCCCTCAGGATTGGTGCCAGATAGGGAGCTGTGTTGGTCTGTGCTGCTGGCAGATTGAGAACTCAGCAGTGGCCATAGCCAGGCTGGCCTTGGTGAGTGGAAGTACATCCTGCTGAGCCTGTGCGTAATCTCCATTCCTGCTACTGTGGCCACTTCGTTCATGATGCTGGTGATGGCTGGGAAAGAGGCTGACTGGTATCCACAGAACCAGTCAGTCATCCTAACCACTTAACTATTAAAATCCTCTTGTGCTAAGGTCACCTGTTAGTGGGCATTTATGTGGGATATATCTTTAAATGTTTTGCCCACTCAGAGAGGTCTAGCCACATACCTCTTCCCCAAAGTTTCCTAGTCACCAATTTTCTAATCACATTCCTTCCAAGTTCCTGACCATCCAGCCAAGCCCTTGACTATGGATCATAAATATACACAAGCAAGTGAACAACCAGGTATACTTCTGGAAGTTCTGCCACTGGCCCTCTACCAGTACCCTTAGGGATGACTCAGAAAGGGGCTGTAGTGCTGTAGCTGTCCACTTTCAGGTGGTGCCTACGAACTGTATAGACCCATCTGTGAACCAAGGCTTAGTCTTCCTGTCAGCTGATCATAGGGACTTCCCCATGAGTCCATAGTTGCAAGCTGGAACAGAGAAGGGAGTAGAAGTAGTGACTATTGTCATTTGGGCCACTTCTTCATATAATTTACTTTTGCCTTTGGGACCCGTTCAGGCCAATCACATATGTGTCACTTCTATTTGATGATGAAGTACTGCATTCCCTACTTATGCCTCAATGGGTCAGATAACACCTCATTAATGATAAGCAGGATGGTAATTTGGTGGCCCATGGTCAAGCCTTCAGTTTCTACCAAGGCCCAGTAGTGGGCTACAAGGAATTACTGCCATCTGCCGATAATGGCAGAGCCCTGCTCCAAAATCTAAAGGCTTCCAGTGTGTCTTGGTGATGGGGCCTGCCAAAGGCTCCACACAGCATCCTGTCTGCTGCTGCACTTCAGGCATTTGTAGTTCTGCTGGGTCACAAGTGGCAGAGAGGCTTGTCTGTTGCAGAGCCTTCTCTTGTCCTGGGTTCCACGGAAAACTAGCAACTTTTCTGATCACTCAGAAAATGCAGCAGAGTTAGACACCCAAATGAGGAACACGTTGCCTCCAAAGTCCCAAAAGGCCCACTAGGCATTGTGCCTCTTTTTCAATTGCAGGAGGGGCCAGGTGCAATAACTTATCTTTCATCTTAGAGGAGATGAATTGACGTGCCTTGTACCACAGTACCCCTAGAAATTTCACTGAATGAAACTGCATCTGTAATGAAACTACATCAGTAATGAAACTACATCTGGTACAGCAGCTGCAATTGGAATCACCACCTGGTTAAGCTGTGATAATCTTTTTTTGTGGTACCAGGGATTGAACTCAGGGGCACTCGACCACTGGGTCACATCCCCAGCCCTTTTTTTTTTTTTGTATTTTATTAGAGACAGGGTCTCACTGAGTTGCTAAGTGCCTTGCCATTGCTGAGGCTGGCTTTGAACTCGCGATCCTCCTGCCTCAGCCTCCCAAAGTGCTGGGATTACAGGCGTGCGCCACCACGCCTGGCAAGCTGTGATAATCTAATGGCATTCTCCAAGATCCATCCGTCTTTTACACAAGCCGAACAGGTGCGTGGACTGGGGCTGTGGTGGGAATGACCACCCTGTTTACTTTTTTCTTTTCCTAGGTACTGGGGATTGAACTCAGGGGCACTCAACCACTGAACCACATCCCCAGCCCTATTTTGTATTTTATTTAGAGACAGGGTCTCACTTGTTGCTGCCTGAAGCGGAAACCGCTTGGAGCAACGAACGCCGCAGGAAAATTCGGAGGCAGGATGAAAATGAAAAAAAGGTCTTTTATTCTTCTTCTCTCTCTGGCTCCAGCAATCACTCCAAACGCTCTAACTCCAACCACCACCTTCTTCTTCCCACACACACTAACTAAACTCACCCAGTTATATACATATCGCTTTAACAAGGACACGTGCTTACAGCTCGAGCTTACAGGTGCATCACGCAGTGTTCACGGGCATACAAAGATTCTTTGGATAATGTATTACTATCAGGTGGAAACTAGAACATCTTTTATGGCTCTCAGCTAACCGCAATCTTTAGCTATCTCCTTGATTATAGGCTCCTTCATTTCCCCCTTTTAGTTTTAAAAGAGGGGATGTTCTAGGACGTCCATGTGCAACCGACATTCTTACCCGTCATGGGAGTCTAGGCTGTCCTGACTCCTGGCTTAGGTTGACATGCCGGCCACATTAGACTGTCTCGTGCGACTGTGCCGTGTCTTAGGTTGTCCCCTTCTGGGGATCTTACCCGTCATAGGCTAACCAGCCATCCAATAGAGCCCTTCAGGATCGACTGTGTGTTGACTAACAGCCGTCCAATTTTTAGGAGATGCTGCGGCTTTAAGGCGGCAAGCCTACTGCTGACGAGCCAAGTTTCCATAGCGTATCAAGTTCTTTAAGCCAATCAGCTGCCCTTAGTTTCATCAAGTAACGCACTGAGTTCTCTTAGACAAATACCCGCAAGGCATTGTCCCGTAATGTCCCAAAATAATGGAAAATCAAAATGTCCATAAGTTATAACACATAGATTCAGGAGACCCCATGCATGCAGAGCAGAGGCCACACTGCTGGTTAGGTTGTTTGATGCTTGCAGCGACCGCGGTCCCTGCAGTTGTAGCAGCAGCCATCTTTTTTATGTCTAGACATTTACACCGGCAAATCTTCAGGGCCCGCTACCTAAAAACTCAAGCATCCATTATTAAGGGAAAGGCAGTGCTATTCCAGCACTGAGATCAAAAGGTGAGCTGTCAAACTAAAAAAAGAATTATTAGAGTAGAAAATAAAAGTTGATCTCTGCTCACACACATTGCTGCTTAAGCTCCCACAAACATAAGCTGGCAAAATATCACATTCAGAAATAATCAAAGAGAAACTGAGGGTGTTTACTGCATTAAAGATAAAGAAAAGCTAAAGGCACTTTGAAAAAATAATTTGTTAGATGGAATCCTCGAGTCTCTATATACACAGCAATCCTATACCTGTTGAAATAATTCAAATTAATCAGTTATTAAACAAATGAAGTTAATAACAAACGATCCTCTGTTGGAACACCAAAATATCAGGTTATACAACATTAAACATATTCACAGCTGAAGAGAAGTCCCGGAGACAACTATAAATCAAAATTGATTATCATTATAATTGATTATCTAATTAAAATATTCTGAACTTATATGAATATCTATTTATCTATCTATCTATCTATTGATTATCTAATTAGAATATTCTAAGCTTAAATGAATTAACGTTATTTGGATCTATATCTATCTACCTATTTTTTTTTAAGCGCTTAATTATTTGTGACGTCACACTAGACAGACGCACATATAAACATATATTTGTGACATCACATTAACATGAAATTTAGACAAATGCACAGACATAAAGACATATATAAAAGAAAAAAATACAATTGTGTATACACTGAAGAGAGATCTTCTTGTCCCGGCCGGGAAGATGAAATTTAAGTTGTAAATTTAATGGAGGACTCTTAAGGGAATCACTCCATACCTTCATTTTGGTCCTCTTGATTTTGTACTTGTTTATTCAATCTAGACTCCTCAATAACTTCGTCTTGATCCTTTTGACTTTGTACCTGCTTTATCAATCTAGATGGTATCCATATTGGAGAGGATTCATGCTTTGGAAAAACACAAACAGATCCTCTCCCCCAAATTAATACTGGGTCTGGACCCTTCCATGTACCTGAGAGAACATCCTTCCAGTAAACCAAAGGTTTATGTTGTTGGTGTGGGTTCCAGTGTCTATCTCCAGCCGAATGTCCATTAGAATCTAAAGTTAAGAAATTTAGGGTAAACAGGGCAACTGCCAATCTGTCCTTAGGATTTTTCCAGTTTCCATCTTTTTGCTTTAGTAACATATTTTTAAGTGTCCAATTTGCTCTTTCAATTATTCCTTGTCCCTGAGGATTATAAGCGATACCTGTTTTGTGGATAATATTGAACTTTGTACAAAATTGTTTGAAGGATGTGGATGTATATGCAGGGCCATTATCTGTTTTAAGCATTTTGGGGATGCCCAATGCAGCAAAAGCTTGCAGACAATGAGATATAGTATCTTTAACTTTTTCTCCGGAATGTAAAGAAGCAATAATCATGCCTGAGCATGAATCTATGGTGACATGAATAAATCGTAATTTTCCAAAACTTGGCTCATGTGTGACATCCATCTGCCACAAATGATTGGGCATCAAACCTCGTGGGTTAACCCATAATGTGGATTGGGCAAAAGTGTTACACAAGATGGACATTCTTTTACAATTCTACGAGCTTGTTCTTTTGTGATTTAAAATTTTTGTCTTAAGGTAGTGCTGTTAACGTGGAACTGGGAATGAAATAAAGTAGCTTGTTGTACTGTAGTAAATATAAATATTGTTTTAGTGAGGGCATCAGCTTTTTGATTACCTTCATGGAGAGGACCAGGCAGATTAGTGTGAGCTCTTATGTGACCTATAAATAAAGGTTCTTTTCGTTGCCATAGGAGATTTTGGATTTGAGAAAAACAATTTAAAAGCTGGAGTATGTGGTGCTATTGGACCTGCTAGCTCCAATTTAGGGACAGCATATACAATATAGTGGCTGTCTGAAAAAATATTCATAGGCTGTTCTTTAAAATTTTCCAGAGCTATTATTATAGCTTTGAGTTCCACTAATTGAGCTGATTTTTGATTAGTGATATGAATCATTTTTTCATTTTGAAGTGACTACTGCAGCAGTACCGTTAGAGGATCCATCTGTAAATACATTAAATGCTTTAGGAATGGGTTGAGTTTTTATTACCTGTGGGAATATGATAGGATGATTGATACAAAAGGACAGTATAGGAGATTTAGGAATATGATTGTCAAAATTTGCAGAAGTAGAGCATCTAGCTATAGCCCAATCATTATCATTGAAGCACAAATATTCAACCTGTGACGATGAATAAGGAGTAATAATAGTAGCAGGATGAATTTCAAATATTTTAGTAGAGGTTTTAAGTCCTTGAAGAATAAGTTTAGCCACCATGGAGGTATAAGACTCAATTGTACTTTTAGGAGAGACAGGCAAATGTATCCATAATATAGGTCCCTGTTGCCAAAATACTCCTGTTGGTGTATATTGTGAAGGAATAATAATCAATATTAGTGGTTGTGCAAAATCAAATCTATCGCAATGGGATCTTTCAATGGCCTGTTCTACTAATTTTAGAGCTCTCCTGGCCTCAGGAGTTAATGTTCGCGGTGAGGATGGATCAGGGTTCCCGCGAAGGATGTCAAATAAAGGTTTTAATTGTCCAGTAGTGAGGCTTAGTGTAGGACGAAGCCAATTAATGTCTCCCAATAATTTTTGGAAATCATTGAGGGTGGTCAAATGTTCTTTACTTATTAGAATTTTTTGGGGTTTAACAAAAGTATCCATGATTTTAAAGCCTAAATATAGTATAGGTGATCTGCTTTGAACTTTTTCTTCTGCTATATATAATCCATATTTTTAAAAATTTTTTGTTATTTCACTAAATATATTAAATAAGATTTTTTGATTAGGGTGAGCTAATAAAACATCGTCCATGTAGTGTAGACACATGAGGTCTTGATATTTGTTTTTAATGGGCTGTATAGCTCTGTCCACATATAGTTGGCACATTGTAGGGCTATTTGCCATTCCCTGTGGCAATACTTTCCATTGATATCTTTTATCAGGGCCATTATTATTGATAGAAGGAATTGAAAAAGCAAATCTGGGGGCATCCAGAGGATGTAGGGGAATGGAAAAGAAACAGTCCTTTATATCAAGAGTTATAAGGTAATAGTTTTTTGGAATAGCTACAGGATTAGGAAGTCCAGGTTGGGTAGGTCCCATAATTTGCATTGTTTTATTAATTTGTCTTAGGTCTTGTAATAGTCTCCATTTTCCCGATTTTTTCTTAATTACAAATATGGGAGAATTCCAGGGAGAGGTGGAAGGCTCTATGTGTCCTGCTTCTAATTGTTCTTTAATTAATTGATGGGCCGCTTGCAATTTTTCTTTGGATAGGGGCCACTGAGGGACCCAAACTGGCTTATTAGAGAGCCATGGTATTTTTAAAATTGTTTTCTCAGTGGCCCCTAGAAAAAATGTCCTTTGCCTTTTTTATTATGATTAGGATTTTTATTCTTAACACCTGCAGGCTTGGTTGCTAGGTGTAGCCCCATTTGATGTAAGATATCTCTTCCCCATAGGGTAACTGGCAAGCTGTTTAAAACATAAGGTTGGAATGTTCCTGTATGGCCTTCATTGTCTTGCCAATTTAAGATTACAGCACTTTGTGCTGGGGTATTACTATATCCCAAGCCTCTTAAACTGGTTGAGGCTTTCTGCAGAGGCCAGTGCTTAGGCCATTGTTGTAGATTTATGATGGAAGAGTCAGCTCCTGTATCAATCAGCCCCTCCATCTCTATACCTTGAATTTTTAATTTGCACATCGGCCTCTGTGAACAATCCTGAACCCAGAAAGCCATAGGTCCTGAACCAGTGGAACCGAATGCTCTGCTATTTCTATTTTGTGGCATGCTTTTAAAAGAACTATGGAGACTGGGAATGAGGAGCAGCTGTGCGATTCTGTCTCCTTGATTTACGGAGATGATGCCCCTGTGTGTACTTAGCATTATTTTAATCTCTCCATTATAATCTGAATCAATAATCCCTGGTATAACATTAAAGCCTAATAAACTCTTGGAATTACGCCCAAGGATTAGTCCCACAGTTCCTGAAGGGAGAGGTCCCTTGATTCCCATAGGAATCAGCTGAACCCCCATTTCAGGTGTCAGGACCATCCGGGCAGTAGAACAGAGATCTAATCCTGCACTTCCTCTTGTCCCTCTGATAAGGGAGTTAATGGGTAGGAGGGATTGTGACGAGGAATCATTTGGATCTGAGGGCATTCCTCCTCTAGTGCGCATTCCTCCTCTAGTGCCTCGTACATTTGTGGGCCCTGGGGCATTGGGCCCCGTGCCCCGTTTTTTGAAATCCTTGATAAATCATTTCCATATATATCATATCTGGAATGGCATTGATTGGCCCAATGTATACCCTTTTTGCACCTGGGGCATCGGCCTGGAGCGCGGTATGAATTTGATCTTATTACCCTTGGGGGATATTGCTTAGCATATCTTGGTTGATTATAATACTTTTGTCTGGAATATCCTGTTCTAGGTTGAAACCTTTGGGAATTTTGAGGGGAGGAATTTTTCATCACTGCAGCAATTACGTTGCCTGTGATAACAGCCTCGTTAATGTCTTTGCACAGTCTGATATAAATTGATAAGTCTTTTTTACTTCTCCACGGCCTTATTGCATCCTGGCAATATTTATTAGCATTCTCGTACGCTAATTGGATAACTAGAGGCATAGCTTGCTCGACTTCGCCAAAAACTCTAGATGTTGTTTTTAAGAGTCTATCTACAAAATCAGCATAAGGTTCGTTAGGCCCTTGTATAACTTTTGATAGGCTGCCTTGCAGATCCCCTGTGCCTGATATTGTCTTCCAGGCTTTCACAGCTGCAGTGTGTATCTGGGCATACACACCTGGATCGTATTGTAGCTGATTTTGTAGTTCGGCGAACTCACCCTCCCCTGTGAGCATATCTATATTGCGTTGAGGGAAACCTGCTGCAGCATTTCTCTTTGCTATTTCTGAACAAAGTTCCTGGAATTGAGTTTTCCAGATTAGGTATTGTCCCCCACTTAGTACCGCTCTGCATAGACTTTTCCAATCTGAGGGGGCTAAGGTTAGGGTGTTAAGTGACTCTATCATACTTAATGTGAACGGAGCTTGAGGCCCATAGGTCATTACCGCCTCTTTAAAATTCTTTATTGTTTTAAAGTCTAGGGACTCGTGATATCTTTGTCCCTGTTCATTTTGAAATACTGGCAGTTCTAGGTGCTCCTGCAGTCTATGTTGTTCGAGAGCGTATAAGCGCTCAGACAGGCCGCCAATTTCTACCTCAAGGGCACGTACATTCTGATCAATACTCCTTATTGTTTCTGTTAGGTATTCTATCCATGAAGGAGCAGAGGGCACTAGTGGTTCCTCTATTTGACGGTCTTTTCTCTTTTTTAATTTCTTTTTGTTCTTTTTATTCGAGACTGTGCTCCCTGAATCGCTTTTTGATTCCTCCTCACTACTAGCTTCATAATTCCTAACTGGCTTAGTGGAGGAGACCGTACTGTCATGGTTTGGCTCCTTGTTACTATTATCACTTTCACTAGTATCCTGAGTTTCAGCTTCTAAGGAGAGTACATACTCCTCAGCTAATTTTATTAAGCTTCTGATGGCTTTTGCAGTTCTTACTTTTGAATTTACATTACTGCTCTCCTTGCTGGTCTCAACTGAGTCAGAGGATATGCTTTCTTGTTCACTTTTCTCACTATCCTCTGAGTTCTCGCTACCAAAAATTTCATTCGTGGCTTTTATAAACCAACTTTTTGTTATATTCGCTCCCATATTTTTAAATTTTCTTTTTTCTTACCTTGCCGCCGAATTCCCCGTACAGGCCACCACTTGTTGCTGCCTGAAGCGGAAACCGCTTGGAGCAACGAACGCCACAGGAAAATTCGGAGGCAGGATGAAAATTAAAAAAAGGTCTTTTATTCTTCTTCTCTCTCCGGCTCCAGCAATCACTCCAAACGCTCTAACTCCAACCACCACCTTCTCTTTTCCCACACACACTAACTAAACTCACCCAGTTATATACATATCGCTTTAACAAGGACACGTGCTTACAGCTCGAGCTTACAGGTGCATCACGCAGTGTTCACGGGCATACAAAGATTCTTTGGATAATGTATTACTATCAGGTGGAAACTAGAACATCTTTTATGGCTCTCAGCTAACCGCAATCTTTAGCTATCTCCTTGATTATAGGCTCCTTCACTCACTGAGTTGCTTAGTGCCTCGCTTTTGCTGAGGCAGGCTTTGAACTCGTGATCCTCCTGACTCAGCTTCCTGAGCTGCTGGGATTATAGGCTTGCACCCCTGTACCCGGCCCTATTCTCTGTAAGTTTTCCTTTCTTCCATCCTTTTCTCCTTCCTTCCTTTCTGTGGTACTGGGGATCAAACCTAGGGCCTCAGTTCTGCTAGGCTCTACCACTGAGATAAATCCTACCCCCAGCTTCCCACATCCCCCCAAAAGTATGTGGTTGTGGAGGTTCATTTCTTTTAAGTTCTTCTTGGAGGCACCTAACTCTAATTCCTCCAGGAATTCAGTATTGCTTTTGCTTTATTATTTTCTTAGGGAGGGGCATTTCTAGTGGCTTCTACTTGTCTTTCTCAGTAGAGTTGCTGCTGTATTAGTTACTGTTTTTTTTTTTTTTTTGTTACTATTATAAAATACCTGAAACTGGGGAACTTTATAAATAAAATGGGCTTATTTAGCTCATAGTTCTGGAATCTCAAGGGCATGGCACTAGCATCAGCTTGGCTGGGGTGTGTACCTCATGGAGGCTGGTGCCATAATGGCAGGAATGCTTGCAAGAGGGAGAGTCACCAGACAGGAATCCAGAGGTTGGGCTGTGGCCAGGCTTGTTCTTTTTTTTTCCTTTTTAATTTTAAAATTTATTTTAATTAGTTATACATGACAGTAGAATGCATTTATGCGCTGTGATATATCATACATAGATGGGATATAATTTCTCATTTTCTAAGTGTACATGTTGCAGACTCATATTGGTCATGTAGTCATATATATACATACAGTAATAATGTCTGTTTTATTCCACTATCTTTCCCATCCCCACATCCCCTTCCTCTGCTCTTATCACTTCCCTCTACCTAATCTAAGGTAACTATTTTTCTCTAGTGCCCCCCCCCGCCTTATTGTGAATTAGCATCTGCATATTAGAGAAAACATTCAGCCTTTGGTTTTGTGGGATTGGCTTATTTCACTTAGCATGATATTCACCAACTCCAACCATTTACTGGCAAATGCCATAATTTCACTCTTCTTTAACGCTGAGTAATATTCCATTGAATATACATACCACATATTCTTTATCTATTGAGGGACACATAGGTTGGTTCCATAGGCTAGCTATTGTGAGCTGAGCTGCTATAAACATTGATGTGGCTGCAACACTATAGTATACTGATTTTAAATTCTTTGAGTATATGCCAGGGAGTAGGATAGCTGGGTCAAATGATGGTTCCATTCCCAGTTTTCTGAGGAATCTCCATACTGCTTTCCATAGTGGTTGCACCAATTTGCAGTCCCACCAGCAATGTCTGAGTGTACCTTTTTCCCCACATCCTCGCCAAATTTTATTGTTGCCCTTATTCTTGATGATTACCATTCTGACAGGAGTGAGATGAAATCTTAAGAGTAGTTTTGATTTGCATTTTCCTAATTGCTAGAGATATTGAACGCTTTTTCATATATTTGTTGATCAATTGTATTTTTTTCTTCTGTGAAGTGTCTGTCCAGTTCCTTAGCCCATTTATTGATTTGATTATTTGCTTTTTTGGTGTTAAGTTTTTTGAATTCTTTATATATCCTAGAGATTAATGCTTTATCAGAGGAGCATGTGGTAAAGATTTTCTCCCAATCTGTAGGCTCTCTCCTCGTGTTATTGTTTCCTTTGCGGAGAAGAAGCTTTTTAATTTGAATCCATCCCATTTATTGATTCTTGATTTTACTTTTTGTGCTTTAGGAGTCTTGTTAAGGAAGTCAGATCTTAGGCTTGTTCTTTTGTAACAATGCTCTTGTGAGAACTAATTCAGAGTCCTAAGAGAATTACTTTCATCTCTTTTGAGGGCAGTGCCATGTGCAAGATCTACAACCTCCCATAAAGGTCCTTCCACTACCCTCCACAGACACTGAAGGCCAAGCTTCCAACATGTGAACATTTGGGGAACAAAAGACACTCAAACCGTAGCAACTGCTATGATTTGAATGTTCCCCAAAATATCATGTTGAAATTTCATCCCCATTTGAGGTTTTAAGGGGGTAGAAAATTAATCAGATTATGGTGTTTGAAGGTGAGAGGCCCATAAGGGTAAGGCCTTAATCTAGTGGGACTGTGGCTTTATAAACAGAGGAAGTGGGGGACAGGAGTGTAGTTCAGCTGCAGAGCACTGGATTTGATCCCTAATATTGCAAAAAACAAAAGCAACAAACAAAAGATGGAAAAAGAAGAGCTAGGGTGCTTAGTCCCTCCCACCAGATGATGTCCTGTACCACCTTAAGAGAATCCCCACCAGCAAGAAGGGCCTCACCAGTTGCATCTGCCCAATCTTGAACTTCCTAGCTTTTGGTATTGGGGGTTGAACTCAGGAGTACTTTGCCACTGAGCCACATCTCCAGCCCTTTTTAAAAAATTTAAAAATTGGGGCTGGGGATATATCTCAGTTGGCAGAGTGCTTGCCTTGCATGCACAAGACCCTGGGTTTGATCCCCAGCATAAATAAATAAATAAATAAATAAAATGAATTAAAAAATTTTTGTGACAAGTTGCTGAGGTTGGTTTTGAATTTGCAACCCTCCTGTCTCAGCTTTCCTAGGATTATAAGCATGTGCCATGCTAACCTGGAACTTCTTAGCTTTTGGAACCATAGCTGAATAAATCTCTTTTCCTTATAAATCACCCAGTCTGTGATATTCAGTTACATAATTGAAAATGAACAAAGACAATATCCCTCACTCCACAGGTCAGGGAACCAATGTGGGGATTTTTCTCAGCAGAGACGCCAACTGCTGAGCGTCTCTCTTCCAATTCTGCATTCCAGAACTGGGGAATTGACCACAGGATGGGTTGGGGGATCTACTGGATCCACTGTGAGGTGGACCTGGGATAAAGATCTTGAGCTTCATTTGCATTACAATACATAAATTGGTAAGTCTGGGAGTTTTTCAGGCTCCAAGAGGAGGATGCTAGTGTCCTCAAGCAATAATTCAACGTAACAAAAGAAGAAACAACATTCAGCACTGGGGAAAGAAGGTGGCTTTAAGGCTGCATTTGGAAGATGGAAAATTATTTGTGGTGAATTTTTAGATTCCCTTCAAGTCAACTATGGTGACCCCACTCCACTTGCCAGGGAGTGGCTTACAAATGGGCCTGTACTCAGTTCTGGCCAATGAGACACGAAGGAGATTCTATAGGGGACTTCTGGGAAAAGCTTCCATGCTTCTAAGAAGCAAAAGCTGGAAGAGAATCCTTTTCTTCTTCCGGATGTTATTGGACCTGTCGTAGACATCTTGTTACAACAAAGAAAGCAGCCCAAGGACAAGACAACATTCTGATAGCAAAGTAGAGAGATGAGGTGAAGACCTGAGAGGAAGCTTTCTTCTCGCCCCCTGAAGGTTCCCTGGGATGAGCTCAGAGGCAGATTAAGAGTAGAAAAAGCATACACATTTATTTAATGTCCATGGGGGCATCACAGGACAGTGATTACCCAATAACCCAGTGAGGTTCAGATGCTTATCTTCTCATCTTCATAGGATAGGAGGAAATGGGGAAATGAATGGGAATAGAGACCAGATGGTGGTTGGTAAATGAGTTTCTAGAAGTTGAGTGGATCTAGGAGACAGACAATAGTTTGTGGACAAGCTAAGGGAAGGCGAGGGGTGGCACTGCATTGTGAGCAAAGGTTATCTTCTTATGCAGGTAAAGTTTCTCTCCATCCCAACGCCCCAATCTGTCAGAGCTGCTCTCAGAAGACCTGAAGAAGTGTCTGCTTGGGACTTGGTAACAGCTTGCAATTTCTTCTCTTAAGTGGTTAATCTTTCCTGGTTGTTTAATAAGATTCCTAGGAAGGGAGTTTTAAGGCAACTGTATTTCTTTTGAAAGTCAGAGAAGGGAAATTTGGGAGAAAGCCTTTTCCTGTACCTGCTATAAAGAAAAAAGAAGGGCTGGGATTGTGGCTCAGCGGTAGAGTGCTCGCCTGGCACGCGTTAGGCCCGGGTTCAATCCTCAGCACCACGTAAAAATAAACTGCATTGTGTACAACTAAAGCAAATAAATAAATATTAAAAAAGAAAAGAAAAGAAAAGATAAAAAGAAAGCCGGGCATGGTGGCGCACACCTGTAATCCCAGTGGCTTGGGCGGCTGAGATAGGAGAATCACGAGTTCAAAGCCCGCCTCAGCAATGGCGAGGTGCTCAGCAACTCAGTGAGACCCTGTCTCTAAATAAAATACAAAATAGGGCTGGGAATGTGGCTCAGTGGTTGAGTGCCCCTGAGTTCAATCCCTGGTGCAAAAAAAAAAAAGAAGAGGATCAAGGAACTGGGGAAGGGAAGGTCAGTGAGACTGTGATTCTACAGAACTTTTTCCTGCAAACTTGGTAGTACAGTGTTCTGAGCTTCAATAATACCTGGTCTTTGAGGGCACCTTGAATCACTCACACCACACCTGGAACCTGCTGCTTCTGGACTCCCTACTTATGAGATAAGACATTTCCTTATATATTTGAACCTGAATTTTCTTGAAGCTAAAGCATCTTAATCAACAGAATCTGAAACCGGATTTCCTACATTAGCTGGTAGGAGCTTAGAGCTAATAAGATTTGAGTATTAAGGAAGTATAACTGGCTTCTTCAAGGCTGGAGAGGCGAAGACAATGGGTCATTCTCTTATACATGTTTTTCTTTCTTTCTCTCTTTTTCTTCCCTGGTACGAGGGATTGAACCCAGGGGCACTTTACCACTGAACTACATTCCTAGACCTTTTCTATTTTGAAACAAGATCTCAAATTGCTTAGAGCCTTGCTAAATTGCTGAGGCTGGCTTTGAACTCACGATCCTCCTGCCTCAGCCTTCCACAAGCGCCACCTCGCCCAGTTGTCTGTTTATTTTTTAAGATCAAAAGGAATCTGATTCTGAGAGCTGGTTGCGGTGGCGCATGCCTGTAATCCCAGCACTTGAGAGGCTGAGGCAGGAGGATCGTGAGTTCAAAGCCAGCCTCAGCAATGGCGAGGCACTTAGCAACTCAGTGAGAGCCTGTCTCTAATAAAATACAAAAAAGGGCTGGGGATGTGGCCCAGTAGTCGAGTGCCCTTGAGTTCAATCTCCGGTACCAAAAAAAATCTGATTTTGAGCTTCCATTTCTGTTCAGATTATTAATCTCTCTCCTGGGGTGCTCAACCTCTTCCCCAAAAGATTGTACCTAACTGGGTTAAAGTGTGGGTGTCCTATCTAGTCATCAATCAAGAATCCACACTAAAATTTTCTCCGCTGCCCCACATCTTTATCAGTTTGGCAATTTTGCTGTTTCTGAGCCCAGGAACTTTGGTGAGGCTGGAGACCCAATGCCAAATATCTGAGTCTTCTGAGATCTGGCTGTTACTGACAGTTCTCAAAATTACAACTTTTTTTTTTCTTTTTTTTTTTTTTTTTAATCTCTCTCTCTATGGTTCCAGTCTCTGAACAGTCTCTTCTCTATCTTGTTCTTAAGGCCCTTTTCTCTCTACCTCCTTTCCCTTTCTCCCTCTGAGATCTGCACCATCTCCCAAGCAAGCCAGGGCTTTTACCAGAGACAGCCAGCATCTAAGAATTTCTAAGGCAAGGCAAAACAAAAAGCTCAACTAGAAGTACCTGCTTGGAAAGAGAAGGTAATGGAAAAACACAACAAACAAATTATTATCTTCATTATCTTGTCCCAGGTACCTCAGAGGTGACGGGGAAAACTCAGCCCCAGGAGAGGGCTGGTTCCATGCTGAGCAGCAGCTAGCCAACCAATGAGAGGGTGATGAAGGGAGAAGGCGGGCCATGGCTGAGGAACTGTCTTGTTGACTTGGGAGACCTGCCCTACCACCCAAGAGCCTTGGGACTTGGCTGCCTCTTTCTTATCTCCTGTCCTAGGTGTCCTTAAAAATACATTTCCAGCCGGGGCGCGGTGGCGCACGCACGCCTGTAATCCGAGCACTTTGGGAGGCTGAGGCAGGAGGATCACGAGTTCAAAGCCAGCCTCAGCAATGGCGAGGCACTTAGTAACTCAGTGAGACCCTGTCTCTAATAAAATACAAAAAAAAAAGGGCTGGGGATGTGGCCCAGTGGTCGAGTGCCCCTGAGTTCAATCCCCGGTACAAAAAAAAAAAAAAAAAAAAAAATACATTTCCAATCCCATAGGCGTTCTCTTGGTTCTCTCCCTTGTGCTCACACAGTGGGGAAGGGGCTACTATATATACTACCCTCACGAGGGAAAGAGAGGGATCAAATGAGGTGACATCTGTGAAGGTCCGAATTCTTCAGCAGGAGGAAGGCCCTCCCAGCCCACACAGGGCTGGAGCAGACACTTGTCCTCCCCAGCCTTCTTCTCTGGGGAGGCCAAGCCCCCTTACAGCTCTGGGACTTACCTGCAGCCTATATCTTCCATGGCCCTCCAGGTGGCCCAGGGTCTCTGGGACTTCCGGGCTTGCCTCAGAGGTAAACCAGAGCATAGATGTCCATGCAGCTTGGATTTCAATGGTGTCTTCCCACCCCAAAGTGAAAAGACCTTTGAAGTTATTAGGGCCAATTCTCTGATCCTATAGGTAAGATCCCTGAGGCTCAGAGAAGCAAAGACACTTGATACTCTGGTCCTGCCCCTTGATCCTGACTATCTCCTCCAAGGATGCTTTTTGAATGAACTACCTGCACTGCCTTCTTGCTGCCTCTGAGGCAGTATACCTGGCCCTTCCTGCTGACTCTTGCTCTCTCTAGTCTGCTGGGCTATGAGATGATTAACCCAAGGACAATGAAGGGCATGTTAGCCCATGGGCCTCTGATCCTGGCCTGGGCTCCTGCTCAGATTCATCATCCTTAGAGAATTTTTGAAAGGAATTTGGACTGTGAGTCACTCACAAGACAGCCCTGGGTATTTCCCACTTTGCAGAGTTTTGCTTGTTTGTTTTAAAGAGATAGGGTCTCTCTGTGTTGTCCAGGCTGGCTCTGAACTCCTGGGCTTGAACAATCCTCCTGTCTCAGCAGTGATCCTGCTACCTTACCCTCCCAAGCAGCTGGAACTACGGGTGTATGGTACCACAACCTGGCTAGCTGCAGGGATCTTCTGGGCATGATCTTTTGTGACTTTTTTTTTTTTTTTTTTTTTTTTTTTTGGTACTGGGGATTGAACTCAGGGGCACTCGACCACTGGGCCACACCCCCAGCCCTTTTTTGTATTTTATTAGAGACAGGGTCTCACTGAGTTGCTAAGTGCCTCGCCATTGCTGAGGCTGGCTTTGAAGTCTGCGATCCTCCTTCCTCAGCCTCCCAAGTGCAGGGATTACAGGCGTGCGCCACGGCCCGGCCCGGCTCTTTTGTGACTTTCTGACCTGAACCATTTCATTTTAGAGTCACAAGGCAAACAGATCTGGGTTTTGTTTTCCCTCATTGTTTTGGTTGGCTCAAGAACTAATTAACCAGTCATATATTCTGAGGCTACTTTAGAATCCTCAACTGTGTTCCAGGTCATTTTATAATTCAGAATATGTTATTTCACTGGCTCTATAAGAGTCTTTGGGTACTACAATGCCCATTTCATAGGCATGGAAACTGAGTCAGCAAGGTTAGATGACCTGCCAAGGTCCTTCCAGGGAAACAGAACAATAGAAAAAGAACTGATTGGTTAACATCAGAGTGCTTTTTCTCCCCACCCCCTACCTCCCCCCATGCTTTGGTGCTGGGGATTGAACCTCAGGTCTCATGCATGCTAAGCATGACCTCTACCACTGAGCTATATTCCCAGCCCCCATCCTGACCAGTCTGCTGCCTTTCTTTTTCTTTTTTATAAGGTTTAAAGCTTATCATGCTACCATATACTGTTTGGGCAATTTGGTTACTATCTGTCTTTCCTGATTTTTGGGAAGGTCAGATAAAAACTTAGTTTCAGTTTTGGGATGGGGAACTTTAGCATAAGTAACTCCATTTTGATTTTTAGTCTGGTCTTTTAGGGCTTAGTACAGGAACTTAGCCCCAAAACAATGGCCTTCTATAATTTTTATTTAACATTCCCCCATTACCAAAGGTCCTGGAGAGGCTATGGAGTCAAGTTTCAGGGTATTTAGGGGCAGTAAAGCCCAGGCCAAGGACTTCTGGCAGAGGTGTGTGACACTCAAACTTGGGTGGATGGAACTTCACCAGGGGAGCTGTGAACTTTCCTATGCCTTTGCCCCCACCTAGACTTCAGGTTAGCACCAAAGACTGCATTTTTAACACATCCTGAGGCAGGCAGCCCACAGAGCGCACTGCAGGAACTATCAGTGAACTGTCTTGGATCTCTCTTGCTGTACAAATTTGGACAAAGTTCTCACCCTCTCTAAATTGGGGATAAGAGTACTTTATAGGGCAGTTGTGAGGATTAAATGAGAAGAAGGATTGTAAAGTACTTAGCATAATGTCTTACATATGGCAAGCACTTGACAAATGTTAACTGTCATTGCTATTGTGATTATTTTAATCATGTCAGTATTCAGCCAGACTCCCTGGAACTGCTTTAGTTTTTTTAAAAATTTATTTTATTTTTTTGCAGTACTGGAGATTTAACCCACTGAGCTACATCCCCAGCCCTTTTTTATTTTGAGACAGGGCCTCGCTAAATTGCTGAGGCTGTTCTCAAACTCATGATTCTCCAGCCTCTGCCTTCCCGGTTGCTGGGAGTACAGGCATGCACCACCATGCCCAGCTTGTAGCCTGATTTAAATCTCTGCCTGGCCTGAGAGATCTTCTATTAGTCCTCTTCCTCAGCCATTGGCCTCCCAATCCCATCATGTAGATTTCTTTTCTTTTTTTGGGGTGTGTGTGTGGGGGGGGGTAGTGGTACTAGAATTTTAACCCAGGGGCACTTGCTTAACCACTGAACCACATCCCCAGCCCTGTTTTGTTCTTTTATTTAGAGACAGGGTCTCACTGAGTTGCTTTAGGGCCTTGCTAAGTTGCTGAGGCTGGTCTTGGACTTGAGATTCCTCTGTCTCAGCCTCCTGAGCTGCTGGGATTACAGGCATGCACCACCATGCCTGGCCATTAAATAAATTTCTTATCACTTATTCCTGAGCATAGACTAAACTTCCAGGGCCACCCCCACTTTCTTGCCCAGCTGCAAACACACACACACACACACACCCCTCTCACACGACCTGTGCTCCAGCTCTGCACATTGCCTCCTGCAAATCCTGGTTGTCAAGGTGTTAGGTTGTTGACAGAAGTTGTCTTTTGATAGGTGACATTGTAGGTGGGTACTTTTTAAAATTTTCCTTTCTTTGCTTGTCTGTATTTTCTGATTTGTTTGTCATGAGCATGTATTGCATTTGTACCAAGAAAAAAATTATTTTTAATTTTTATAAAATCTAGTTGTTGCTATGTCTAGGAAACTTTCCCTGAAGGGTTCTATCACATTCTGAGCGTTCATTTTAAACTTCACGCCCCCTCAGCATCTCTTTTCTCTGTGCTCTATGTTACATTTGCATTTGCTTATAAATTGCTTTTGTAGATGCTCTTAAAGGGGTTGAGCATCCTTAAGCAGCCACCTTGAGGGTAGAAGCTATAGTGTTTCTTTTGTGGAAATATCTTGAATGTTTCTTAGGTACTTCTCTCCACCTTCCTCTCTGCACCATCGAACTGGGGTGGCCATGGGAAGTCTAAGATGCTTGATTAGAGCAGGACTTTTTCCTACCCAGCTGAATTTGCCATTGTTCACATTTTTAAATTCCCGACACTGGGCTGGCAGTGTAGCTCAGTGATAGAGTACTTGCCTAGCATGAACAAGGCCCTAGGTTTGGTCCCCACCCAGCACCATAATAAATAAATTCCCAGCACGTAGGCTATCAACATAGTGCAATCTTTGGAGACCTCTGACAGATACACAGGGCAGCTTTCAGTAGGAATTGGCCCTGTAATGGGGCTTGGAGGCAGTGTCTTAGCTTGGGCAGGAATTTAACCTAGATCTTACAAAATCTCCAGGTACTTTCTTTCTTTTTTTTTTTTTTTAATCCCTTTACAGCTCTGAGAGGCCTGGCAGAGGCTGAGTTAAGAATCCTTCATTAAGCCAGGTGCGGTGGCGCACGCCTATAATCCCAGCACTTGGGGGGCTGAGGCAGGAGGATCGCGAGTTCAAAGCCAGCCTCAGCAAGGACGAGGCACTTAGCAACTCAGTGAGACCCTGTCTCTAAGAATATTAAATTCAAAAAAGGGCTGGGGATGTGGCCCAGTGGTTGAGTGCCCTGAGTTCAATCCCTGGTACCAAAAAAAAAAAAAAAAAAAAAAAAAAAAAAAAAGAATCCTTCATTCAATTTCAGCACTTAGGAGGCTGACTCAGGAGGATCATTTGAATCCAGGAGTTTAATATCAGTGTGGACAGCCTAGTGAGACTCTGTCTCTGAAAAAACAAACCAAACATAAACAAACAAACAATAACAACAAATCCCCCAAATCCATTTTCATTCATCTGGTGTATATTTAAGCATCAAACATGATGAAAGGCAGACGTGATTGAGCACATGGCTTGAGATCTGGGTTTAAATCCCAGCTCTGATCCTTAACTATGTAACAAGTTACTTCATCTAGGCTTGGGTTCCTCACCTGTAAAATGGGAATAGCAATTGTGTCTGCCTTTTAGGATCACTCTGAGAATCATAGAAAATAATGCATATGAAGTACTCTGTGCTGCGAACCATCACTACTACTGGGATTTTTAAAAATATATTTATTTGTTCATTTTAATTAGACATATATGACAGCAGAATGCATTTGATTCATTGTACACAATTGCAGCACAACTTTTCATTTCTCTGATTGTACACAATGTAGCACTGTACCCTGTGTGCAGTCTTACATGTACCTAGGGTAATGATGTCCATCTCATTCCACCATCTTTCCTGCCCCCATAACTACTGGGATTTTTTGATGCTGTAGGGATAGAAACAAAAAGAGAGACATTATCTCTAACTTGGGAGAACTTTCTCAAAAGGAAGAACAGGTAGAGACTCATGTGACACACACACATGTCTAAGGTAACATGCTCACAATCAGGGGAGGATGAGGGACACACAAAACATGGACCTGCTGGGAGCTTCAGAACAGTCTGAGAAGTCTGCAGAAAGGAAGGACATCTTCAGTGAACCTGGAGGAATGGGTGGAGAGATGGAAAGATAGGCAGGGGCTGGGTGCTGTGCAGAAGAGGGATGCGGGTGGGCTGCGGGTCAGACGCTGGCTGATGGGGCTGTGGAGAGAGCAGTATGGGCTCGTGGTTAAGAGCTCAAGTTCTTGAGCCGATGGGGTCTGCATTTGAGTCATTAACTAACTGTGTGATCTTGGGAATGTAGACCAGGTAGCTTACAAACAACAGAATTTTATGCTTCCTTCTTAGTTCTGGAGGTTGGGAAGTCCACAATCAATGTACTGGCCACTTCAGATGTCTGGTGAGGGCCAGCTTCCTGGGTCATAGATGGATCCTTCTTGCTGTATCCTCACATGTTGGAGGGGGTAAGGGAACTTTCTGGGACCTTTTCTTATAATCCTATGGGCTCTGTGCTCATGACCTAGTCACCCCTGAAAAGTCCCATCCCAAATTCACCTTGGGGGTTAGGGTTTCAGCATATGAATTTTGGGAAGACAAAAACACTCAGAACACAGCAGTTACTTACACCCACCCCCATGAGCCTGAATTTTCTTATTTGTGTAATATAGCTAATGGTAGTTCCTTCCTATTAGGATTTTTTATGAGGTGTTAATTAAATAATGCATACAAAGTGCATTTTAAAAGTTCACTAAATACTAGCCAAAGTAACTTCTATTATTGTATCATAATAATTATTATAAACTTATATTTGTCCTTTTTCCCCAAAAAGAATTCCATTGCAATATTCCCATATATTTGGATACCTGCATTCATTCACTTATCACATAGTAATAATATATACACATTATATGTAATAATAGTAGCTAACATTTAAATAGCAAATTCTATGTGCCAAGAATTGTTCTAAGTACTTAATATGTATGAAACTCATTTAATCCTTTAGCTGTACCAGTAAAGCTGTGAAGTCTGCACCATTATTAGCCCCTTATCCTTTTTTATGGAAGTTTAAATTGAGATACAGAGAAGTTAAGCAGCTTGTTCAAGGTCACACAGTCCCCCTCCCCTTTTTTTTAAGGAACTGACTATTGAACCCAGGGACACTCTATCACTGGAGTATAGCTGGAGCTATATCTCCAGCTCTTTTTTACATTTATTTATTTATTTATTTTGGTACCAGGGATTGAACTCAGGGGCACTTGACCTCTGGGTCACATCGCCAGCCCTTTTTAAATGTATTTTATTAGAGATAGGGTCTCACTGAGTTGCTTAGTGCCTTGCCATTGCTGAGGCTGGTTTTGAACTGGCGATCCTCCTGCCTCAGCCTCCCAAGTGCTAGGATTCACAGGCGTGCGCCACCGCGCCTGGCTTCTTTTTTTATTTTTATAGCTATATTATTATTATTTTTTTTTTACCTTGGGGCCAGCCCCCCCCCCCCCCAGAGACACTCAGCCTCAAGTTATATACATATATTTTAAATATTTTTTTGAATTGTTGATGGACCTTTTTTAAAATTCATTTATTCATATACCGTGTTGAGAATCGAACCCAGTGCTGCACACATGCTAGGCAAGTGCTCTACCACTAGGCCACAACTCCAGCCTGCTATATTATTTTTTAAAAATATTTTTTTAGTTGTATTTGGACACAATACCTTTATTTTATTTAATTACTTTTATGTGGTGCTGAGGATAGAACCCAGTGCATCGCACGTTCTAGGCCAGTGCTCTACCACTGAGCCACAACCCCAGCCCTCTTTTTAATTTTTTATTTTGAGACAGGGTCTCACTAAGTTGCCCAGGCTGGCTTTGAACTTGTGATCCTCCTACTTCAGTCTCTCAAGTAGCTGGGACTACAGGTGTGCGCCACTGTGACAGAGCTATAATTTTTGGTCCCAGGAAGTCTGGCCTGGAATCTATGCTCTTAACTTCTTGACAGTTTGACACCCGTGCTATGTTCAAAGACTCTTGGAAGAACAGAAGGACAAAACTATGAAGTAAATGCTGATCTTACCCAAAGGGAGAGGGCAGCTAGGAGGAGTGATGAGACACAATAAGACCATAGCTGCCCAAGGCAGTGAGCTCATGACTGTCTGGAGGTCCAGGTAGAGCCTGTAAGGGCTTCTCCACATACCTGAGTTATCACTTAAGACCAGTGTGGGGCATCAGAAGTCCCTGCTGCAGTCTCTCTAAAGTTATTTAATGTACTGAGTGTGTTGCTCTTCCTGCTTTGCTATGGGTATCAGCCCAGTTAGAATCCTCTGCCCATTGGAAGGCTGGGTGACAATATGGTTGGCTGGGTATAAACCCAGCGCAGTACTGACTGAAAAAATAGCTCAAAGCACAGGGCATACTGATGCAAGCTGGGTCATTGCCCCATTAGGTTATCACATTATTCATGGACTGAATACCTGGGTTTTTTTTTTTGTTTGTTTGTTTGTTTTGCCAAGTTCTCTTCTCTGTGCTGAATATTACACCCCAAACATGCTTATTCTTTCTGTCCTCCTGAGTGCACTTTCAAAGTCCCTGGCAATTTTTCCACTTGGCCCTTTCTGGCTTCAAATGACTTATGCTTTAGTATAAACATTTAAAACATTGGTGCTATCAAGGTCCTAGGTAGTGGCATTCTGAATACCAACTTGCAAATTTTCAGGAATTGTGCAAGCTGATTGTTAAACACAGCCATAATCCAAAAGTGGAGTCATATAAATGAACAGCCAAATAAAGTACAGTAAAAACAAACGTAATCAATATTAAAAATTCATTGCTGTCAGCACTTGGGAGGCTGAGGCAGGAGGATCGCGAGTTCAAATCCAGCCTCAGCAATGGTGAGGCACTTAGCAACTCAGTGAGACCCTGTCTCTAATAAAATACAAAAAGGGCTGGGGGATGTGGCCCAGTGGTTGAGTGCCTCTGAGTTCAATCCCTAGTACCAAAAAAAAAAAAAAAAAAAAAAAAAAAAAAAATTTCATTGCTGTGCTGGGTATACTAAGACACACCTGTAAATCCCAGCTACTCAGGAGGCAGAACCAGGAGGATCACAGGTTCAAGAGCAGCCTGGGCAACTTAGTGAGACTCTGTCTCAAAATTAAATTGAAATAATAATAATAATAATAATAATAATGGCTAAAGATGTTAACTCAGTGGTAGCATGTTTGCCTAGCATGCCTGCAGCCCTGGTTTAATCCCCAGTACTGAAAAAAACAAACAAGCAAACAACAATGGAAAACTCCTCACTGCTTCATAACCAGTTTACTATATGATGGGCTACTGAAAGCGCAATTCTGCATTTAGTGACATAACTTTGGTAGCTTGAATTTAGCCATGGTGGTAATATTTACACAACTGATATCAGCAAACACTACAAATCAACTCTTTCCCCAAAGCCCATTGTTAAACATTTCCCAGAACATCACTGGCCCCTGGTGTTTTTTTCACCCTATGTTTCAGCAGAGGGTTTCCACTAAGAGTGCTTGGTTGCTGCCTGGAGGAGGAAAGGGAGTGAAAACAGGCCCTGCGCATGGTCCCAACTGCTAAGCTAGGCAAGCCTGATACGGGTTTGTATGTATGTGTGTGTGTGTGTGCACGTGTGTGGTGCTGGGGATTGAACCCAGGGTCTCATGCATGTTCAGCAAGTGTTCTATCACTGAGCTGTATCCCCAGTTGCTCCATCATGTTTTCTTGAGACAAAGTCTCTCTAAGTTGCTGAAGCCAGTCTTGAACTTGGGATCCTTCTGCCTCAGCCTCCTAGTAGTTTAACAGGCATATGCCACCACATCAGCTGTTTGTATGTTTTTTAATACAAACTTACATGTAAGATTTTGAGTAAAATCTTTTTTTTTTTTTTTTTTTTTTTTTTTTGTGGTACCGGGGGATTGAACTCAGGGCACTCGACCACTGGGCCACATCCCCAGCCTTTTTTTGTATTTTATTAGAGACAGGGTCTCACTGAGTTGCTAAGTGCCTCGCCATTGCTGAGGCTGGCTTTGAACTTGATCCCTCCTGCCTCAGCCTCCCAAAGTGCTGGGATTACAGGCGTGCGTCACCGATTTTGAGTAAAATCTTTTTACAGTTAGAAAAATTAAAGTGACCGATCTGATCTGATCCTTCTATTTTACTGTTTAGGAAAAGCAACTTTTAACATTCAGATCCACAGTGAAGTGACTTCCTCTAGGTCTGCAGAGCCTGGTCCACTGTTTCACCTAAGGGAGCCAATATGGTGGCACTTCACAGTGGGGGACAGACTCCCACAGGGGCTGCTCTGGGTCCAAGCACCAGAGGATCTATGAGCCTCTCCAGAGCCACATGCACTGTGCCTCTTTGCCCTGTACAGAGTAGACTCCTGCCAAGTCTGACAAGTGTTTTTCTCCCATAACAGAAACCCTTCCAGAACCCACCTTCCCTGATTTGAGGTCAAGTTTGAAATCTGATCCTCATAAACAGGTTTTTAAACTTGTTCCCGATTTTTGGTTGGGGAAATCTGCTTAAAGCCTTAGAAAAATAAACAAAACACAATGGCTATTTTATTTTATTTTATTTTATTAAGTAGAGCCAGAAATGGATAGGAGAGCTTGCTGGAGGGCAAGAGGATGTATTGGTGATAGTATGTAGAAGGGTGCACGGGGAATAGTGGAAGGGTGGCAAAATGGAGAGAGAAGAGTGAAAAAATAGAACCATTTAAAAGAATTATTTTTAGGGGTAAGAAAATTTAGCTCCAGGTGTCAAGGAGTATACAATTTCCTGAACAAAATCTTTCCAATTGCTTCCCTGTAGCAGAACCTAATCTCTTATATTATTAGTCAGTTCTGCTTTGTTATGTAATCCCAATTATACAGCGCTCAGTGAGGATACAAATGCATTGCTCAAATATTTTCACACTACCTATGATGAAGAATTTGGTAATAAATGTTGAATTAGTTTGTTAGGGCTGCACTAACAAAACATCACAGACTGATGACTTACACAACAGAAGTTGCTTACAGTGTGGAGCCCAGAAATCCAAGATCAAAATGTCAACAGGCTTGGTTTCTTCTGAGGCCTCTCTCCATGTTTTGCAGCTTGCTGCCTTCTCAGTGAGTCCTTACATTGTCTGCACACACACATCTGGTGTTTCTATGGGTCCAAATTTCCTCTTTTAATAAGGACACCAGTCATATTAGGTAGGGCCCACCCTAAAGTCTTCATTTTAACTTAATCACTGCTTTAGAGATCTTATTTCCAAATGTAGCTACATTCCGAAGTGCTAGCTAGAGTTTAGTACTTCAATGTATGAAATTTGAGAGCAAAATTTGGCTCATGAAAAAAATGTTTAAGAACATGCCTATAATCCCAGCAGCTTGGGAGGCTCAGGCAGGAGGATCACAGGTTCAAAGCCAACCTCAGCAACTTAGTGAGGCTATAAGCAACCTAGTGAGATCCTGTCTCAAAATAAAAAATAAAAAGGGCTCGGGAGGTGGCTCAGTGGTTAAGTGCCCTTAGGTCCAATCCCTGGTACAAAAAACAAACAAACAAAAAAAAAAATAAAAAAAACAATCAAAACTGTTTTTCCTGTCCTGAATGAATATGACCCCAATTGCATACTTGGCTATGAAAGGAACTCCCCCATTAACACTGAGAGGTTTTGTCATCTACACAAGTTGACTGCTATGCTTTGGGCTGAGATCTTATCTGGGGAAGCAGGGAAAGTTCCTTTAAAAACATCTATGTTGGAGCTGGGATTGTGGCTCAGCGGTAGAGCGCTCGCCTAGCACGTCTGCGGCCTGGGTTCAATTCTCAGCACCATGTAAGAATAAAGGCATTGTGTACAACTAAAGCAAATAAATAAATATTTTTAAAAATCTATGTTGACTTAAAAATTTTTTAAATTTCTATCTCGCCTTCAAATTGCCTTTTTTTCTTGTTTTTATTATTTTTATTATTATTATTTTTTTTTGGTATCAGGAGTGGAACCCAGGAGTGTTTAACCACTGACCACATTCCTCCCCCTTTTTACTTTTTGTTTTGAGAAAGGGTCTCATTAAGTTGCTTAGGACCTTGCGAAGTTGCTGAGGCTGGCCTCAAACTTGTGTTTCTCCTGCCTCAGCCTCCCAAGCGCACAAGTATGTGCCACCGTGCCCAGCTTCATCTTGTTTTTAGGGGAGTTTATTTTAATATGTGAGAAGTCCCCAACCAATTTTCAATATTAGCAGAAGTTACTAATGACGTAGAAACAGGTGCAAGGGCTGAGCTGAAAGTAGGTAGCAAGGAGAGATTCACTGGTCAAGGTCAAAATGTTTCCCATCTAAAAATGTGTCGAGTATTTCTTCTGTGCTGTGTCACCATTCCTTCCCTCATGCCTGAATCCACTGGTATTTGTCAGACATCTAAAGTAAAACTGGGCAACTGCAGATACACAGCCAAGTGATATTATCGTTGCCCTGCCTTTACAAATTTACAGTTCAGCTGTGCTAACGTTAAAGAAAGTGACTCATAGAAACATAGTCCCTGTCCTACAAATGGAGAGGCTCCTAAAGGGGTCATGACCAGTAATTCTCTTGAGACCCAGAGGGGTGGTTTCCTTTAATCTCCAGGAAAAGACTTAAAGGAGTGCCAGATAAGACTCTGTATGAACTCCTTCCTGTCTCTCCACACATACTTGCAAATGAATCAGAAATATGAATTTTAGGTATTCCTTTAGTGACCTGGATATTGAAGATTAATAAAAAAAAAAAAAAAAAAAAAAAGCAATGTGTATGCCTTTCTTGTTCCCTGCCCCATTAATTATAAACCATCGGAGGCTAAGAACCAAAGTGTGGCATCTATAGCCCCAGGCATTCTTTGTTGGAAGTGGGCATTCAATATATATTCACTGATGCGATATGAATTTTCAAGAGGAAAGAGAGGGTTTGTTTGTTTGCTTGTTTGTTTGTTTGATGCTGCGGATTGAACCCAGGAATGTTTTGCCATTGAGCTACATCCCAGTCCTTTTAATTTTTTTATTTTGAGAAAGGATCTTGCTAAGTTGATTAGGGCCTTGCTAAATTGCTGAGGCTGATCTTGAACCTGCAATCCTCCAGCCTCAGCCTTCTGAGTCAGGATTAAAGGCATGCACACTGCACCCACCTAACTCAAGAGGAAAGAGAGGTTAACCAAACCCACTACAATACCAAAAAAAAAAAAAAAAAAAAAAAAAAAAAGTCATCACTCTTTTAGATTGTGAAAGAAGTGAGGCCTGAGTACCCCAGAAAGCAGCTCAAGTGACTGGGGGCAGGTGGTACTCTCCTTTCTCTGAGGTCTGTGCTCCTCAAGTAATGAGCTGGAGACAATGGGCTGGTGTGGAGTTCCACTGGAAATTCCTATGACCCTTCCAAGGTATGGACTTGAATAGCTTATGGCTGCAATGTAATTGCCTCTGGTCTGCTCTCTATAAACAGTAACCCAGGTGACCCAGACTGCTTCTCTGCCATGCTCAGAAGTTAAATGAACTCAATTCCATAGATATTTGTTGTATTGTTCAAGATAAGAGGGCTCTCGGATAGCTTATATTATAAATTGGAAGGACCCAGAAATGTGGAGGGGAAACTTAGAAGAAGGTTGGCCTTTGAATATTGATTTATTTGTAAGATCTAAACATAAGACTGTAAAATAGAGAATAAGTGGAGCCTAAACTGCAGGATGGGAATTTATAAGTTTAGAAAAGTTGGAATGCTCGTCATTCCATGCATGTGATCTTGTGGTTAACATAATCCAAACATAGACTTGTGTTCCCCTGCCAGTGGTAGTTTTAGGTATAGGCATTTTGACTCACTGCTGGTCAATAAGTAATGAAAAGAACCAGTGCAGGAAGCTGGGGGTGGAGAAAAAGAGGAAGACTTCTGGAAAAGGCTAATTCTAATGAAAAGCTGCTCTGTCGTTGTGATGGTTCAGATACTAGTCACCACTTGAACACTAAGCAAAAAAAGTATTCAGTTTAGGAAATTGGATGCTTAAAGCTCATGGATGGGTGAGAGGAGCAGATCCTCGGCCACACCTTAAGCAGAACCTGCAGAACGTCACAGAAATGTCTGTCAGGCTGGCTGCTCTGTGTATCACCATCAAGAAGCTGGGGGAATCAGGAAGCCACAGCAGCAAGAGTGGTTACCTACATCCAGGGTCAGGAAGACATCTCCAGGGCCAGACTGTGCCTGTTTGATCTGTGTGGGTGAAAATGAGAGCCCACTTCCTGCTTCTCTGTACCCAAGAAGCCAGTGATGGGCTCTGGGACTTTTGCTAACAATGCTGCAAACATCCAATGCCTCCATGCCCACATTTGCCAGGAAACTGCACACAAAACAGACCGCAGCCTCCTTTCACATCTCAGGAGGGTGCACTGATGTGCGTTCTTCACATGAGGACTTTGTTAGTGCAGCACTCCTGCCCTTCTTCCATCCTGTCATGCGTTTTTTGCCATGGGAGATGAGTGATGTATCTGATTGCCAAGTTTGGAAGAAGAAATTTGACGTGCACAGACCAATCCTCTTCTCATCTCTTTCTTTGTGCTTTCTGCTCTGTACTTCCAGGGACAAGTGTTCCCTGCAGGAGATAAATATGGTTCTCTAGAGTTGCCTGTGACTGGCTGGGTAAGTTGGCCTAGTATTGGGTTCAGTATTAAGATGCTCACTTACCTATAGATAAACCTCATATCAGATTTATCAGAAATAAGGGCAATGTTTTTTTTAAAATATGTATATATATACACACATATCTATCTATATATACATGTATACATAGATATATGTATATATTTTCAGTTGTAGATGGATAAAATATATTTATTTAAGCCCCAGCCTAAGGGCACTGTTTTTGATTTCCATATACCAACACTATTTTTCTTTATTTTTCCATGGATTGAGGCATCTGATGAGAAAGCTAGGGGTAGAGAAATGGAATCTGGCTCCCCTGTTACTGGTTGACACAAGGCACTCCTTCTATCTGTCACTATGGCTCATAGAACTATCAGCAGCTTTGCAACCATTTCACACCTATTTCTTGGAGATGCTCACAACATCATGTTGAAAGACACAGGACAGATATCACCAGCTCAGGAGCTAAGGCTGTAACCCAAACTTTTCCATATGATGATGCACATAGGAAATTGGGGAAAAAAATGGATACATTGAAGATAAGTAAATTGAAAAATACAGACACACATGGGTACGTATCACACTATGAACAAGGTATAGAACATCTGACAAGCCTAGAGGTTCTGGCAGCCCTGGGCCTTGCCTGGATACTCTGAGCATTGAGATGATAACTATCTCATCAGACCTATAACCCACTCCCACCGGTTGGGAAGTTCTAGCTGAAAGAAGTGCATAAAGTTGTTCAAGGACACAAGGTAATATATACAATTTGAACCCAGATCCTCTGAGTCCAAACAATTGTCCAAACAATTTCAATTCTGCAGTGGGGGAGGCATTTATTACCAGCCCTCACTCAAATTGACTGGGTCAGTGGAGTTTCAAGGTGATGATTTCTAATTCCTGACTGTCTACTGGACTAGTCTCTATCTAGAAGTGCTGTCTGCCTCCCATCAAGTCTCCTCCTTTCTGAACCACAGCAGATTTTTCTGGTTACATTCTGTAAAGGGGAGTTTAGGAGAATCTGCTTTAAGGTCTCATGACCTGGGTAGGCCTTTTTTTTAGGTCCTACAACCCACTATGGTGTGGGCAGTGCATATTATATAACACATGTGCTGTCCCTGTTACCCTATCCAGCAAAGCCTTCCTTTCCTATGCTACCAGAGTATTAGATAGTCCCGTTAATTAATAATGTTGTTTGAAGGGGAATCATGAAAAATGATAGAAACATACCTTAATCTTTTAATTTTAACTCAAAGCATATGCAGGTATGTTTAGGCACCATGAATTTTAGGATAGGATCAAGCATTTTTTTTCTTGGAGCAGGCATCTGTTAATTGGAGTTCTGCTTCATCTTTTTTGCCTTAACCATACCCACAATTCATTTATTTTACAAATATTTATTGTGTTCTTTCTATGTGCCAGACACATTCTAGGTGTTAGAAATATAGCAGTGAATAACACAGTCTCTGTACTCATGGAATTTATATTTATTGTGATCTTCTACAAGTTTCAGTTTGGGTTTCTTTTTTTAAATTTGAAAAGAATTTTTTAAAAAAAAAAATATGGGTCTCACTGTGTCACCCAGGCTGGCCTTAAAACTCATGATCTTCCTGCCTCATTCTCCCAAGCAGCTGAGATTATAGGTGTGCTCTGTTCTGCCTGGCTTTTAGTGCTGGTTTTCCTAAAGTAGAACAAGAACTTAAAGACTCAAGGCAATCTGAGTACAGATCTACCCTAAAATGTTTACGATTTTCCCCCTAGTTTTTCTGCATGTCTTTCCCACACTGATTCAACAGCAATTTTTGGGGGGGGAGGGGGAGGTATGCTTGACTTTATGAAGCCTTTCCAAAACATACAACTCTAGTTCTCATAGGAACAAGAACTCTTTTTTTTTTTTTTTTTCCCCACTCAGATTTCATTGGGTTTTCACAATAATCAAATTGCATCATCAGAATTGCAAGTACAGTGGGAAGATGTGGATTGGGAACAAATAACACTGACCTCTGGTGAGCACTTAGCTCGATTTTTGAACAGAAGTGCCTGAGAGTACCTCTACTTGTCAAGTATCTTGCGTGCCATGGGCATTAGTGGGTTTTACAGGGGTGGCAGAGAACATTTGCTAGCCTCGTGATTGGTTAGATGAGGATTAAGTGTCAGGAGCTTCTGCCTTACTGATGTGCCCCTCTTCTCCAGACCAAATGCATCATGGACTTGGATGATGGCTTATGCCACTCTTTATTTTTATTTGACTTTTTTTTTTCTTTTTTTGGTACTAAGGATTAAACTCAAGATCTCACATATGCTAGGCAGGTGCTCTACTTCTGAGCTACGTCCCCAGCTCTTTTTTACTTTGAGACAGGGTCCCTTTAAGTAGATGCTCAGGCTGGCCTAGAACTTTCAATCCTCCTTCCTCAGCTTCCCAAGTAGCCAGGGTTGTAGGCATGTGCTACCATATCTGGCTGTGCCATCCCCCCCCCCCCCGCCAAGATTTTAAAATTTGGTGCATTATACGTAATCATGGGATTCATTGTTGCTTATTTGTACATGCACACTATATAACAATAGAATTTGGTCCATTTTATCCCTCAGTACCTTTTGGCTGTGCCACTTATTAATTGAAGGGCTGAAGTACTTACACTAAAGCTTTACAAACATGGAAGAAAGTGAGTTGTACCTTTGTTTAGTAAAGTTTTATTTTGCTTTTTATAAACTCCATAAAGGGGTAAATGTGCCTCCGTGTTGCCTTTTATATGATGTCATGGGAATGGCTTTTTTTTCTGTAAACTTCTCTTCTTTATCTCCTTAGTGAGGTGCCCCAACTCCTTCTTCAAACATAACACTGCTACCTTAGGATGAAACCACCCCATAGGGCTGGGGTGTGGCTCAGAGGCAGAGTATTTGCCTAGCATGTGTGAGGCCCTGAGTTCCATCCCTACCGCCACACACATAGACAAAAATTGATGGACTCAGTGGCTTGTGCCTGTAATCCCAGATACTCAGAAGTCTGAGGCAGGAGGATAGCAAGTTCAAGGCTAGCCTGGTCAATTTAGCAAGACCCTGTCTCCAAATAAAACTTAAAAAGTTCTGGAGATATAGTTCAGAGGCAGAAGGCTTGCCTAGCAGGCATGGGGCTCTGGGTTAGATTCCCAGCACTGCAAAATCAACACAAAACACCATCTCAGCCCTTCTTATGCTTCACAAATCCTATCCTTCAGGCCTCAGCTGGGTACCACTGCATCTTCCTTAGCCCAGGCTTTGTGGGCTTTGCAGGGGCAAGAGGTAAATTCTGGTTCATGGATGGCAGTAAAAGAGGAGAAGCAAGAGAACATTGTCTTCTTTTCATTGGAAGTCAAATGGAAGTCACCACCACAAAAATATGTGGATTTCTTCAGAAAACCATCCAGTCTTGTCTTCTTTACTTTTCTGGAAAAAAAATGCATATTTTCCTTATTATGACTTGGCCCTGATTTTCCCACCTTTCATTTCATAACACAGGGCCTCCCCTACCCCTATTAGCTGAAAATGCTCCTGCCAGACTCATTCAGAGCAAATGACACTGTGTTCAAATAGCATATGATGTCCAAGTTTCCCCGTGGGTGTTGAAGGTGGAGTTTAGTTCATGCTCTATAATAAACTGCCCGCTCTGTGGAGTTGCCAGTTGCCCTTCCTGTTGTGATAAGAAGAGAACACGTGCCTGTGCATCCCCACAACAGCCCACTGCAAAGAGCAAGCAATGTGAGAAACCAACAGGCAACGACGATCAGAAGTCAGTGTCCCATGGTGTTCCTAAGGTGACGAGGAGATGCAGAGATCGCTTAATCCAACAGTTTGTTACAAGTAAGAAAGCTTATTTGTATTTGGATCAAATGAACTGCAGAAGACAGAGCTGCCCTGAGACACAGCTGAGGTGTCTCTGATATTTTATCACTTGCTGCCTCTACAACACCAGCTGTTCTCCAAGTATGGTCCATAGGCCCTGAAGACCCCTGCAATACTTCATAGTGTTCCTGAAATCAAAGCTATTCTCATAATAATACTAATTTTTTCTCTTTTTCCACTGTGCTGACATTTGCACGGATGATACAAAAGTGGGGATAAAAAGTGGATGATACAAGCTGGGCGGCGGTGGCGCACGCCTGTAATCCCAGCATTTGGGAGGCTGAGGCCGGAGGATTGTGAGTTCAAAGCCAGCCTCAGCAATGGTGAGGCACTTAGCAACTCAGTGAGACCCTGTCTCTAACAAAATACAAAAAAGGGCTGGGGATGTGGCCCAGTGGTCGAGTGCCCTTGAGTTCAATCCCCAGTACAAAAAAAAAAAAAACAAAAAAAAAAAAACCACAACAAAAAAAGTGGATGATACAAAAGTGGTGGGTAAAACTCCTGGCACCTTAGCATGCATCAAGGTAGGAACACTCAACTGTGCCAAGTCATCATTGCTACATGCTTGCAGGAGAAACAAATGCCAGTTTCACTCAAGAATATCCTTGAGGAAGTAGTCAAAATTGTTAATCATATTAAATATTGACACATCCCAAAATAACCTACATAATAAAATGGGAAGTATGCATAAAGCATTTTTGTCGCATTCTGAAGTATGATAGTTATCATGGAAAAGCACGGAAAAACACTTAGGCTGTTATTTGAGTTGTGAGTTGAATGAACCACTTTTTATCATGGAATGTCTTTTTTTTTTTTGCTTGAAAGAATGACAAAGAATGCTTTTTTTCAGACTGGGCATTTGGCAGACATTTTCTCAAAAATGAACAAAGGGAGCCTGTCACTTCAAGGAAAACAACTGTTGGTACTGTTGCCAATGATAAAATTTGAGCTTCTGAGTGAAAAATTAGAGTTTTGGAAAACTTGTATATACCACCATGGTGCTTGGCAGTTTCCCAATACTTAAGGACTTTTCTAGTGAGATCGATGGTGATATTAACGAATACAATTTTTTCCAATTTGGCATAATGAAATATGTCAAAATTGGGAATACTTGCATAACTCAATAAACTAATATTTCCCATTGACCAATGCCTTGTGTTACCAAATCATCCACTGGTAAAAAAATCCAGTTTAGGTGTACAATGTGGCAGGTGGTACCTGCTCAGTCAGTGGCAGAGTGCTTGCCTAGCATGCATGATGTCCTGGGTTCCATCATCAGCACTGGAGGAAAAAAAAAAGTCATTGTAAGTACAAAATAGTGCAATAGGTTAATGGACAGATTACAAAAAGTTCATTGACATGGTTTCAGATTCCACATTGCAACTAATATTTAAAACACTTATTAAGTTTGGTACATTATGAAAAAAGAATATCCACAATTATCTAAAAAGGCTATTATTCATTCTTCCTTATCCCAGCAACATATTTATGTAAAGCCAAGCTTTCTTCATATACTTAAGCCAAAACAACATATTGCAATATACTAAGTGCAGAAACAGATATGAGAATCCAGTTACCTTCTATTAATGTAGACAATTTAAAAAATTATAAAAATGTAAAATAAGATGTTATTTAAAAAAAATAGAAACATTTATGTTAACATGTAATGGGTTTTTATCATTGTTTTACAATTAATAAATTTCTATTAGTAGAAATAACCTCCATACACTTCAAGAGTGTAAAGGGGTCCTAAGACTAAAATATTCGCGAACCTCTGCCGTAACCATTCTGCCCTCCAGTCAGTAGACTGGAGGGGAGGAGACATGTCCTGCTACTTGACCCAGATAACCCAATGCTGTTGTTTTATTTTTAAATCCAATCTGCCTTCTTCCTCCAAAACTGCTAAGAAGTAAAACTGTCAAAGAACTATAGCTTCCTCAAATCACAGGACCCCCAAACATAGTGAAGTGAATAAGGAGCTTTTCCAGGGTCTGCAAGGCTGGCCTGGGACACTTTCCCTCCGGGCAGCCCAGGAGGAGTGGCCAGCTTCCTTTTGCCTCATTGGTCTCATTCCCAATCACCCATTCTCACCCACTAAGTCTCAACACTCATCTTGGAAAGCTATTGTTCTGTGGGCCTCAAAAAGGGACTTATAAAGCCTTGAGCTGATCCCCACCCAGACCCCTTCTGGAATTTTGGTGCAAGGAAGGGCACTTTCAGATTGTGCTGGAACCTCCCTCATCCCCCCACTGTTCTCAGGCTTAGTTAGGGTGGAGGGGAAAAGGGAAGGCCACTGTTTCTGGCCTGAAAAGGAAATGTAAATCTCTTGCAGACCACGTGGCAGAAGCTGCCAGAAGACCATTTCCCTGTTAGTAAACAGGGCCGCCTGGGCCATCTTTCTCTTCTTTAATAACCTGTGGGGCACCTATTGATTGCACATGCTGGTCCCTCATAAATTAGAACAGGGATGCCTTCCGGTTGCTCTGGAGCTGCGTGGATGGTGAAATTGGCTCACTAATACTTCATGCTCATGGAGCACAGTGTACTGCGCCCCATAAACATGAAGAATATGTATCATCAGGCACTGAGAATAACGGGAAACAACCCTGGTGGCTGTGGAGGCTTCTGGGCATGCTGCAGACTTTAATTAGGCAGTTTCTTCCAGTCATACTGGAGCCTGACAGGAACACGGATTGCATGCCTCCTTCTGCAGCCTGCTCTGCTTTCAAACAGGCGGGAGCAGCAAAAGCTGGGAGGTAAGAAATGGGCCACCTCCTCTCTCTACCCCATAGCCAGGAATGGGAGCCAGCAAGTAGAAAGGAATTCACATCTCTTATGCTGTGGGGGATAAAGCACTGAGTTAGGAATCAAGAGACATGTTCAAAACTCCCACTTCAGTCACATATGGCTGTGTGATCTTGGGCAAGTCTCTTAACCTCTCTAAATTAGCATCTCATCTGAAAAGTGGAAAAAATAATAATATCTAGTCCGTTGTGATGGTGAAGGAAAATATGTCCTGCCTGATGCCCAGTATGCTCTCAGTAAACACTGAAACTGAATGAATTCAAAACAGTTGAAAACATGAATAGGTATAAGACAAACTCCTTTTTTTTCTCCTATCTCTGAAATCTGGCATAGGGAACTTTCTACCATGACCCCTAGCAACACCTTGCTCTATAAGAAGTGAGGCTGGCCAGGTGTGGTGGCGCATGCCTGTAATTCCAGCACTTGGGAGGCTGAGGCAGGAGGATCCGGAGTTCAAAGTCAGCCTCAGCAATGGCGAGGCACTTAGCAACTCAGTGAGACCCTGTCTCTAATAAAATACAAAAAAGGGCTGGGGATGTGGCCCAGTGGTCAAGTGCCCCTGAGTTCAATTCCTGGTACAAAAAAAAAAAAAAAGAAGTGAGGCTGTGGAACTTGTAGCTTGACAAGTTGGGAATGTGTCTCTTATCCTTTCAAACTTCCTGTGCCCCTCCTGACTTGGCCTCTGAATTTAAAATTGACTTCACAGGAGACATCCCTAAAGTACATAGTGGACACATAGAAACATGTCAGCATAGCTCACCATCCTACCCAAAAGAAACAAACAAGCAAAAACTTGGCACCTACACACGCAAGCTTGGCAGAACCTTCAGAGTTTCTCTAACTTCAAGCAGGCCCTAGGCAACTGTGTTGTCCCAAAGTGTGTGGCACTGTCCCTGCAGTCAACTGTGGTTTCCTTTGTTGCCATTGCTACTTAAAATGGATGAGGTTGTGTATATAAATGTTTTCCTACCCTTTATGCAGGACCTGAAGATGATATCTGTTGCTTTGGGATGGAGGTAGTGGTGGGTTAAATTGTAACCCCCCCCCCCCAAAAAAAAAGATAAGGTCACAGCTCAGAACCTGTGAGTATAAACTAACTTGGAAAGTGGGTGTTTACAGATGTAATTAAAGATCTTGCAAGAAGATCATTCTGGATTACCTGGGTAAGCCCTGAATCTAATGAAAAGTGTCCATATGAGACAGGAGAGAAGACAAAAAGGAGAAATCCATGTGAGGATGGAGGCAGAGCTTGGACTGATGCAGCCACAAGCCAAAGAACACCTGGGCTACATTTTGGAACTGTGAGAGAATAAATTTCTATTATTTTAGGCCACTGTTGTAGTTTAGATATAGTTTATCTCCTAAAGGTTCATGTGCAAGAGGCTTGGTCTTCCATGTACTGGTGTTGAGGGGGTGGGGCCTTTTAGGGAGGTAATTAGGTCATGGGGACACCACCTTCAGAAAGACTAGATTGGTTACCATAATAGTGGATTGTTGAAAAGTGACTTTGGCATTCTTGTCTTGCTTTCTTGCTTCTTCTTTCACCACGTGATCTCTATTCCTCTTATGCACTGCTGCCATGTGATAAATCCAGAAATCTATGCTGATACAGAACCACATACTTGGACCTCCAGAATTCTGAGGTGAAACAAAACAAACAAACAAACAAACAAACAAAAAAACCCCTCTTTTGTTTATAGAGTACCCAGCCTCAAGTATTTTGGTATAGAAATATATGATGACTGACAGCCACTGAGTCCAAGGTAATTTGTCAGGGAGCTCTAGGAATCCACTACAATATGCTTCAGAGGATGGACCCAGATGAGGTTCATTTTCCACAAGTGATGTTTTCTCTTTCTATGGCAGGATTTGCCTGAGCAACAGCCTCAGACAGCCCAATCTGCAACTCTCAAGAACTCCATACATCCAGATGGGACTATGGCTGAGAATCTACCCTGGAGAAAACACCCTGAGATGTTTTCAGTATCCATCAGCAGACAAAACATAAGAGAAATAGGCTGAATCTTGAAACTAGACAGAGATGGGTTTAAAACTCAACTCTACTACTGGCTCTGTGACATCAGGCAAATTATCTGCATTCTCTGTCCTTCAAGTTCCTCATTTATAAAATGAGGCTAATCTTGTTTACCCTGTAGGCAAGGGCAGATCCAGCATTTTAAGATTGTATAATCTTGGGGGACTTTTTTCCCACCCTGGGGAAAGAATGCAAGTTTTAAATTCAAAATTAGGGAAGGGGTCTTGGAAGGGCCTTGTGCAAGTGAGGGGCCTCGAGGCTTACCCCAAGCCCACCTCTGTTCATCAGGTGCTCTGAGATTCTAGATAAAAACCTGGAGCCCCAGGCAGTACCTGGGTCCTAACCTGAGGTAAAATGAAAGCCCAACACTTAAGTGTCCACTGAGAAGTCTGTAGATTTGTACACAACACAGAAAAACGTTGGGTAGAACATGACCCCTGGCAGACAGCCGTTTGTTGTGGTGATGTCCATTTCCCCTTCTTCTAAGGTAACAGAAAAATGACATTTAGGGGGTGGCAATGTGCTCAGCTACAGTTCGTCTTCTCCATTATCTCTTGCAGCTAGGTGTGGTCATGAGACTGTTTCCGGTAAAGATGTAGAAATAAAGAAGAGTAAGAGAATTCTTGGGAGCCTAACCACTGAGCTACATCCTCAGCTTTTTCTATTTTGGGTAGGGACTTGCTAAGTTGTTGAGGGCCTTGCTGAGTTGCTGAAGCTGACTTCGATACATTTCAAGCTCCTGGGCTTACAGGTGTGGGCTACTGTGCCTGATGAGTAAGAGAATTCAACAAAGTCTCTTTACCAGAGAGTGTGATGGATTAAATCATGTCTCCCCAAAGTTCATGTATTAAGTTCTAATTTCCAGTACCTCAGAATGTGGCCTTTTTGGAAATAGAATCTTTTGAAAAAAATTTTTATTTGTTCTTTTTAGATACACATGACTATAGAGTGTATTTTGACACACATGGAGTATAATTTATTCTAATTTCTAATTAAGATCCCATTCTTGTGATTGTACCTGATGTGGAGTCTAACTGGTGCTGTATTTATATATGAACATAGAAAAGTTTGTTCTATTCATTCTACTGTTTTTTCTATTCTTATCTCCCCTCCATTCTCTTCATTCCCCTTTGTCTAATCCAATGAACTTCTACCCTCCCCCATTCCCATGTGTGTTATATCAGAGAGAACATTGACCTTTGGTTTTTTGGGGAGTGGCCTATTTCACTTAGCACGATAGTCTCCAGATCCATCCTGCAAATGTCGTAAAGTCATTCTTTTTGTGGCTGAGTAATATTCCATTGTGTATATATATCATATTTTCTTTATCCATTCATCTGTTGAAATGCACCTAGGTTGGTTCCATAGTTTAGCTACTGTGAATTGAGCTTCTATAAACATTGATGTGGCTGCATTACTGTAGTATGCTGATTTTAAGTCCTTTGGGTATATGCAAGGAGTGGATAACTGAGTCAAATGGTGGTTCCATTCCAAGTTTTCTGAGGAATCTCCATACTGCTTTCCAGAGAGGTTGCACCAATTTGCAGTCCCACCAGCAATGTATAAGTGTACCATTTACCCCACACTCGCCAACATTTATTGTTACTGTCTTCTTGATAATTGCCATTTTGACTGGAGTGAGATGGAATCTCCATGTAGTTTTAATTTGCATTTCTCTAATTGCTAGAGATATTGACATTTTTTCATATATTTGTTGATCATTCATATGTAAATAGCTAAGCTGAGGCCATTAGGATGGACCCTAATTCAATCTCAGCCTTAAAACAAAGAGAAATTTAGACACAGATACACACACAGGGAGAAGCCATGTGAAGATGAGGAAGAGATCAGGGTGATGCTTGTACAAATTAGGAACCTCAAAGATTGGCAGAACATGAGAAGCTAGTAGAGGCATGGAGTAGACATTTCATCATGGGAACCAACCATTCCTACACACTGCGAGAACTATGAAACAATAAATTTCTGTTACTTAAGCTACTCAGTTTTGTGGTCCTTTGTTATGTCAAAATGAATGCAGACAGTTATACCCTTCTTCACCACTTTTTCATCCAGCTGCCTCAAATGCAGGTAAGAGGGCTGATTCTCCTTTTTTTTTTTTTTTTTTTGTATCAGAAATTGAACTCAGGGGCACTCGACTTGTATTTTATTAGAGACAGGGTCTCACTGAGTTGCTAAATGCCTCACCATTGCTGAGGCTGGCTTTGAACTCATGATCCTCCGGTCTCAGCCTCCCAAATGCTGGGATTACAGGCGTGCACCACCGTGCCGGGCCCTAGCCACTTTTGATCTTATGGACTGTCTATTCCTGGACTTATATTTTTCTGAAAAATAAACTTGAAATTTTTTTTGTTGTTGTTATTGTTTTTTGAAATGTGTAGCTGAGCACAATCTTAACTAATACACACACAGTTTTGATAAATTTGTTAATTTCTGGGGAGAGGGCTGCAACTGGATATCAGTGGAAGGAAATTTTATCTTTATCTGTAATGTTTCTATTTTGATTGCAAAACTGTATCTGTGTATTCTTTTGTAATTAAAAATAAGTTTATTTGATAATATATAAATTACATGAGAAAGAAAGAGGATGAGAACCTGTAGGTTCAAAGAGACCTAAGAAATACGTCACCAACTGCAATGTATGGATCCTCATTTACCAAAAAAAAAAAATCTTAAATTTATGACAATTGGGAAATTTTAATAGTAATTGTATGTTTGCTAATATTAAGGAATTATTGTAACAAAAAAAGGAATTATTGTTCATTTTATGTATGCTAACAATATTATGTAAAGTGTTTTTTTTATACTCTAAACCATGTTTTTTTACGCTTTAGCACTATTATTATTTTGGGACAAACAGAGGAGCTATCTTATGCATTGCAGGATATTGAGCAGGACTGGCTTCTACCTACCAGCCTCCTCCCTGCCCACCCCCAATGTTGTAACAACAAAAAAATGTCTGGAGACATTGCTAAATGTCCTCTGCAGGGCAAACTTGCCCTGAGCTGAGAACAACTCACTCTAAAATTTAGGGATATTTACTGGAATATTTATGGGTGAAATGATTTGATATTTGGATTTTGCTCTATAATAACCCCAGTAATGGGGATGGGAAAAGGTTCCATATTGAAAAATTTAAAATACATTTAAAAATGTCAAGGATCTTCCTCAGTCCAAGATTTTATCTCACATCATCTCTGTGACCTACATGACCATAAAACCCGAGGCTCTAAGTTTCCAATCTGGGTCAGGCAAGCCCTCTCTCCCAGGTCACTAACTTGGCTCTGGGGCATCCCAGGCCAGGAGCTCCTGGTGGACCAACTTCTGTTACTTGGTAACCCCAACTCCTGCCTCCCTACTTCTGTCCCCGGAGACTGCTCCCTCTCCAGTCCCCGAGGTCCAGCGCAGGGCGCTGTGCTTGGAGCCAGATTCATTAGGGCCTGTGGTTCCCCTCAGCGCGGCCCATTAGCTTCCTGTTGGCTGTTTACCGAAGCTCCAAGCCCTGGCAGAGTACCAGGGCAGCCCATTTCCTTTCCAAACACACACCTGTATCCTTAGGCTCCACCTGTGGCTTCACTTGGCCACGTCAGGCTGCTTCAAGGCTTCTCAGGGCGGGGCTGGCCGCAGCTGTCTGCGGAGGGGAGCTGGGATCCGCCGCCTGGGGCGGAGGGTCAGGGCTGGGGCTGGGGCGGGGGCGGGCGTGCTCAGAACCAGACCCCAGTTCTGAGGTTCTCGGCCTGGCCTGGAGCCGCCCCAGCCCAGCTGGACCGGCAGGAAGCCGCGCGTGGGTGGCCGGGCGGCGGGCGTTCCCCGCGCAGGGCAGGGCCAGGCCTGGGTGAGAGCGGCCTGGTTATTTTTACGGACACCTTTCCAACCACAAGGACCTGTTTCCGAAGGTGGGCGGGGGCGGCCTGGGTGGAAGGATCTTTGAGGTGAGGACATGGCGGGAGGCTGCGCACCACCACTTCCTCTCTCCTTCTGAGTGTTCCAGCCCGCAGCCGCCGATCCTGGTCCTGCTCCAGTTTTCTGTCTCTTAAAGAGAATGAGTGACATGTTTATCCAGGAGACAGCCATGGCTGTGGTTTGAGACTCCTGGATGGACTTATGTGAGGAGCTCTTCCCCCCCCACCATCCCCACCCCCAAACCAAAAACTGTGCAGGTTTATAACAGGGCTGAGGGCTCTGGGTTCAAATCCCAGATCCTCCAAGTATTACTTGTGTGAAACAGTGGGCAAGGTAGTGGGTGTAACTGTCTGTGCCTCACTTTCCCCATGTGTAAAATGGGAAGAATTATACCTATTTCATGAAGTTGCTGTATATTAAATCTTAGTAGGAAAGATTTTAGGAGTGAATGGTACTGTTTGTGCCCATGACCATAGCATGTTTGTAATAATTGAAACTTTTTGAAATCCTGTTTTCAGAGACAAACACTCTTTTCCTCATCAAGCAAGAGAGCTGACTGGCAAGGAGGCAGTAGTGGGGAGCCATTCCAGATGTTGGAGCAAGAGCATCAAATAGTCAAATATAGGCACAACGTGACTAAAGGGTTTTGAGGGTGGAAGCCCGTGGCATGCTTGGGAGTGTTTGGGTTACCGGATGTGCTCCTAGCCTTTGATTGTAGACACTTGTTTTTTGCTTACCAATCTTCCCCATCCTTAACGCCAAATAGTCCTTTGGGAATGCTATGGCGAGGAGATGGCTTGAGTGGGTCCCCCAAAGATTCATGTGTTGAAATTTGATCCCCATTGTGAGATATAAAGAGGGTAGAAATTTAATATGACTGTGGGGTTTAGAGGTGGGATCTTTGGGAGGTGATTAGGATTCAATGAAGCTAATAGGCTGAACCCCTCATGATTGAATCCTAGTGGCTTTATTAGAAGAGAGACCAGAGGACACATGTGCACATGCTCCCTATCTCTTGTGATGTGATGCACTGCACACCTGGGACTCTGCCAGCAAGAAGCCCTTCAATGTCCAGAACTATAAACTAAATAAAATAAATATCTTTTCCCTATAAAGGTACCCATCCTCAGGTATTTCATTATAACCAGCAAAATGGACTAATATAGGGAACCACCCATCTTCTCTCTCTTGCCATGTAGTTAAGGTAAGGTTGGCTTCATCCCCCGGCTCCAGGTGAGGATATATGACCAGGCCCAGCTACCCACAGTGCTGGTGATTGGTTGAGGACAAGCTCTTTGTCCAGAGTGGGTCAGTGAGAGTCAGCCTTGGATCTTTTGACATAGGTACTCTTTTCCCACCGGAGTTGCAAAGCTAAGGGAATAAAAGTCAAAGCCAGTGCCAGCCATCTTTGCCATCTTGCAACAGTCTCCCTGAAAATAAAGACAACAGAGAAAATGTAGATGCAGGAGCTGGAGAGATGTAGATTTCGGGTTGCCCTCGCTGAGCACCTGGAACCAGTCATTTCTAAAGAGGTAGAATTTTCACTTACAGGAGCTAACATATTACTTTTTAAAGATGATTTGATTTGGGTTTCTATTAATGGCAACCAAAGGGGTTGTGACTAAAGCCTCTAGTTTTTATTTTGATGAAAATTTTGCCATTTTTACATTGTGGCATAAAAACAGAATCCTGACATGTTTGACAACACCCTGTGACAGTTCTATTTATTCCTGTCAACAGCATGCTGGGAAGCTGTGGGAACCCATCCCCTGTGTTGGTCCTCCTCCTTTTGAGGACCCTTTTATTCAGAACTATATAAAAATATGCTAATGATCTGATGAAGACAATGATCAGAACTGGGCTCCAAGATTACTGTGGCCAGGAGTATGATTAGAGTAGGGGGAGTTGAGAGGCAAGAAGACCATGCAGGAGGCCAAGTGAGAAGTAATAGGTGGAGCCTACAGAGCTGGAGAGAGGAGACGCTGCAGGGGTGGGATGATCATGGTTTGGTGAAAGATCAGGGGGATAGCCGGGGCGCGGTGGTGCATGCCTGTGATCCCAGCACTTGGGAGGCTGAGGCAGGAGGATCCAGAGTTCAAAGCCAGTCTCAGTAATGGCGAGGCACTTAGCAACTCAGTGAGACCCTGTCTCTAATAAAATACAAAAAAGGGAAGGGGATGTGGCCCAGTGGTCGAGTGCCCCTGAGTTCAATTCCTGGTACAAAAAAAAAAAAAAAAAAAAAGAGATTAGGGATAAAAGAGTTGCAATAAAATGCTTTCGTCTACACGGCCCCCGCTGCCCCTGTTTTGTTCTTTATCATCTTTTCCTGTGCCCAGTCTGCCCAGGTACATGGGTCTTTGCACTTGCTGTGCCCTCTGTTTGGGAGGCTCGTACTCTAGAGGCTCCCTGAGGGCTCCTCACCTATTAGTGTGTCTCTCACCCTCAGCACTTCTTATACCTGATTGATTTTTTTCTCTTTAGTACTTAACACCTGACCAGCTATGTATAGATTTCTGTCTCTCCTGACTGGAAGGCAGGCTCCAGGAGGGCAGTGACTTTTGTTCACTGCTGAGTCCCCAGCAACTAGTGCAGAACCTGCCACAAAATAGGTACTCGATGAATATGAGTAAATAAATCCTGAACGACTGGGACAATGAGGATATGTTGACAAGAACAGAAACGCTGGGAGATGAGTGGTGCCAGGGCTGGAGCTATGGAGGGGCCGGATGGTGACTCCCTCTAGAACCCATGGAATTTTAAGGTTAGATGTGCAAATAGCAGGATCTGGTACTGGAGGAACTAGAGGTGAGGGTCCAGGATGGAATTAAGCCACAAAGGCTGGTGGGAGCTGTGGAATTGGTGAAACTCCTGGGGAGATTGTGGAGCTGGGAAGAGCTGGGGACAGAGCCCTTAGAGGCCTAAGGGGACCAAAGTGTCCTGGTTTGCCCAGGACTTTTTTCAAATGAAAAGTCCAGCATCTTGGGAATCCCCTGGGTCCCAGGAATGCTGAGAATGTTGGCCTGTAGCTGCCTGCTGCTGCCGCTTGCAGCTACAACTCCGCTGGAGAAAATTCGGAGGCAGGATGGAAATGAAAAAGTTCTTTTATTCTTTTCTCTTCTAACTTCTCTCTCCGGCTCCAGCAACCTCTCGAACTCCAACCGCAACTCCAACTCTCCTCTAACTCCAACCACTCTAACTCCGACCACTCTAACTCTGACCATCACCAGCCACTAACCCTCACCCGGTTAAATACATTTTGCTTTAACAAGGACAAGTGCTTACAGCTCGAGCTTACAGGTGCGTCACACAGTGTTCACGGGCATAAAAAGATTCTTAGATAAATGTGTGAATATCAGGTGAAATTTGAACATCTTTTATGGCTCTCAGCTAACCACAATCTTAGCTATCTCCATAATTAGGGCTCCTACATTGGCCAACCAATGAAGGTGGAAGGAGAGGGAGAGGATTGGTTGGAGAAGGCAGAGGCAAAGCAGCCTGGAGCTCCCCCCCACAGAAAGTGGAAAGGAACGGCTCTGGTAAGGACAGGTCTCCCTCCTTCTCTTGCCCTAAGACCAGTTTGGTTCTGCCCGGAAAGGCTGACTCACCTCTTAGCCCCTTGCCCCATACCCCCTGGCAGCACTCAATAGCTTCCTGTTAAGCCAGCTGGCTGGTTTGGTTCCAGGACTTGGGCCCTAGCCCAGACTAAATAGAGAAAGTACAAATCCTTAAATTCTGGAGTCTGGGGGCTCAAGTGGTGCCCTAGATAAAGGGTTCTCAGTCAGTGATCATTTCCTGCTTGTCCCAAGGTGGAGCTTAAGAGTACAAACAACTCTGCAGCCACTGTGGCTAAGGAAACAGGAAGCTGTCTCTCTCCTTGTAAATAACACCAGCCAAGATTAGTAGCACTTGCAAGTTGCCAGCTCTCACCAGTGGACACTGAGTTGTGCTCATGACTAAATTTTAATGGAGAAATTGTTGCTGGGTGTATAGAAAAAACAAAAGAAAATGCTCAAGGGGGCATTTTCAAGCCTCTTTTGCGTTTGGCAGTGGAGAGAACCCTGAACCAGGTGTTTTAGGCCTTGATTACTGGAAAGAGCAATGAAAAAAATGACTTAGAAAAGAATGTGTAAATTTTAATTTTATTAAAAAATTGTTTTTAAATAATGACATAAACAAAAGTTCTTATCAGTGAGTCTCATTTCATATAAGAGAGTCTCAATATTTGATCTTTAGGAAACATGGTTACTGTCCTTAGAGAACTAACTTCATGGCTTGCCTATAGAAGCAAGACACACACCAAGTTTATGAAAAAAATGTACTGTATTTACTAAGCTATACATAAGGAAGGAGAAACAAATGCTGAGTCTACTCCCTGGTTCTCACACTCTTTTCCAGCTCCCTAACCCACAACGTACATGTCTGCCTTCCTAATGAGCATGAAGAAAAATGTCGTAATTCCTCCAGGTTGGAAGGGGAGAAGGGAGCATTACCAGCCATGGTACTTTATCCATAGACCTGTTCTGGTAGGAAGGGGTCAAGGATGTGGCAAGCCTGGGCTTTTTATATGTTGCCTAGAAATTTGATTCAATAAGTATGTATAGACCACCTATTTAAGGCCTAACCCTGCCTTAGGCCCTGTGGGGATCTAAAAGAGGTCCTTGCTCTTAATCTCATGACAGTGATGAAACTGTGGTCCCCCCACCAAATAAGGTCGTGTATTGCTAAGTGCTGATGTTAATCATAAGCACAATGAGATTCTAGAAAGGGGAAACATTAGCAGCTTTAAGCAGACTTCATACTTCAGGGAGGCTGAAGCCAGATCAACTGACAAAAGGACGGAAATGTGACGATTTGGGGTATAGTAGAATGAAGGAATATGGCATTTGGAAGAGTAGCAGTAAGACTTTCTGCTGAGATCCCACTTGAGGAAGTAGGGAAAATGTTTCATCTTAAAAGATATGATTACTCCCATGGACATATAAGGAAGATACAGTGAATCCCACCACCATAAGCACCCGTAAGAGTGGGACTCTAATTAGAATAAGATACATTCCATGCTGATATATTCTTATCAAAATGGATTCTGCTGTCATGTATAACTAAAAAGAACCAATAAAATTTTTACAAATGCAAAATATGGATTGCTTTTAGTAGGATTAAAAGGATCTATGGTTCTTAAAAAGTTTAGGGGTTTGTTTGTTTTGTTACCAGGAATTGAACTCAAGGGCACTTAACCACTGAACCACATCCCCAGTCTTTATTTTTATTTATTTATTTATTTATTTATTTTAACATTTATTTATTTGCTTTTAGTTGTACACAATGCGTTTTTACGTGGTGCTGAGGATCGAACCCGGGCCGCGCACGTGCTAGGCGAGCGCTCTACCGCTGAGCCACAACCCCAGCCCCCAGTCTTTATTTTTTATTTTGAGACAGGGTCTCACTGAGTTGCTGATGCTGGCTTTGAATTTGTGATCCTCCTACCTCAGCCTCCCAAGCTGCTGGGATTACAAGCATGTGCCATTGCTCCTGGTGAGTTTAGGGGTTTAAATGGAGAAACCTCCACATCCCAGGTTGATCAGAAAACCTGGCTCTTAAGATATTTAAGACCTGAGTCTTTCTCGAATATGAAAGCCCACTGTTCTGGGGGAGAAGCACCTGCAACTAATTGATATGATCCTATGAATCCATTATGATAGGGAGCTTATGCTCTAAATCTCAGTGGCTTGATACAATAAACATTTATTTCTTGCTTAAGCTACATGTCCAATGTGGATAAGGGTAGTGTGGGTCACAGGCTCTGTTTCATATAGTCTTAGGGATCCAGGCTGACAGAGGTTCCACCATCTTGAATTGTTACCATCCCATGATGTGGCTTCCAGGGTTGCTATAGCAGGGGAAAGAAAACTGTAAGATGCTTATGAGAGCCAAGACTATGGGTGATTTACCTTGTTTCCACCAAGAATCAACTGACTAAAACCTAGTCATAAGTGAAAGGAACTTTGGGATGTATCACTTTCCTTTCTATCCTAAAAAAGGGAAAATGAAATAGAATTTGGTAAACATATGACATTTTAATCATGACCTGTGATCCAAAGACTCTTACTGTAATATAATAGCTACCACATTTTGCTAATCCTTATAATAATCCTGTGAGGTATCTTCATTTTATAGATGTAGAAGGTGAAGCAAAGGAAAATTAAATCACTTAATCACTTATTCAAGGTCCCATAGCTGCAAGAGGTCTGACAGGGATTAAAACTCAGGTCGTTTGTCCTTGGAGTTCCTACTTTAAACTATTACGCTATACTTTTCACATCACAGACTTAAAATGGGAGTCACGTCATGATCCCATGATCCCATCCTACACCTCCTTCACTGAGATACAGAAAGCTTCTAGCAATGGCGTTAAGTTTGGCTTCACCAATCCACCTTGCCAATATTCATTCCCATAGCGTCAGTCATATAAATATATCCACAATGCTCTTGACCTGCCTATCTTGGATACCCATCTGTTCAAAGGGACGTGGTTGAGAGCTTGATTGTGTGTAAGCTCTATGGGTAGATGCTGTTTGTAAATGCAACACATCTTGCATAGGCATCAACACTCGTCAGAAGCATTGTGTCCTCTATTTCTGTCCTTGGGTGAGGCATTCTGATTCCCCTGTCCTTAACTGCTCTCCAGTACAAGTTCTTCTCATTCTTTGGAACAGAAGTTAAGTGAACTGCATTTTTTCTCCTAAATCAATGTAATGGAGAAGATTATGTACAGAAAAGTGGTGGGGGAGATGTTGGCAGCTGGCCCTGAGCTTGGCTGAGTAATGGATGTACCAGGAATCCAAGTTATCTCAAGCTTCAGAATTATTCAAGTTTCTTTATGTAACCCATGTGTCCAAGGTCAGCTTAGCCTGGAACAACATAAGGGCTATGATTTCAATAATATCCAGTCTTGAAACCTAATACGAGCAGGGATTTTGTATATTTTGTTCACAGTTGTATAGTTGAGTATTAAAATGGTACCTGAGATACAGTAGACATGCCATAAATGTTTGTTGAGTGAATTTGTTGACTAAGTTCTGGTCCTCTTTGGACACTACAGTGTCATGGTAGAGCACTGACTTTTGAATCAAAGCCTTGTAAGTTATTTGCCTTCTCAAATCACTTCCTTCCTCATTGGCAAAAGGAGGCTATTGTTATCTACCTCTTGCATTGTTAGGAGAATTAAACGATGTTTGAGGTCAACCAGTCAGTACATTGCAGCTAGCTATGGCTTTAGCCTCTGTCAGAAAAATCCCTGGAGACTGAGTTATTCCTCAGAGTTCCCCTCAGACATTTCTACAAGTCTTCAGGGCTGTCTTGGGTACCTTCACTAGCAAGTTTTCTTAGCTACCAAATCTAACACTTCTCTTGGATTTCCACCATCCTCCTCCTCCTCTGCTCTCATTTCTTCTGGTCCCATCTAATGCTGAGCCCTCTCTTACCATTTTGCAGTGCCCACCATGTAAGGTGCTAATGTCTTGAGCTAATGATGCTGCTTCCTGCCTGAAGCCAGTGATGTCAATGCTTAGTCTACAGCAGTGAGGCCGCTGCAGCAACCACTCCCTGAGCTTTAGTTAGACATCCACCACTGCCCATCGAAGTGGCCCAGTATCTGCTCAGCCACCTCCATGAACCTCCTCTGAGGAAAATTCACCTGCTGAAGTAAAAAGCATCCCTCAGCTGCTCCTTTGACACATGTCTCATGTGACTCTGTGCATTGAGGAATATTCACTTACACTTTTCTCCGGAGTACTATTTGCACAGAATATTTCACAATATTTCACAGAAATTTCATGCAGCTGTGTCTACTTTGGCTTTCCACCACTCAAGCCCCCTTCCTGTCCCATGCGATTAGGATTTACTCACACTCACAGGGTATTGGGTGAGGAACAGTCAGAAAGGCATTCACTAGCTGGTACTCAAAACCACTCTTTCCCCCAGAAGTCAAGCTGCAACTTTTGTATGCTAATTTCAGGTTCTTCATATGAATGGTTCCTGACAGACCTCCCCACCAGCTCTCTACACAGACCAGACATGGCTAAATCTAAGCAAAAGACGGCTTGCCTCCATCCCATACCCTCATCACTCTTAAAAGGGAAAACTTAGATACTCAGAGGGCTGAGGCAGGAGGATTGAAAGTTTGAAGCCAGCCTGGACAACTTAGGGAGACTCTGTCTCAAAAGAAAAAATAAAAAGGGCTGGGGATGTAGCTCAGTGATGGAGCACTTGTATAGCATGCAGGAAGCCCTGGGTTCAAACCCCAGTACTGAAAAAAAAAAAAAAAAAAAAAAAAAAGAATAAGTAAATAATAAAGGAAGAGTAGACAAGAAAAATTAAAAACATTAACTTTCTTGTGACTTTCAGATCTGATAATAAGTACTGAGAATATAAAATTTAAGGTTTCTGATGAACATTAGAAAAACAATGCTGATTGAGATGATTTAGTTAAAAGCAGAGGTGGAAAGTTCTAGCCTTTCAGAACAGATGGGAGAAAAGTTGCACAGAAGCCGGTACTGGAGCTATCTGCAGAGCAGACATCTGATATGCAAATGCTGATAAAGCTTGGAAACTCAGAGGACCTGGAGGAGGCCCCTTTTGAGACTGTTTGATAAAATGACAAGCACAGTCACAGAACTGGGCATGCGCTAGGAGTCTTATGTATCCTGTCTCTAATCTTCAAACAACTCTGTGTTACTGGAAAAAAACTGCTTGCCTACACCCACTCCCTCCCCCACTCACCAGACAGCCTGGGAGGAAAAGAGCTTGTCTCTCAGAACAAGTGTAAACCCAGGACTCTTACAAAATACAATGGGTCATTTTTTTTTTTTTTTTTTTTTTTTTTTTTTTTTTTGGTAGTTGCAGTGCTAGAGATCCAACCAGATGCCTCATGTAAGCGGTCTACCACTGAGCCACCCCCTAGCCCTATAATGGGTAATTTTTTTTTAAAGGTTTAGCAAAGTCCTTTAATCTGTTCAGCACAATTTTTTTTAGGAGGGACTGGTAAGAGATTAACTGGGTGCGGGTTTTTTTGTTTGTTTGTTTTGGTGGTGGTACTGGATTGAACCCTGGGCTTTGCTCCTGCTAGCCTAGCACACTACCAATGAGCTACCTCCCTAGTCTATTATTGCATTATCTTATGCAACTATTAATTTATAGGAGGAATCTGTCTTACCTCTAGACGTGGAGGTGGAGAAGGAAAAGAAAGGGAAGAAAAGAAAGATGAGGAGTCTGAGAGTGTGGTGGCAGACGGAGCCAAAACTGGGGAAAATGCCAAGGGGCAGAGAGACTGAGAGAGATAATATTCAAATTTAAGTATTCTTGATTGGATGCAAATCTGTCTATGCTTTGTGCAAAGACTTGGGTGAGTTTTTGTCAAAATGTAGGGCTGAGTTTTACAACTGAGTTGACATGGCACAGGTCAGAGGCAGCTTGAGGGAGATGATGAGTCAGTATTCCAGAATTTGAATAATTCTGTGGAAGCAGGATCACACAACAAGAGTGATCTTATGCTTTTCCAGAAAGTTTTCAGACTTCCCTAGGAGGATATTGTACTGCCTATACTGTGTGATGAGTGTTTGAGCACTTTTTTTTTTTTTTTTTTTGTACTGGGGATTGAACTCAGGGGCACTTGACCACTGGGTCACAACCCCAGCCCTTTTTTGTATTTTATTAGAGACAGGGTCTCACTGAGTTGCTAAGTGCCTCGCCATTGCTAAGGCTGGCTTTGAACTCTGGGTCCTCCTGCCTCAGCCTCCCAAGTGCTGGAATTACAGGCACTCGCCACCACGCCCGGCTGAGCACATTTTACCTAAAAATTAAGTAACAGAAAGACCTCTGTCTGACCTCTACATGTACCTGCAACACGTATCATGGTATGTGTAATTTTGAATCAAATCTGTCATTTTGCATCACATTCATAAAGTTTTCCAATGTCATTAGGATCTCTTTCCTCCATTAAAAATTTTTGCACAATGTTGGTACACCTTAATTTTCTTAATTCTATAAAATTGAGCATTCTGGCTGCTTCCACCCTTGTTTTTGTTTGTTTTGTGATTTTTTTTTTCAGTTTTAACTGCCACTGTGATGACATCTGTGCAATAAATTTTTACTGAGCAGCAGTTATCCATCCTAAGATAAAAGCAGGTAATCCACACTTACTAGGATTCACAAATGTTGTCTCTCCCAAGAGACTGAATGTACAGAGAGTGGCCAGAGCATATGTGAAAATTGAACTCTGACCCACAACCTCTGTAAGCAGTTAGCTCCCAAACTGTCAGGACTTGGTTAATAGTCATCAGCTTCCCTAAATTTTGCCCCACCTTCCAACTCATGACCAACCAGAGA